>CP126898.1:11442500-12167500 GCA_030440675.1 Furcifer pardalis
AAAATTAGAATTCATTCCTGGAATGAGATTAAATAAGGAAATGACTTGAGTATTTAAAAGCTACTTTGAAAGATGCAAATAAAAATGCACTTCTGTTCCAAAGGACATTAATGAGTAAGAGTGTTGATTTTTAGGACAGAATCCAGTTGAAAATTTATGCTAGAATAAGTACAGCAGTTCGAAAGCAAGAAATTGCAAGTAGATAAATAGGGACCCCTTCGGTGGGAAGGTAACAGCGTTCCGTACGCTTGGGTGTCTAGTCATGCCTGCCACATGACCATGGAAACATCTGCAGAAGTAGACAGCGCTGGCTCTTTGGCTTGGAAACAGAGATGAGCACTGACCCCTACAGCCGGATATGACTGGCTTTCGAGCAAGGGAAACCTTTACCTTTAAGTACAGTGATAATAGCTGCAAATAAAGAGTTTCCTTTTAGCTTCCTAGTTGCATGCCACAGAAGTGGTGGTTTGCCACTCCAATACAAATTCGCACTTCACCAGTTTAAGCACTCAAATAGATTGTGGCTTTAATTGCTCTTTCTTGCTTCTCTTTCTAGGTACCAGCTGCTGCCCGTGCTGGCGCCATTGCGCCCTGTGATGTGACTGTGCCAGCCCAAAACACCGGGTTGGGCCCTGAGAAGACCTCCTTCTTCCAGGCTTTGGGCATCACCACCAAGATCTCCAGAGGCACCATTGAAATCCTGGTAAGCACGTCGTCAGTGGGTTGATGTCTTTTAAAAAAACATTTTAAACTTCTATCTGGCTTTGTGGGCCAGATGAATTGGCGTCAGGGGCAGATCTGGCCCCGGGTTGTAGTGACCAGCCCCCTGAACCATGTGACTGCCCCGCGGCACAAAGGTTTGGCCACCCCTGCTTTATACGCTTGTTTTAAAGCATTACAACCAAATGCTATAGGAGTCATAAGATGCAGAACTGGTTTGCTCATTTGCACTCCCTCTCAATTTTTTACACATCCAAAGGCGGAGTTACATTCTTTTACCCACTGTCTAGTCTCTACGACTGGTGGCTTAGCAGTTAAGATGTTGAACTTGAGACCCAAGTGCCGCACGTTGGAGTGAGCTTCCCTCTCTGCCCCAGCTCCTGCCAACCTAACAGTTCAAAAGCAAGAAATTTTATTTATTCATTCATTCAATTTATATGCTGCCCTACTTGGTGCAACCGTTTCAGGGCGGCTCACAAAATTCACAAATATAACATTCAACACTATAATCAACAATATGTTACATAATCACAATATATCACAGTAAATTTGAAATTAAATCTAATAGAAAATAAAATATACAATACAACAAAATAAGAAAATAACAAATATATCAATACTATCAGTGTATCGTAGAAACAGTTACAAACAATCACTTCCCTCTGGGCAGATAATTACAATTACAAAGCAGCAGAATGGCAACAGATAAATATCATCTATAAATCAAATTGCAATGGGGAAAAATCACTTCCATCTGAGCAAACAGATATAGTCACTTCCCTCCAAATGGACAGTTATGGTCACTTCCATCCAAGTGGGCACTGGGCAAAGGGATCCTTCCCCAGCCCCAGGAGGGTGGGGCCCAAGGCCAGCTGGGTGGCAGTGTTCGGCTGCCCAGAGAAGTCCATGCATTTTCCCAACCCCGGGAGGTTCCCCGGCGTCGGAAGACTCTGCTCGTTGAGGCTCAAAGCGCCGCCACCTCAGTTTCCTAGGGACAGCCCAGACTTGGGTTCATGTTGCCCTGGCAACACACGAGAGCCAGCGGCGGTTCTCCCATGCAGCCACTCCAGGCCAAGCTTTCTACTTTGGTGGAAAAGGTAACGGCGTTTCATGCACTCCAGTGTCTAGTCATGCCTGCCACATGACCACAGAAATGTCTCCAGGTGCAGAGAGCACTGGCCCTTTGGCTATAAACTGAGATGAGCACTGAACGCTAGAATTGGATACGACGGCTTTCGAGCAAGGGAGTCCTTGACCCTCTAGGAACCTCATGTTGCTCTAGATTAACCCTTGCTGAAATGATGGTGTTTTGTGTTTCCTTTTCAGAGCGATGTGCAGTTGATCAAGACTGGAGACAAAGTGGGCGCCAGTGAAGCCACCTTGCTGAACATGTTGAACATCTCTCCATTCTCCTTTGGGCTCATCATCCAACAGGTGTTTGATAACGGCAGCATTTACAACCCTGAGGTTCTGGACATCACTGAGGAGGCCCTCCACAGGCGTTTCTTGGAAGTAAGCTATGCCTTCCTTCACACTTGGGACCTGCTACGGCTTATGCTTGCTTTCATCTTGGTGGGAGAGAAGAACCAAACAGAGTGGAAGCAGGAGGGGAGGATGATGGGGTGTATCGTTTCATCTGGGCTGCAGTTTAGTCTCTGTTTCGAATGCTCACCGTATATACTCGACTGTGAGTCCCAAATATAAATCGAGGTACCTAATTTGGACCTCTAAACCTAGGAAAATAGATTGACCCGATTATAAGTCAGGGGTGGAAAATGCAGCAGCTGCTAGTGAGTTTCAGTAATTAAAATACATGAAAATACGTTAAAATTAATTCAGACATTTTTGTGGGTGTGTTTTTGAGTTTTTACGGTCGTTTTTAGTGCTTTTTAAAAATGTATGTTTGGATTTGCACCACCGCAGTTTTGGGACCCTCAGGTTTGTTGACCCGAGTATAAGTTGAGTCCCTTTTTTGGACCTCATTTTGGGGGCTGAAAAGCTAGACTTCTACTCAAGTATATACAGTAATTGACTTTGTCTCCTGCAGGGGGTCCGCAATGTTGCCAGCGTTTGCCTGCAGATCGGCTACCCAACGGTTGCCTCTGTCCCGCATTCCATCATCAATGGGTACAAACGGGTCCTGGCTGTGGCTGTGGAGACTGACTACTCTTTCCCACTGGCTGAAAAGGTAACCATGACACTTAGAGTAGTTTGAAGTTGAACTGGTAGAAGTAACTCTAGCAATTGGGATACCCAGTGGGGAACATAGGGTTGCAGGTGTGCTGTTCAGTCCTGAAATTCTTAGATTGAGAAGAGATAATATTGATATCAAGTGGCTAAGACGCCGACTGGGAGGTGGAAGGTCAGCAGTTCGATTCCCGAGTACTGCAGGACGGAGTGAGCTCCTGTCTTTGTCCCAGCTCCTGCCAACCTTAGCCGTTCGAAAGCAAAGCATTGCAAGTAGATAAATAGGGATCAATTTGGTGGGAAAGGTAAACAGCTTTCCATGCGCTCCGGTGTCTAGTCATGGCTGCCCCATGACCAGGGAAACGTCTGCAGAAGCAGATGGTGCTGGCTCCTTGGCTTTGAAACAGATGAGCACTGAACTCCCTAGAGTTGGATACGACTGGCTTTTGATCAGGGGAACCTTTAGCTATGTTACAAGAACATTGGCTTTTTAAGAATCCTCCATGACCCGGTTTATTTATTTCACTCTCTGCGGTGAAGAAATTTTAGTGCCATGTGGTGGAGGAAGGGCGAAATGGCCGTCCAGCTCCCGAAGCTGTCTAAGGGAGCATAACTCGGCCCCTGGCTTTGACAGGTTGAGAACTTCAGTTCTAAGACAGCAGGTCTGTAGTTCATCTTTTTCTGCAACTGACCTTCCTTTCCCCCCTGCAGGTGAAGGCCTTTTTGGCTGACCCTTCAGCTTTTGTGGCTGCTGCTCCCGTTGCGGCCGAAGTTGCGGCCCCTGCTGCAGCTGCCCCAGCTAAGGAAGAAGCCAAGGAGGAATCGGAAGAGTCCGATGAAGACATGGGCTTTGGTCTCTTTGACTAAACGTTGGCTTTTGCTGCCATCAAGTTTTGAGTACAACAAGAATGAATAAAAAAAATACTTCTCTACGCACTCTTTGTTTATCGATTGCAATTATTGCAGAATCAAGAGGCTACTCTTAACAGGCAAGATCTCAGTTGATTTTAGAACAGGGGTGCCCAAACGTTTTGGGCCATGGGCCAGTCATGGTTCAGCGGGCCAGTCATGTGGTTCCTCCCACCGGAAGCAGAAGTGAAACGTGCCTTGCAATCGGTTTTGCAACAGGATGAGATAGATTTGAGGCTGCCATTTTCTCTGATGAAACTGGGCCGGATCTGGCCCCTGATGCCAATCCGTCTGGCCCATGCTGTCCCCGTCCGGCCCCCAAAGCTGTCTGAGGAAGCGTGACCGGGCCCCCGGCTTTAAAAGGTTGAGAACTGAGGAATTGGGAGTATTCTGTACTTTATGTCGTTGCTCATGTTATGCCCAAGGTATAAAGAGTCTTAAAGAGTTCTTGTTCTTTATCCATCTGGCACAACACTTCTACATTAGTCACATGCTCAACCCATGGTATCCTTAGCAGCTGCCTATAGATCCACATTTCAAAACCTTCAATTTTCTTTTCCGATGCTTTAGTCCAGTGATGGCAAACCTATAGCATACGTGTCGGAGGTGGCACTCTGAGCCTTCTCTCTCGGCACCCATGCAGTCACCCCAGCACAGAGTTCACCCCACCCCCCTTCCCGGCAGCCCAATGGGAGCGCTTCCTCCCCCAGCATAGAGTTTACCCCACCCCTCTTTCCAGCAGCCCAATGGGAGTGCTTCTTTCCTCCCCCAGCACAGAGTTCACCCCACACCTCTGCCCAGCAGCCCAATATGAGTGTTTCCTCCCCCCCCCCTTTGCTATGTTGGCACTTTGCGATAAATAAGTGGGTTTCTAAAAGGTTCGCCATCACTGCTTTAGTCCATGTCCAAGCTTCAATTTCTTACCCCAATGCTTGCAGGGAGTAAATAGGTTTTTCAGGTCGTCACCTGCTATCTTAGGTTCTAAATATATTTCTGAAGAGCAACTCTTGCCCTCTTGGGAAGATTTTTAGAGCTCTCTGTTGGGCTTCTTTGCAGATCAAAACTAACAGGGCCTTTTCAGGGTATCCCCACCTATTCAATAGGCCTGGGAGCAGCAGAAAAAGCTTGAAACGTTTTTGGAATTTTTTGAAGTGTTATCTGTGTTAGTCTGTGCCAGCATATCAGAGAGTTAAAAAAAGTTTTGGCAGCTTAAAGACGAACTCCTGTATTTTAATGTTTGTTTTCGTGGACCAAGACCATTTCAGACATAAGAGTCGGTGTCATGGTATACGTTTATACATTTCTGGTACAGAGACCCAGAGTGTCTTGGCGAGGTTCATTGGACATGGAAATCAATGAGTTATTTACAACCAGTAATAAAACGTTTTACAGCAGAACATCTCTGGTGGATGTCAGTTTGAGGAGTTAGGTTTCTAAAACAGTTTGACATTACAATTCTCTTAATAGGTTTATTGAGGAGGCTTTATGGCAGTGGTGCCTGAAATTTTTGGGCCGTGGGCCAGTCACGTGGTTCTTCCCATCGGAAGCGGAAGTAAAACACCTTGCAATCTGTTTTGCAACAGAATGAGATAGATTTTTAGATTGCCATTTTCTGTTTAAACCACAGCTATCCAAACTATGGTCTGGGCCGAATCCGGCCAACAATTCATCCAGCCAACAACTTGCTCACTCCTGGAAGTGGAAGTAAAACGTGCCCGTACTATGGCCTGTGGGCCAGATCCAGCCCCCAACACCATTTCATCTGGCCCACACTATCCTTGCCTGTCCTGGAAGCGGAATTACATTGTGCTCATACTACAGCCCATGGGCTAGGGTAGTGTGGGCTGGATGAATTGGTGTCTGGGCTAGATCCGGCCAACGGGGCGTAGTAGTATGTCTATACACACGTTATCTCCATTTCTGGACTCCTGCTTCCTGTGATGGCCAGCGTTTAGGATGATGCCTGACCAGGACATTCTGGGAGTTGTAATCCTCAAAAAGTAACTTCCAGGCTCTTTATAACAAAACCCCCTCCGTTCTTGCTGGCCAGCCATTTGCCAGAGGGGGGGGGGAGAGGGCGGAGTGCGCATGCGCGCCCCGAGTCCCTTTCTCCTTCCTTCGCTGAGGCTGCAGTTCGATGGGTGACATCATCAGATCGCGCCGAGCGGACCCGGATGTCACGCCAGAAACGCTTCCGGGTCGCAGCCGGCGTAATGGCGGCTGACACGCAGGTGGGCTTTGCTCGAGGCGGTGGGCGAGGGAAGGGGCTGAGGGGGGGTCACGGCAGAAAGACGGGGGGGGGCGGCGGTGGCGGTGGTTCTCCCCTGAGGGGAGGCTTCCTACTACCGACCCAGGCCTCTTCTTGGGGCCGGCGTTGGGCTCAGTGTCGCCTCCCTTGGCCTTATCCAGCCCTGGTGATCCCCAACAACACCAGGTCCTATTTTGCTTTCCCCTTCCATGTCCTGATCAAACCCTGGGCTGCCAAAAGGAAGCTACTCTCTTGACTTGGTCGTTGGCCAAACTTAAGCCCTCGTGGGTGCAGGTTTCTGGCAGTCATGGGCTGAGAAGCAAATATTCTGTATCTTTCCACATTCACACATTGTTAAAAACCAGTTATTTGTTTATTTCATCCATTTTTATTATTCTTCAGGTGCCGTATCTGTTCTGGATATTGGCTGTCATCCTGGCGATAGTTTCCCTGTTTTTAACTCCTCGGAACAGTCCTTCCGAGGACTGATACTGATACTTTTTGATATGTTGTACAGTAATACCTCGGATAACATTAGCATCGGATAACACTAAAATCGCATAACATTAAGCAATCTGGGGGTGGGGGGGAGAATTGCATCGGATAACATTAAGATCCTATGGGATGCATCGGATAACAACCGCTAAAGCCTGTGTGGTTACAATGTATCTCTATGGATCCCATAGGATTTTAACATGCATCGGATAACACTAAAAATTGGATAACACCAAGACTTGTGGAACCAGGTTTTAGCGTTATCCGAGGTATTACTGTATTATGATAATGTGGAACCTTGTAATTGTAACTGTATATTTTGTATCTTTGTTAGCCGCCCAGAGTCGCTTTGCGAGTGGGGCGGCATTATCATCATTTGATTTATATACCGCCCCAATTGCTTACAGCAACTCTGGGCGGCTCACAACGAAACAATACATCACAGTTACGAGTCTAATAACCATAACAACAACGACATATCAGTCTCTCAGGTTCTAGAGGAGGGGTTTTCAACCTTACCACACCATGGGCTGGACAGCTCCCCTTTAGACCGTGCCATGAACTGGGAGCAATGGTGGCAGGCGCATTTGCATGGGTGCTTCTGCTTCCTGGGTCATCACCGTGGGCCAGATGGAACAGCGGCGGGGGCCAGGTCTGGCGTGCAGGCCATTAGGTTGCAAACCCCTGCTCTAGAGCCACAAAGTCCAGGGCCTCTTTCAGGGATCTTACCTTGTAGAGCGAGTTGGAGTATGCTATATTTCATGTCGTTCCTCATGATATGCCCAACTATAGAACAACAATAAAAACCAATACATGTTTCTGGTAATAATCGGTAGACTAGCAAATGAATCAGATTCTGGATTGTTCAACATTCACACACTGTGTTGTCCATTAGCAGTCCCCACTTGAGCAAGTTGGTCTTGCATTGAGGGACTCCAACCACCAGCCTATTCAGGGACCTCCAAGTGACGTAAGGGAGGTTGAGATCTTCGGATATATCCTCCTTTAATGATGTTCCTTTTCCAGTGAGCTCCTTCTTTCATCTTCTGATTTGATTTTGCTCTTGCATACCATCAAGAATGTTTGTTCTTGCCATAAAGTTATTCCTGGATCCAATCAGGCAGACTTGATTCTTTCAGAGGATGTCGTCGGTCTTTCTCTTGCTTAGTTCTCCCAGTGTCCGCTGTTACTTCTCTCAGTATCTTAGTCCCATGGTCTATGCAAGATATCCTTAGCAGCTGTCTGTAGATGCACATTTCAAAAGTTTCAGTTTTCCATTCCTTTAAGCTATACCAACAAGAAGATTTATTTTCTCCACTGTGTAGGTTTGAGGCATCCTGTCAGTATAACCAGTTTCCATCATACCCAGCCATGTATTCATTATGGTGAGGGAGGGTTGGACTTGTAGTGTTGGAAGGTCACCAGTTTACAGAAGGCTGGTCTCCCCCGGCTCTGTCCACTGCTTTCCAGAGTTTGAAACAACGCCCCCCCCCCTCCGAATTGAACCCAGGAATTTCCGTGTGTGATATGTTTATGTTGTTTGGTGTTTTGTATTAAAGGCTGTTGGACTGGAGAAGTAGCACCTATCCAAATGAAATCAAATCCATCTTCATTATGGTCCAAGACCAGCATAGGACAGTAAAAAATAGAAGTTAAGATGAGGGTACTTAAAATATACTTTAAGAGGAGCACATCTGATAGATGTGATACATTTAGCATTTAAAAGTAATGTTGCTACAACTACTACTAAGCCTATCCATCTATCCAAGTTGTTTTGGAGTTCATTTAGTGTGTTGCTTGCAGAGGCTGAGGTGTCGTCTTGTGGTTGTGTATCAGCTGGTGTGTAAGAGTAGAACTGATGAGACTTTGGTATAAATCCAAATTTCACTGTAAAGTTCAAAGGAAGAATTTTGACAGGTGTGCCAAGACTGCTAAACCTGTCTCACAGGATAAAATGTTTCTGAAGAATCACATGTATCTCTGACTTCCTTGAAAGAATAGATAATTTGTTTAGTAGCATGATGCAAAGGATGTTCTTCCAAAAAACAAGTTTGACAACTATCATGGGGTCTACAATCTTAAAAAAAAAATGGGGGGGCAGTGAACCTAGTTAGAAGAAAGCAGGGGAATACACTGCTTCATTTATTAGTACTTGGGCAGTTATATATTTTTTGTTTAGTTACAGCATACAATTCAGACTAGGGTACTTCAAATGGTCTCTGGTGTTTTCTAGAAAGAATAAATAAAATCAACAAAACAATTGTGTCATGCAAAGTTCGAGTTTGTGACAACGTTGAAATTTGAACCTGGGTTTGTTCTTTCTTTTCCTTCATCAGGTTCAGCCTTCTGCCTGCTAAGATATCTTGGCAGATGTGGCATCTGACTTATTTAATGCTCATTTTATGATTTTCTGGGAGAATTGGTTTTTCTGACCTCAGTTTTCACCACCAATGGTGTAAGGATGATTTATGATTTGTCTCGTTAAGCAGTAAAGACAGTGAACTAAAGTTGTAGTGATTGAGATGTGATAGTAAATAGTTATCAAGCCAGAAGGCCACAGTTCAAAATCCCTGGTCAGGCTGACCTATCTTTCAGCCTAACCTATTTCACAAGATGGTTCTGTATGGCTGAGGTCTAGCGAGGAAGCAATGGATCATGCTCTGATGATCTTGAGAAATAGAAAAGCAGAACAATGAAATTTGCAGTGAAGATATCGATAGAATAATTTGAGAATTTTGAAATACTGCTATAAATTTCTTAAATGTTTAAGAAAATTGGCCTTGAGATTTCTGGTCCCACCCACCCTCCCAGTGACTGCACAATTTGATTCTTCTCAACATCACTTTCTTTCTTTCTTTCTTTCTTTCTTTCTTTCTTTCTTTCTTTCTTTCTTTCTTTCTTTCTTTTTTTCTTTCTTTCTCTCTCTCTCTCTCTCTCCCCCCTCTCTGTCCCTCTCTCTCCTTCCTTCCTTCCTTCCGTCCGTCTGTCCGTAGGTTTCCCATTTCTGTTCTGCAGTTTGATCATGACACAGTATAAGGCAATACTATTTAAATACATATAGTAGCAGGGTTGTTTTCTTCTTCCTTTATTTTTATATTCTTGCCAAGAGGAGATTGGGACTTAGACAACCTGGGTTCAAATTCCCACTCAGCCACGGGAAATGGGATTACTATAAATTGTTGCAGTTTGGTGGCACATAGCAAAAAACACATAATGTATGCACTTGCTTGAGAGAAAATGCAAATGATCCTAAGTTTAATGAAAACATATACAAGAGTGGACCATTGGTGTTCCTAGAGTGCACACGCCTTGCATTGATAATGACCTTGGAAAGGAATGAGCAGCAACATCTTTCCTCCTCTGCCTTATCTTCTTAGGTTTCCGAAACCCTAAAGAGATTTGCACTGAAAGTGACCACATCTAGTGTGAAGGAAAGAAGAGAGATCCTCAATGAACTTGGCAAATGCATCACTGGAAAAGGTATCCTGTTATTCTACAGAGAAATTGAACATAGAAGTGAAGTACAGTAAAACACTGGATAACACTAAAACTTGGTTCCACAAGTCTTGGTGTTATCCAATTTTTAGTGTTATCCAATCCATGTTAAAATCCTATGGGATGGATCGGATAACGTTAAAGCTCCATAGAGATACATTGTAACCCCACAGGCTTTAGCGGTTGTTATCCGATACATCCCATAGGACCTTAACGTTATTCGATCCAATTCTCCTCCCCAGATTACTTAACGTTATGCGATTTTAACGTTATCCGATCCAGTCATTATCTGGTGTTTTACGTGAGCCAAATCTTGCCTTATCTGGCTACTTCACTGGAATCAAAGAAAACTTACTTGTGCAAGATCCTTGCAGTTAAATTGCTGTACTGCAGCCAAAATGTTGTGCGTTCAATCCTGAGGGGGATCAAAGTTGACTCAGCCACCCATCCTTCTGAGGTCAGCATGTTGGGGACAAAATGCTAATTAACTTGTGAACTGCCGACAGATGCACTAGTTGCTATGGGGTGGTATATAAGTGTCATTGTTATTATCATAGTGCCTATGGCAGCTTGGGAAGAGGTCAATCCTGCGGGAGCATAGGATTAACTTCCCAGTGGTCCTAGTTGCAATTGAAAATTCCCAGCAACTGCTCTTTGCCACAAAAAAAGGTGGGCATGATATTACGCGGTCCTTTTAATGGTTAGCTGAAAACTCACATTGCACCTTCCGTCATGTAAAAATGATAGTATAATTTCGTGTCAGAAGTTATTCTGGGTTGAAAGGACTTTTGCTGGAGAAACTCCGCTCAGGGGACGCCCGAATGAGGCGCCTTTCATGCCCCCAAGATCTTCTCCTACTGAAGTGGTCTCTATTTGTCTACTTGCAAGTTCTTGCTTTTGAATGGCTAGGTTGGCAGGAGCTGGGACAGAGATGGGCGCTCATTCTGCCATGCAGTACCTGGGCCTCAAACTGCTGAGTTGCTGACCTTCCAGCTTACAAGGCGAGAATCTTAACCACTGAGCCACCACAGCTCCTATGTAAAGCTGATGACTATCAGTTTTTCCATAATTAAAAATGACTGATGTCTGCCAAGATCCCGAGGCTCCCTTTTATCTCAGGGAAGTCATTTGGGGCTTTGGGACAAAAATGTGGGAGAGGTGGCTTAATTTCTCAAAATTGCTGCTGCCAGTAACTTTTCCTTGATAAGGATCGCAGAAGGGCTCATAAGCTTCATTAAAATGCATTTTGCTGCTGGATTTCACCCATTATCTTAATTCACCACTTAATATTTCGATTCAACTCTATTTCAGATCTACCAGAAGGTGCAGTGAAGGGCCTCTGTAAGTTATTCTGCCTCACTCTGCATCGGTACAGGTAAGATCAAGGAGTCTTCTCTCCAATGTAGATTTCAATTAACACTTATGAGCAGGGGTTCTCAACCTACAACCAGTGTTCCAGATCCAGCCCACTGCACCATTTCATGTTGCCCACGTTACCGCCACTACCAGAAATGGATGCATTTATGACAGCCGTGAATGTGTCTGCGGCTGTCAACACGTTTATGACAGCCACGGTTGTGTTTTACGGCAGTGTTTACAGAGGAGGAACCACCGGTCCGGCCCGCTCAGCCGTCTGAGGGAATATGACCCAGCCTGCGGCTTGAAAAGGTTGAGAACCCCTGCCTTAGAGAGATGGGTGCTATTGGTTTGATTTTTTCCCCTGTTGACATGATAGTAACAAATGAGCCTTTAATATTGAAATCTCTGGAGATAAATTTATTTAATTATAGCTTTGTTCTGTCTGGGGGGAACAAGCTACCCAATTAAAGTAATAATAAATGAAGATAAGATAGAAGGCTGAATTTGTAAAATAAGTAATAATCTTTATGAAATTACTTATAACTTTTTTTAACTATCTGAAAAAGCATATTCAAATTTAAGTGCAGTAAACTGCTTTGTCAACTAAAAGTTCAAGGTTGCCTTTGTTTGAAAGCCAGTCACATCCGGCTCTAGGGTTCAGTGCTCATCTCCATTTATAGCCAATGAGCCAGTGCTGTCTGCATCTGCAGTCGTTTCCGTGGACATGTGGCAGGCATGACTAGACTCCGTAGTGCATGGAACACTCTTTATCTTTCTCATTGAAGCATTACCTATTTATCTACTTGCAATTGCTTGCTTTCGAACTGCTACATTGGCAGCAGCTGGGACAGACAGGAGCTCGCTCTGTGGTGCAGCACTTGGGTCTTGAGCTGCTCACCTGCTGACCGTCCAGTCGTCAAGTTTGGCGTCTTAACCATTAAACCACCACAGTGTCTTCATCAAGTAAAGCATAGGTTATTCATAATCAAAGCTATCAAGAAGACTTCTAGAGTCAGAATCTTAATATTGGCAGCTTATTGTTTCGACACTTCCCTAACTTTTCTTGTTAGAGATGCAGCATCCCGGAGAGCTCTACAAACCGCCCTCCAGCAACTGGCAGAATGTCAGCCGGAAGCAACAGCAAAGAACCTCCTACACTCTTTGCAGTCTTCAGGGATTAGCAACAAGTCCAGAGGACCCAGGTGAGAACTGTATTTCACACCTTTCCATCCTTTATTTATTTACATTTATCCTCCACCCTTTTGGTGGGAGCAACACTTAGGGCAGAACATAGTGAAAAGTAGAGACATTACATTGCAAACAAAAATTCGTATAGTCAAAGCAATGGTATTCCTGGTGGCAATGTAGGGTTGTGAGAGCTGGACCATTAGGAAAGCTGAGCGCAGAAGAATAGATGCCTTTGAGATGTGGTGTTGGAGGAGAGTTTTGAGAGTCTCCTGGACAAACCGGGGGGGGGGGGGTTTGCATCGCATACCATTAAATCCTATGGGATGCATCGGATAACGTTTGCTAAAGCCTGTGCCGGTTACCATGTATCTCTATGGAGTTCTAACATCCAATGCATCCCATAAGATTTTAACGTTATCTGATGCATGCATCGTGTAACATTAAAAATTGGATAACACTAAGACTTGTGGAACCAAGTTTTAGCATTATCTGAGGTTTTATTGTATTATTATCTCTGCTGTCTGGAGTCGGTGATTGTTGTCACTCCCTTCTTCTGCGTTCTCTGGTAGTAAAAGCAATGGATCTGCCGCCGCCCTGGCCCTGTCTTGGACTTGCTTGCTTGTGCGCATCGTCTTCCCTACCCATGACAAAAGACAAGGGGACACATGGGAGAAACTGGTAAGAATCTTTGGGCTTGATTTCATTTATCGATTACATTCCTCCCCTCCTTGGATGCACATCTTAGTGTGGTGGAGATGTTTGTTTTTAGTGTGTCAGTGAAGCTGAGGACAATGCCGTCAGGTGGCCTGGACTCTCGACAAAGTCACCCAAGAGGGAATTGGTCACGGCTTCTTCTTCTTTCATGATCAAACCCTGAACTGTCAAAATGACCTCCATCCATCCATCCATCACTGAGTCTTGGAATGTCACATCTGCAACATCTACCCCAAATTTTGCATTATAAGTTATAACTCATTACAGTAGGGGTGGCAGAGGGTTCTAAAGGTGGCAGAACTATTCCCAAGTGTGAGGGACACCAAGAAACATTTTGAAGCTGGAATGAAAAACTTTGTTCTGGAGTTTTTCAAGGGGTGTGGTAACGTTGCAAGCGACTCCTGGGGTTATCAGGGTCTACATTTGGCCCATGGGCTACATGATGCCGACACTGATTTATATAAAGCCATTCTGTACTTTATTTTATTTTTAAAAAACAGGTGGAAGTTCAGTGTTTCCTTCTGTTAGATGTTTTGGGCGGCTGTCGCAAACCTGTGGTGGATGGGACTGTGAAGAAGCTGAGCCGTCTGTGGAAAGAGGTAGCTTGCATTTTCTGGAATTACGTATCAAATGCAGTAGGCCTCCATATTTTGGGGTTCGGTATCCACAGTTTCAGTTATCCACAGCCTGAAAATATTAACTGAAAATCCCAGGTGCATTACCAGAACCGGCCACTAGAGGCCACTATACACAGTGTAATCTGTAGGGGTTGCAGTTTTCCACGGTTTCAGGTATTTGCAGGAAGTCTTGGAACCTATGCCCTGTTGATGGGGGGGGGGGGAGGGAAGCGGGCAAACTATAACTCCCTTTTTGCCAAACTAAAATTGATGGGGATTGTAGCCCTACATGTGTGAGGCCGAAGATGGCTGGTTCAGGCCTTCTGGTATTTGTTTCTGATGTTTTTCTTATTCTTCCCTTCAGAATCCTGGGCTTGTGGATCAGTACCTCTCTGTCATTCTTGGTCTTGAGGCAAACCAAGGCTATGGAGCCATGCTTGGCCTTCTCGTGCAGTTCTGTACCACTCAGAAAGAGCTTGGCATCATCAACAGATACAAGGTCAGTGTGGAAGGTTGCTCTGTGTTAAGTTTTATGCAGCAGCAGCAAAGCGGGGAAGTTTTAGGCACTCTGAGTTTTGAAATGCAAGTTCTCCAAGGCTTTACTCCCTGTTTAGCACAGCAATAAACACACTTTGCAAAAATATTTAAAAAGAACAAAAGTTTACTCACAAGTTAGGTCAGCAAAAAATGCACATGCTCCAGATTCTTGATAAGAATGGTTTCAGAAAGAAATATAGTTAAATTAGAATCTTTCAATTCTTTTAAGCCTGCCATGTGGCCCTCAAAATGGTGAGGTCAAATATGCATGTTTCTCCTTCAAAGGAAAAAAAATGAGAGAGAGGCCTGAACAACAGAGCCTTAATACATGCAAAGTAAGTCAGGTGGCCCCCTAGAGGTGGGATGACAGAAACTTTCCTATTGGTTAGTTAAGGACCAAACAGTATTAACAACTTCCTTTGGGTTAGTCTAGTATTTCTGTCTCTATAGTCATTATAAGAAACACTCACTGCATGTTGGTATTGCACTAAAATACTCAACATCCTGGTGTTGAAGTAAGATGTGGTGATGGTTTTGCCAGTTGCTAGCTGAATGGTTGTGAGCTTAAGTGCCATCCAGAAGTTAGATTTAACAACGGTGTCCTAAGCAGACTGGGGCAACTTCAGGGTTTTTGAGATATTTCCACGCCACCATTCTGTGAGATGGCAGCTTGGTTTATCCAACCTTGAGATGGAAAGGGAGTCAATTAGAGCTAATCTGAATAATCTATTGCTGCTAATGGTTGTATGAAGCTGTATTGTTGTGCTTGCTTGTCTGTCATCTTGCTTGTCCACACCCCTTCTCCCTTTAAATTTGGTGTATAAAAACCTTGCCTGTAAGTTTCACTCTTTGTCTGAAGAAGTGGACTTGAGCCACGAAAGCTAACAATAAAAATAAAGCAGTTAGTCTTTAAAGTGCTACAGTGTTTTTTATTTTGTTTTGTTTTGTTTATTTTATTTTGTTTTCTGATATGGTTTTTCCAAAAATCAGTTGTCTTAGTAGTTCATATTCTGGTGTCTTGCTGCTTTTATTCCCCACCCACTGCTACCCTTTTCTCACAGCCCACATTTCTGCTAATTCTCCTTTTTTCTGCTAATTCTCCTTCTTTTTTCTGCTAATTCTCCTTCTTTTTTCTGCTAATTCTCCTTCTTTTTTTTGCTAATTCTCCTTCTTTTTTCTGCTAATTCTCCTTCTTTTGGTGCCAATTAAAGAAGCAGTTTCACCTGCAGCCGCCAAGAGCGCTGTAATATGTGAATTAAGAAATGAAGGGTTCAAGCAATCTTGTTTAGCCTTGAGAAAAGGAGACTGAGAAGGGAGATGATGTTTGCACTCTTTAAATAACTGAAAGATAACCATAAAGAGGAAGGACATGGTCTATTCTCTTTCATCCCAGAGTGCAGGACTGGGCTCAAACTTAAAGGAAGACAGATCTAGGGTGAATATCAGGAAAATCTCTTTAATGGTTAGAGCAGTACGGAAGCGGAACCAACTGCCTTGAGAGATGGTGAGCGCTCCAATGCTGGAAGCGTTCAAGAGGGAATTGGACTGCCATCTGTCAGATCTGATTTGATTTGCAGATCTGATTTGATTGGATTCGATGTCCTAAAAGGCTCTTTATTCCAACTCTGTGTTTCTATGATTTCCCTCTTCGGGCCTCATCTGCAGATTGGGCCGTGACCTCTAAATGAGTATGTTGTGAGCTGGTCCCAGTTCTGGAATCAGAGGCCATATTCCAGCTATAGGATTTCAATTCCATTCTCCTTCACCACTGGAGATGCTAGTTAAGCCTTGTAGGAGGTTGCTGACTAACAGCATTTTGGGGGTGGAGGCACATGTTGCTTGTCCCATCCCATCGCATTGCTAGAGTTTTGTTGCTAGGCCGGATTGTGAATTGCTTCATGGCAGTAAAGAAGTATTTCTGCTTTTTCAGAGCGCCCTCCTCGATTTCTATATGAAGACCATCTTGATGAGCAAGACGAAGCCACAGAAACACTTGCTGGTAAGATAGTCCCCAGGGGATAGTCCCCACCCTGCCAACGCAAAAATCAGAGTTTTGTGCGACTTACTGGTTAAGATGCTGAACTTGACAGCTGGAAGGTTACAAGAGAGGAAGTGGCTTTTACCTTGAAAAACCTTTGTTGCGATAAATCTGCCCTTTAGGTAAAGATAAAGGTCGCCCTTGCTCGAAAGCCAGTTGTATCCGACTCTAGGGTTTGGTGCTCATTTCCATTTACAGCCAAAGAGCCAGTGCTGTCTGTGTCTGCAGTCCTTTCTGTGGTCATGTGGCAGGCAGGGCTAGACACTGAACACTGTTACCTTTCCTGCCGCAGCGGTACCTATTTATCTACTTGCAATTTCTTGCTTTCAAACTGCTAGGTTGGCAAGACTAGGGAAGTGACCTAGGCTTCTGGGAATTGAAGTCCAAAAAAACCAAAGGTTGAGTACGCTGATGTAAGGGATCCCAGAAGGGTTAATTAGCTTTGTCGACGTACATTTTCCTGATGGATTTCCCAGACAGACGATGGGAGCTCGTTCTGTCATTCAGCACTCGGGTCTTGAACTGCTGAACTGACAACCTTTTGTATCGGTCTTAACCACTAAGTCACCGCAGTCCCTGCTTTGAGCTTACTATGAGCAAATTTCAGTTCAGGCCGCAGCGGCCCAGACCTCACCTCTTTCCCCCATCCTTCGGCAGACAAGGAACAATTTGGCGAAAAAAGCTTCTTGCTCCAGGTGACCGCGCATGGGACTCCTTGTATTAAGTTACGCGTGTTTCTTGCAGGACAACTGTGCTCCTCTGCTCCGATATGTGTCTCACTCCGAATTCAAAGATCTAGTATTGCCAGCTCTGCAGAAGTCACTGCTCCGAAGCCCCGAGAATGCCATTGAAAGTGAGTGTCTGGGGAGAGATTGTGGGGGTGAATTCCAGTATGGAGGAAAGTAGCGTTTAATGGACTTACTTGGCAGTAATGAGATCCGCTTAGCAGGAGGATGTGATGCTGCCAGTTGAGCTAAGAGAAGTGGCATTTGGTCTCTCACTTCTTTGCTTACTCTTTTACCCCTTCCGGTGTCGAGAGAAAGCAAGCAGTATTTGGTAATGTGATTTAATCTGGGTGTAAATCAGATTGACTCTGGGTTGCACAGAGACAAAATCTGTTGAGTTGAAGCCCGTGGAAGTTCAGTGAACCACTTTATTTTAATGTTCAGTTATCCTATCCTATCCTATCTGCCCAGGTTATCCTGTTATGGCAGGGGTGCCCAAACTACGGCTTGCGGGCCGGATCAGCCCACAGCACCAGCTTATCCGGCCTTTGCTGCTCCAGGAAGTAGAAGTGAAACATGCATGCACATGCACAGAACACTGCCATAAATGACTCGAGGCTGTTGTAAACATGTTTATGACAGCTGCGGGTCATTTATGGCAGTGTTCTGCACATGCGTGGGTGCGTTTTACTTCCGCTTCCGGGGTGGAAGGAACCACGTGACAAGCACGCTTGTACACATGACTGGTCCGCGGTCCAAAATGTTTGGGCAACCCCGTGTTGTGGTAATAGAGTAGACCCTACTGCCAGCAACTCAATGCTGATCGCCAGGCAGTGGATAACTAACCTGACAACCCTGATTTGTATACTTACCTGTTACCTCTGTGCCTGATGCGTATAAATCGATGCCATGAAATGTCACTCCTATGTCTGACAAAGTGGACTTGATCCATGATAGCCAACGTTAAAATACAGCAGTTGCCATATGTACTTGAATATAAGCCAACCCGAATATAAGCCAAGGTACCTAACTTTGACCTGAAAATCCAGGAAAATAGATTAACCCGAGTATAAGCCGAGGGTGGGAAATGTAGCAGCTATGAGTGACTTTCAATCACCAAAATACATGAGAATATGGTACAATTAATTAAATTGTTGGCACATCTCAATCCGGTGCAGCCATGGGACCCTTGTGGTCATTAACTCGAGTATAAGCCGTGTCCTTTTTTTTGTGGCTCATTTTGGGGGCTGAAAAACTTGGCTTATACTTGAGTATATACGGTAGTATTTAAAGTGCCATAACGTTTTTGTTTTGCCTGATATGTGTAAATAACTTCATTATTGAGCTAGGAAGGCAAGGGCAAACTACAAATTACCCTGGAGAAATTATGACTTATAAAGGAGTTAAGATTCAGAGCATTAATTCTTTGCCTCAAAGAAGAAGCATAACTACTAGTCCTCTTCTTTTGGCTCTTGCCACCAGCCATGAATAAATACTCGTGTGTTGGATGGGGTCATAACTTTTCTCTTGGTAAATGTGAATGCGGGTGAAATTAATGCATTCTCAATCCCTACTCTTGTCTTTAGCGATTTCCTGTTTGTTGGCCTCAGTAACCCTTGACCTCAGCCAGTATGCTCCGGACATCATGAAAGGATTGGCCAGTAAGTTCTGTTTTCTGTGAATACGTCATTTCGAGACCAGGGAGAATTCATTTTTGCTCTAGGATTGAGGAATCATTGGTTGATGACAAATTCAGTAATCCCTTTACCACGAGTTTCCATTATTTTATTGGAAAAGTAGATAGCGTTTTCTTTTCTTTAGTCGTTGCATGGGAAGATGTCCAGGGAGTTACAAAACTGGGCGGTGGGAAAATTCAGCCCATAGGTCACATATTGCACACTCAATCATCTGGAGTCTTATTAACCAGCCTGACACTTCCTCATTTTAATTACCATGTACAGTGGACCCGTTACTCATGAGTATAACCTTGGTCCACTGCACTGGAATTGACACCCTCCAGCTAAGCAATCCAGGATTTTAGCTTGCCTTCTCACATCTCCTGACTGAAATCCAGGCTGTAAGTAAGGTAGCGCATAGGAAGTTAAACAACTCCAGTCATCATCTTGTCTTTTAAAAGTATATTGTAGCAAAAGTAGGTTACAGAACAAAGTTTCAGGAAGCAAAACAATTCTAGGCCAATGAAACAGATTTAGTTCTTTCTTACCTCTGACCCGTCATCTCACGGATTTCAACCAATCACTATAACATTACAAAACCTTCCCAAACCACAAGGCTAGGATGTTTTGTCTACTGAGCAGTTCCTGCCCAGTGATACCCAGAATGCAACACTGCCAGCCCCTTCAGTGCACACACACACACACAAATTTCCATTACAGATTCAAAACAAGCACAAACCCCATTTCCATGACACCATGAACCAGTTTTAATTGAAATATTGGAGAATTGAAAACTCCAGATAGTTTTGCAAAGGCTTGTCTTACTTAGATATTCCTATGTTTTGTAGTATATTGGGCAGCAAGGCATCATTAATGATTTTATTTATTTATTTTATTTATTTATTTAGATTTATATTGCCGCCCATTCGCCGAGGCGACTCAGGGCGGCTTACAGTCAAAACAACAACAATACAATAAAAATTATAAATTGCAACCACATAAAACAACTAAACCAGAACACAAACTAACTCCCGCGTCAGGCCGTTGTTGTGGGCGCAGAGGAGTGGGCAAGGTCCCCAGACACTGCTAGGCTTTGGCATCTTCTTCCTCAGGCCATTGTTGTGGGCCCAGAGGAGGTCTTGGGTTGGGTTGGGGTACATAGAAAGAGCCTCCTTGAAAATTGTGGTATTTTTGAACCACAATCGGGCGTACCCTGGCAACGGCCACCTTGTATTGCCGGCTAATCTTTTTCACACTAGGTCAGGCAAAAGGAACTGCAGAATGACTTCACCAAAAGGTGCCTCCATTTTATTTGTTTGTTCAGATTTATATTGCCGCCATTTTTTGGCAGTTTCAAGTCTTGGGCGAAGACTTTGGCCTTCTTCCGTGTCATTTTCAGGGTCTTTAAATCTGCCACAGAAGTTCTTGCAAAGGCATGAGTTAGGATAAAATCATCTCCTTGGTGTCTCTTTCTTTTGCAAAAGGATCTGTGGCTGAAATCCAGTAGTAAGTCGCAACTAGACTAGGCCCATTTGTTGTGGGGCGGGCAGTGGGTTGGTGATTCAACACCAATGTAAGTTCTGTTGGTTCAGTGAGCGTACTCTCTCTGCTACCTACTTCTCGGGTCCACCCTGCAAATGTTCCACACTCTTGAGATTCTTGGTGTTTCCTTACCATTTTTAGGCCAGTTGAAATCTAACAGTTCTCAGCTAATGGACGAAGCCACTGTTGCACTGAAGAATTTAGCCCGGCAGTGCAGCGACCCGTCAACAGTGGAGTCCCTTGGGAGGCATCTCTTTGCCATTTTGGGTGGTGAGTAGCTTCTCCTTTGTAGCAAGAATTCATGGCTCCCTTTCTATTGACCCAATAGGCTTTCTTAACTCTGGTACTCGGGTCTTGACCTGTTGACCTGTTGCCTTCCAATCAGCATCTTAACGTGGTTCCCCCTGCCATAAATGCTGCTGTAAAATGCATCCGCAGCCGTCATAAATGCATTTACGACAGCCGTGGGTGGATTTACCCCACATTTTTTGCTGTTTTCACCACTTCTGGTGGCAGGAGTGAGGATGGTAGGTTTTCAGCTGTTTTCGGCGCTTGTGGTGGCAGTGGCAGGAGCGAGGGTGGTGGGCCGCATGAAATGGCACAGCGGGCCAGGGTTGCAAACCCTTGGTCTAAGCAAAGAGATTTATTCATCTGTATTGATGAATGGTATTTGTTCAATTCAAGAACAAGAGACAGTCATGAGTATTTGGGGTAGGGGCGAGGAGAGCTTCCTGTCGCCCCCATTAATAAATTAATCATTTTAATTACGCTAACACACTTGGAAAAACAGGATTTCCAGGTAGAGCAAGGAGAGAATCCTAAACCTCCAGAAGGTGTTGATAGTAATGAACCAATGGTCTAACCCAGGGGCCATGCCCCTCCTAAGCATCTCTGAAATCCTGATGACCCCTTCCTGTGACATAATTCTTATTATTCAAAAAATGAACTCCTATCCACGTAGAGAAAGACTAAAAGGCCATTCACTGTTAATAACTTGCTCTCGAATTGCCCCCCTTAAAATTCAAATTGCCACCCTGTTGGGAACCACTGATCTAAACCCAGTAAGACTGCTGCTTGTATTGTGATGCTATGGATGCCTAGGTCTGTTGAACACCTGGTTCCACTTCTGTGCAGAAGTGGATGGGTCAGACGTGGGCAAATTTGATCTTCCTTCCAACTCTGCCATCACTTTTTTTATTTTCTTCTTTGCAGGTTCCGAGGGAAAGCTTACAGTTGTGGCACAGAAAATCAGCGTCCTCTCAGGTATGGGTTTCTAGATGAGACCAGTCAGGATAGTTAACTCAGGGATCTGCAAACTTGGCGCTCCAGCTGTTCTTGGACTTCAATTCCCAGAAGCCCAGGTCAGTACACATGCTGATCAGGGCTTCTGGGAATTTATGTCCAGGAATAGCTGGAGGGCCAAGGTTGGCCACTCCTGTTACCTGTCGTGATATCAAGATTGTCTCTAGTTAAACCTTTAAATCCATTTATTATTGCATTTGTGGCAGCCCTTTATGTGATGGGAGCAGGTCTGATTGTATGTTATAGTAGTGCATCAAGATACAGTAAAACCTCACATAAAGAGCGCCTCGTTTAGAGACTAGCTTGCTTAAAGAGCAGAATTTTCTCTGAATGGTCGCTTAGCAACTAAATCGGGGTTCGCAATCCCTCCCCCGAAGTTACAATTGTTCACTTGCAATGGTGTTTCACTTAAAGAGCAAACTCACTTAAAGAGCAATCCCGTGCAACACATTATGCTCTTTAAGCGAGGTACCACTGTAGTAAAATATATTCTTGTGTAAATATGACCTCATCTCCTTTTTAAACGTAAAGGTAGATGTTATTCTAAGGGATTATGGTGGCTCAGGTTTTAAGATGCTGAGCTTGATGACTGGAAGGTCGGCAGGTCAGCAGTTTGAGATCTGAGTGTTGCGTGACGGAGTGAGCACCCGTCTCTGTCCCAGTTCCTGTCAACTTAGCAGTTCGAAAGCAAGAAATTGCAAGTAGATAAATAGCGACAACTTTGGTGGGAAAGGTAAACAGCATTCCATGCATTTCAGTGTATAGTCATGCCTGGCACATGTCCACAGAAATGTCTGCAAATGCAGACAGTGCTGGTTCTTTGGCTATAAACAGATGAGCACTGAACCCTAGAGTTGGATATGACTGGGTTTCGAGCAAGGACGACCTTTACCTAAACATTATTCTAGACTGGGCTTCTCTCTGTTTTTAGGGATTGGCAGTTGCAGCTACCATGCAGTTTCTGGGCCATCCAATCAAGTTGTAAGTGGAACGATGGCAGACCTTTTCATCCCTTTTCTTCAGCAGGAAGGTAAGCATCTTTCTTCCCTCTTCTCATCTCTATTAAAATGTAAAAGAGGTCTTCCTACTGAGAAAGAAGGGCTCAAGAAAACCTTGAGAGAAAAGAGAAAACACACCAAAACTCCAGATGTCAACAAGTCAATGGCGTGCGGGGGTGGAGTGTCTTAGTCAAACAAACCACCTCACTAGAAAGACCTGAAGACGGGGAAGGTTACATACCCACTTTTAGGCAACAGCTGTCTACTACAGGTGTGTAAGGCAGAAGCAGTGCCAACCAACCTTCTGAGATAAGGGGACTTCATTAGAGTGCCTTATCCCATGATGGCAAATGTTGGCACTCCAGTTGTTCATGGACTTCAATTCCCAGAAGCCCAAGTCCCTGTGAAGCCACACTTTACTGCATGTACACGCAGTAAACCCATTCGTGTGGATTCACAGGGACTTGGGCTTTTGGGAATTGAAGTCCATGAACAGCTACGCGCAGTAAAATGCATTCACTGGCCTAATCCCTAAAAAGGGTCACATTTGAGCTCAAAATATAACAAAATTATAAATCTACCAATTACATAAAAAGATCAGCAGTTATTTTATATATTGTTGCAACAATATATAAAAGATGTTATGAAATTTTTTATTTAGGGTTGCATATTTCAATCAAATAAGTTTGAAAATGTTTGAATCCCCTGCTGGAATTATTTCTTTTTCTTCCCTTTCCAGTCCACGAAGGCACTCTTGTGCATGCCATCTCTGTCCTTGCTCTCTGGTGTAACCGCTTTACCACTCAAGTGCCCAAGGAGCTGGTGGAGTGGTTCAAGAAGGCCTTGGGGCTGAAAACCAGTACTTCAGCTGTCAGGCACGCGTATCTACAGTGCATGCTGGTCTCTTTCAAAGGTGAGATTTGCTAGAGCATAGACATGTGTAATTTTTGGGTCGGCAGCTGTAAGGATAACAAAGCCCATTATCCCACTACCATAGGACTCGTTCCACCTGACCAGCCTCCATTCAGGAAACCTTTTGCTGCTTCAGAGTCCTCCAGGCTAGAGAAATCTATGATAGGTTTCAATCCCCTGGCTGTTTATGGTTACAAACCAGCCTGATCAGGTAGGAATTCGCAATGTGTAGATCAGGGAGTAATACGTAGCCTTGCCAAGAAAAAAAACTGGAATTCTCCCACCAGCTTATGCTCTATATAAAAGTAAAAACATTTTCTGTAAAAAGTCAGCTTTATTATTTGAAGGAGATCCCTCCCCCCCAATATATGTTACAAACATTAGTACTGCCCTAATTCAGTGTTATTCTCTAATATGAACCAGGAAAGGTGCTGACAGTAGACATTATTTCCCCCTTTTCTGCAGGCAATCTACTTATGCAGGGAGTTGATTTGCTTCCAGTGCTGATCCAGACGGTTGAAAAAGCAGCAGCTCAAAGCACTCAGGTTCCCCTGGTAACAGAAGGTGTCGCGGCCGCTTTGCTCGTTTGCCGGCTGTCAGTAGCTGATGTGCAAATAGGTAAGGTCCCAAGTTAGTATGTCTGTGTGTACGTGCATGTATTTTGATGGTGGTAGGTTTCAAATAATGGATTCTTTGCAATGTTCTGTGCTGGCCCACCCAGGCAGGCACGGTTCCCACACGGCGGCACTTCATAGAGAGTTTTCTTCTAAGATAGTCCAGATATCAAAGTGGTGACATCAAAGGCAAACCAAGGTCTGTTTACCGGTAGTCCCGAGTCGGTAGTCTAATCCAAAGGGTGTCCAGGGGTGTCGTCAGGGTTGGCAGAAAAGTCAGGGTCACAGCAGGCAGTCTAGAGTCAAGCAGGATGTTGGTCTTGTCACGAAAGTTGTACCGACGCTGGCAGGCTGCAAGAAGCTTGCTTATCAGGCTCCCAGCTAATCGGAATCAGCTGGGAGCCTTCTTTGGTGCTTTGCCCTAGCCTGCCTGCTTCTCAGATGTAGCTCCTTCCTGGACCTCTCTCTGACTGAGGGCTGATCACTGTCAGAGCCAGGCTCCTGATCTGACAGGTCAGCTGCTGGGGGAAACAGACTTGGGCCAGGCGCAGGCTGAGATCCCTGACTCAGGGCATCCTCAGGATCGGGTGCAGGCAGAACCAGACTGGGAATCCTGGTCCTCTTCAGAGTCAGAGGAAGGCTAGATCACAACATGTTCCCAAAAGCACTCATCAGCCAATGTACTGACTTAGGCATCTGGGAATTGAAGTCCAAGAACCAAACATTAGGAAACACTGGATTAATTAAGTTTGTTTTAATCAGAGTTGTTTCATTCAAACTCTTCTGCCCTCTAGCCCCGCAGTTTTGATGCAAATAAAACTTTAGTACAGGTCACCACCTATATCCATACAGGTCGCCTGAGAAGGATGGAAGGCTGAGTCAACCATGAATTCTGTCAAGATGGAACTCACAACCTTTTGGTTGCAGTACAACATGTTTTTGAAAACACTTTTACATGTTTTAATACGATGATTCAAATATTGCTGCATTTAATAATTTTGCTTAATATTTCTTGTGTCTTTTTAATCCCTGTTTGTTTTAGTGGTAGAATAGCATACAAGTCCAATACATAAATGCATACAATAAGTACCTTGGGCATAATGTTTTCCTCAGACTCTGAAGCCTAATAGTTACGTCAGTTTGCATACAGCGCTAAACATGCCCATAGACAGAGATTTTCCACTGATCCGAGGAACCAGGCAACAGTAATCAGTCTGTGTCATTTGTGCAGTTGTTTCCCCACCTCTGCCCCATCCCAGAGACACACACACACTAATTGTGCAAATAAGACTCAAATCAGGAGTGCCCAAACTTTTTGGGCCGCAGCCCTGACCACATACTCCAGACAGCTGACCTGTCATGTTCCTCTCATTGTAAGTGGAAATAAAGCACACTTGCTCAGGACCATTAGGCAATTGCACATGCACAGAATGCTGCCATAAATGATCCATGGGTAATTTATGACAGCGTTCCGTGCATACATGATTGTATAATGCTCCCGTGCATGCATGTTTTACTTCCACTTCTGGGAGCGGCAAGGGCATTTGGGGGGGGGGGGGGATATGAAATGGCTTTCGGGCCAGATCTGGCCCATGGGCCGTATTTAGGGCACCCCTGCTCTAAATTGCAATTCAACAATCTAGGTTGTCTATTAACATTGTCAAAGCAAAACATATCCCAAACCAGTCAACAATTTCTTGCCACTTCTCTACGTCTCTCGGAGGGAGAATAATGAATTTAGTTAGCTCTCAATTTTTGAATCTGCGGTCTCAACCAGCCCTCAGCCTTATAGTAGGGCTTATTTGTGTCTCTTGATAAATTCAAGCCGAACCATATGCTGCATGAAAGTTGTTCAGAGGGTATGTTGCGTTTTTGTCTTCATATGCATCTCCTTTCCAGAGAACAAGCTGAACAGCTTCTGGCAGGTCGTTCTGGATGAGAAAAAGCAAATTTTTACTTCTGAGAAGTTTTTGCAGTCTGCTTCGGAGGAAGGTGGGTTGTAAAGCTTATGGCTGGTTCGTTTTCAGACTGCCTTCCAATATTCAGTCAGCTTTGCAAAATAGTTCTGTAAATCACCTTTATGGGCATGCGTGTTCATGTTTCAAAAGAGAGATGAGGAGGGAGGAAAGTCCATATCAAGGGTATTATAGTAGTTTAGTCTGGACAGATTAAATCTGGTCTTCTGGTGAGTATGCTTGGCCTTACCAAAAATATCTCGGAGCTTCCAGGCAAGAGTAAGTTGGTTTTTTAAAGGGTTTTTAGTTTTTAGTCCACGAAAATGTCTGCAGACACAGACAGTGCTGGTTCTTTGGGATATAAACAAGACCCTAGAGTCAGATTTGACTGTATTTTGAGTAAGGGCGACCTTTACCATGGTCATCGTTATGATTTTTTTCTATTAAAAAAGGGCTAATTTTCTTGCCTTTTGTTATTCCCACCTACAGCGATGTGCACGGTTTTACGGCTGACGGAGCGCCTTCTCTTGGACCACGAGCATCGGCTGCCTGGTGCCAAAGTTCTGTATGTGTTTCTTTGTTTATTCTTCCTGCTCGCCATCGAGCTCTTCTGCAGTCCTACAGGGGCATTTTTCTAGAACTATTGACTGGCCAAAATCCTATAGAGAAGACTGTGGGCAGGCATCGGCTGTTGTGCGCTGGATCACGCAATGGCCTGTGGCAACTTCTTAAGATGCAGCAATTTGCTGTCAGGATTTATGCTGGCGGGCTTAGCTAATAGGATGTTGGCCAGTGGCGTAGCCTGGGTTTCAGCCACCCAGGGCGTAGGCCAAATTTGCCGCCCCTTAGGCGGGGCCCAAAACACCGACAGTGGTGGAGGGTCTTGGTGCCCATCCCCGCAGCAGCCTCTTAGCTCCGGCCGCTAGGAAGTCCAGGGCGGCAGCGAAGTCCTATTTATTGTGAAATTTGCCACCCCAAAAAGGTGCTGCCCTGGGCGTTCCCCCCCCCAATGCTACGCCACTGATTTTGGTCACTATTTATTAGTTATATTTCTGTCCTGCCTTTCCTCAAGCGAGCTTGGAAAGTATGCTTTACTCTCCACCCTTCTTTATTTTCTTTATTCTTTGACATTCATTAAGTGAAAGAAAGAGGCTAGTCCACTTGTTCCCATGCCTGACAGGGGTACTTCAATTCCCAGAAGCTTAAGTTAGTACAATGGCTGATCATTGCTTTGGGGAATTGACTTAGGGTTCTGGGAATTGAAGTCCAAAACCTAAAGGTTGGGGAACACTGATCCAAGAGTCATAGGGGAGATTGAGTTCCTCAGCCGTCTCCTCCTTTAATGTTATTCCTTGCTCAGTGAACAACTTCCTCCATCTTCTCATTTAGTTTTGCTCTTGTGTACCATCAAGAGTGTTTGTTCTTGCCATAAAGCTCTTCTTGGATCCGAGCCAGTGGACTCGAAGCTCATCTCCATTCAGAGAATGTGAGATTCATGTTCTTGCTTAGTTCTCTCGGCAACACTGGGTTGTATATAAGTGTAATTGCTATATGCCAGGTTTCCATGAGCATAAGACCATGTACATGTAGATCTCCCTTTATTATTATTATCCTGTGAGCTAGATCAAAATCCAGATGAGAGACAGAATTGCCATTCCTTAGGTCACCCGTGAGGTTCATGGTTCTCTAAAGGCTGAAGCGTCCAAATAGTGATCCAATTGGTATCCAACGTTGAGTCTTGCCTTTCCCTCTGCTTGACTGAACTGCCGACCGTTTGCTTCTTTTCTTCTGCCCTCCTCCCCGCTTCCGCCAACATTTCCTGTCCCCACTTTCAGGCAGTATCACAAAGCGCTCACTGCCGTCCTCCTCAGCCGGCCGTGGGGTGTCCGAAAGCTGGCCCAGCAGACTGTGAGGAAGCTCTTGTCTTTGCCACGAGGGTTCAGACTGGCTTACGGGCTCTTGGAAGAAATGAAAACGGTCCTTGCATCCCATAAGGTACCGGCACTCTTGTCTTTTGAACGAGGTGTGGTGTCGGTCGGTTCACTGAAAGTGGCAAAGGAACTACCGGGTGTTCTGTAGGATGTTGGACCCAATTCCTATCACTGTTAACCAACACAATATTTGGTCATGTCTGACAATTGGGGGCGGACTGCAGAAGATATATCTAGAAGGCACCACCAATTTAGGGCCCCAACTTTTAGACGAGGGATTCCAAACCCAAGGCCCATGGGCCGGATCCGGGCCCCGGCACCATTTCATGTGCCCCCACCCCTTCAATGGTATTTGAGAAAATGGCTGCCCATTTGAGGCTGTTGGGACAAAATGACCACCTCCATCGTGCAGGCAGGGCAAAGTGGCCTTCCGGCTCTCGAAGCTGACAGAGAGCATGATCTGGTCCCTGGCTGAAAAAGGTTGGGAATCCCTGATTTAGATGAAAAATCAAGGACATGCTCAGTATGTCCCTCTTTGTACCCTAGTACAGATTTTTCATCGGTAGCCTAGATGATCATACTCCCTTCTTTAAGGTGAAGGGTCAAGCTTGCTCGAAAGCCTGTCGTGTCCAACTCTAGGGAGCTTACTTTGTCCTGCAGCACTTGGGTCTCGAACTGCTGACCTGCCGACCTTTCAGTCATCAGGGTCATAACCACTAAGCCACTGTGGTTTTAGGATACCACATCTTTATGGTGCCATTATTTGGTGATTTCCCAGTTTTGCATATTTTCTTCCCATCCAAAAATACAAAATTGCTACTCCTGAGACTTCTTGAGTGGTAGGAAGAGATTTAGCCTGAAATGGGCTGGCAGGTAATTTTGGTCCTACCCTTTCACTTTCGGCGATGTTTTGCCTTTGGGATGCAAGCTGGACCGACAGTGATTATGATCAAGTCTTGATTTGGACAATTAGTTTAAGCATTTTCTTTTTTTACTTTTCCAGGTAAAGCTTGATAACCTTTTTAGCTGCTGCAGCACTTTTTGTTATTGCAGGTTGGGGATAAACCTAATTGGATCTCCTTTAGTAAATTGTTCTTAATACCAGTGTTTCTTAAAAGAAACATTTTGTTTCAATGCTAAATGTTACAGGTGGCTTGGATCTATGATATACTAATTTAAAAAATTCCCCGGGTTATGATCAGTTTTTGATTTACGACCCAAGATTGTGCTACAGTATTTTAAATTCTAAAGTGGTACCTTGGTTTACAAATGTCTCGGTTAATGTAATTTTCGTTTTATGAATGAAAATCCATTGAAAATAATCCCTCAGTTTACAAATTTAATTGTGGAAAATTCATAAACTGAAACACGGTTTCCCATAGGGTGCATTGAAAACCAATTAATCCATTCCAGAGGTCAGAAAAAAGGTTTTCAATGCGTTCCTATGGGAAACTGTGTTTCAGTTTATGAATGTTTTGCAATACAAAACATCCCGGAGAAGGCATTAAATTCACAAACCAAGGTACCACTGTATTTTTATTAGCTTTGCTTTTTATTCATGGAATGGTTCTGCTCCAATTTCTTAGGTGTTGCCTGCCGAAGCATTAGTGACGGACTCAGGGGAACTGTCAGAACAGGGGAAAGCCTACATCCCTCCCCGGATTCTGCAGGAAGCCTTGTGTGTGATTTCTTGTGTGTCTGGCCTGGAAGAAGATCTGGGAGAGAAAGAAAAGCTCGCCTTGGAAATGCTGCTAGTCAGCAATCATCCTTCCCTAGGTGAGTCAAGAGGGCCGTCGGCTGTGTGTTTGCCTGATCATCAGAGACAAGGACTTCTTGTCAAGCTGCCTTTTTGCCTCTCTTTCAGTCTCAGTCCAGCCCGGCCTTTGGCAGTCCCTCCTCATCAGGATGAAGCTTAACCCTGTAGACTTCATCGTCAAGTATCTGGAAAAGATATTCGACCGAATCATCACCCAGAGGCCTGTGAATAAGGTGATCAGCGTTAGTTAGTCCTGGATTTTCAAGGACATCTACAATTATGTGTGATTGATGGAAAGAAGATGACATAAGCCTAGTACAGTAATACCTCATATAACATTAGTATCGAATAACACTAAAATCGCATAACATTAAGGAATCTGGGGGGAAGAATTGCATCGGATAACATTAAGATCCTATGGGATGCTTCAGATAACAACCGCTAAAGCCTGTGTGGTTACAATGTATCTCTATGGATCCCATAGGATTTTAACATGCATCAGATAACACTAAAAATCGTATAACACCAAGACTTGTGGAACCAGGTTTTAGTGTTATCTGAGGTTTTACTGTAGTTCGTTCAGACTGGTTTAGGCCACCCTTGCTCGAAAACCAGTTGTAGCCAACTCGGGTTCAGTGCTCATCTCCGTTTACAGCCAAAAAGCCAGCGCTGTCTGTGTCTGCAGATGTTTCCGTGGTCACGTGGCAGGCTTGACTAGACACTGGAGCACACACAGTTATTTTACCTTCCCACCAAAACTGTACCACTTGCAATTTCTTGCTTTCAAACTGCTAGGTTAGCAGGAGCTGGGACAGAGACCGGAACTCACTCCACCATGCAGCAGTCGGGGCTTGAACTGCTGACCTTGAATCCAGGACAGTCCCGGTTTTACGGCAACCCTACCCTAGACGGACTCTGTGATTCTTTCCAGCCTCTTCCTTGCCTTACCCTTCTCTCTGTCTCCTTCCTTCTGCAGTCGTCTCTGAACGCTGTGGGCATGCTTTCTGCCCTCTCCCCTGGGAGGGTCCTGCCCCAGGTCATCACCACTGTTTCCGCCTCTCTGGAAAAGCCGGCTCTTTATCTCGTGACCCAAGAGGAGTTTGCCATCATGAAGACGCCCGAAGGCGAGCTTCATGACAAATCTATCTTGCAGAGGTGAGAATTGACAAGACAAGCCACAACAAGACCATTTGTAAACATATACACAACCTGGCATCCTCCAGAGGTGATGGGCTACAAACCCCACCATCCCTTACAGTTAGTTGTGTTGTTTGGGATTGATGGGTACTGTAGTTCAGAGCATCTGAAGGTTCCTTAACTCCTGTGGTCTCACTGCCTGCAGCTGTTTTATGTCTATTATTAAAAATAAACAGCAGCAGGCAGCAAGACCACAGGAGACCACAGTATTTTTTGTTCTATTAAGATTGGTGTTGAAACTACCTTGTGTGACTTTCCTAAGGACTCTTCCTCCCCCCCCCCCATTTCCTTTCCTAGTGCTCAGCAGGATAGCATGAAAAAGGCCAATATGAAGAGAGAAAACAAGGCATACTCTTTCAAGGAGCAGATTATTGAGCTGGAGCTGAAGGAGGTGAGATTTTCCAAAATGACCTTTTAACAATTCAACCTCTTTTTATCCTCATTTCATTTGTTAATTTTCATTAAGTGCTAATCGCCATACACTGTTGTACCACTTTTCCTTGCTAATTGCAAACTTATTTTTCCATTTGGTGGCAATTAATTGTCTAGCCACGGATAACAAAGTGACTACCAACTCCTTCTTATCTTCATCTGTTTTAAATTCGTCTATCTCCCCCAACATCACTGCTTTTACCTACTACTCCTTTATCTTTCATTAACCCCCTTCGTAATTTATATTAGGAGGTAAGATTTTTCATGCTCAGGTAAAAGAAGGTCACTCTTACTTGAAAGCCAACCCTATCCAACTGTAGGAGATGGTGCTCATCTCCACTTAACAGCTATTGCTCCAGCACTGTCTGCGTCCATTGACGTTTCCGTGGTCATGTGGTAGGCAGGACTAGACACAATGCAGTTACCTTTCCTGCCAAAGTGATTCCTATTTATCTACTTGCAATTTCTTGCTTTTGAGCTACTAGGTTGTTAGGGGCTGGGACAGACGACAGGAGCTCACTGTCGTGCAGCAGTCTAGTGTCTCAAACTGCTGACCTGCCGACCGTCCAGTCATCGACACGAATGCAGTGTGATTTTAAAACATCCGACTTCATACAGAAAAATGTGTCTGCTTTTTCTGCCATGGATTTGTTGTCTAGAAACACAGACGTTGAGTTTATCCTGGGTTCTCTTCCTGTCCCTTTGTATTGTTAATAAGCTTTGAGTGACTAGAGCTGTGTCTTTCTTGAAGACTTTTGCTTGCCGCTTCCTTTGAGGGAGGGGTTTAAAACAAAATGATCTAAAAGAAATGAATGGCCTTCCGCAGGAGATTAAGAAAAAGAAAGGAATTAAGGAAGAGGTCCAGCTGACGAGCAAACAAAAGGAGATGGTGAACGCCCAGCTGGAGAAAGAATCACAGACCAGGAAAAAACTGAAGGAGGCAAGTTGACTTAAGCTTTGGGGCTCCTTTGCAGTTTACACAGTGCTAACAAAGTTCCCCTAAAGCAGGGGTTCTCAACATGCGGCCCACAGGCCGGATATGGCCCACAGTGCAATTTCATGTGGCCCTCCCACCGCCTCCACCACACCCGGAAGTGCCATGTGTTGGAGGAAGGGCAAAATGGCCATCTGACCCACAAAGCTGTCTGAGGGAGCATGATCCAGTGGTCCCCGGTTTAAAAAGGTTGAGAAGTCTTGCCATCATCCCATCATCTCCAGGAGCCTTGATGGCACAGTGATTAAACTGCTGTCCTGAAGCCAGAACGTTGTGAGTTCAATCCTGACCAGGGATCAAGGTTGACATCCTTTCATCTTTCTGAGGTTGGTCACATGAGTCCCTAGCATGTTGAGGGGCAAAATGCTAATTAACTTGTCAACTGCCCAGAGAGAGACACACTCACACACAATTCCAAATATATATAACAGGAGAGGAATTTACTTGCACGGCCGGGGTCAAATTGTACTGTTTGTTTAGGTCAGGGGTGCCCAAAATACAGCTGTGGGCTGGATCTGGCACCTGACACCAATTCATCCGGCCCACAAAGCCCTCATTGTTTCCGGAAGCGGAAGTAAAACGTGTCCGCCTCCAGGAGCAACGAGGGCTTTGCAGGTTGTATGAATTGGTGTCGGGCTAGATCCAGCCCATGGGCCATAATGACCAGCCCCTTGAATCCCGTGACCGGCTCACAGCCTGAAAAGTTTGGGCATCCCTGGTTTAGGTGACGTTTTGCCAGCCGTAATTAGGTTATTTGCCTTGCAGCTTGACGAAGAACTGGAGTCCATGCTGGGTCTTCTGGAAGCTGTTTTAAAGAAGAACCCTCCTGGTTTCTCCCAATATATCCCAGCGCTCGTTGGAACTTTCCTGCCCCTGCTCAAATCCCCTCTGGCTGCTCAAAGGATTAAGGCTCTTTTCCTCTCTTTGGGCTCTTGTGTGATGCCTGCTCGTTTGAAGACGTTTGGTTAGTCTTTGGGGCGGTGTGTGTGTGTGTAAATTGTTAGATCTACCTTTTGATTCACAGTTGAGGACCAGGATAAAATTAACAATTGAAGCCCTAACCAAGGACCTAAGAACTGTTAACGTCTGAGTAAATATACAGTTCCTAGTAGAGTTGTTTTTGTGAGAGTTAGAATGTTCCAAGTCCTATAAGTCCAAAATTACTCAATATCTAGGGAGTCCTTTAGTTATTGCTCTGAAGGTACGACAACAGATTTCTTCCTCCATGGACACCCAACTTCAATTTGCAAGTCATGATATTTTGTGATTTTAAAATTAATAAAAAAATTTTTTAAAAAAGAGTCAGATATGACTGGCTTTTGAGCAAAAGAGACCTTTTCCTAAAAGATTTGAAGGCTGGAGCCAAGGTCTTTTGTCATTCATGCTTAACTCCTAAGTTCAGTCTCTAGATGGGGCAGGAAAACAGTCTTGTTTGAACACCTGGAAATCCTTTGCCAGTCAATATAGATGGGATGGGACGGCAAGCCAGACTCAACCACTCTCCACATCTTCTCTTCCACCCCTTTAGGTTCTGTAGCTAGTCATGTGACTTTGCGGATGATGAAACCTGAATGTGACCTGGATGAATCCTGGTGCCAAGAGGACCTGCCCACAGCTGTGAGCAGAGTTGTGACCCTGCTTCACTCTTACACTGTGCCCGGCCGAACACACAAAGGAGAGGCAGGTGAGGACAAGAGTCCAGTTCAGCAATGTAATAAGGTTACTTTGATTAAAGGAGTACAGTAGAACCCCATAGAAAGGAAAAAACTCAGTTCCGCAGAGCTTTATGCTATACAGTTTTTCCCATTATACAGATCCCTATGGGCGATGCACCGTATAACGAAAAGAAAATGTTCGTTATACAAATCACCATTGGCGATAGACCATACAACAGATTTTATTTCCCATTGTATGGGGTATTGCCAATGGTGATTCGTATAATGAACTTTTTTTTTTGTTACACGTTGCCTCGGTAATAGCACAAAAACGCTTTGTCGTACGGATTTTTCATTATACGAAGCATTCGTTATACTGGGTTCCACTGTATATAGCTGAGGATGTCAACCTCCCCGTGTCACTTGGTGGACCCTGAATAGGCTGAGGGTTGGAGTTCCTAAATGTAAGACTAACGGGCTCACGTAGGGGCTGCTGATAGACAACAACACGCAGTGTAAATGTGGAGAGATACAGAATCCGGCTCAGTTACTGGTCTGCTGATTACTGCCAGAAACATCCACCAACGAGGACCTGAGTTTGACCAACAGCAAAGCCAAGAAAGTGGCTTCATTTTGGCAGTCCAGAGTTTGATTGGGACATGAAAGTAGGTCTGATCCTTTCTGTCTGCCGTCTGTAAGCTGGTGTTTAAGGCAGGCTAGAATATTCTTAGTTATTTAACATGCAAATGGAAAGAGACCAGTCAGCGAGATAACAGTGATTAGACAGGGTTCAGAAGGCGGATTCAAATCTCTTGGGCATGAAACTCACTGTTTGATCTTGGCTGAACCATCCTTTCTCAGACTCACTTACTTTACAGGTCTACTGTGAATATAAATGCAGTAAAACCTTGTGTTATGCCAGAGGTCTGTTCCAGCAGCCTCCATCGTAACCCAGAAAATAATAACCCAAAGCACGTTTTCCCATTAGGGATGCATTGAAAATTTTAAAAAGATCCTGACTGGACCAACAAAAAAGAAAGAATTTACACACCCAAAAAATTCCCAAAAATGCCAGGTGTGACCCTCTTCCACCCCCACAAAAGGGCTAAGGTGATTTTGCTACCTTTTCCACATCATTTGGGGACCTTATCCGACAACAACCTCACCTCCGCAGCAGTAAGCACTGCATTGTGACTTCAGGTGAAGGGGAGGGCCATTTTGAATTCTGAAATGGTTGTGAATTTGAATTTCAAAATGGCCGACACAACCATTTAAGAATTCAAAATAGCCACCCCGCTTCACCCGAAGTCGCAGTGCAGTGCTTAATGCTGTGGCGGTGCCGTCATCGGATAAAGTCCCCAGACAGCATGCAAAAGGCAGGGAGATTGCTAATTAACTTGTGGACCACCCAGAGAGTGCACTAAGCATTATAGGGTGGTATATAAGTCTAGTTGCTGTTGTTACTATGAGCTCATTAAAAGAAATGGGAGTGTGTATGTGTGTATACTCAACACTGGGTTCTCTCTTCTTTCCCCCTGATTTAGGGCCTGTGCCATTCTCAGCCCCGGCATTTTCCTTGGTCTTCCCTCTCCTAAAAATGGTGCTGCTGGAGACCCCCAATGACAGTGAAGAGAAAGAGGAGCTCATGGTCAAAGTTCTTCAGATCATCACAGTCCATGCTCAGTTGAGATCCCCCGACAATAACCAGAATATGCTGGTAGATGAAGTGAGTGAAGGCTTGAGTTCTCTCCCCCCCCCCCAAACAAAGCAATTTTTCCTTTTTAAAAAAGTTTCCTCTTGCTTGGAAGCTCCGAGACATTTTTTGTAAATGTAAATTCACCAGATGACCAGATTAAATCCATCCAGGCTAGACTACTGTAACATCCTTGACACAGGTATCCATCCATCCATCCATTCATCTATGCATTCATTCATTTAAAACAGTTGTGCCCAAACTAAGGCCCGTGACCTGGGTGCGCCCCCCCCCACGCCAATTTATCCGCCCCGCAAAGCCCTCGTCGCTCCTGGAAGTGGAAGTAAAACGCACCTGTACCGGCGCGTTTTACTTCCACTTCCAGGAGCAACGAGGGCTTCATGGGCTGGATGAATTGGCGTCCGGGGCCGCACCAGCGCCCCAGGTCTTAGTGACCGGCTCCTTGAACCACATGATTGGCCCACAGCCCAAAATGTTTGGGCAACCCTGATTTAAAAGTTTTCTTTTCCTTGGAAGCTCAGAGACATTTTTGGTAAAGCCAAGCATACCCACCGGAAGACCAGATTAAATCCATCCAGGCTAGGCTACTGTAATACCCTTGACATGGGGGTCCGATCGTTTGTTTGTTCAGATTAAAAGATATGGTTAAAATCATACAGTGATAACCACCACAAACACACAAGAAACAAAACCAGATTGGCATCAGAAATCTTAAAACCAGAACAAAATTCATAATAAACACTATCAACAGAAGTAAGTTAATGATGATGATAATGAAAATCTGAATCCAATCTAAAGACGTTGCAGAACCTTTAATGCCTGCAGGATCTACTTACCCAGGAATTGTTGAGAACTGAGCAGTTGCCCGGGGGGTGGGGTGGCATTGGTACTGATGTCGCATTGCTGACTGTAAGTACAAATTCGATGTAAAATGCTAGTTTTAATCTTCATTGTTTGGGCTCAAGCTACATGACAGGCTGCCTTCAGTTGACCATCACCATGGACTGTAAGACTTCAGAGGGTCTTCTCTGTAGCTTCGATTGATTTATTATATTGATTATAGGCTGAATATTAGGAAAAAAACTTCATAATGATTAAAGCAGTATGACAGTGGAACCAACCGTCTTGAGAGATGATGAGCACTCCCAACACTAGAAGCATTCAAGAGAGAATTGGAAGGCAACCCTCTGTCAGATCTGCTCTGATTTGGATTCCTGACTTGAGGAGGAGGTTGGACTCAACGGCCTCAAAGGTCCCTTCCAACTCCATCCATCCATCCAGTTATTCTATGATTCTATGACTGGGCAAGTTAAGGAAGATGTTGGAGGACAGAGGTGCCTGGTGGGTAATGGTCCATTGGGTCGCAAAGGGTCAGAACCGACTATGCGACTGAACAACAACAAATGATTCATCAGACCTTCAGGAAACCTTTGGAGACTGAATTGTCTTCTTAATTAACAGCTACTGCTGGTTTGATTGGTAATTGCCACATTAATTGAATTTTAATGGTTGGTATTGTTTCCTTTTTCTTTGGTGAGCTGCGTCAGGCAAGTTCTACCCTTAAAGCAGGAGGAGCTCCCTCAGACAGCTTTGGGGGCCAGATGGCCATTTTGCCCTTCCTCCACCACATGGTACTTCCTGGTGTCGTGGAGGCAGTGGGGAGCAGGCACATGAAATGACGCCGGGGGCCGGATTCGGGCCACAGGTTGAGAATCCCTGTCTTAAAGGCATCCTAAAAACAAATTAACAGAAACAATATACCGGTAGATCTATTCTCTCTTTTCACTCTTCCTCCTAATTTTAGGGCTCCTTTGAACCTAGATGCACCACAACAATAATATTCAAGTTGCACTGTTCTCCCAGTTAATAAGCATTCAGACATATCTGGGGATTATTAACCTAGATCACGTTTTTTTTTGTCTTTGATTTCTGATGGCTCTTTCCTGACTTTTTTCACTGGCACGCGTATGCTCTCTCCCTGTCCAGAACAGTCTAGATCGGTGGTTTCCCAACCTTTGGTTTTGGGGCCTCAATTCCCAGGAGCCTAAGTCAATTCCCCAAAGCACTGATCAGTCAATGACTTAGGATTCTGGGAATTTAAATCCCCCTGTGGGGCCTGGGGCCCACTGGTCTAGATCTTGCAGTGGCAATCACTTTGGGCTGAACGATGGTTCACTGTGGATTCACACTAATTGCAGCCCTTGCATATTGATAGTAAATCATTTGTTCTGCTGTTTTCCTTCCTCACCCTTTTCCCTCCATCCACTTTACAGAATGGTCCTGAGTTACTCCCCCGCACAGCCATGTTACAACTCTTGACACGAGTGATTGGAACAGGTTCCCCACGCTTACAGGTAAGATAATCAGTTTTTCTACTGACGTTCAGCTGGCTGCCTTTCGAGTTATTTCTAATGAGCTCTGTGGGATCCTATGAAACAAGTTTTCATCCTGTTAAACCATTCTGTACATTTAAAGAGCCGGGTACTGCATGACGGATTGAGTTCCCATCTGCGCCCCAGCTCTTGGGGACATGAAAGCAGCCTTATTCAGGCCTCCCTTGAGTGGAGTTTCTCCAGAAAATATCCTTTCAACCCAGAATAATTTCTGACACAAAATTATTATTAATCTGCTGACGTCTTAGTTTTTGAGTTTGCCAGTTTGGTACCCTTGGGTCTTCCTTGCCTGCTAAAACCTTTCATTCTCCGTCAGGTTTTGGCTTCCAATGCCCTGACGGCCTTGTGCGCCAGCAGCAGCGGAGAAAACGGTTGTGCTTATGCCGAGCAGGAAGAAATCGACGTCTTACTCCTGGCTCTTCAGTCTCCGTGCATGATTGTCCGAGACGCCGCTCTCCGGGTCAGTTGGAAATCTCTCTTGTCCCTTGGAGAAATGAGAGTGTTGGGGGACAGCAGGGGAGCCTTTCTTCCACATTTCCTGCAGAACTCAAAAACCTTGTTTGAGCAATTGTCAGGCATGTAGAGGCCCCAAGCAACATGGGGATCCAGGCCATCTAACCCCAGTGATTCCTAACCTTTGGTTTTTGGGCTTCAATTCCCAGAAGCCTAAATCAGTTCTCCAAAGCATTGATCAGCCAATGGACTGACTTAGGCTTCTGGGAATCGATGTCCCCCTGTGGGGCGTAGGGACCACGTTGGGAACCACTGCCCTAGGCAGTGTGTATCCATGACAGTTCTCACATTGAGCCAGAAACTGGAAACACAGGAGTTCTGTTTAATATGAGAGCAGCTGCATCAGGGGTTCCCAACCTATGGCCAGGCCATGGCACCGTTTCATCGGGCCCATTGCCGCCGCATCCAGAAGTGGAAGCTGATGCGTTTATGTCAGCCATAAAACATGCCTGCACATGCGTAAATGCACCCGTGGCTGTTGTAAAGGCAGAAGTGGGCGCATTTAGGGATGTCGTAAACATGCCTGCTTCTGGGTGTGTGGTCAGGCCTGCGGCTTCAAATGGTTTGGGAGCCCTTGGGCTACAAGGATGCATCAACCAATACATCTTATTGTATCGTTTGTGCATTGAAAGCAAGATCAAAAAGTGTGGGGAAGGCATGTTCCACTTATTACCTGTGGGCTCCTCATGCTCACTGAAAGCATGAAAGGAGTTATGGTCTCTTTAGATTTCCAGCCTGGAGGTGGGAGAGTCTCCATCTCCACTCTCTTTTTTTGACATGATCCTCCGATGTGTGAAGTGCAGAGTTTATTAAGCCACTAATTAATATGGCACAGATTACATGGAGACAGAAACGGAGAGCTCATTCCATCCTGCTGCTCTCGGGTCTTGAACTGCTGATGTGCAGACCTTTCAGACTGTGAAGTTCGGTGTCTCAACCACTATGCCACTGCAGTCCCTTGTGAAGTCACAAAAGCTCGTGTTGAATCTGTGACTCTTAAATACCCTGCAAAGCTGTTTTTGCTTTTTCTGCTTTGCTGTAGCACAGTAATGTGGCTGCATCTCTAAAAAAATGACCAGAAAATAATGTTTTAACATATTGTGTTTTATATTATGTTTCAACATATTATGCCACCCACCCCCTTTATTAGTGGACCTTGTTAGTTATTTTTTTAGAGATGGGATGGAGAGCTAGAGTTCTTTGTGATCTATTACCTTGTTTTGGCATTTAGGGCTTAATAGAAATGCAGATGGTGCTGCCCACTCCGGACAGCGATGAGAAGAACGGGTTGAATCTTTTACGCCGTCTCTGGGTGGTGAAGTTTGACAAGGAAGAAGAAATCCGGACATTAGCTGAGAGGTGAGAATTGAACATTTGTAGCCTTGTGGCCGTTTCCCTCTTACTGGCAGCAAATTTCGTCAGGTGGTGCTTTTTCCTTTATCTTCTTGTGCTGTATCTGATTCTGAATATTGGCGATCCTCATGGCAATCAGCCGTGAAGACTGTCCTGCAGATATAATGCAGTGGCCTTTCATCTGCCTTCTGCATCGCAGCATGACCCGTACCACTGATCCAGTTCTACAAGTCACTTTCTGGTCCTGAGCCTTTTCGGCACACAAAAGTCCTCCTCAGCCCCAGGCCAGGATGAATGAAGCTGCTGTTTCTTTTTCGTGTTCCCCTGTGAAGCCACACTAATGGGTTTTTCCACACATGCCCAGTAGCATCAGAACCTTCTAGAGCTCTTCCAGAGTCAAAGACTCCACCCCCACGCCTCCCCACCAGCAGTCCTGCCCCCAAACCTTCCCCAGTTCTCCTTTTACCAACTGGTTGTCTTCTTAGCCCCAGGCCAGTATTGATGAAGATGCTGCTTCATCCATCCTGGATGAATTCAAGTTGGAATTCAAGATGAATTTAAGTGGGATTTAATCCACTTGGGAACCATCATCCTTCCCTGTGAACTTCGCCAAGGCTGCTATTTCTCAGGATTGTTATCTTATTTAACAGGTTGTGGGAGTCGATGGGCTTAGAACTGCAGCCTGATCTCTGTTCGGTCCTCATCGGTGATGTTATCCATTACGAAGAAGCCGTGCGCCAGGCTGGGGCCGAGGCTCTTTCCAACAGCGTTCAACAGTATCAGAGCCAAACGCAGGACGTCATGACAAAACTTATGGAGATTTATCAGGAGAAACTCTATGTAAGCCATTCAGGGTGGCCAAGGGTAGATGTTCTTAACAGGCCCCGGTTGTTTGGTAATTTTTAACAATGGAGGAATATAACACATTCAGATTCTGCAAACAAAATCTCAAGATACATCCCAGAATCTGGGGGAAAGACAAGAAGTGGAGCAAAATAGCGTACCATTTTAAAGACCCAACAGTCTTTTTACAGCTTGAGATTTTGCAGAGCAAAGTTCAAATTTTCCAGCAGACACTTTTGCTCGCAGTGAAATAAAACTGCTAATCTTAAAAATGCCACAATGATTTGCTTTTTAAAAGCTTGTTAACATAGACTAAAATGGCCACTTTCTAGGATCTAGCCCAGTGGTTTTGAACGTGAGGCCCAGGCCCCACAGGGGGACTTCAATTCCCAGATGCCTAACTCAGTCCATCGGCTGATCAGTGCTTTGGGGAATTGACTTAGGCTTCTGGGAATTGAAGTCCAAAAACCAAAGGTTGGGAACCACTGATAGCCCCAAATCAGCTTTATTTTTTTCCCCTGGCATGTTTAACAGTTCATTGCATACATAGTCCTTCTTTTCCGCAAAGGAGGATTTATTCTGCCTTTGCACAAACCAGAAGCTCCTTCTTTGAATAGGAGAATCTCTGGCACACGATGCAGAGATTGAGCAGCACTAAAAGTATCATCCACTCCTGATGTTGTTGATGGAGACCGCAAAAGGAAGGAAGGAAAGGGAGGAAAGGAAAAGGAAGAAAGGTGTCAGTTATGACAGGCAATGACTGGCGTGGGTGTGCTTGTTAGGAATTTTGCCTCCTGGTCGTCACGGACTCTTCTTCTCTGTCCAAACTACACACTCTGGATTGGAAGACATTGCGTCTGCTAGATTAGTGATGGGGAGCTTGTCTTTGTAAGCTACTCTCTTGTCATTTTGACCTCGTGCTTTGTTTCAACATCACATCTTCTTAATGTAAAAGTCTCCCTTGCTTGAAAGACAGTCGTATTCGACTTTAGGAGTCGGTGCTCCGTTTACAGGTAAAGTGTCTGCAGATGCTTCTGTGGTCATGTGGCAGGCATGACTAGACACCAGAGTGCATGGAACGCTGTTTACCTTCCCACTGCCTCGAAGTGCTGACCTGCCGACCTTCCGGTCATCAAGTCCAAAATCTTAACCACTAAGCCACTGCAGCCACACACACACACACACACACACACACACACACACACACACACACACACACACACACACACACACACTCTCTCTCTCTCTCTCTCTCTCTCTCTCTCTCTCTCTCTCTCTCTCTCTCTCTCTCTCTCTCTTGCTATAGCAGATGTATTGTCTGTAACAACCAGGTATTAGATATGATTGATATTTCAGTGGATCTGCAGGTAAGGAGTAGAAAACTTTGGTTTGCTTGGTTTGACACAGAACCTGTAAAACCTTTTTAAACTGCCACTTCCAGATTCATTTCAAACAGGGTTGAAGTTGCAGTTTAAAAAACAAGTTTTAAGAGGCAGTGATCAGAGAGGACGGGATGGATATATTGCAGTATATAAATAATATTTCCTTCTTTCATGAATCTTGGGTAGATTTTCTGACCAAATGCTTATGTTGCTTTTCCATCAGAGGCCACCACCTGTGTTGGATGCTCTGGGTCGCGTGATATCTGAATCTCCCCCTGACCAGTGGGAAGCCAGGTAGGTACTTGTTTAGACCGTTACTCTCTGTGCCTGCCCATTCAGCTTAGATCAGTGATGGCGAATCTTTTAGAGACCGAGTGCCTAAACAGAAAGGCGGAGCGAGCTCTTTGCTGGGGGGATGGAGGAAGTGCTCCCATTGGGCTGCTGGGCAGAGAGGCAGGATGAACTGCTGTGGGGAGGAAGGAAGCTCTGCTGTGGGGAGGGAGGGAACTCCCACCATTGGGCTGCTGGGCAGAGGGGTTGGCTGAACTCTGTGCTTGGGGGAGGGAGAAAGTGCTCCCACTGGTTTAGGTGCTCCAATCTTCTGACTCTGCAGGGAAAGCTTCAGAGAGTCAACAGTGCGATGTGGCTGCAAAAAGGGCCACATTAAGCCGCATTAACAGACGTCTAGTCTCCAAAACCCATGAGGTACTAGTCTCCCTTCTATTCAGCACTAGTTAGGCCACATCTAAAGTCCTTTGTCCAATTCTGGGCTCTGCACTTTAAGAATATGCAAAGAAACCAGAGCAGACCCATGGAAGGGCAACCAGGATGACCAGAGGACTGGCGACCAAGCCACATGAGGAAAAAGCTGAAGGGAACTGGGCATGTTTAGCCTTGAGAAAAGGAGACGGAGAGGGGAGATGATGGTGGCACTCTTCAAATACCTGAAAGGTAATCATAAAGAGGAAGGGAAGGATCCATTCTCCATCATCTCAGAGTGCAGAATGCATAATCATGGGCTCAAAATAAAGGAAGCCAGATATAGGCTGAATATTAGGAAACACTTCTTAACTGTTAGAGCAGTATGACAGTGGAACCAATTACCGTGAGCAGTTTTGGGTGCTCCAACACTGGAAGTCTTCAAGAAAGAATTGGAAAGCAACCCTCTGTCAGACGTGCTTTGAATCAGAGTCCTGCATTAAGCAGGACTCATTGTTTCTAGGGGTTTGTTTGAATCCGCTTGTTTCCCTTCCAGGTGCGGTATTGCCTTGGCTCTGAACAAACTCTCACAACACCTCGATGGCTCACAGGTGAAACCTCTCTTCCAATTCTTCGTACCGGATGCCCTTAACGACCGCCATCCCGAGGCCCGGAAGTTTATGCTGGATGCAGCTCTTTCGGCGCTCAATACCCATGGCAAGGTAAGCTAAAATCTATTGAAAGGAAACAGCTTTACGTCAAGTGAGCCTCTGTCCAACTGGCTTGGTTATGTCTGCGCCGATTGGCGGGAGTTTGTCATGTTTTCAGACACTGGAATTCTTCTCAAGTTCTAGCAGGAGTTGTTGAGAATTGAATCCGTAGCTTCTGCATCTAAAGTCACTACTATTCTTCATAATAATTTACACCAATATGCCCTGGTCGCCGGGGAAGATGCATGGGTGTAAACATATGAGCGTTAGAAGAAATGCACAGAAAACAAATGTGGGTGACGGACTGGGAATGTGTGACGGTTGATTTGTGAAGAACTGAAAATTATATGATTGCAGTTGATGTAATCAAGGGGTTAGAGCAGCGTTTCCCAGTCTTTGGATTTCGGACTTCAATTCCCAGAAGCCTAAGTCAATTCTCCAAAGCACTGAACAGCCATTGGACTGACTTAGGCTTCTGGGAATTGAAGTCTCTCCCTCCACCCCTGGTGGGGCCTGCGCCCCATGTTGGGAACCACTGGGTTAGAGTGTCAGGCTAAGACACAGGAGACCTGGATTCAAATCTTTACTCAGCCATAGAAACTATTTTGTTCTCTCACATACTTCCAAAATCCTTTTGTGTTTCCCAAAGTAAGACGTTATTTGACATCAACAGAAAAAAAGCCAGAATGATCTCCCTGTCTTTATTCTCTAAGACAGTGGTGGCGAACCTATGGCACGTGTGCCAGAGGGGGCACTCTGTGGGCATGAGCACTGTTGTCCCAGCACAGTTTGTCCTGCCCCTCTAGTCAGCAGCCCAATGGGAGCACTTTCTCCCTCTCCCCAGCACAGAGTTTGCTCTGCCCAATAGCCCGATGGAAGCACTTCCTCCCCCCAGCACAGAGTTTGCCCCGCCTCTCTGCTTGGGCATTCTCTAAAAGGTTCGCCATCACTGCTCTAAGATATTTAGCTCTGCAGTTGCTCTCCTGTCTCTCTCTCTGTCACACACTCGCCCACAATCTCTGTCGCTTTTCCTTCTGCTTATTGTACGATGCCAATTTTTGTTTCCCAGGACAGCGTCAACTCCCTGCTGCCGGTCTTTGAGGAGTTCCTCAAGAACGCCCCAAACGATGCCAGCTACGATGCCGTCAGGCAGAGCGTGGTCATTCTGATGGGCTCTTTGGCCAAACATCTGGACAAGAGTGATCCAAAAGTGAAGCCCATTGTTGCCAAACTGATAGCAGCGCTTTCCACACCTTCGCAGCAGGTAGACCCTCTCCCGCTCCTCAGTTCCATCGCCGTTCCCTGGGGAGGCACGTGCGGAGTCTCCTTAGTTAGATTTCTTGAACTTTCTCTTCGTCACCCAAGAAGGATCAGAAGTTACTTTTTGGAATAAAGATCTTGTGGCACAGTGCTTAAACTGCTCTGTACTGCAACTAAAAGGTTGTGAGTTTGAGCCTGACTAGAGGTCAAGGTTGACTCAGCCTCTTCCATCCTTCCAAGGTTGGTCAAATTAGTCCCCAGGATGTTGGTCAAATTAGTCCCCAGAGAGCCCATTTAGTGCTATGAGACAGAATGGGGGTGGCCATTTTTGTCCCAACACCTTCAAAGGGTGGCCATTTTGTTTCTTGAGTGCCCTTGGAGGGGTGGGTGGAGCTACAGGAAACGGTGCTGTGGGCTGGATCTGGCCTGTGGGACTTAGGTTGGGGACCCCTGTTTTAGAAGCTCCTATGTCAGAAACTCAGGACTGCAGTGGCTTAATGGTTAAGATGCTGAACTTGATGCTGGAAGGTGGGCAGGTCAGCAGTTCGAGATCTGAGTGCCGCACAACGGAGTGAGCTCCTGTCGTCTGTCCCAGCTCCTGCCAACCTAGCAGTTCGAAAGCAAGCAATTGCAAGTAGATAAATAGGTACTGCTTTGGTAGGAAAGGTAACAGCGTTCTGTGCACTCCGGCATCTAGTCATGCCTGCCACATGTCCACGGAAACCTCTGCAGACACAGACAGCACTGGCTCCTTGGCTATGGGAACCAAATACTAGAGTCAGATACAACTGTCTCTCAAGCAAGGGCCATCCCTTGCCTTTAGCTATGTTGGAAGCTGAGAGTATTTTTCCTTCATGGCCCCCAAACCCATTTCTCCTGGCGGCTCACACAGGTCCAAGAGTCTGTGGCCGGTTGTTTACCTCCTTTGGTGCCTGCCATCAAGGAGGATGCTGGCGGGATGATCCAGAAGTTGATGCAGTTGCTGCTGGAGTCTGACAAGTATGCGGAGAGAAAAGGAGCCGCCTACGGCCTGGCCGGCCTGGTGAAGGGCTTGGGCATCCTCTCCCTCAAGCAGCAGGAGATGATGTCTAAGCTGACCGACGCCATCCAAGACAAAAAGAACTTTCGGCGGAGAGAAGGTAAGTGGCTCACTGTCTCCTTCTCCCCTTGGGGCCGTGATGGTGAACCTTGGCACTCCAGATGTTCTTGGACTTCAATTCCCAGAAGCCCAAGCCCCCGTGAATCCACACGAATGGGTTTACTGCGATTCATCCGGCCCACGCCGCCCTTGTCGCTCCTGGAAGCGGAAGTAAAATGTGCCCTTCGTGTGGATTCATGGGAGCTTGGGCTTCTGGGAGTTGAAGTCCAAGAACATCTGGAGTGCCAAGGTTCGCCATCACGGCCTTAGTGTCTAAACTAGGATGACCAACTTTTGGTGCTTGGACTCACAGAAGCCTAAATCAGTCCATTGGCTGATCAGCGCTTTTGGGAATTGACTTCGGCTTTTGGGAATTGAAGTCCAAGCACCAAAGGTTGGCCACCCCTGGTCTACGCAGTGTCTGCCACTGATCCAGGTGTCCTGTTTTCCTGACGGAGACATCCCAGCAGATGTTTTCCGATCATATTTCTGGGGCCCAGATGGACATGTTCCTTTCAAAGACGTCCAGTAGGCCTTGTCCCTTGGAGAGAGAGTTTTAGAGGCCAGTGATTTTCTAGGGACTGAATCCTTTCCTTACACAATCACATAAGGACAGTCAACACATCTATGTAGCCCTCTGTCCAATATGCTTCCCTTCATCTGCTAATTGAACAACCAGCCATGCATATAGTGACAGGAAGCCTCAAAGCTACACTAGTAGAGAAAATCTATCCTCTTATTGGTGTCGCTCTACTAAGATGAGGAGAAAAGTAGCAGCAGACACCAAGCAAGAGAAGGACCCTCAACATCTTCTGCGTGGAGATGAATCTCAAGTCCACCAACTCAGACCCAGGAAGCGTTTAATAGAGCAAATGCTCTTGAGGGTTACTCAAGAGCAAAACCAGATTAGAAGATGGAGGAAGGAGCTCACTGGACAAAGAACAACATTAAAGGATGATATAGCTGAGGAACTCAACCTCCCCTACGTCACTTGGAGGACCCTGAATAGGCTGAGGGTTGGAGTCCCAAAATGCAAGATCAACATGCTCAAATTCATGTTGAGGAAATCTCAACAGAATCAATGTGGGCTCTGTATTATTTCCCTGAGGTTAATGTGGACTCCCTGTTGTTTAAAATCCCTTTATATTTCAGAAAAGAGAGGAAACGGATGGGCCAAAGCCTCAGTTTGCTCCTCTTCCTTCTCTCCCATAGCACAACATTTCTCATTGCCTGATCTCATAACTCAATTGCTCTTTTGCTTCAACTGCCCTCCTGTCTTTCTTTTAGGGGCCTTATTTGCCTTTGAGATGCTCTGCACCATGCTTGGAAAGCTCTTTGAGCCCTACGTGGTCCACGTCTTACCTCATTTGCTGCTCTGTTTCGGAGATGGGAATCAGTATGTCAGAGAGGTAAAAGCGCCTCCATTTTTGCAAGGTCTTGGGTGTTTACCTGCTCCCGTTTGGAGCTAAATTTGTGGTGGGGCTGCAAGTGCACATATCAGTGGCACCCACCCATCCACCCCACAAATGACAGTGGAAACCTTCACCATTGTGTGTTAAAATTGGAAGATGGCTCGGGATAGGAATGCTTTGAGTTACGCAATTTTTGCGATATGAAAGGAAATCCATTGAAAATAATGCCTTGAGTTATGGATTTAAATCGCGAAATATTTGTAACTCAAAGCGTGGTTTTCCCCTAGGGATGCATTGAAAACCAATTAATCCGTTCCAGAGGTCAGAAAAAAAGTTTTCAATGCATCCCTATGGGATACTGTGCTTTTGAGTTATGAATTTTTCATAATATGAAATGTCCCGAGGAATGCATTAATTTTGTAACTTGAGGTTCCACTGAATTTGGCTGGAAACTTAGAGCCCGTAGGATCAAGAGCCCGGATCAAGCTGCGTTCAGCTATTTACAGAGCCACATTCATTCATTCATTCATTCATTCATTCATTGACATTTATACCCACCCTGTTGATGCAAGCACCACTCAGGGAGGCTTACAATATATATATATATACACAAGGAAAAACACAGGAATCGAGGCCAGATGGCAAAAAAAAATATCTTAAAGCAATAACAGTATTCAATTATTATTATTTTTTTAAAAATAGGACTTTGTATTCAGTCTCTGTTTGGCCCACTTCTGGGTAGTATGAGTGTTCAGGAGGTTGGTGTCAGGAAACATCTTTACTCACAAGTAAGACTTCTTGCCCCCAAGTAGTCGGTTCCTGCTTCTGAGCTGCCGCCCTCCTAACTAAGCAACTCAGGATATTAGATTACTGTAGATAAGGTAGCGCAGAGCCAAGCAAACACTCCCGTCATCTTCGGGTTAATTTAAAAGTGTATTGTAATCCTAGTAAGTTACAGAAGAAAGTTCATCAGAAGTTCAGAAAGCATATCATAACAAAGAGAGTGTCTCTATTGGGAAGCCTGGCCCCCCTTCTGTCTTAAGCTCCTACATTTAATTTTAATTTAATTTAATTTTCGTAGTTATATGTTGCTCACTCAGAGAACATGTTGTCAATACATGTTGTCTCAATTCACAGCTCACCCTCAGAGAGAAGCGTCCAATCAAGAGCACATCTTGGCCCCACCTTGTGGGTTTTATCTCCTCACACATGGTCCACCCCCCCCCCCCTTGCCATTCCCCTAAAGGAATCCAGCCAATGATCATACAGTATAAAACGTCCATCACACATTAGGTTTCATATGGAGAGACGGAAGGCTGGGAAACCGTGTTTCGAGATAATGAAATTTTCACCATATGAAGAACCCCAAGGAACAGGTTCATTTTGTATCTCGAGGTACCACTGTAGAAATGTGTATATTCCTGCTGACCCGCGCGGGACTTGAGACTGAACAGGCAGTTTTTTAAAACAAAGCTTCGGAAGTCAGTCAATGTATGTTGTGGATATTCTTTCTTTGCTTTTCTCGAGGCTGCAGACGACTGTGCCAAGGCCGTGATGAGTAACCTCAGTGCCCACGGTGTGAAGCTGGTGCTGCCGTCATTGCTGGCTGCGCTGGAGGAGGAGTCTTGGAGAACCAAAGCTGGTACTTGAGAGTTTTTTGGGGGGAAGATGTGTTGATACCTGTTCCCTGTCTATGTGCAAAAGAGTCCATGGTGTGTGTGTTTGACGTGTCCACTGAGTACATTATTTTCAAGGTTGCAGCAAGCTGGATACTTCTCATTTCAACCTATGGCAGTGATGGTGAACCTTGGCACTCTAGCTCTTCTTGAACTTCAGTTCCCAGAAGCCCAAGTCTCTGTAAAGTACGTGCAGTAAACCCATTCGTGTGGATTCACAGGGACTTGGGCTTCTGGGAACTGAAGTCCAAGAACAGTTGGCATGCCAAGGTTCACCATCATTGACCTACGCATATGATTTGAAAAGCCAGTTGGCCCAAGAGAATTTGTGCCAACTTTACTGTTTCAATCAGGGCTTAGTGGCGACTCGAAGTCAGCAAGTCGAGACCCAAATGTTGTATGACAGAGTGAGCTCCCGTCATCTGTCCCAGCGCCTGCCAACTGAGCAGTTTGAAAGCAAAAAAATTGCAAGTAGATAAAGAGGTACCCCTTCAGTGGGAAAGGTAACATCGTTCTGGTGTCTAGTCATGCCTCCTTGCGTTCTCCAGGGTCAGTGGAACTCCTGGGGGCCATGGCTTACTGTGCTCCCAAACAACTCTCTTCCTGCCTGCCCAACATCGTGCCGAAACTCACCGAAGTGCTCACAGACTCCCACGTGAAGGTCCAGAAGGCCGGGCAGCAGGCGCTCCGGCAAATCGGATCAGTGATCAGGAACCCTGAGATCTTGGGTAAGAATCCAACCCTCTTCATGCTTGCAAGAGCAGCTCCCCCTCCCCCTGAAGTCATAACCACAGAGTGGACCTTGGAGGTAGAAATCTAGTTCCTCAATGCCAGGAATGGCCCATCTCCCTGCAGGCATCCATACAGCTTGTTGTGGAAAGTAGGGATGGTTAAAGGTGGGGAAAAGAATGCTAGACTAGGACTCAAGAGACCTGGGTTCAGATTCCCACCCAAGGAGATTTGATCTAGTCCAGTAGTTCCCAACCTTTGGTATTGGACTTCAATTCCTCAAAGCACTGATCAGCCAATGGGTTGACTCAGGCTTCTGGGAATTGAAGTCCACAGTAAAAATAAATATATAATACGACAAACATAAATACAGTAAAACCTCGCATAAGGAGTGCCTCACTTAGAGACTAACTCGCTTAAAGAGCAGAATTTTCTCTGAATGGTCGACTTGCTTAACAACTAAAACCAACCAAAAACTCACTTAACAAATAAATCGGGGTTCACAATCCCTCCCACCAGTAGTCACAATGGGTCACTTACAATGATGTTTCGCTTAAAGAGCAAACTCGCTTAAACAGCTATCCCGTGGAACGCATTATGCTCTTTAAGTGAGCTACCACTGTACATGTTCTTATGCACTAAGAGTCTGGTTTCTCCTTCACCATCTGATTTGTTAGATGTACAAATTCTATTCCCCCCCCCCCCTTTTCACAGCAATTGCACCCGTTTTCTTGGATGCCTTGACTGATCCATCCAGGAAGACCCAGAAGTGCCTGCAGACATTACTGGACACCAAATTCGTCCATTTCATCGATGCGCCTTCCCTGGCCCTCATCATGCCTATCGTCCAGAGGGCTTTCCAGGATCGCTCCACGGACACAAGGAAGATGGCCGCCCAGATCATTGGGAATATGTATTCTCTGACGGACCAGAAGGTAACATTGCTGACACCCACCCCACCTACCCCCAAAAGCTGCATATGGTTTGCGTTGGGGAGGCTGAATGGGGCAGATGCAGTGAAAGCGCATGAAAACAGAGCATAATGCGACAGTGCCTTAAAATGAAGATAGAACTACTGTGGCCAGTTCTTTATTGGGAGTCCAAAATTAGGATGGGCGAAAGGAACTGCACAGCAATCAGTTGGGTTTCCTGATTGGGCGGCATGCAAGTGTGAGAATTAAATTAATTAAAATTAAATCACACCCCATAGCACTTAATCCGCTCTCTGGGTGGTTCATAAGTTAATTAACATTTTGCCCCAACGTCCTGGACCCAGTTCAGGCTAGAGAAGCTGTGATAGGTTTCACCCACTGACTCGTTTGCTTGCAAACCAGCCAGATCAGGTAGGACATGCAGTCCGAATTGACTTAAAGTAGCATTGCCAAGACCCCAGACCTCCTCCAACCAGCTTAATTCTATAAGGACAAGAGACAACGGTTCTGGATACAATAATAGTTTATTAGTGCACAGTTGTGAAGTTTCAGAAGTTAAAGGAACATGGTTGCTAATACTATTTCAATAAAAACAATAAAAGCCTTACGAGCTGCTTGCTTGGCTTAGCCTGTCCTATTAACATAAAGAGTACATTTTGCTGGATTTTATTCACAAGCTTCCCTCGATGCAAGGGATTCGAAAGCATGGCAAAACTCTCTTTTCCCCTCCTTCCCATATCAAAACACATTTCCCCCCACCAATTACTGCACAGCATACAATGCCCATCAAATTTATTTATTTATTTATTTATTTAGATTTAAATTGCTGCCCACTCGCCGAGGCGACTCAGTCAAAACAACAACAGTACAATAAAAATTATAAAATGCAACCACATAAATTAGTTCAGGTCCCATAGTCTTCAGCTTGTTATGACTACAATAAACCGTCCAGCATCTGCTTTGCAGATAAAATTCCTTCTCTGCCACATGGAATGAAGAAATAAAAAATCTACTTTACTCTGTAAATGCAAGCCCCCCCCCCCCATGCTTATATGTACCCTGCAACGTCCATCTGATCTGATCCCAAATATTTCTGACACTTCTCTTCTAATCTGCCTGCTACCATTTCTCTTCCAGGACCTGGCTCCGTACCTGCCCAGCGTGATCCCTGGATTGAAGACCTCTCTGTTGGACCCTGTGCCCGAGGTTTGCAGCCCCCTTTGCTTCTTCTCAGGGGGCCTTTCTGTAAAAATTACCCAGCCCCAGTGACCCTTTCTCTCTGAATCCCAGGTGCGTACCGTCTCCGCGAAGGCCTTGGGGGCCATGGTGAAGGGGATGGGCGAGTCTTGCTTTGAAGACCTGCTGCCTTGGCTGATGGAGACCCTAACGTCTGAGCAGAGTTCGGTGGACAGATCGGGTGCTGCGCAAGGCAAGGGCAATTGGGGTTGCATAGCATTGGGAGGGGGGATCTTTCTTCCTTTTCTTCTGACATCGCAACCACTAGTCCACTGTTTGACTTCAATTCCCAATTCTGGAGTTTTACTAGAGGTTGCTCATATTTCTTCACAACCCTTAAGACCAATCACCAGTTTTCTGTTTCCAAAGAAAGACGACCAAAGTTTCTCAGGAAGTGACGGATTCTGGACACGGCGTGTCCAAAGTACGATAGGGCCAAAAGTCACCTTTCTTGCTCTCTTCCAGGTTTGGCTGAAGTCATGGCTGGTTTGGGAGTCGAAAAGCTGGAAAAACTTATGCCGGAAATCGTGTCGACCGCAAGCAAAGTGGATATTGCCCCCCATGTCCGGGATGGTTATATAATGATGTTCATCTACTTGCCTATTACCTTCGGGGACAAATTTACACCTTACGTTGGCCCAATCATACCTTGCATTCTTAAGGTAAGACCTTCTGGACAGATAGTTGGTATTTTCTAGTAGGAGTAAACCTTTCTGTGCTTCTAAACCAGGGGTGCTCAAACTACGGCTGACAGGCCGGATGTAGCCCACAGCTTCTAATCAGCCCATGCTGCTTGCGCTGCTCTGGGAAGTGGAAAATAAACGCATGTGTGCATGTGCAAAATGCTGCTGTAAAACAGGGGTTACTCCTGTACCAGAACAAAAAAGGGGTTACTCCTGTACCAGAACAAAATGATTTTTGGAAATTATGAGGTTTTTTTTTACAAGCCCTTGGACTTTGTAAATACCACAGGGGTGATATTAAAGAGTGATTTAAAATAGTGAAGGAAACCAAATGTATTAGAAAATGGCTAAGATGAGTTATTAAGATAGAACTGTGATATCTTTTATAATGATTATTAGAGATACTATATTTCTTTTCTCTTTTTATGGAGGTTTATATCTGGTTTATGAGAAGCATATACATAGATTTAAATGTGGAGGTTGTGTTTCCCTTTTTATGATTGATTTTTTAATTTAGTTATATTTGCCATTTCTGTATTTCTCTATGTTTTTATTTCTGTTTGTTTCATTATAATTGCTTTTCGTATGTTTATCTTTTAAATACCTACATAAAAATAAAGTTAAAAAAAAAAAAACTACGTGACTGGCCCGTGGCCCGAAAAATTTGGGCACCCCTGTTCTAATTGGATATTGTGTTTGCTCTTTGACAGTCACATTTTGCTTTTGGGATGTTTGCCTTCGATATTGTGCTCCTTTGAATATTCAGATGACTTTGTGTCCTCTTGAGGGTCCTTAATTATTATTACCATCTGGGCATGACGAACAGGGATGTAGGAGTCTCTCTTGCACTATGTTGTATGATAAATTCTCTTTCAACTAACAAATGACAGCCCAGTGTTTGGGGCAAATTAAGGTTCTCGGCTTCTGTGGCCATTATGGCAAGGTGGGTAAGGTCGGAAATGTCACTTTGGACAGCCAGGCACAAGTCCCCACCAAGCGGTGAACCTTGCTAGGTGACATCTGGTTGAAGATGATGGTGGCCCAGTTGTTTGTGTTGTACTTCATAGGGCAGTGATGGCAAACCTTGTAGAGACCGAGCGCCCAAACTGCAACCCCAAACCCACTTATTTATCACAAAGTGCCAACACAGCAACAGGGGAGGAAGGAAATGTTCCCATTGGGCTGTTGGGCAGAGGGGCGAGACAGTCTATGTGCTGGGGGGGAGGGAGGAAGTGTTCCCATTGGGCTGCTGGGCAGAGGGGCAGGGCGAACTCTGTGCTGGGGGGAGGGAGGAAGCGTTCCCATTGGACTGTTGGGCAGAGAGGCAGGGCGAACTCTGTGCTGGGGGTAGGGGGAAGTGCTCCCATTGGGCCGCTGGGCTGAGGGGTGGGATGACTGCGTTGGTGCCCACAGAGCTCTGGCACGTGTGCCATAGGTTTGTCACCACTGTCATAGGGAGATGGTGAGACTATAGTGGGTGGGTAGACCAATCTCTACCGCTATACCAGAGGTCAGCAAACTTGGCACTCCAGATATTCTTGGGCTTCAATTCCCAGATGCCCTGATCAGCAGGTGTACTGACTTGGGCTTCTGGGAACTGTAGTCCAAGAACACCTGGAGTGCCAAGTTTGCAGACCCCTGTGCTATGGTATGTAATATAATGAATGAACAGCAAAAGATTCCATCACCTGCTACCTGATTCTTTACACTGGAGATGCAAGTGGATCCTGGCGTCTTCCACAGACAAAGCAAATGATTCATCACCGACTTGTGGCCCCTCCGGAACTCCCATGATTGGGAATTGAAGGTTTCCATCAGACCAGGGATGGGCAACGTGTGGTCCTCAAGATACTGCACGCAACTCCCTGCCTATCTTACTTTTGGCTGCCCAGAACTGAATATCGACAGCAACTGGAAGGCTGCCGTGCGCCCATCTGTAGTTCAGGTCAAGAGAGTTCGTGGCAGAAACGCTACTTAAACCAAGGGCTTTCTGTGTTCCTCAACCACCATCTTAGCTCAGCAAAGCCACTGACTATACCATGTTTATTTGTATCTTCTCAGGCCCTGGCAGATGAGAATGAGTTTGTGCGGGACACGGCCCTGCGTGCCGGACAGAGGATTATAAGTATGTATGCGGAGACGGCCATTGCGCTGCTGCTGCCTCAGCTGGAACAAGGTCTTTTTGATGACCTGTGGCGAATCAGGTAGGACTTGTCGTTTCATGTATGTGGTCTATCAGGTTGGAAGGATCTAGAGAACAAGGGTTCCCAATCTAAGGCCTTTGGGCCAGATCCAGACCGTGGCGCTGTGACAATCCAAGTAGGACTCGGGCGTCCTCCTGGCGATGGGATTGTGCCTGATCCTGCTTCCTCAGTCCAGATCAGGACACAGCAATTCAAACTTCTCCTATCAGTGTGCCCAGTCACCCCTGACTTAAATACAGGTGGTGAGCAAAGGGTGCACATGAAACTAGTGTAGATTCAGGTAACGTGAGCCAAGTAATCACTCCAAGCCTTTCCAGGTATTTTAAAGGTATATTGAAATCAAAGCATAGTACAGAATAAAGCTCATCAGAAGCTTAGAAAGCATTTCAGAACAGAGAAATAAAGAAACCTGCTTATTTAAGGGATAGTCTGTGGCCCCCCTTCTGGCTAAATAGGCTACATGATTGCAGTTAAAATCCAAGAGAGTGTCTGACTCCAGCCCCCACCTTCTAGCTTATATCTCCTCCCACAGGGTCCACCTTCTAGCCATCCCCCTTAGGGATTCCAGCCAATGATCTTGCAGGATGATATGTTAATCACACATTAGGTTTCATTTCTTCCAAACCATGAGGCCAAATATTGTTTACATTCCACTCTCTCCCCCTGATTGAAATCGCCATATTGGATAAAGCACTGGGTATAATTCATTTTGTCACAGGCGCCACCCCCTTTGAAGCTGTTGGAATAAAATGGCCACCCCCATCGTGCAGGCAGAGCAAAATATATTACAGAAAAAGCTACGGAACGGACTTTTCTTGCAAAATTGGGTTTTAATGTACTCAAGTCCCATGCCAAAACTTCACTAAATCTCTGAAAAGGAGAGAGTTGTGTGCTCTTAGCACATAATCTGCAGTGCTGGGCTGTGGTGGCGCAGTGGTTGAGAAGCTTGCCATGTTAGATGAAAGGCCGGCAAGTCAGGAGTCGAGACCCAGGTACTGCATGACAGATTGAGGGCCCGTCTCTGTCCCAGCTCTTGGGGACACAAAAGGAGCTTCATACGGGCATCCCCTGAGCGGAGTTCCTCCCACAAAAATCCTTTCAACCCAGAATAATTTCTGACACGAAATTATCATTATTATTATCTGGAAACTGTCAATGGTTCCTTCCTTTTTTTGAGATGTGGTCCAGCCTCTACATTGGGAAGACAGATCTTGAATTCCTTGGGCCTAAGATGATGCTTCCTGCTCTTGGTTCAGTTTCTTCTTCCTCTTTTATTTTGAACAGGTACAGTTCTGTGCAGCTGCTTGGGGATCTCCTCTTCCACATTTCTGGCGTCACGGGGAAAATGACAACAGAGACCGCCTCTGAAGACGACAATTTTGGAACTGCCCAGTCCAACAAAGTGAGACCTTGGGTCATGCCTTCTGCCCCACTCCCCAATTTTATTTTAATTTATTTTATTTTTGCTTCAGACCAGGACAAATATTTTTAACTATCCATTAGGTCAGGGGTTCCCAACCTTTTCAAGCCGGGGGGCCGGATCATGCAATCTTAGTCAGCTTCGAGGGCTGGACGGCCTTTTTGCCGTGCCTGCACGATGGGGGTGGCCATTTTGTCCCAACAGCTTCAAAGGTGGTATCCATTTTGTTTCTTGAATGCCCTTGGAGGGGGGCATATGAAATGGTGCTGCAGGCCAGATCTGGCCCATGGCCTTAGGTTGAGAACCCCTGCATTAGGTAAAGGAAAAGGTTGCCCTTGCTGGAAAGCCATTCTTATCCAACTCTAAGTTTCAGTGCTCATCTCTGTTTATAACTAAAGAGCCAGCACTGTCTGCGTTTGCAGACGTTTCCGTGGACAGGCATGACTAGACACTGGAGTGCACTGACATGACTAGACACAGGAGTGCACAGAATGCTGTTACCTTTCCTACCAAAGTTGTACCTGTTTATCTGCTTGCAATCTCTTGCTTCTGAACTGCGATTCTATGATCCATGAATGTATCTCCTGTGGCCTTGATTTTATTTAACAAAGCAGTGAAAGGTCCCTGAATCAGATTGAGATTGTCTCCTGAATGGAAATGTTAATTACATATTGCAAACCACTTTTGCCTGTTGGGGAGATCCAGGATCCTTTATTAACGGTTTAGTAATTTGACCATATCAAGTTAAAATGTGATAAAGTACATTAGATAAAATCTGATTACACAACCAGAATTAAAAGTAGAATGATACAATCGTAATAAAATGAGATATAAAATGTACTCAATAAAATTCTTTGCCTGTAGGGGAGATACATTATAAGGCACATCTGGATCTTTGATGAGAAAAGAGTCTTATTTAGATTGGACATTCAAAATATCAGCACAGCACTTTAGCATAACACATCCTTGCAAAAATCACACTCATTACTTTCGTGCTGACCTTTATTTGCATTTAATTTAACCAGTATATCCTTCCTCCCTAGGCCATCATTAGCGCACTCGGGGCGGAGCGGAGGAACAGAGTGTTGGCCGGGCTGTACATGGGCCGCTCCGATACCCAGCTGGCTGTCCGCCAGGCTTCCTTGCACGTTTGGAAGATTGTCGTTTCCAACACCCCTCGCACGCTTCGTGAGATCTTGCCCACCCTCTTTGGACATCTGCTGGGATTCTTGGCGAGTACCTGTGCAGACAAGAGAACAGTTAAGTGTTTGGGCCAGCCGGGCATATCTAATCCCTCTGGTGTTGCGGTTCTTCTTAAAAAGGGGAGAAGGGGCTCTTCACTGTACAGTGAACCCCTGATTTATGGACGGCTCACTTACCGGAAAACTCGCTTCAGGAAAAGAAATCCATAGGAAATGACGGTCTGCTTCAAAGGGGGGGTGGGAATCGCAATATGGACAGGTTTTCTGCGGGTTTTCCGACAGTAGATTCAGCTACGGTTGCTCCCTGAACTTGGCGGGCGTTGGTGGACGCATTAGTGTCATTTTTTTCCAGCTTGTAGTCATTTTTCAGCAACTTAGGAGGTTGAGGTTGTGATGGGGGGAAACAGCTGACTGGCGGGTCATTACCAGACCTGGCCACTAGAGGGCAAAAAGCACAGTTTCACATAGGAATGCATTGAAAACCAATTTAATGTTTCCAAGTTCAGAAATAAACCACAGAAACCATTTCTTTTTCTGTTCAAAACTTATTACAAAATGCACTTTGGAAGTTTGTGCTGTGTTTATACAGAGTTTTGAACAGATAAAATACTTTTTTTGAATTTTTTCGTGAGCTCGGAATGCAATATTTGGTTTGCAATGCATTCCTATGGGAAACTGCACTTCACTTTAAGGAAAAATCGCTGTAAGGAAAACCACAAGGATCAGATTAATTTCTTAAAGCGGGCGTTCACTTTACGTCTCTACATCACCCTGATTTCTCAGTTTTTGGTGGGGAAGCTGCATGGTTCCCCCCCCCCCATGTCATCTTGTGCCTCTATGTCAGGGATTCTCAACCTGCAGCACACAGGCCAGATGTGGCCCACAGTGCCATTTCATGTGGCCCACCACCACTGCATCAGGAAGTGCCATGTGGTGGAGGAAAGGCAAAAAGGCTATCCAGCCTCTGAAGCTGTCTGAGGGTGCATGACCCGGCTTAAAAAAAGGTTGAGATTCAGGAATTTACGGGAAATGTGTCATGTTTAGAGGGATCCCATCACTCTTGGGCCCCTATAGTAAATGTAAAGGTAGCCCTTGCTCGAAAGCCAGTTATATCCGACACTAGGGTGTGGTGCTCATCTCTGTTTACAGCCAAAGAGGCAGTGCTGTCTGTGTCTGCAGACAATTCTGTGGCCACGTGGCAGGCACAACTCCTGCCTCGAACCTGTAGCAGGAAGTCATGTGGGCTACCCCATCCTGTCCAGGTTGTACATGTGTATAGACTAAATGGTTCCCAAAATGGGGCCCACGCCCACAGTGGGACCTCAATTCCCAGAAGCCTCAGGCTGTCCATTGGCTGATCAGGGCTTTGGGGAATTGACTTAGGCTTTTGGGAACTGAAGTCCAAAAACCAAAGGTTGGGAAATTCTGGCATAGGCAGAAGTTCTTCTCTCTCTCACTCTTATGGCTAGTGCTTCCTCCTTTACCATCAATTCCATCTTCTTGCTGTGTTAAATATCAGACTGATTCTTGGGAGGCAAGTGATGAGAAACCTGGGGAACATAGTGAAAAGTAGAGATATCACATTGCAAACAAAGATTTGTCTAGTCAAAGCAATGGTATTCCCGGTGGCAATGTAGGGTTGTGAGAGCTGGACCATAAGGAAAGCTGAGCGCAGAAGAATAGATGCCTTTGAAATGTGGTGTTGGAGGAGAGTTTTGAGAGTCCCCTGGACAGCGAGGAGAACAAATAGGTCAATCTTAGAAGAAATTAAGCCTGACTGCTCCTTAGAAGGTCAAATTGTAAAGATTAAGTTGAAGTACTTTGGATATCAAATGAGAAGAGAGGATTCGTTTGAGAAAGCCTTGATGCTGGGAAGAGTGGAGGGCAATAGAAAAAGGGGGCAGCCAAAAATGAGATGGCTAGATGGTATTGTAGACACAATGGGCACAGAGCTGAGCGAGTTGTGGAGGATGGTGGAGGACAGAAGTGCCTGGCGGACAGTGGTCCAATTGGGTCGCAAAGGGTCTGAATCGACTGTGCGACTGAACAACAAAAACTCTGGAGGGGGGCAGGATTTTATTTATTTATTATTTATGCAGCTGTATGGATGTCACAGGAGAGTTGGTGTGGTGTAATGGATAGAACGTCGGACTAAGACTCGGGAAATCAGGGTTTGAATCTTACATGGCTATTGGAACCTGTGTGTGTGTGTGAGAGAGAGAGAAATTGAGTGTGAGTGAGAGAGAGTGATAAACTAGTCTTTAAAACAGGGGTTCCCAAACTTTTCAAGCCAGGGGCCGGGTCACGCTCTCTCAGTCAGTTTCAAGTGCCGGATGGCCATTTTGCCCTGCCTGCACAATTGGGGTGGCCATTTTGTCCCAATAGCTTCAAAGGGATGGTCATTTGTTTCTTGAATACCCTTGGAGGCATGGGGGGCCACATGAAATGGGGGCAGGATCCAAGCCAGGGGCCTTAGGTTGGGAACCTCTGCTTTAAAACATCTTGCATTCACCTTTCTATTTATTATTTATGCAGCAGTATGGATGTCACAGGAGAGTCAGTGTGGTGTAACAGATAGAGCCTTTGACTAGGACTTGGGAAAGGGTTACCATAGTTTAAGTGACATGAGGTCCCATCACACTGACATGTATATAGTGAGTGGTTTCTCAATTTCTATGTTTTATTGGATACATTAAATAGACTCACCTTTTTTTGGGTGGCAGATTGCAGCGCGGACGTTGGGAGACCTTGTCCGAAAGCTGGGGGAGAAGATTCTGCCAGAAATTATCCCCATTCTGGAAGAAGGTCTGAGGTCTGACAAGAGCGACAAGCGACAAGGAGTCTGCATCGGCCTGAGTGAGATCATGAAGTCCACCAGCCGGGATGCTGTAAGTTGTTGCCCTCGGCACCAAGGGCTGGAAAGAAGAGGATGTGGTAGCTCCTTAATGACAGCTTGGCATTTTTGATTGGGTTGTTCGGTGGTTTTGGTCTCTGGCTATGGAATCAGAGGTTAGGATTTCAATTTCCACTGTGCCTCCTGCAAGAAAAGCCAGCCTGTGTAGCCTTGAGCAACCTACACAGTTGCAAGGTACCCCCAGAGGAAGTTAATGGTAAAATCACTACTGTGTATTCTCTACCTAGACAACCCTGGAAAGGGTTGTCATAAGTCAAAATTGCTTGATTGCATGCATTGTACAGTATAAATATAAACTTAGTAGATGGTGGGAATGTTGTTAATGTAATATATCTTGACTTCAGCAAAAATTTTGACAAAGTGTTCAATGATATTCTGATTAGCAAGCTTACTAAGTGTGGGCTGGACAGAATAACTGTCAGGTGGATACACAGTTAGTTACAGAAGTGTACCCAGTGATTTTTAACGTTTCCTTCTCAAAATAGCAAGAGGTACTACAAGTACAGTACTACAAGGCCTTGGGCCCAGTGATCTTCAACACTTTTATTAATGACTTTGCGACGAGAGGTTGGAAAGAATGCGTTATTTATTTATTTACAAAAAGGGATGGAAATACTACTCTGGAAGACAGAAACAAAATTCAAGATATTTTGGCAGGCCCACACTTTGATCTCAAAAAGTAGAATGAAATATAACGGGTTCCTCATTTGCTACTCACCATGGCTAGACAACGGTGTTTACCCGGGAAAATACTGTAGATGTTTCAGTGTAGGATTTTTCCTCTCTGCAAAGGAGTTAAATCTAGTTAACAAGGACAGGTGTTCAAATAAGTAGAAACCTCCTGCTTCCAGGCATTTATCTGTGGAAGCAGGAGCACAGGAGGGGATATGAATCCCAAGACCATTCCTTATCTGATTCTTCCGCAGTGTCTTTAAAGCTGTTTGCATCCCACGGCAATTTCTGCTGTTGTTTCCAGGTGTTGTGTTTCTCTGAGTCACTGGTCCCCACCGTTAGGAAGGCCCTGTGCGACCCTCTAGAAGAAGTCCGAGAAGCCGCAGCCAAAACCTTTGAGCAGCTCCACTCGACCGTCGGATTCCAGGCTCTCGAAGACATCCTGCCGTTCCTGCTGAAACAGCTGGTAAGAAGGGACAGAACGCAAGCCCTCTTCCCCGCCAACCCAGGGCCATCATAGAGCGAGATAACTTCGTGAACTTCTCTGCGTAGACCAGACTTCTCAACCTTTTAAAGCCGTGGGCCGGGTCGTGCTCCCTCAGACACCTGGGCGGGCCAGACTGGTGGTTCCCTCCTCCATAAACACTGCCATAAAACACATCCATTGCCGTCATAATTGCATGTACGGCTGCTTCCAGCTGTGGCAGTGGAGGGAGCGAGGCTGGTGGGCCACATGATGTGGTGCTGTGGGCCAGATCTGGCCCATGGGCCATAGCTTGAGAACCCCAACGACAAGTTTGAGGAAGTTTAGTTTAGCAGTAACCAGAGTAATCGAGCCACGTAGGGAGTTGGTTCAGAGTTAGAAGAGGGAGTGAGCTGCCCCAATAGAGGACTAAAAAATGAATGAATGAATGTTTTGTTGAAGACAGGCATGTCTTGTGGGAGAGCCACCAGAACAGAACCTCCGTAAGGAAAACAACCCATCTCCAAATGCTCTATACTGCCAGTGTTCCCTACTTAGGGGCTGTCAGAGTTACCTAGATCAGTGGTTCCCAAACTTGGGTCCCTAGGTATTCTTGGACTACAATTCCCAGAAGTCTTCAGTATTGGCTGTGCAGGCTAAGGCTTCTGGGAGCGGCAGTCCTCTATGGAACACCATTGTCCCGTGGGACATAGTTTGGGAAGCGCTGGTCTAGATAATAGTTTTAAGAACCCTATGTTGTGGTTGGATCAGTACTGGTGAGCCCTTCGGTCTCCAGATGTTGGACTATAAATCTCACCATCCCAGACTGTCAGCCACGGACTTTTGTTGTTGTTCAGTCGCACAGTCGATTCTGACCCTTTGCGACCCCATGGACTATTGCCCTCCATTTTCCTGGTATATTTTAAGGGGGAGGTGCATCTTATACACTGGCAAATAAGGTATTTGTAGAAGTGTGGAGTACACATTGAAGTATAAGACGTACTCCATTTTTCCGGTGTATTTTAAGGGCAGAAAAGTGTGTCTTATTTGCCGGCAAATGTGGTAATTCTTGCAGAGTCTTGGATTCGTGATGACAAATCTCCGTTTGTTCCTCCTTTTCTCTAGGAATGTGAAGAGATGTCAGAGTTTGCTCTGGATGGCCTTAAGCAAGTGATGGCGGTGAAGAGCCGGGTCGTGCTACCTTACTTGGTGCCAAAGGTACATGGGTGGATGCCCCTGAAATTGTATTTTTTATTTTTGTAAATATTTAAATTCATTTCAAATTTAATTTAATTTAATTTAATTTAATTTAATTTAATTTAATTTAATTTAATTTTTCGATCAGGGAGACCCGACTCAGGGCAGCTTAGAGTATACATGTATGTATAATAATACAAATAGTAATGCAAATACACAATACAATACAATACACAATAATGCAAATACCTGTAATACCCATCAGTTTGGCTGTGGTCTTTGTCATACGGACGTAAAGCCTTTTAATGCAGCTTAGTTTTTGGAATGCACCCCAGCATCCTTCACCGCTGGCTTTATGCCAGGTAAGGCAGATGTGGAAGTTCAGTCCAGCCAACATCTGGGAAGGCTTTCCTTAGCATCCTCTGACCAGCATCCTTCAGATGTGTTGTACTACAGCTTTCCATCACTACTATGGCCATAAACATGATAGACCGCCTGAGATGGGGATGTAGTCAGTAGTGGGATTCAACAGGTTTGCACCGGTTCGCAAGAACCGGTTGCAGAAATTCCAGCTGGCCTCACCCATCCAAGTTTTGAAATAAAGTAGTCCTAATTCAGGTGCAATGCAGGGCTTTCCCTCTGGCCACACCCACCATACCACGCCCACAGAGTAGGTAGTAATTTTTTTTAATCCCACCACTGGGATGCTCCCCCCCCCCCAAAAAAAAAAATTGGCCAGAAATAGGTGCTAAATTCAGTTTGTATGTGTTTGATATATGTTCATTTTAAACGAATCCAATGCCTTTTCCTTCTTTCCTTAGCTTATTTCCCCTCCCGTGAACACCCGAGTCCTGGCCTTCCTCTCTTCTGTGGCTGGTGATGCTCTCACCCGCCACCTTGGCGTCATCTTGCCTGCCATGATGTTGGCGTTGAAGGAGAAGCTCGGGTCAGCTGGCGAGCAGCAGGTAAAGATGGTTTGGAGAAGACTGTTCAGGATGGTTTAGAGAGGACTGTTCAAGGATTTTGATCCAAAGGCTTAAAGCAAGGATGGCCAACCTTGGTGCTCCAGATGCTCTTGAACGTCAATTCCCACAAGTCCTGAACAGCACGAGTGCTGACTTGAGCTTCTGGTAATGGAAGTCCAAGAACATCTGGTGAGTGCCAAGGTTGGCCATCCCTGGCTTAAAGAATAAATTGGTGCAGTCAGTCATTCTCACGTCCTGGATTAATTTCCTCCTTTTGCTCTGTAGTCCAGTTTCCACCTGCTGAGGCCAGATGTTTTATCTGTAGGCCTTGTGGGTGGTCATTAGCAGCGATGGTTTTATGGTTAAGGCAGTGATGGTGAACCTTGGCACTCTAGGGGAAGTTCTAGTGTTTGCTCTTCAGAGATCCTCTCTGGCAGTGGTGGCGAACCTATGGCATGTGTGCCAGAGGTAGCACTCAGAACTCTCTCTATTGGCACCCATGCAGTCACCCCAGCATAGAGTTCGCACTGCTCTCTGCCCAACAGCCCAATGGGAGTGCTTCCTCCTTCCCCCCAGCATAGAGTTCGCCCCACCCCTCTGTTTGGGCACTTGGTCTCTAAAAGGTTCTCCATCACTGCCCTAGGGCTAGGCCAGTGTTTGGTTTTGGAGACTTCAGTTCCCAGAAGCCTAAGTCAATTCCCCAAAGCACTGATTAGCCAATGTACTGTCTTGGGCATCTGGGGATTGAGGTCTTCCGGTGGGCCCCAGGCCCCACGTTGGGAACCCCTGCCCTAGGCAGAAAAATGGCTCCTGATCCACCTAGAATTCCTTTCCTATTCTTAAGAGATCATGTTAATAGAACGGAAACCGCTTATCATATATACTCTAGTATAAGTTGGGTTTTTAGCCCCCAAAATGAGGCCTAAAATGCGACTTGACTTATACTTGGGTCAATGTAAACACTCAAAAACATACCCACACAAATGTCTAAATCAATTGATTTTACCATAGTTTCATGTATTTTAATTACAGAAACTAACTAGCAGCTGCGGCAATTTCCACCCTCAACTTTGGGTCAATCTATTTTCCTAGTTTTAGAGGTCCAAATTAGGTCCCTCGACTTATACTCGGGATGACTTACAGTCACGTATACTTGGTACCATATTTTTCAGACCATAAGACGCACCTGACCATAAGACGCACACAGTTTTTAGAGCAGGAAAACAAGGAAAAAATAAATAAATATTCTGAACCTTCAGACCATAAGACACCCCTCATCCACCCCCCCCCCCCACACACACACTTTTGGGGAGAAAAAAGTGAGTCTTATGGTCCAAAAAATACAGGTATTTCTTTTTGTCTGTTGTGACCTACAAAGGTAAGGCTTAGCAAGCGTATGTTGTCAAGAGGAAAGTCACGTTGGAAAAATGACACGGGGCGCCTGCTTTGACTTTCCCAGGAGGTCTCCAACTGCCACGCTGTCATCCTGTCGGTGGAAGACGAGGCTGGTCAGAGGATCATCATTGAAGACCTGCTGGAGGCCACCCGGAGCCCCGAGGTTGGGATGCGGCAGGCGGCCGCTGTCATGCTCAACATCTACTGTTCCAAGACGAAGGCGGACTACACCGCCCACCTCGGCAGCCTGGTTTCAGGCCTGATCCGGCTCTTTAATGACACCAGTCCTGTGGTTCTCAACGAGAGCTGGGATGCCCTCAACGCCATCACTAAGGTAAGCATGGGGCGGGACCGGAAGCAGCAGCCAGGCTTGCGCATAGGTAAAGTTTGAAGTGGTGGCCACGTGAGTGCTGCGCATGCATAGCAAAGAATAAACAAAACAGCAGAAAAAGACAAAAATGCTGTGGTGCCTTAAAGAATAACTGCAGAGTTTTTACCCACTAAATATGTAAACTAATTAACCACTAATATGTAAACCACATATGTTTACATATCTCTAAAAGGATAATATATCTTGTTCTAGCTTTTTAAAAAATGTAGTTAAAGGAGTGTAATTGTTTATCTTTAAAATTCCAAAAGGATTTTACAAAATTAATTCATTATTTAAATTGTTAAATAACTCATTAAATTAAAAATTACACTGCATCACAAAATAATAATAATAATTGTCTGCTACTTGGTCTAATCCATGCGTCCAATACTAAATCAAGTGCACTGAATCCATATCTGAAGTCCAATTCTTCCTAGGACGTCAGGATTTTAAGTTAGCAAATCTCACCCTCTTGGTTAGGTTCTTGCATTGATCACACAGGGTATATTTGCCACAAATGCAGCAAAAATTGTCCGCTTTATTAACACAGCTCCACCTACCCATCTTTAGCTCAAAACAGACTCACTACGGCCTAGCTGTACTATCCAATAAGATGGTTTCGCACCAGAGACAAGCCCTTGGTCCATGTCGCCTTATATACCTATTTCTGACGTCAGCTCGTTGACTTGCCCAGCCGCTGCTGGAACATGCATGCCACCAGGGGACGGGAGTAGCTGCAACTGTTCTGATGTTCCCATGTAAAAATACATTACCTAATTACCCACCATTTGAACAGCTGTAGCACATGATAGGCAAATCCTGAGTTCAGATTTGGGATCAGCACACTCGCTATCATGTAAATCACATGTGTTATTCCCGGTAGGAAAATTGTTGTGCAATGTTATTATTACGAATTAAAGTAAAGAATCCATTAGTTGCTATGGACAAATAACCTTTTTGGCATTGAACAATTAGTAGAATGAAATTTCGCATAGTTGTTGGAATTGTATAGGGATATTGGTTAGGAAAATGCATGAAATGCTTTTCAAAGCCTTTTTGTAAGGATGAAGATGAAGTTAACACAGAGTCTGGTCATAAGATTTCAGGCACATTCCAAGTTTTGTGAAATCAATTCTCTGCTTTCGACGTCTTGCCTAGGAAGCAGTTGCTCCTGTGGAATAAAGAATTGTCAAAAGGAGCCAAGAGTTTAGAAGAAGGTGCCTGTTTTTTGGGATAAACAATCAAGATATTCCTGAAGTGTGTGTAGGCATCTTTGGGCTTCACATTGTGGATTTCTGCTTCCTTTCTCAGAAACTGGATGCTGGTAACCAGTTGGCGCTAATTGAGGATCTCCACAGGGATATCCGTCTGGTTGGGAACGACGCCGGTGGAGAACACGTCCCTGGATTCTGCATTCCTAAGAAGGTAGCAGTTCAGACCAAGTGGAACATGAGATCGTAAATGTTCCAATATTGGGCAGATGTCATCTAGCCCCTTTTAATTCTATTTTGGTTTTAGATGTGTTAATTTTTAGCTTTTTATGTTATTATATGCTGAATGGTGCACCTGACACGAATAAAAAAAAGTTTCACAGGCTGGAGGGGCAAGACAAATAAATGTGATTTTTTAGACTATATCAAAGGCTTTGATATAATTTGGCCCCAAGAAACTATTGAAGGTTATAGATCTTATTCTCTGTTAGCTACAAGAGCTGATTCCAGGAGCCGCTTTCTGGCCGGCCTATCCGTTTGGTTTCCCTGCGTTCCAACCTAAAGCTTAACTATCCTTGCAGCCTCTAACCCAGGGGGCCCCAAACTATGGCCTATGGGCCAGATGCGGCCCTGATTTAATTTAATGTTTATTTCTGTGCCGTCCCACTCACGAAAGCAACTCTGGGCGGCTTACAGAATATACAGTAATACAATATGCACAATAATTATACGATACACATCCGACAAAGAACAGTGCATAACAATAATAATGATACAGGACAATATCCAATATACAATGACCGATGCCAGTTCATCCGGCCTGTGAAGCCCTCATCGCTCCTGGAAGTAGAAGTAAAATGCACCCATGCCGGCGCATTTTACTTCCGCTTCCAGGAGTGACGAGGGCTTCAGGCCCGGATGAATTGGCATCGGGGCCACATCCTGGCCCTAGGCCATAGTGACCAACTCCCTGAACCACGTGACCTGAAAAGTTTGGGCACCCCTGCTCTAACCCTATCACTTAGGCATACGCACTAGTAGATCCATGATGGCGAACCTTGGCTCTCCAGGTGTTCTCGGACTTGAATTCCCAGAAGCCCAAGTCTGTGAATCCACACGAATGGGTTTACTGCACGTACGCAGTACTGCTTTGATTCCGATTCCTGCCTTGAGCAGGGGTTTGGACTCAATCGGCCTCAAAGGCCCCTTCCAACTACGTGATCCTAAGATTAGAAAGGAAGAAGGGCGTTGGGTTCACTTCTGTATCTTCAACGCAGGGCGTGACCTCCATCCTCCCTGTCCTGAGAGAGGGCATCCTGATGGGCAATTCGGATCAGAAAGAAGAAGCGGCCAAAGCCCTGGGCCTTGTGATCAAGCTGACCTCCGCAGAGGCCCTGAAGCCGTCTGTCGTGAGCATCACGGGGCCCCTGATCCGCATCTTGGGAGACCGCTTCAGCTGGAATGTCAAAGTGGCTTTGCTGGAAACCTTAAGCCTTCTGCTAGCCAAGGTAAGTGGACCAGTATGGGTGGTGGTGGTGGTGGTGGTGGTGGTGGATCCCTGAAGCACCTCAAAGGCACAAGTATGAGAGCTTTACATTGTATTGATTTATCTGTAGGTCACTTTCCTCACAATTAAATCCTATAGGAATCCCTTTACTAGCATTTATCAGCCACTGCCTAGGCCCGTGATGACGAACCTTGGCACTCCAGAGGTTCTTGGACTTCAATTCCCAGAAGCCCAAGCACCCTGTGAATCCACATGAATGGGTTTACTGCGATTCATCTGGCCTGCACTGCCCTTGTCGCTCCCGGAAGCGGAAGTAAAAGGTGCCCATACGGAAGCAGGGTTAACCCGGAAGAGCTTTAACCATACGGGCGCGTTTTACTTCCGCTTCCAGGAGTTTGGGAACTCCTGCTCTAGATGGTTGTGTATCACTGTTAGAAAGGGGCGTACGGTCTCCATTCCCGCTGGCTGTACTAATTGCTCTCCTCCTTCACCCTTTCCTAGGTGGGCCTTGCCTTGAAGCCTTTCCTGCCTCAGTTGCAAACCACATTCACCAAAGCCCTGCAGGATCCCAACCGTGTGGTTCGCCTCCGGGCGGCGGATGCCCTCGGGAAGCTGATCGCCATCCATGCCAAAGTCGACCCACTCTTCACTGAGTTACTGAATGGCATCCGCACCAGCGAAGACTCTGGAGTCAGGCAAGTGAGACAGCCTGAACGTTGGGGTTAAGCTCAAGGGATTAAAAATACAATAAAACCCAAAGTCACATTTCAACCGGAGTCACCTCCCAGACACTTTGGGACGAGATTTGTAGGCACTTTGGGAAGTCATACTGGAAGGATTTTTCTCCTGCCTTTAAACCATGGTGGCGAACCTTGGCACTCCAGTTCTTCTTGGACTTCAGTTCCCAGAAGCCCTGATCAGCAGGTGTACTGAATTGGGCTTTTGGAAATTGAAGTCCAAGAACATCTGGAGCGCCAAGGTTCGCCATCATGGGGATAGGGAAAGGAGAGTGAGGTAAACTCCGTACAACTCAGAAGGGCTTCTTTCTGCAAATTTATTGGAGCAAACTTACGCTTTGGGAAAGTTTCTTAGTTTTCTTGTTCAGTGACCTTTGTGGGTAACAAGCCCAAACTTGGTGAATGGGTTTTAGAAAGGCAGTCCGTCTATTGCCCTTTTCTCTCAGCAGTTCTAAAGCAATTTGCTAGAAATGATATTCAGTTCCAGAAGGCAAAGGGGGCAACAGAGTCCCAAATTCCCAATGGTGGTGAGATCTTTATTAGGCAAACTGTTATGAGGCTAGATGGCCACTGCGGCAGCAGCCTAGGGACCAAACATTGGAAAGAGGAGTGGCTGTAAAGAGACTCGGTTGAAGTCAGGATGGGAGGGTTTTAGGCAAGGCGCATCAAACCTTCTTTCCATTCATATCCTGTGAGTACTGAAATGTTTGAGTCATTGCTGGAAATAATCTTAACCTGCATAATCGGGTTCTTTGTACCCAGTGATCCATACGGTGCCTCTTCAGGCGTAGCTTTGACCTTTCTCTCCAATCCCTTGTGCCACTTTGGATGAGGGGGGAAAAGCAATGCTCCTTTCCTTTCTCTGTTTCCCCTTAATATCCCATATTTGCTGTCACATGACCACGGAAAAGTCTGCAGAAGCAGACAGTGCTGGCTCTTCGGCTTTGAAACAGAGATGAGCACTGAACCCTAGAGTCAGATACCACTGGCTTTCGAACAAGGGATACATTTACTTTTATTATAAGATGCATCAGAGTATAAGACACACTCCATTTCCCCAGTGTACTTTAAGGGGGAGAAATGCATCTTATACGCCGGCAAATATGGTAGTTAGTTGCGTCCTGTCAAGTGGGAACTGACGTATAATGAACTTGTAGTGCTGAGGTGTTTAAGACACTGAGCCTTGGTGAAGGTTAGCAGTTTGAGACCCGAGTTCTGCATGACAGAGTGAGCTCCTGTCCTCTGCCCCAGCTCATGCCAACCGAGCAGTTTGAAAGCAAGAAATTGCAAGTAGATAAATAGGGACCACTTTGGTGAGAAGGTAATGTGTGGTGTAAATTCAAACATACAGTAAAAAAAGTACTAACTACCGTAAACACTCAGAAACCTACACAAATATCTAAATTGATTAATTTTCCCATATTTTCATGTATTTTAATTATTGAAAGTCACTAGCAGCTGCTGCTATTTCCACCCCTGACTTATACGTGAGTCAATCTATTTTCCTGGTTGCTCAGGTCAAAATTAGGTACCTTGACTTATATTTGGATTGATTTATACTTGAGTATATATGGTAATTTTTATTTACCTACCTAATTTATTCACATTTATACCCTGTCCTTTTGATGCAATTACCATGTGAGCCACCCTGAGTCGGGTTCCTGAGTGGGCGGCATGTAAGTGCGAAAATTAAAATTAAATCACATTGCACACGGCAGGGTCAAAGCATACCTAGCAGGTGGCACTCTAGCTATTCTTGGACTTCAATTCTCAGAAGCCCAAGTGGATGCACCATTTGTGTAGATTCAGAGAGACTTGGGCTTCTGGGAATTGAAGTTCAAGAACAGCTGGAGTGCCAAGGTTCACCATTATGGTCCTAATATATATATGTATATATAAATATCAGATTAAAACCATACAGTGATAACCAGTAAAACTACACGAGAAATATTGCCTGTCCTTGCTTGAGAAAGATGCCGATTCCTGACTTGTGTCGTGTCGTGTTGCCTGCTTCCAGGGACACAATGCTACAAGCCCTCCGATTCGTTACACAAGGGGCGGGAGCCAAAGTAGACCCTGCTGTGAGGAAGAACATAACCACCGTCCTCCTCAGCATGTTGGGCCATGACGAGGTAAGGCTTGGCCGGACGTGAGCCGTCGAGCGTTGACTGGGGTGGCCGCGAGGTTTGGTTTCCAGATCAGCACCCTCCAAATCCAGTTCTGAAAAGATCTTGGATGGAGGTGCTGTAAAAGAACCTCCAATTTTGGGTCCTGAAGACGCATTGCTGGTATCAGGTGTTGGATCAGGGCCCTTGTTCAGCCATAGAGGAGGCCCTTTGCATGCAGAAGGTCCCCTTTGTTCCATCTCCAACATCTCCTGGATTGCTGAAACCAGCGTCCACAGAGTTCAGTGGGCCAGAAGTGGACTCTCAGTAAGGCAGAACCTTGTGTTCATTCAAACCCATGAAGACTAGAACATTCCTTAGTTCTGGTGAGTGACCATGTTCCTTGCACGGACGTGGATGTCTCGGCAGGACTGGGGGAATCTCTTGTCTGACACCCGGGAGGGACGAGTCCAGCCAGAACAGCCTATCTTTCCCCCCCAAACAAACATCCCTCAGAGGTTCTGGATTACAGCTCCTACCGTCCTCAGACAGGAGCTACAGCTGTGCTGCTGCTGCTGATGGGACTTGTAATCCTGCAGACCCTGAGGACACCATTTGAGTCTTTGGGTGATTCAAATCTCCAGTGCATATTGGGGGGGAGGGTTCTTTATTTTAATTCATAATTTGTATCTGCATACTTGCTTGTATTATTATGTATTGTATTATGTATCTGCATTATTATTTGTACAGTATTAGTATTTATATATGACTGTAAGCTGCCCTGAGTCAGGTTCCCCTGATTGGGCAGCCTATAAATTGAATTATTAAATTAATTTAAATAATGATTTTTTAATTTAGTGAGTTATTTAACGATTTAAATCAGGGGCTCCGAACCTTTTCAAGCCAGGGCCCAGGTCACGCTCTCTCAGTCAACTTTGAGGGTCGGATGGCCATTTTGCTCTGCCTGCATTTTGCTCTGCCATTTTGTCCCAAAAAGCTTCAAAGGTGTGGCTATTTTGTTTCTCGAATGCCATTGGAGGGGTGGAGGGCCACATGGAATAGCACTGTAGGCCGGATACAGCCCACAGGTTTTAAATAATGAACTAATTTTTTAAAAAAAGTTTCAGAATTAATGAAAATAACCAGTTACATTCCTTTAGCTACTTTTAACACCCCTTTCCCTGTCGAACGGATTACAAAGCAGGTTTACAAAGAAGTATTCCCTCTGTGGTTGTGTATTCAGAGATCTGGCTTTGGATTTTTATTTTGAGTTGTTTTCCCTCCTCTGTTTTGAAATGAAGCCACAGCCTTATAATAATAATAATAATAATAATAATAATAATAATAATAATAATAATAATAATAATAATAATAACAATAACAATAACAATAACAATAATAATAATAATAATAATAATAATAATAATAATAATAATAATAATAATAATAATAATAATAATAATAATAATAATTTATTATTATTATTATTATTATTATTATTATTATTATTATTATTTCATGTCAGAAATTATTCTGGGTTGAAAGGATTTTGGCTGAAGAAACTTTGCTCAGCACCAAATGAGGCTCCTTTCATGTCCCCAAGATCTTTTCCCACCGAAGTAGTCCCTATCTATCTACTTGCAATTTCTTGAGCTGCTAGGCTGGCAGGAGCCGGGACAGAGATGGCAGCTCACTCCATCATGCAGTACCCAGGTCTCGAACTGCCGACTTGCTGACCTTCCTACTAACAAGGCGCACTTCTTAACCACTGACCCGCCACAGTCCCTAGTCTTAAAATAGGGACCTGAGATTAACATGCATTGGGGGGGGGGGGAGTGAGCATCAGGAAAGTAGATTTCACAGATCCAAAGAAGCTGTCGGGGTAGAAGAGGCAGGGGTGGTGACTTCAAGGCCAGTGCAAAGATTCCATGCTACTTTCTTCTTCTACGTATTTCGTCTTTGCAGGATGCCACCCGGATGTCCTCTGCTGGATGCCTGGCAGAACTGTGTGCCTTTCTGTCCGAAGAAGAGCTTGGCAGCGTCCTCCAGAACCACCTGCTAGGTATGCTTTGACCCTGCCGTGTGCAATGTGATTTAATTTTAATTTTCGCACTTACATGCCGCCCACTCAGGAACCCGACTCAGGGCGGCTCACATAATCATTAAACAGCAAATATCCCTGGGTGAAAAAGAAAACAAATTTCCCCTTGTCAGCAGAGACTGGCCTGGATCCAGAGCTAAAAGCTGTTTTACAAATCCGGACAGCAAATTGGATTGATTTGAAAGAGACAGAGGTCATCGCTCAATGTAATGGGTTATCTTCATTGCGGTGGCTTAGTGGTTAAGACAGTGAACTTGACGACTGGAAGGTCGGCAGATCAACAGTTCAAGACCTGAGTGCTTAATTTAATTTAATTTAATATATTTATATACCGCCCTATCCAAAGGACTCAAGTTAAAACCAATATAAAACAATTTTTAAAAACCCTTAGAAACATAGTGATATTACCCTCCCCCTGTGCCATTTAGTATCAAAACAAATATAAAATCTACAAAACCTTAACATTGAAAAATTAATTACAGGAGGGGGGTAGCCTCAGACGAGTCAGAAAGGGGAGCTTGTTGACTCTCCCAGCCCCAGCCCCATTTTGCCAACCCCATCTTCAGTCCTCTCCTAAATGCCAGCCTGAATGGGTTTACTTCCCCAGCTTGAGGCTCCCCTAATGGCGGGGACAGTAGAAATCACAGAATCTCTGACTCAGGGAATTGGGGGCTGGCAGCTTGGGGAGAGCTGGCATCTGAACATTTATTAATGTTGTAAGAGATACAGAATCCAGATCATCTGAGGATCTGCCATTTATTCCAGGAAACATGTGCCGATGAGGTCTTAAGTTTAGCCAAGAAGGTCGGCTTCATTTTGGCAGTTTCAAGTCTGACCTGGAGAAGAAGCATGTTGTGGTTCCTCTGGCGTTGTGTTAGGCGTCTGTTTAATTTAGAAGGCATGAAGACATACCATAAAATAAGCTTGGGTCTTAAAGTGGAGGTGGGTAGAGGTGGAAGGGAAGACACACCCATATTTGGTTGAAAATGGCAGGTTCGGGGAATTCACCCTGGCTCTGATCTCGCATAGACAGACTCTTCTTTTTGTTCCGCAGCGGATGTGTCTGGCATCGACTGGATGGTGCGACACGGACGCAGCCTGGCTTTGTCCGTGGCTGTCAGTGTGGCCCCCAGCAGAGTGTGCGCCCCCAAGTACTCTAACAGTGTCCATGAGATGGTTTTCAGCAATACCCTTGCCGACCGCGTAAGTCCTTTCATCCCCGTGTGGCTCTGAAATATTTCTTAGCACCACCTCCTTCCTCCTGAAAGCACCCCATGGGGGCTTGAAAAGTGCTGCGCATCTAAGTGAGTGTCCATCGTCTGTCCCAGTTCCTGCCAACCTAGCAGTTCGAAAGCAAAAAAAAAAAAAACTACATTTGCAAGTAGATAAATAGGTACCACTTTGACAGAAAAGGTAACAGTGTCCCATGACATGTCCATGGAAATGTCTGCAGACCCAGACTACACTGGCTCTTTGGCTATAAACGGATACGACTGGCTTTTGAGCCAGGGAGAACAAGCAACGATAGAGTCTTAGCTAATCAAGTTGCAGAAGAAGATAGACATCTAGCCCCAAACATTGGTGGATGTGAGCAATAAAGTAGAGCAGTGGTGGCGAACCTATGGCACGCATGCCAAAGGGGGAGCTCAGAGCCCTCTCTGTGGACACGTACACTGCCGCCCCAGCACAGAGTTCATCCCACCCCTCTGCCCAGCAGCCCAATGGGAGTGCTTCCTCCCTCCCCCAGCACAGAGTTTGCCCCGCCCTTGTGCACAGCAGCCCAGTGAGAACGCTTCCTCCCTCCCCCACCACAGAATTCGCCCCACCCCTTTGTGCCATGGTCGAGAGCCTGTTGAGTTTGGGCACTCGGTCTCTTAAAGGTTCGCCATCACTGACGTAGAGCATTTTGTTTTGTTTGCCGCTGTCACTGTTTTAATTTGTTCTGATGTCAACGTGTTGACCTTCTTTCATTCCTTTTGACTGCAGATCCCAATTGCCATCAGTGGCATCCGAGGAATGGGCTTCCTGATGAAGTTCCACATCGAAGCTGGTGGAGGGAATTTGCCACCCAAACTCTCCAATCTCTTCATTAAGGTGAGAGTCTCCCTGGCTGCCTAGACCAGGTGAGCCTTTACACGGAGTAGACCCAAAGCGACAAGGCTGTTCTCTCTGCCTTGGCCCCAGGACTTTCCCTCTCCAAACCAAAGCAAACAAAGCTTGTTCAGGCCAAGCTTTCTTCATCGAATGGTCACCTGGATCATAGGGTTGTGTGGCAGATTATTGTCTTTTATTTTACAGAGTAAATTTAGGACCAGTGTTTCCTACCATGGGGCCCAGGGCCCCACAAAGGGGATTTCAATTCCCAGAAGCCTAAGTCAGTCCATTGGCTGATCAGTGCTTTGGGGAATTGACTCAGGCTTCTGGGAATCGATGTCCAAAAACCAAAGGTTGGAAAACACTGGTTTAGATTGTATATTTACATTTGTAAAGTTTTTATTACCTGTCTAAATGAATCCAGTCTGGCCAAGCTACCCTGTTATGGTCATAGAGTAGACTAGTGGTGGTGAACGTTGGCACTCCAGCTCTTCTTGAACTTCAATTCCCAGAAGCCCTGATCAACAGGCGTGTTGACTTGGGCTTCTGGTAACTAAAGTCCAAGAGCAGCTGGAGTGCCAAGGTTCACCATCATGGGAGTAGACCATACCACCAGCAACTCAACGCCAATCTTCAGGAGGTGGTTAACGAGCCTGACCATCCTAAGGACCAAAGGCTTTGGGTGAGTGAGTCTACAGGGAAGGATAATGGTCCCCAGGTTGATTAAATCCTAATTGACTCCATCTGGAATGATGGAGGGCAGCAGCTTCATCCATCCTGGCCTGGGGCTGTTGAGGACGTTTTCTGCCAAAAGGGCTCAGGACCAGAAAGTGACTCGTGGAACTGGATCAGTGGTACTACGGGTGTCATGCTGCGATGTGGAAAGCAGGTGAAAGGCCACTGCATTGTATTCTCAGGACAATCTTCATGGCTGAATGCCACGAGGATCGCCAATATTCGGAATTAGATAAGGCACTTGAAGAGGAAGAATCTAAATGAAAATTGCTTTGTAACATCTCTTCAATTCCATATCTTTAAGTCTTAGATTCTTCCCTGGCAGTTCCTGGGGGTGCTGGGTTTTGTAGTGGGAATTGCAGAAGATGTTTGGGCAGATCTTTGTCGTGGTTTCTTTGTGCGCTGAACTTCTTTCGCTTCTCCTACAGTGTCTTCAGAATCCATCCAGTGATATTAAGCTGGTTGCAGAGAAGATGATCTGGTGGGCCAATAAAAGCCCACTCCCTGCCCTGGATCCCCAGACGGCCAAGCCCATTCTCAAGGCCCTCCTGGACAACACAAAAGACAAGAACACGAGCGTGAGGGCCTACAGCGACCAAGCCATTGTCAACCTCCTGAAGATGCGAGAAGGCGAGGAAATGTTCCAGGTACCGGATGGTTGGAGGGGTCGTTGCGTTTCCCTTTGGCTAGCTTTGATTTCTCTGAAGTTCTGTAGATGAAGAGATGTCTTGAGATAGAAACGGGGCCTGTGGGTACAGGCATCAATTCAGGGGCTTGTAGGCCCAAGGGTCTACTCAGGAGCAATGGGTCCAGGAGAAGAGACCACCACAAAATCTTCTCTAGTAGAGAACCTTTGACACCTTCCAGCATTCCTGGGTAAGGAAAGAGTCTGTTTGAGGCAGGAGTATCTTTCAAGTCTCTTTTACTGCAAGAACACGAAGGAGTGAAGAAATAAAAGATCATCAAAACTGTTCCGGTATTGCCAGTTTTTCAAAAAGAATTTTTCTTCGTCAGGATATAATCTTAAGTATTTTTCTGTAGACAATAAAATGAAAACAAAATCATACACTCTGACAACACATTTTAGTTGGGTGGTAAGAAATATGTTGGAAAATCTTCAACACCCATTAAGATACGAATTGGAGAACATCGGTCCAGAATTAAAAACCAGGTATTACAAGCACCTTTAGTCATGTGCTATATCAAAGAGGGTCACACAGACGAACATTTCAAGTTTGTAGTTCTTGACGTTGTGCAACCTAAACCTTTAGAAAAAACCCAATATTGATAAATTGTTGTTGCAGAGAGAAGCGTTTTATATTCACCGTCTGAAGACTTTGGTTCCATCAGGATTGAATAATGAGTTGGACCTTTCTTGTTTTTTATAGTCATTTGTATGGTTTAGAAATCTGAGCATGTTGTCACTTTAAATTTCCTGCCTCCTTACTGTATCTTTAAAAGAAAAAGAAAATTATTTCTCATGAATACATCACTCGACACACACTATATATTGCAAACATTGTACCATATGTTTTAACGTCTTTAAGCTCATCAGGATAGGATGTTTTCCTCCCAGAAGCTAGTAGACGAGTAAAAAAACTCTTGGAATGTATTATGTTTAGCTATCTTGGTTTAAGGTTCTCAGCCAAACTATTATAATGTGTTGTCAGAGTGTAGGATTTTGTTTTCATTTTATTGTCTACAGAAAAATACTTTAGATTATATCCTGATAAAGATTTTTTTTAAAAAAAACTGGCAATACCGGAACAGTTTTGATGATACATATGTTATTTCTTCACTCCTTCGCGTTCTTGCAGTAAAAGAGACTCGAATGATACTCCAGCCTCAAACGGACTCTTCCTCTCATTTGGCTTTTCCAGTAGCATTGCCTACCAAGACAAGGGGGAACGCTTGACCCATTAGGTGTTGGTGGACTACAGTTCTCATCATCCCTAGCTTGCACAGCCAATACTGAGGATTCATGGGAGTTGTAGTCGGGCCTCCTCTGGAGGGCTGCCCGTATCGTACCTGTGGTTGAAATGTGGCAGGCATGAAATGCCCGGTTCCTGCAGAATAATAGAAGCCCTTCAGTAGCTAAAGGTGTCAGAGGAGCAGGAGGAAAAGGTTCCTTTTTCTTATGAAACAAATTTTCCCTTCTTGTGCCGTATCCGATTCCAAATATTGGCGATCAGCCATGAAGATTGTCCTAGGAACTATGTAATGCAGTGGCCTTCCATTCGCCTTCCACATCGCAGCATGACCGCCGTACCACTGATCCAGCTCTGTGAGTCACTTTCTGATCCTGAGCCCTTTTGGCGCGCAAAGTCGTCCTCAGCCCCAGGCCAGGATGGATGAAGTTGTTGCCCTCCATCAAGATTGATTCAAGTGGCATTTAATTCACTTGGGGACCCTCACCCTTCCTTGTGGGCTTTGCCAAGGCTGCTAGTCCTCAGGGCAGTCAGGTTACTTAACCATCGGCGTTGAGTCACTGTCTACTCCATGACCATAGCTGGCCAGACATGAAATCTTGCTTATTTGAGGGAATTAACCTTTTTTGCTCTGGAAAAGCTTTATTCCAAACAGGTTCGTTTCTTCAATATTTCTTTCCACTGTGTTGAGTTGAATGTGCTTCATGGCAGATGTGAGGGTAGAATATCGTCCCTCGGAGTCCCAAACTTTGCCCATCTTTGGAAAAGCTTGTCCCCTTACCAAAACCCCTCCTCTTTTTTTATCACCTGTCGGTGGGATGTCAATTGAAGGAAATATTTTCATGCTCAGCCACAGATCCAGTTACAGAAGAGGACTTCATGACAATCTCTTTACACACACACACACCAATTCCTGGCTTTGTTCTCATTTCTTGCAGTCCGTCTCCAAGATCCTAGATAGCGCCAGTTTGGAACTTCTGAACGAGAGCTGCCGCCGATCTTTGAAGAAGCTGGCGGCTCAAGCGGACTCTTTCGAACAGATCGACGACACCATTCTGACGTGATCTGGGAGGCGCGGAAATGGGCCCATTGTTGCATCCAAACCAGTGGAAATGTTTTCATTTTTGAAAATGCTAATTCTGATGGGAGCTTGTTTTCTAAAAAAAAAAAAAAAAAGGGCTTCCAGGGTATTTTAATGAAGAAATATACCAGCATAGCCTTAATTAGACTTGTTAGTTAAAATAAATTAAAGATATCCCCCCCCCCCCGCCTTCCACTCTTTGGAATACCACGTAAAGAAATGCTAAAGAAATCAATTGGTTGGTGACAGATAAATGGGTGGTTGGGTCTGGGGCAATTCTGCCCCTTTGTGTTAAAAGCACTGTTTCCACTCAACATAAGTGGGAATTACAATTCTGTGGAAGTCAAGCGGTTTGTTTTAATGTACTGCTAATTTACTGGTTGTTGTAGCTTCAAATGCTGCAAATGAATCTATTTAAAGAGCCCTCAGAATTAGAGACAAAAAAGGGGGAAACAGAAAGCAGGCGGTTTGACTGGCAGTTTAATAAAGAGCTTTGAACTTAACTCTGGCGCTTCGGCATTATTACCGCTCTGCTCCAATGGAGTTCGTGCTGCTCCCTAGAAAACGGAGACTTTTGCTTGTAAGGTTTAGCGATGCGGACCCAGGAACACGGGCTGTTCACTTGGCAATGCAATTAACCATGTGCCATGCCAAGGGGTTTGGGGGCAGGAGAGTAGGCAAGAACTCCCCCCCCCCATGCCGGGACTTGTTCTGATTTGTTCTGAATGCGGTGTGTTCCCAAACTTTGGTTTTTCAATTCCCTGAAGCCTAAGTCAGTTCCCCAGAGCACCGATCAGCCAATGCACAGCACTGACTTAGAAGCCTAAATCAGTTCCCCAAAGCACCGATCAGCCAATGTACCGCACTGACTTAGAAGCCTAAGTCAGTTCCCCAGAGCATTCATCAGCCAAGTTAGACTTCTGGGAATTGAAGCCCACCAGTGTTTTGCGGAACATAGTTTGGGAAACGCTGGATAAGACACAGAGACACAGAGGGCAAAGGGAAATTGGGGATATAACACCAAGGAGAGAACCTTGTTGACGTATCCATCAACCCACCAGGATAGCGCGCTCTCTCTCTCCACCATCTCCAAATTGCAGGAAGGGGAGATGGTCCTGTTCGAAGCAACAAGGCTGCCCTTGTGGAATACTAGCTGGGCATAGGGAAAAACCATACCATAGTGTGGCCTGGGTTTCTTATATTTCACAAGAATATACACTTCTTGGAAGCAAGGTTTTTTTTTTTAATGGATCAAAAATACACAGAAAATTTAAAACTCAGTGAGTGGAAAAGGCTGAAACCACACAAATCTCTGGACTGGACCTGCCGGATGACCGTTTCAGTGGCAAATGCTGATCACTGTGAGAATCTGCTGATGCCACTAACCTGACACTTGGTGCAAGGCCAGCCACCCTGAGAGACACGTGCACGAAAGGTGCCACAGCGTAACATCGCACGCCGATAAGGTCAACCTACCAGATAAAAGTTGACTTGGGGTTGACTGTTCCATTCTCTGGTGGTTCTGAATTCCCACTGGCAAACTCAGAGCATCTCGTTGAAAATGAGCAACTGGGGTACCCTTCAGGTTGGTGCAGGGGCACGACATGTGTCCAGCCCACATCGGACTGGTCTCCACGCAGCCGGGCTCCGCAGCTGCTCTAGTGTGGCATTAGCATAACCCCAGTTGCTGCTTCTACCAATGCAGCTGCCTTCCTCAGCGTTTTGACTTGGGACTTCTTCTTAGCATAGCGGTGGGGCGCTATGGGCCCGCTTGGGGATGGTTACTCGAGATTCCAACCACTGTTGGTAATCGTGCGCGGGCATCTCCACAATGTACACCCTTAGGAACTGTGGAAGGGAGGAGGAGAGGGGTAGGGAGAAGACGGGGGTTTCAGAAGGAGGACGCTGCATGCGTGTCGTGCACAGCAATGGCTCAAAGGCAGTGGTGGTCCAAACCTTTTTCTGCTGCGGGCCTGACCACACCCTGCTGAAGCGGGTGCATTTACGGCTGCCGTCAATGCAACCAACTTCCGCATTTATGACAGTCGCGTGTGCTGAGGCAAGCAGGAAAAATGCCACCGGTGTGGATTTGTTTAAGGTGGATCTGAGCTTGCCATAAAGTGACCCACACACTGTGATCTCAGACCCATCTCCTGTGCCACATATGAAATGAGACATGCAGAATTTAACCCCGGGACTGCAATGGACTGCCGGAGCCTTGTGGATGTGGATTCACAGGGACTTGGCTGGGAACTGAAGACCAAAAACAGCGCAATAAACCTACTCATGTGGATTCACAGAGACTTGAAGTCCAAGAACAGCTGGAGTGCCAAGGTTTGCCATCACTGGTTACCAAGCCGGCAAAGGGGAATATAATGCTGGGAAACGCATTGTTTCGCTCTGTCTAGCCACAGGTTAAAGTGCTTCTGCTAGAAAGCCTTCAGCCTTTTTAGATAGGTTTATTTTGTGCGTGAGAATCTAAAGATGTTCCAATTTGCTCATTGCAAAAGCTTGCCTGTTTTTTACTGAAACTTTTTGTAATCTGCTTTTTTTCTACCTTCTACATCAAATGAGGAGGCCCCACTTCACTATTCTGATTCCTGACAGTCAATGGCGGCAGAAGAGGCCATGCCAAATGGACTGGCTGTGACAATGCACCTTGATAATATCCTCAAGGCTGCGGCAGTCCGTCGCAGTCCCGGTGTTAAATCCTGCGTGTCTCACTTCATACGTGCTGCAGGGGATGGCTCCGTGATCGTAGCGTGTGGGTCACTTCATGGCAAGCTGGGGTCCACCTTAAACAAATTCGTACCAGTGGTGCTTTTCCTGAAATTGATTTCCAGGTAATATGTGTACGTGGTTCAGCAGGCCAGTCACGTGGTTCCTCCCATCGGAAGCATAAGTAAAACACACCTTGCAATTTGTTTTGCAATAGGATGAGATAGATTTTAAGCCGCAATTTTCTCTGCTTAAACCATGTAGCAAAAATTGTCCGGTTTATTAACATAGCCACACCTACTCATCTTTAGCTCGAAACAGACTCACTATGGCCTATCGTTACTATCCAGTAAGATGGTTTCGCACTAGAGACAAGCCTTATATACCATCTCACCATATACACCTATTTCTGACCTCATCACTGACTTGCTGAGATATGCCTGGCCACTGCTGGAACATGCATGCCATCAGGGGACGTGATTCAGCTGAGGCGGCAGCAGGCCTAGTGGTAGCTGCAACTTCTATAATGTTCGTATGTAAAAATACATTACCCAGTTACTGACCATCTGAACAGCTTTAAAATCTGTACGTGATAGGCAAATCCAGAGTCCAGATTTGGAATCGGCACACTCACTATCATGTAAATCACATATGTTATTCCCAGTAGCAAAATAGTCATTTTGCAGTGTAATAATACTAGGCTGTTTTTTTCTGATAACTGTGTGTGAAGTATACTGCGAAATGTCTGGTTTATTGGGAGAGAAGACCTGGGAAAGATTCCTTTCAGGATACCTGAGCATTCATCGAGGGACTTAGTCCTAGATCTTTGAGAGCTTAATATTATTGTGACTTTCAATGAAGGTGCTCAGAAAATAGCAATCACACTTGAACGTTCAAAAAGTAAAACCATCAAAAATTTCTGTACGTCTTGCTTACCTCCACTGCGGCGCAGACGTCCGGAGAGCAAATTTCCCAAATCCGAAGCTCCCCCAACACTTTCAAGAAAGTGAGGGGTCGGATGCGCAAGTCTGGATTCCGGGCGAAGCGCTCCAGTTTCTTGAGGACTTTCTGGATACGGTGGTCTTTCAGGACATCGTCTGGAATCTTGGCCAGCAGTTTGGAATACCTGAGCAGATCACAAGAATGGAAGTTTTGGTGTGTGTGTTTTTTAAAAAACTCATGACTGGAATCTTGTTCATTACAGCATAGGCGCAAAGTTATGCCAGTGTAACTTTGCTGGGTGTTACGGCTAGGCAAAGCAGATTGCACAGTTCAATTGGTCACATGGTTCCCATTACAACTGATTGTGTAATGCACTTCTGGAAGTGCTTCGCGGGCTAGTGCTTCAGCCGAGGTCCTATTTGTTGAGTATTGTAGTGCAACCCCAGCATGCAGTGAATGTTATCACAATAACCATAGGCAGAAATACTAGCCTAAACTAAAGGAAGTTGTTTTACCTTGTTTGTTTGTAAGGAACAAATTGGAGTTTCCTGTCTTCCTACCTCTAGGGGTTAACTGGCCTATTTGCATGTATTAAGGCTTTGCATGTTCTGGCTCTCTCCCTCTCTTGTGGGTGTTTGTTTATTTATTTATTTAGCCTTTCAAAGAAGAAAGATGTTCATTTGAGCTCCATTTTGCAAGTCACATGGCAGGCCTAAAAGACTTAGAGACTTTATTGTAATTTCACTTTATTTATTTCTAAAACAATCTTAACAAGAACACTCCATCATGCAGGACCCGGGTCTCAAACTGCTGACATGCTGACCTTCCAGTTGTCAAGTCAGTTAACCGGTCTTACCAGTTCTCAGACTCGACATCGAGTTCGGGTTCCTTCCACACAGCCGCCTGTCGCATCCGCTCAAGGTCTTTTTTAAACTTTGTGATGCGGCGCAAGCATAAGTATTTCAGGATGCACTTCTCCTCTCGCCTCCTGCCAATTTTAACATGGTTTACAAAACAAATATCAATCAATCGATCAATCCAATCTACGCACCCACAGCCTCCCAACTGGATGATTTCATGAGACACTGGTTGCCCATGGCAAGAATTTGAGTCAGGCAACATCAGCAGCTCGGGCTCTGAGCGCATAGATCCCATGAACGGGACATGGCCCAAGGTTTAGAGCAGGGGTGGCCAAACATTTCATGCCGTGGGCCAGTCACATGGTTGAGTGGGCTGGTCACATGGTTCCTCCCACCATAAAACATGTCAGTGGCTGTCATAAACACATCCATGGTGATCATAAATGCATCTACAATACCCGCGGGTGCACTTATGGCACCATTTTATGCATGCGGGGCACATTTAACTCCCGCTTCTGGTAGCAGTATGGGTGGTGCAGGCTGGATGATTTGGCAGTGTGGGCCATAGTTTGACCATCCCTGGTTTAGAGCATCCCAGGAGTTTTAAGTTCATTGTTTGAGCCAAATCGATTCCTGTCTTTTAAAATATTTTTTATGCAGAAATTATTCTGCAAAGATTGTAGCAAATTAATAGGGACTTTGCTTTTAATTATCAAAGTAGCCTCCTTGAGTTCTTAATTCCCTGGACAGAGCTAGAGGAGACTGTGAAAACAGCCATCAAGGCAGGTACTGGTTAGATTACTGTGAATGTAGTCATAACAGGCTGAAAACTGTGGGAACAGAACTAAGTTGATGAACTTTGTGTGCTATGCTTTAATTGGTTAAAACCTTGGAAAAGGAGGGATGAAAAAAGATGTGTTTGGGTTATGGGGAAATGTGGAGGAGAAACACCTTGATTTTTCCTTGCTTCAGGATCGTGCTTGTGAGTAAAACATAGCAAAATGTAGCCTAGGCCAGTGATGGCGAACCTTGGCACTCCAGATGTTCTTGAACTTCAATTCCCAGAAGGCCAAATCCGTGGACTACTATGCGTACATTAAACCCATTCGTGTAGGTTCACAGAGACTTGGGCTTCTGGGAATTGAAGTCCAAGAACACCTGGAGTGCCAAGGTTCACCCATCACTGGTCTAGTTCCTTTATTGGTAATGCTACCATTAAGTTAATCCACACTGCAGGTCCTACCTGATCGGGCTGGTTTGTAAACACAAACAGTCCGTGATTGAAACTTATCATAGATTTCTCTAGCCTGGAGTAGGACCAAGGGTCACAGGGGCCTCTGGAAGGTGGAATGAGTTCTATGATGGGGGAATAAGCTCGTGAGGTTTATTCTTACAAAGTCACATCAACAGGCATCAGGACTGGATACATTTGAAAGTAGACCTTGTGCTCCATGAACTATGACTGCGTACTGTGGAAGATGGGAGTTGTTAGTCTTAGGATAGGGGGAGAAATGCAAAGTATAAACTGTTCTGGTTGGTGTTTAAACAGAAACAGCCAAGAATAGAAAATAGCAATGGGGGATTTCCTGAACTCTGGAAGGCAATCCTAAGGGACCGATTCATCCGGCCTGCGAAGCCCTCATCGTTCCCGGGAGCGGAAGTAAAACACACACACCCCTAAAGCACCTGACCGGCCCACAGCCCAAAATGTTTGGGCACCCCCGATTTAGCTATCTGTGGGTAGGCTGGTGTCCGTTCAAGACAAGCAGGCACAGTTCCAGTCGCTTCCTGGGGGCTGCCTGGCAGTTTTACTAACTGGAGTAAAGTTTAACAAGGGGAAGGTGATAGAAGGCCAGCATTAGGTACTTCTCCAGGATGTCCAGCTGATCGTGGAGTCGGAAGGCCGATTCCTGGGCCACCTCGTAAAACAGTTTCCTCATTTGTTTGCAGAGTTCTTCTTTCCGCTCAATGTAGCTGCTAAAAGAGGCAATGCAGAACAATTGCAGAATCTCAACCGAGACAATAGGCAGAGGGCAGTGGTGTTCTGGCCCACAGGGATTTGTCCCAGTGCGCCCTAGTGACTGGCGCCCGCCAGAGACAGGCAGAAGTAACGTGAGTGTGTGGGATTCCTCCCCCTCCCCAATAGGCGCCCCATCACTTCCTGTCCACCGCCCACCCAAAGGCGCCCAGCACACCCCTGGGCAGAGGTATTTCCTATTAATGGCACATACAGATTAAGGCCACCCTTGCTCGAAAGCCAGTCGTATCTGACTCTAGGGTTCGGTGCCCATCTCTGTTTAAAGCTAAAGAGACAGCGCTGTCTGCATCTGCAGACATTTCCGTGATCATGTGGCAGGCATGATTAGACACCGTTACCTTTCCTGCCAAAGTGGTGCCTAACCTATTTATCTACTTGCAATTTCTTGTTTTCAAACTGTGAGGTTGGCAGGAGCTGGAACAGAGACGGGAGCTCATTCTGTCATGTGCCACTTGGGTCTTGAGCTGCTAACCTACCGACCTTCCAGTCGTCAAATTCAGCGTCTTATACTAAATATTTATGCGCCAAATGAGAATCAAGAAAGTTTCTTAAATAAGATGTTTCAAATTTTACAACGAGAGAAAACAAACAAGATGATTTATTGCTGGAGATTTTAATTTGACTCATTCTACTTTGGACCCCACGCTATCTTATGCGATGCATCGGATAACGTTAAAACTCCATAGAGATGCATTGTAACCGGCACAGGCTTTAGCGAACATTATCCAATGCATCTCATAGGATCTTAACATTATGTGATGCAGTTTTTTCCCTGATTGCTTAACGTTATGCGGTTTTAGCGCTATCTGATGCAAACGTTGTCCGAGGTATTACTGTACAGTAAAGAGAGTGAGAATTCAGTAAAGATTTCACGGGGATACCCCAAGAGGGAGCCAGAATCCTCTGGTTTCATTTAATTCAGAAACCCAAGGTCCCATTCTGGACCGACTCTTTGGCATCTCGTTTGGGCAGAGCAACTGGACTCACTGGGGGAGCCCGTCCAGCCCCTACCTGCGCGGTCTGTTGATGTTCTCCACACTGCCTTCGTCTGCGTAGGTTGTGGTTCTGTCTTCCCTCACGGTCACTGCCAGGGCACTTTGGGGAAACGGAAGCAGGATGAAGCCTCCAACCATGATATACAATCCTTTTTTATGCAAAAAGTGAAACTCCTATTCACGTGGAGGAAGCGTAAAAGGCCATTTCGCTTGGTCTAAACAAGCTTCCAAAGAACAACACGGCATCCGTGAAAGGTTTAAAAAAAACCTACGGAAGGACAGTTGAAGGACTGAGGAAGAAGAAATCGCTAGGAAATCACTCATTCTCAAACTGCACTCCTTAAAAATCAAATCGCCACCCCCACCCCCCGTGGGACATGTGCCCCACGCTGAGAACCATGGCTCTAATGCAGGGGTGCCCAAACATTTTGCGCGGGGGGCCTGATCACGCCCCCAGAAGCAGATGCATTTGTGCATGAGCATCCGGAACCACTTCTGGGAGTGGTTCCGGACATCCCCGTGTTTGGGCAGATGCATCCACACCACTCCTGGAACTGGTTCTGGACAGCCCAGTGCTTGCGTAAATGAACGACACAACTCCCGGAAGTGGTTCTGGATGTCCCAGTGCATACGTAAATGCGTCCACACCACTCCCGGAAGTGGTTCCAGATGGGCATGCGCATTGGCGGGCGCCATCCCCCATCCACTTCCGGGAGCGGCAAGGGCATCATGGGCTGGATGAATTGTTGCCAGGGGCCGGATTTGGCCCACAGGCTGTAGTTTGGGCACCTCTGCTCTAATGAAAGGCACACTACACCCACCCCACTTCCTCCTCTCTGCAAGCCACCCTCCCCCCCAACCATTTTGCAGAACTTTAATGCCATCCACAGATTCATCTTCCATTTCTAGGCTGCCAAAATGAAGCCAACTTTTGGGTGGGGTTTTCAAAAAAGGATGCATATCCAAAACAAAAAAGATGCCTCAAAGGGGGGGGGGGAGAGATGTCCTGAAGGGTAGACTCCTCCTCCCCCACCACAACTCCCCCTTCTTAAGTGCCATATCAGATTCCGAATATTGGCGATCCTCATGGCGATCATCCATGAAGATTGTCCTGGGAACCATATAATGCAGTGGCCTTCCATTGGCCTTCCACATCACAGTGTGACACCCACAGTACCACTGATCCAGTTCCACGAATCCCTTTCTGGACCAGAGCCCTTTTGGCACACAAAGTCCTCCTCCTTAGCCCCAGGGCAGGATGGATGAAGCTGCTGGCCTCCATCAAGAGGGAGTCAAGTGGGATTTAATTACTGTGGCCCAACAGCAAAATGAGCGGAGGAAGCACTCTGATTCCCGATGGTCATGGAGGCCGGTGCCAGACACCAAATCTGGCTGGACTCAAAAACTGACAAGGGATTTAACCCACTTGGAGATTTTACCATCCAAGATCATACTGCAAGCAACGGCATCACGTTGCTTGCAGTATGGTCTACTCCAGGGGTCAGCAAACTTGGCACTCCAGGTGTTCTTGGACTTTTAATAACCAGAAGCCCACGTCAGCACACCTGCTGATCAGGGATTCTGGGAACTGAAGTCCAAGAACATCTGGAGAGTCGTGTTTGCTGACCCTTGGTTACTATAGCAGGATAACTTGACCAGACTTCCCCTTTGTTTGTGGAACATTGTTTTGGCAAGGAATCTTTCTGGATGGACATCATGGACCTTGGTGGGGCACCCATGGTTGCAATCCACAGATGTCACAGATCCCACACATAGCTAAAGCTTGCGCTATTTGGAGAAGACTCAGGTGGTCTCAGGGCAGCAAAAAGCCTTCTCAGATATCCAAAGATGCCAGACCAGTGAGAGTCATGGTGCTCAACACCACCCATCGTCAATGCTCACGGCCTATGTGGGAAAAGCCACAACCTTCAGTCCATGGGTATTGGCTTACCTCTTTGGCTTTGCATCTGCTGGAGTCACTTCCCTTGGAGCTCCTGTGCTGGTTTTATCTTCCTTTGAAGATGAAGCTGGGCTGGAAGAGAAAATACATCCTCAGCACAAGACATCTCTAGCCCAAGACTGGCTCTAGTGGGGCTGGGATGGCCACCCATGGGCCACTGCATGGGCTTCTCCAAAAGCCATCCTCAGTGCGCTCAAACAATATTTTCAGCAAAGACAAATGGGGGTCAGAGAAAGAGGAAACAAATTCGGGATTTAGCAGCAACCCAAGGGGTAATGCGCTCTAAAGTGTGAAGTCTTAAAGCAGGGGTTTCCATCCTTTTTAAGCCAGGGCCTGGGTCACACACTCTCAGGCAGCTTTGAGCGCCGGACTGCCATTTTGCCCTGCCTGCACAATGGGGGGGGTGGCCATTTTGACCCAACAGCTTCAAAGGTATAGCCATTTTTGTTTCTCAAATGCTCCCCCGTTGGCTTCCCCAGCCACCCTGCAGCTGTGGATCCCTCCCCTGCCTGGTTTGGTAAGGGTCTTAGCTATCGGGGGGGGGGGGTGTCTTCTTAATAGAGGCTGGGATAAGGGAGCCAAGCCTCTGTTAGGAAGCCCCCCCCCCCTCGATTGCTAAGCTCTTTAGCAAGCCAGAGGGAGGTTTCTAAAAAGAAGGGACCCAAGAGAGGCCTCTTTGGAAAGGGAACAGGGATTTTTTTTAATGTTGTGCGATCAATGCATCGCACAACGTTAAAAACTGGATAACGTTATGACTTGTGGAACCAAGTCATACCTAATTTGGACCTCTAAAGCTAGGAAAATAGATTGACCCGAGTGTAAGTCGGGGGGGTGGGGTGGAAAATACAGCAGCTGCTAGTGAACTTCAGTAATTAAAATACATGAAAATACAGTAAAATTAATTAATTTAGACATTTGTGTGGTTATTTTTTTTTTGAATGTTTACACTGACCCGAGTATAAAATGAGTCCCATTTTTGGACCTCATTTGGGGGGCTAAAAAAACTAGACTTATACTCGAGTACAGTATATACAGTAGTTATTTTTGCCAACGCTCTAAGCAAGTCTCACAGAAACCAGCAGGAACGTAAAAAGGACTCTGGGAATGCTAAGAACATTATATACCTTAATGGAGACATTTGTTTAAGTACTTTTATCCCACTGTGTATCAGCAGATTTCAGAGTGGGAGATGATCCTTATCAAATCACTTTAGAACAATCTGAAACAATTCAGACACTTTAAAGCACGTTTACAGTTGCAAGTAAATAACTAGGTACCACTTTGGTGGGAAGGTAAACAGCGTTCCATGCACTCTGGTGTCTAGTCATGCCTGCTATATGTCAATGAAAATGTCTGCAGATGCAGACCACACTGACTCTCTGGCTATAAACAAAGATGAGCACTGTACCCCAGAGTCAGATACAACTGGCTTTCGAACTTTATCTTTTACCTTTACTAGTGTGAACAAAAACAAACAAACATTGGTTAGAAACAAAGGCCCTTCCAACTCTTATTCTAGGGTTCTACGACCTGAATTGCAACCGAAAGAGCGTGTATGTAGCAGATAATATATGCACGGAGGCCATATGGCAAATCCAGGTGTGCCCCAGCTCTTTGGTGGATCTTTACCTTTTGGCCCGTGCTCCAGCAGACAAGTCGCTGTCCGGCTCAGATTTCGTTGACAGGGTGTGCGACCTGTAAGGGATAAGGAAGGCAACCTGAAACTTGCAAAGCCAAGGTGTAATAATAAATCCCACACATGCTCATTTCACTGTCTGGCCAGACATCCCGCTACGGTAATGTAGTAGACCGTACAGCCAGCGACTCAACATCAAGTGTTGGGTGGTGGTAAATCACCTGACTCCCTAAAGGGGCCAACGGCTCCGGGTGGATGTGCCCCTTTAGGTGGGGTGATGGTCCCCCTCAGTGGAGGAAATGCCACAGGTAACCATCCTATGAGGCCCAACGGCAAAATGAGGAGAGGAGGAACTCAGATTCCCAACGGTCATGGAGGCGGAAGAGGCCACGCCAGGTGGACTGGCTGTGAAGGCGCACCTTGTCCATCTCCTCAAGGCTGTGGCAGTCCATTGCAGCCCCGGTGTCAAATCCTGCATGTCTGATTTCATGTGTGCCGCAGGAGATGGCTCCGTGATCACAGTGTGTGGGTCACTTCATGGCAAGATGGGGATCCACCTTAAACAAATTCACACCAGTGGCATTTTTCCTGATTTCCAGGGGCAAATGTATACTCGGATAATATGCTTGCTTGCTTCTCTTTCTTTTGTCTCACGGGCAACATGTGCATCCATCCAATTCAACCCAATACTTGCCTGGTGGCCCCATCAAGAATGTTTGGGTCAGGGCCTTCCAAGGCCAGTGGCTCACTGTAGCATAAGCTGAGCCACCGTTAATTTCTCCCACTAGTGTCAGAACACAACTAAAGGAAGTATTCTGAAGCTAAAGCCGAATATTCTCATCACCTCACCAGTAACAGAGTCGGCACTTGCAAATTATCTCAGGAACAGCATTCAAAAATGCTAGTCAACATTTCAAAGGTGGGTAAGAGGAAATTAACACAACGGGCCTCATATTGTCAGGAGGCTGAATTTAACTGTAGGGCAACCCAATTCTGCTATGACAGTGATGGTGAACCTTGGCACTCCAGCTGTTCTTGAGCTTCAATTCCCAGAAGCCCAAGTCCCTGTGAATTCATGTGAATAGGTTTACTGTGTGGATTCACAGGGACTTGGGCTTCTGGGACTTGGATTCCAAGAACAGCTGGAGTGCCAAGGTTGGCCATCACAGTGCTATGAAATACTCCTGAGCTCTCTGAAAGGCAGGCGGACAACGTACTGGGGTGATCTCGAGCTCCAGAACATATTTTCTCTACTGAAATTCTTCGTCACATCTTCGTGAATCATCTGAAGCAACGTCTGGAGGTCTGGAGAAAGGATAAAACAAAAACAGAGACTACGATCATGCATGCATACACGTAAAGGCCGCCATGACAGCCCATTGAAGTGAAGGCAATGACAGTCGTCTGGCATTTAGTGAGGCTCAGTCCACGTGGCCAAATCAGACAGAATATGTGACAACCTCACTGAGGAAGTATCATACGTCTACACACCATGCGCTCTCATCTTTCAGCCAACAAAAGCTTTCGCAAGTGCAAGTTGTTGGTTAGACTTTGTGGTGCCACAAAGCCTTTTTAAAAAATAATTAACAAAAGCACCTTTTGCTGACTACTGAGCAATACAGCCAGTCTTCACAGACTTAGGATATAATAAACAGTCTTTACCATACTGTCCGGGGAACACAGAAAGAGCCTCCTTGAAGAGTGTGGTATTTCTGAACCACAATCGGGCATGCTCTGGTCATGGCCACCTTGTGTTGCCAGCTATTCCTTCTCACACTAGGTCAGGCGAAAGGAACTGCAGAACGAACGCACCAAAAGGTGCCTCCGTTTTGGCGGTTTCACGTCTGGCCTAGACACAGACAAAGAAGATGCATACTGTCTGTACATTACATATATAAAAGGGGTCAAGGAGTTCGTGCACTAGTCTTGGAAACCGCAGCTGCAGTTTTACTGATAGAACCACAACTTCCACACATCCCATGAAGAGAAGGTCTGACTATTACATTGGTTTTAAATCTGCACAAATTTAAAGTGTGAGCTTCCTTCTAAGGCAGAGGTGCCCAAACTTTTCAGGCCATGGGCCGGTCGCGTGGTTCAGCGGGCCGGTCGTGTGGTTCCTCCCATCGGAAGCAGAAGTAAAATGCACCTTGCAATCTATTTTGCAATAGGATGAGGTAGAATTTTAAGCTGCCATTTGCTCTGCTTAAACCAGGGGTGCCCAAACTACAGCCCGTGGGCCAGATCTGGTCCCTGACAGAGCACTGGAGCAATTCATCTGCCCCACACCACCCTCGTCGCTCCCGGAAGTGGAAGTAAAACACGCACGCATGGCTGAGAATCTATCTAAGTGGGCAAATGGACAGTGATGAGTGAGGATGGAGTCCCGGCTGTATGACTCCCCTGCAGGAAATTTATTGATAGACTGGAGGTGAGTGTTGCTCATAGAAAGAGACAACCCTGTCTTGCTTATCTTGACCCATTCCTGAGATTCTAAAAGCATGGGAACACTTGCAGCATAGAAGGCATTATGTTGCATAGGAGAGTTGGGCTGATACTTCTTATCCTCCAGCGGTTTTGGGGTTGAGCTCCTAGAACAACTAGTGCTTAGTGATTCTGGAAGTTGGAAGTCTCCAAGCATCTGGAGAGCCGACATTTAGAAGAGGGGTTCACAACCTACGGCCTGTGGGCTGGATCTGGCCCACGGCACCAAATAATCTGGTCCCCGATCTCACTTGAGCTGCTGCTACCGCTGCTGCTGGAATCGGACACATTTTATGGCAGGGGGGGACCACCAGTCCAGCCCGCTCAGCAGCCTGAGGGGGCATGGTCCGGCCCACGGCTGAAAAATGTTAAGAACCCTGGTTCAGAATCACCAGGTGAAGGACATTCCTCTGGAAAGGCTATAGTGTCTATCCCAAGGGTGGCCAAACATGGGGGCCCAGGTCTTCTTGGACTTCAATTCCCAGAAACTCTGATCAGCACGTGTGCTGACTTGGGCTTCTGGGAACTGAAGACCAAGAAGACCCGGGCCAACAAGGTTGGCCACCCCATGGCCTATGCTGGATCCATACGTCCCACTCAAGAGGAGGAGAGGCCCAGAAGGAGGCTGGTGACCCAACAAGCCAAGGGTGGGCTTTACTCTGGATAGGCCTTTAACCTGGATTGGCCTGACTAAAGGCCCTCTGGGTGGTCTCTCAAGGACTCACAGTAGCTCACGGGCTCTTCCTCCTCCTTGGTCTGCTTGCTGTAGGTGGACTCCATCTCTTCAGCATCTTTGGCACCATCAGAAGGAGGCTGAGTCGCCTCGTCGGAGACAGGGGTGAGCGATGTAGTGCTGGCGAGTGTTGTTTTGCTGTGCGGCGAGGAGAGCCCGCTCATGGTGGAAGGCTTCCTCATCACCTTCTTGGTGACCGGGGCACGAAATGTCGATTTTTGGGTGTATCTTCGACCCTAACAATGAAAAACTCTCTATTAGACAATCCTTGAAGGAGATGTGAATTGAGCTACAAAAAGCAGGCTCTATTGAGAATTATTTTGCCTTAATCTAAACACCGAGGAGACGGTAGCTTTCTACATCGACATCTATATCTAGCTAGCTATCAATTTTAAATACTGATCTCTGGTGATCCTGCATTTGTGTCTCCCACAATGCTAGTGTCTATGCCAGTGATGGTGAACCTTGACATGCCAGGTGTTCTTGGACTTCAATCCCCAGAAGCCCAAGTCAGCACTCCTACTGATCAGGGATTGTGGGAATTGAAGTTCAAGAACATCTGGAGTGCCAAGGTTTGCCATCGATGTTATTTTCTGTAGACTCGCCAAGAAAGACCAGAAGGTTGAGAGATATTTAGTACAGTAATACCTCGGATAACGTTTACCTCGGATAACGCTAAAATCGCATAACGTTAAGTAATCTGGGGAGGAGAATTGGATTGAATAACGTTAAGGTCCTATGGGATGGATTGGATAACAACTGCTAAAGCCTGTGCGGTTACAATGTATCTCTATGGAGCTTTAACGTTATCTGATCCATCCCATAGGATTTTAACATGCATCAGATAACACTGAAAATCGGATAACACCAAGACTTGTGGAACCAAGTCTTAGAGTTATCCAAGGTATTACTGTATTTTTTTTAAGTCGCACATGTAATTGTCAAATAACACTGGCATATATCTTTTATTATTGTATAGGGATACTTGTAATTGCACTTGATTGTGTCAAGATCCCAACACTACAATTGTAGTGTAAGCACGTTTTGACACATTTTCGATTTGGTTAACAGAACTAGAAAGTATTAGCAAACACTTTTGTTCTGCAATTTCTTGTCATTTAAATTTGTACAGATCCTAATGCGTGCATATTAGAATAGCATATTTCCAGTGCTCTGTCTTCTCAAGTAATCACAAGTGCATGATGTGAAATTATCCTGGTTCTGATGATGACGACCGCTTGAGTTGAAACAAGGTGCTGTTTGTCAGCATGGATATAAAGAAGTGGGTCACAAAGTGAGGCAAGGTCAGTCTTAAGATGACTGAAGAGGCCATATTTTTGAGGATACAAAACCAACTGGCAATGTATGTGAAGAGAAGTATGCCCATTTTCCACAGGTCTGCTCTGACTCATGCCATCATCTTGGGAAACGCCACTGATGCTGAAGAAAACCTGGACGACAGGTCATCTGCTACTCGTGTCTGAGTATACATTCCCCCCCTGAAAATCATTTTGAGGGAAAATGCCATTGGTGTGAATTTGTTTAAGGTGGACCCCAGCTTGCCATGAAGTGACCCACACACTATGATCACGGAGCCATCTCCGTAAGAAATGAGTCTTGCAGAATCTGACACCGGGACTGCAACGGACTGCCGCAGCCTTGAGAATATTAACATGGTGCACCTTCACAGCCAGTCCATCTGGCATGGCCACTTCAGCCTCCATGACCGTGGAGATTCAGAATAATGAAGTGGTTCCTCCTCTGCTCATTTTGCCATTGGGCCCAATAGGATGGTTTCCAGTGGCATTTCCTCCACTGAGGGGGACCATCACCCCATAAAGGGGTTCATCTGCCCATAGCTGTTGGCCCATATAAGGAGTCAGGCTCCATGGCCTAGCAGTGGCTGAGAACATCACCCCCTCCTCTGGGCCCGCAACAACGGCCTGAGGGAGAAGACTCCATGGCCTGGCAGGTGGCTGAGGACCTTGCCCACTCCTCTTGGGCCAACAACAATGGCCTGAGGGGAGTTGGTCTGTGTTCTGGTTTGGTTGTATTTTGTATTTTGTGAGGTTATGTTTTATAATTTTTATTGTACTGTTGCTGTTTTGACTGTAAGCTGCCCTGAGTCGCCTCAGTACGTGGGCAGCAATATAAATCTGAATAAATAAATAAATAAATAAATAAATTTACCACTACCCAACACTCGGCATTCAGTCTACTCCAGTGATGGATAACCTTTTAGAGACCGAGTGCCCAAACTGCAACCCAAAACCCACTTATTTATCGCAAAGTGCCCACAGGGCAACAGGGGAGGTAGGAAAAACTCTCATTGGGCATGGCAAACTCTGTGCTGGGGGAGGGAGGAAGTGCTCCCATTGGGCTGCTGGGCAGAGGTGCAGGGCAAACTCTGTCCTGGCATGACTGCATGGGTGCCCACAGAGAGGGCTCTGAGTGCCATAGTTCACCATCACTGGTCTACTCCATTACTGGCCAGACACAACAGGACCCATTATCGATAGAGGTCACAACCAAGTGAAAGTCAAAGATATTTGTAATTGGACAGTTGCATGGCTATCTCAAAATCTAAGTCTTTCAACAGGATCTTCTTCCTTTACAAGAGGAATAAGATGAGATGCAGTTCCATTTCCAGGAATCTTATGGTGAAAATTTTCATTGGGTGAAATCCTGCTGCTTAGTGTAAAAAACAGGTTAACCTTCAGTCCGTTCCTATTTGGCAAATAAAGAATCCCATTTAAGAATGCCAGCAGATTTTTGCCAACCTTCTAGATGATGAATGTGACGACTTCCAGTCAGCAGTTCGAGACCCGAGTACTGCACGATGGAATGAGCTCCTGTCTCTGTCCCAGCTCCTGCCAACCTAGCACAGATTCTTTATTTGCCAGCTAGGAACAAATTGAATGTTACACTTTCTGTTAGGCCAAACAACTGGATTTCAGCCATTGGGTATTTTAGGTCCTATCCTGGCTGACAGTCCCCATCTCTCTTTGTGCTATGCAAAATATCTGACATGATGGTGATTTGGGGATATAGTTTATGGCTCCTTTGTTGAGCAAAGGACAGTTATCAAGGGGGTGACCAAAACAGTATCAATAGAGATTGTTAATTTAATTCTTCATGATAATTTCTACCGGGTAATGGAGAGGATCTATACTCTGATGTGACATTTTGCTAAGCCCCAAGATGTTGCATGAGCCTGGAGACAAACAGAGGATTGGGACATTGAAGATGATGTTAGGGGGCAGGAGTCAAAAACAATGCATCAAGTCAGAAAGCTTGTATTTATAAGACTTCTTAGATGTATGGGAGATAAAGGTCGTTTTCTTGTGTGCTTCAGACCGATGTCAAGAATTATTTGAGCCGGACAGTTGGCAGCATTGATGGATATTTGAGCTGGGTGAACTCAAGGACCGATGTTGCAATGAATAAGAGATGACACGGATTTTATGAGCTGTGTTTGATCACCATCTAATTTGTCATCTGTCTTTTCAGAAAAGAGACCAAGATCACTGAAGAATACATCTTCAATTTTTGTGTGATCATCTTTGTCAACTTGAGGTAAAGTGATAGATCAGAACCATGACTGCTAACCTAAGGTCATAGCTCCCATGAGGGATGTTGCAGCTACATACATCACCAACCCAATTTGTTGCCAAGAGATGTTCCCTAAAGTTCTTTAAAGATAAAGTGGGCAACCACTTCCTTGTCATCTCATAAGGATGCCATTACATGTGTCACCTTTAAAGCAAAGCAATCACACTTTCTATACTCACCCCATAGCACTTAATGCACTCTCTGGGTGGTTCAGAAGTTAATTAAGCGTTTTGCCCTCAACATGCTGGTCAGGATGAAACTCACATCCTTTTGGTTGCAGGACAGCAATTTAACCACTGTGCCTCCAGGATTCTTATTCATATTTACTAAGGCAAATGTGCTGTAAGACAATTCTAAGACCTATAGAAGTTCCATGGAATGTATTTCAATCCATAAGACCTAAATGTCATCCCGCTTTTTCAGCTAGCGTTGGCAATTACTTCCCCTGCAATAGATGAAGCCTTGATGGCTGAGTTACATGTTGGATGTTTCAGCAAAAGTTCACAGAACTTATCCTGAACTCTGTATAGATTCTTCATCTGAGATGTTATTGTCCGTGTTACCTATGACATTTCCCCCTGATACTGTTAATACACATAACCAAATAAGACAACAAGGGAAGTGTTACCAGTACCATACTGGGCACGTGGACCATCCAAAAGATGGAACCTTCTCTGCCAAATGGTCAGCATGAGAAATATAGTCCTTTGATGGTGATGGTGGGCCTGATGAGCGTTATTAGAGTCTGAGGAGGATGGTTCAATACAAGACGATGAAGCATCAGAGTGTATCAAAGTAATATTAGACTCATAGTGAGAATGGAGACACTGAAAAAGGATGGATTCAGTATAGATCTTCCTGTCACAGGGTATGTGGTCCTTCACAGGATGATAGTGAAGGTATAACTGTTATCGACATTGATAGGGACATGTTAGTTACAAAAGACCTGAAAAGAATCTGGATCAGCCCCAAAATTGGCACATCAATCAGTATTCATCCCTCCTCATGAAGGGTTTCAACCAATCACAGCACAGTGTACAATGCCCATTAAATTAGTTCAATTCCCACAGTCTTAAGCCTGTTATGACTACAATTACAATAAACCTATGAACAACTGCTTTGAAGGTCGAATTCCTTCTCTGCCACTGGAATCAAGAAATCAAAAGTCTACTTTACTCTGTAAATACAACCCCCCCCCCCCCCAAAAAAAAAATCCTTTTACCACAACTACTGTATTAAACATGAGTGACTTATGCCAGTGTCAAGGACGTGTCAATGGTATTTTAGCTGGAATAAAAACAAAACTACACAATGGTTGTAGGTGCATTTATGGTTGTTCTAAATGTGTCTGCTTCTGCTTCAAGTGTGGCAGTGGCAGTGACATGGGCCACATGAAATGATGCCACGGGCCGGGGGGTGGCCTGCGGGCTGTAGGTTGGGAACCCCTGGGCTAAACAGTTGACACCAAGGAGACAAAGGCACACACATACAAGAATGAATTTTCAAAAAGTGTTTTCAGCATAAATAAGATTACCTTTGAATGTGTGACAAAATGTTCCCATCGAGAGCGCACAAGCTTCTCTTTATTGATCACTTTCATGGAACTTTTCCCACCACCATAGTCTCTAAATGAAAACAAAAACAAAAAAACCAAGTTAATGAGCGTTCAGTTTCCACTGCCTGGCTTTTAACTACATGCTGGTTTTAGCATCATTAGGGCTTAATCAGCTCCTGTGCTCAGCCATAGACTCTATGTTTATAATGGCAGGGTATGAGAAACCATATCTCTAAGCATCAACGTCCTCTTCTAAGTGTATGCAGATCAATAACCACAACTTCTATGCACACATTGAGGATTAGGTGCGTTTGTCTATAGTATTTGACTTTGGTGCTCATCTCTGTTTATACCCAAAGAGCCAGCGCTGTCTGTGTCTTTAGGCGTTTCCGTGGACATGTGGCAGGCATTGACTAGACACTAGAGTGCAGGGAACACTGTTACCTTCCCACCAAAGTAGTATTTATTTATCTACTTGCAATTTCTTGCTTTAGAACTGCTAGGTTGGCAGGAGCTGGGACAGAGACGGGAGCTCAGACTGTCTTGCAGTACTCGGGTCTCAAACTATTGACCTACCAACCTTCCAGTCATCAAGTTCAGCATCTTAACCACTAAGCCACCATTAGTCCCCAACAGATGGAGCTACAATTCCCATGATCCCCCAACAGCATGGCCAAATAATGTGTTTTGCCCACTCTGTTGTATTTTTATTCTGTTCCCAGCTGCTTTGAGAACTTCAGTTTGCTCAGGCAAGAAGCAAAACAGAGCAAGGAAGTGACCAAACCTCCGTACTACTTGCTTTGAACTCCTTTGAAAACTTTTTCTTCAAGTGCTGTAGTGCTGTAGTGGCTTGGCAGTTTGAGACCCAAGCACTGCACAATGGAATGAGTGCCTGTCTCTGTCCCAGCTCCTGCCAACCTAGCAGTTTGAAAGCTAGAAATTGCAAGTAGATCAACAGGGACCGCTTCGGTGAGAAGGTAAACAGCGTTCCGTGCACTCCGGTGTCTGAGATGAAGAGTTTGAAATGGTAGCCAGGTTAGTTTGTGCAAGCATATCAGAGAGTAAACAAAACAACAAAAAATACAGAAAATGTTGTCGCACCTTAAAGACTAACTCCTGTATTTAAATGTGAGCTTTTTTGGATCAAATCCACTTCATCAGGCATAAGAGTGAGACCTCATGGTATCAATTTATAGACATCAGGTACACAGACACACAACGATTGGCCGGCCCAACAGAAAAGTAACGCTGAAGCTTTTTACAACTGGAAACAATGGAAAATCTCAGGTTGTTATTCAAACCCGCCCCTATTGCAAATTGTTTCAAAACAAACTTTTCTTGCAAACCAATGCAGCACATCCAAAGGACGGATGCAACAAACACTGTGGCATTACACATTTGCCAATGAGTTAGCCTCTATTGATAATGGTGTGAGGGACCCAGGCAAAATTGCGACATATAACATCCTGTTAGTTCTGGTGCATCAAATTTGATAAGAGTCCCAGAAACCAGAGGTGGAGAGATTTCTATGCTAAAAGTGGGAAATAGAGCAACGAGGCTTACTTCGGACGCCAGCACGTGATCAGAGGTTTCATGCAACAGTTGGGCTCAAGGGTCAAAGCTTCCAAGAACCAATTGAGGGCACACAGCTGGCGAAATATGGATTCACTGCCAGAAATAAAGACAGAAAGGATTACTAGCAAAGTAAAAAAAGGTGTGGGTGTGTGGAGAGATGATAACAGGGCTGTCCTGTCTAGGAAGAACCCTTTAGACTAGGGGTTCTCAACCTATGACCCGGGGCCCGGATGCAGCCCACGACATCATTTCAAGTCCCCCCACCAACTCCGCCACACCTGGAAGTTCCATGTATGGCAGGTAGGTAGAGTCGCCATAAATCTCTCCCACAAAACCGGGACAAAAGTATACTTGACAAAAATGGGTAGGTTACACTGGGGAACAAAAAAAAATTTTTTCTTGGTGCCTAAAATTTTTCAACTGATTTCGGGCATTTTGGGGCGGCTGATTCCGAAAATGCCATCCATTTTGTTCTAGCAGCTCTAGTTCGTGAGATATCGATGATGTCATTATACATTGCTCTTATGACTACACTTGTATTTGCCTCACCATTCGTAAATTGATTGTTTTAATAATACTTATTGATGTTGTTCAAGCTCTATTCCTCTTGTTGTTGCAAGTGTAATTTAACTAATCTGACCTTTTTTGTCATTCTCTGTGCTCTCCTTTACTATTAAGACTGGATGCTGTGGATCCCGAAACTAGTCCAACTCAAGCCATATCTAAAAAACTAGAGCTGATGTGGCATAACTGAAAGCATTTTTGGAATCAGTGACAAAAATATAGCCAGAAATAGGTGAAAATTGTGAGGCACCAAAATCACTGTTCCCCAGTTCTACAAGATAGCCTTAAAAAAAACCATAATGACAAATATAAAACACTTTCACATTAATTATATCAATATAGTATATTCGTTTTAAAAATCCAGGACTTTAACATGATTTTTATTGAACAGGCCAGGAGAATTTTTTCAACCTTGAATCCGGGACAGTCCTGGTTTTCCAGGATGTATGGCAACTTTATAGGCCGTCAGCTTGAAAAGGTTGAGAACTCCTGACAACTGGGGCACAATCCAGAGCTGGGCTTTGGAAGTGTGGTTTTCAGATTAAAATATATAAATTGGTATATAAATTGAAATATAATAATAATTTTAAAAAGTGGAGGTAATTGACCCCCACTTCTTTCATTGTCCTATTTAGCACCATCATTTTCCATATGCAGATGTCCTGCTTTTCTAAAAAGAGACACACTGAGAAATTAAAGTACCCCCTGGCATAAACAGAAAGTTTTTCATATACTCCGGAGTGACTAGAGGTTCTCCCTTCAAAGAACTAAAAAAGCAAAATTTACTTCTGACGCAAATCAAAGGTAGCTGAAAGCATATTAGTGTTATAGAATCATAGAATAACTAATTTGGAAGGGCCTTTTAGGTCCGTCAGGACCAACCTCCTGGTCGATGGAGGAATTTGAATCAAAGCAGATCTGACGGAGGGTAGTTTAATTCAGTCTTGAATGCTTCCAGTGTTGGAGCGCTCACTACCTCTCAAGGCATTTGGTTCCACTGTCATACTGCTCTAACCATTAGGAAGTTTTTCCTGCTACGCAGGAATTCAAAATAAACCATATCTGACAGATGATTGTCCAACTTTTTCTTGAATGCTTCCAATGTTGGAGCGCTCACTGCCTGGGTTCCACTGTCGTACTGCTCTAACCAATAGGAAGTTTTATTATAACAGATGGAAGCAAATTAGGGTCAGAGGGAAGAGAGTGGGGTAGTCTTGTGGGTTTTCAAAATCAGATTTTAGACGAACCCCCCTGCTTACTTAAAGACAGTTCTGCTAGGTTGGCAGGAGCTGGGACAGAGACTGGAGCTCACTCTGTCATGCAGCTCTTGAGCCTTGAACTGTCCCAGGAACCAGGAAAACAAAATTTTGCAATTAAATCGTAGAAGGCAGAATACATGTAAACGCAAAACACCAACTTGAATAAAAAGGGCTTTTTGCAGGGAGGGTGAGAATCTTTGCTCACGGACTGCAAATTTTCTAAAATGGCAGGTATCACTGTTGAGGGGGAGAGAGGGAGGGAGGGCGTTCTGTCTCAGAACATACAAGTGTGCATCTGGATGCTTTTGTGCCAGCAGGCCATTATGGACAGGGGTGAAAGGCCGCAGAATTTTCTTCTTCTTCTTCTTTTCCGTCCTCCTCTGAAGGTAACATTCTGTTAGGAAGAAACTAAAGAAAGGAAGACAGCCGTCAGAAAACAAGAGCAAACGATGTTCCACTTTGGCCCTGCCTATCTGATTTCTGCCTGACTTTTCTGCTTTCTGCTTTCCCTTAAATACTCCCAGAAGTGCTGGTGTCTGTGTGTGTAGGAAATGGTATTCGGATGCTCCCCACAGTGCAAAAGCAAGCAATTTCGGTTGGGTGAGATGGGCGAGGGAACTGACCCCCGGATGCTGTTTGGTTTTTATTTTATTTTCATTTATTTATTTAAATTTCTATACTTCCCTCCTCGCTGAAGGCGACCCAGGGCGGTTTAACACATCCTAAAACACATAAAAAGGCTAAAATTCTAAAAGTTCTCAAAAACCCACAGTAAAAACCAATTAAAACTACGACTAAAATGTTATATGATTTAAAATGTTATATGGTTCCTAGCCAAAGCAATACATGGGCGGTTTCCACCAGTGGTGGGCAGCAAAAAATTTCTCTACCACACCGTGGGTGGAGCCTACGTCATGGGCGGAGCCTACGTCATGGGCGGAGCCTACGTCATGGGCGGAGCCTACGTCATGGGCTATCTAGTCATTCCTGCCATATGGCCATGTATACATCTGCAAACACAGGCAGAACTGACTCTTTGGCTGTAAATGGAGATGAGCACTGCACCCTAGAGTTGGATACGGCTGGCTTTTGAGCAAGGGAGACCTTGAACCCCTTGCAGGGACAAAACCTGATGGGGCAGGGCAGAGAGGTGAGTGTGGCCACCCAATTTTGCTACCCCTCCCTGCCCAAAGGCCACCTGGGGGGTTGCAAACCTGTGGCTGACCACCACTGGTTTCCACCCTATGCTTTGGATAGGAAGCAATCCAGAGTAAAAAACAGTGGTGTAGCGTGGGTTTCAGCTGCCCGGGGTGTAGGCCAAATTCACCACGACCTGGGCAGAGCCCAGGACGCCTGTGGTGGGAGAGAGTCCCTATTCATTGTGAAGTTTTGCTGCCCCAAAAAAGTGCCGCCCGGGTCGTCCCCCCCCCCCCCCCGCTACGCCTCTGACCCAGATTCTGCCTCTTTCCATTCAGTTATTTGAAACAGTGGGGGATGTCCTCCACCAGACTTTATGGACAAGAGGCTGACATTCCAGGTGTTACATCAGGTCCTCTATAAACCAGAGTTCTTAAATGGGTCCTGATGGTTAGAAAATACTTGCCGGAATTTATCTATTTATTGCACGTTTATATCACCCATTTGGGATATTTCCCACATACAAATAATCAAATAATATAATAAAGCACATAACAAAATAAAAATAACCAAATAAATACATCCTAAAATAAAATAACCAGCGTCTGTGGGCACAGAGGATCAACTGACTAGCCAATATATTGTTAAGAGGGTAATATTCTGGAAGGCTTCCTTGAAAAGGAAAGTGTTAAGTTGTTATTTTGAAGATATCAAGTGATAGGGCCCAGTGGTTGTATTTTGTGTTCTAATGTGCCTACCTAACCTAAAAGGACCAAAACAAGGAGCATCGATTACCATTGAGCTTCCAAGAAGTATGTATTCTACAGTGCAAATCCTATTTGCAGTCCACATGTAAAACACATCTCCACCCCATCCCATTCAGGAAAACACATCCTTCTTCCAGATTAAAAACTCCAGTCTCTTATAAAAACACCATGCTGACATCCCTAAAAATAGGTACTTCACAAACTGCACAGAGTTGGGCTGCTTACGAAGCTCAGAGTGAACCCCATGTTTTCGTCTCTGGGAACCTGGTACATAGGTGACAGAAACAGTCGTTTGGAAGAGGTTCTCTGATAACACTGCATCATAAAAAAATGTCTCTGCTACTTCATCTCATCCATGTGTCCTATACTAAATCAAGTGTGCTGAATCCAAATCTGAAGTCTGATTCTGCCTAGGACATCAGGATCTTAAGTTAGCAAATCTCACCCTCTTGGTTAGGTTATTGGGCTGGTTACACGGGGTATATTTGCCACAAATGTAGCAAAGCTGCGCCTACTCCTCTTTAGCTCAAAACAGACTCACTACAGCCTAGCTGTACTCTCCAATAAGATGGTTTCACACCAGAGACAAACCCTTGGTCCATCTTGCTTTATATACCCATTTCTGACATCAGCTCACTGACTTGTCCAGATATGCCCAGCCACTGCTGGAACATGCATGCCACCAGGGGACATGATTCAACTGAGGCAGCAAGAGGCATAGTGCAACTCTTCTAATGTTCCCATGTAAAAATACATTACCCAATGACCAGTGGTAGGCTCCAAAAAATTTACTACCACACTGTGGGGGTGGTATGGTGGGCGTGGCCAGGGGGAAAGCCCTGCATTGCACCCAAATTAGTACTACTTTATTTCAAAACTTGGATGGGCGGGGCCAGCCAGAATTTCTGCTATTGGTTCTGGCGAACTGGTGCCAACCTGCTGGTGCCCACCGCTGCTAGTGGCCGACCATTTGAACAGCTAAGGCACGTCTTAAAACATGTGATAGGCAAATTCTGAGTTCCAACTTGGAATCAGTACACTCGATATCATGTAAATCACATGTGTTATTCCCAGTAGCAAAATCGTTGTTGCGCAGTGTAATGAATGTGCCTTGATGATTCCAGCCAAGCCTTAAATCAGACCAGCTATAGGCTAATTTTTGAAACATCCCAGGAGATCAAAGTATGTACTCAGCCATTTCTTCATCAGATGTGTCTTCATCAGATGACGGTGGTGATGGATATTCTGGGGGCTGAAACTCCGTTCTCCATCTCTCTTCTTCTTTTTGCTGTTCCAGCTCAAGTGCATTCTTTCTTTCTATTGTTTCTTTGCGAAGGGTGTGGAAATATCCCCGGCCTAACTTGACAGAGTGGATCAACTGTCTGTAAGAAAGAGTGGCAGAAAAGCAATCATTAGTGGATAAGGGGAATAATAATAATGAAATGTCATCACTGGAGAGATGCTCTATTTTCCTTTCTAGAATAAGTCTTACCCTTTGATTTTTTATCAAGCATAAAGGAAGGTGCAACTAAAAATGATCCAGAATTGAAAGAGCAACTTCACCCTCCTTTTGGAAGCAGCTGCGAATCTTCTTACAAGCTGCTTCCACAAAACAGGAACTTTGGGAGGGTCTGGTCCTAACCAAGTACATTCAAAGAAAGCACAAATGCATACAGTACTTGACTCTCCAGATGTTCTTGGACTTCAGTCCCAGAAGCCTAAGGACTGACAGAGTAGTGTTTTGGGGAGTTGATTTAGGCTTCTGGGAAATGAAATCCAAAAACCAAAGGTTAGGAAGTTCTGATCTAACCACTGAGTTTAGGCCAGAGTGTTTGTAGTCCCAGGCAGCTGGCACTTACAAGAAGTCTAACTGTTCCCATACACCAGTCACGGCCCCGAAGGCATTCCATCAGGCCCATGACGCCCTCACCTCACCAAACCAGAAAGTAAAGACGGATACTTTTGCACATGCGTGAAAAGTGGCCATCATACTTCCTGGTTTGGCGTGGATGCGTCTGCAAAGTAAAATGGCTGCTTTTGTGCATGCGCAGAAGAGTCTGTGCCAAACCAGGAAGTAAAACAGCCACTTTTGTGCACATGCAGAAGCATCAGTGCCAAACCAAGAAGTAAAATGGCCACTTTTTGCACATGCGCAGAAGCGTCCGCACCAAACTAGAAAATAAAATGACCATGCATGCACAAACATGCCCTGTTTTGGGAGGCGTGGTCTGGGCCACTCAGCTGTTCTGGAGGCGTGGTCTGGCCCTTGGTCCAAATGGTGTGGGCCCAAAAGGTGTGGGCACCCCTGTCATACACAGTGTAGAGCCAACATTGCCCCAATTAAAATCCTAGTTTCAAAGGGTATCATTTATTCATGAAGCAACTTAATAGAATTAGCCCTTTATGCCAACTTCACGAGAAGGTAAGAATCATTCATTAAAATGAAAAGGCATTGGAGATGAACTTTGGAATATATTTATTACAGTAATTGAGCTCCAGCTGACTGCAAGTCACAACACAGATTATCCGATGCCTTCCTGACTAATGGGATGCATTTCTTGTAAACCGGTATCTCTGCTAGTGGGCAAATTAAGAGAACCTTTTGAGTTGTAACAATTTTCAGTGGAATACTCCAGCTGCTTTATAAGATTAAATTAATACAGATTAAGGTCAATCTAATGCCGTATCATACAAAAACAACCTAGTTTCAAATTCAAAACATAGGTAGTTTACTGCAGATTCATTTAGGGCTTAATATAATAGCATATGTGTTCTATAATTTTAAACTCTACTGCATGCCCCGAGTTATTCGTTAATTGCAAAGCAGAATGGTAAAGAAATTGTGAGTCCTCCAGCCAGCATTCCCAAGAGCTAGAGGAGTTTGTCTGATGTTATCCCTCCCAAAAAATCTAACATTTCCTAGTAGGGTTTTTTTTGGTACCCTGGACCTGTAATGGTGAACTTTGGTACTCCCAACTGTTCTTGGACTTCAATTCCCAGAAGCCCAAGTTGCACAGTAAACCCATTCGTGTGGATTCAGAGAGACTTGGGCTTCTGGGAATTGAAGTTCAAGAACAACTGGAGTGCCAAGGTTCACCATCACTGCCCTAGATTGGGGTGACCAACCATGGTGTCCAGGTGTTCTTGAACTTCAATTCCCCAGAAGCCCAAGTCATCACTCCTGCTGATCAGGGTTTCTGGGAACAGAAGTCCAAGAACATCTGAAGCATCAAGGATGGCCAACCCTGTGCTAGACATTTGGTGAAAGACTCACTTGACAGGCAGTATCTGTAACTGTACCCACACCTGTGCTGTAACATTCAGCATTCAGTGTACTCCGGTGTCTAGTTCAGACAAGCAATGAACCCTAGAGTCAGATACGACTGGCTTTCTAGCAAGGGTAACCTTTACCTTTATCTTATGACCAGCACAGTAAAACAGGAGGTAAACATTTTGAAATTTAAATTAGAATGTAATGAAAAATATATTGTTTAAAAACATGTCCAGGTAAAAATGTTGAATTACCGTATTTGTGTATAAGACGCATCGGAGTATAAGACACACTCTGTTTTTCCAGTGTATTGTATTGGGGGGGGAGTGCATCCTATACACCAGCAAATATGGTGTGTGTGTGTGTGTGTGTGTGTGTGTGTGTGTGTGTGTGTGTGTGTGTGTGAGAGAGAGAGAGAGAGAGAGAGAGAGAGAGAGAGAGAGAAAGAGAAATCTGTGGGCCTACATGTGTGCGTGTGTGTGTGTGTGCGCGCGCGCATGCACACACGTGCGTGCGTGCGTGTGTGTTGGTTCCAGAGTTCCAGGAGATAAAAAATGTGGATGTTAGCCAGAGGTGATCTTCTGCAACGAATCTGTAGTCATGCTTGCAACAGATGACAAGATCCAATAAGCAATAAAAGTCCCCTAGGTATGAAACTGAACTGACTTTGACCACACGATAAATCGTGACTCAAGTGAACAACCTAAAAAAAAAAGGGCAGGGTTGTGCTGACAGTTACCTAAAATAGCAGCTGCCTCTCAAGACTGAAAGAAGTATTGGTGCAATATTACCCACCCCTCGATGCTGCTGTCTAATTAATGTGAGCTGTCATATCCAGGGAGAAAGAAAGTTCTCTCCTCTTCTTCTGTTGGAAGAGACTTTTGCAAACCTCCTAGCTGTGACCACCCAAGAAACATGCCAATTAGAGCATTGCCTGTCAAATTGGGGTGGGAGGGAGGAATAGTGCTATACAAGCACCTGTTTCCAAGCAACTGGCAGTATGAAGCATTAACTACAGAGCAAACGAGGGTTGGCAGATAATAGTAGCATCCCAAGCGGCAATGCAATTGCTTTTTCTTCCCTTCTTTTCCTTCTTCTTCAGTCACACCTCCTCTTATGATCATGACAACACAAAAAAACTTGGTCTACTGAGATTCTCTGCTGGCAGGGAAGGAGAGGAAAACTAGGCAATCAGCAGGGGAATTGAGGAAGAATATCACTTTAATGTACCCAAGATTGCAAAGCATAATATTGAAAGCAAAGGCCGTTTTCTAGAATACACGCCTCTCCCCACTGACAAACCTTAGACGAGGATGATGTAGGCTATGGAGAATTCCAGCTCAAAGTGCCTACACTGTAAAAAAGTTGGAAAAGCACATACTTGGCAGGGAACTGAAGTCATAAAAATATCTCAGGGACATAACCATGGTGGCTCAGTAGTTAAGAAGCTCACCTTGTTAGCTAGAAGGCCGGCAAGTAGGCAGTTCAAGACACGGGTACTGAATGACGGATTGAGCACCCGTCTCTGTCCCAGCTCTTGGGGACATGAAAGGAGCCTCATTCGGGCGTCCCCCGAGCAGAGTTTCTCCAGCAAAAATCCTTTCCACCCAGAATAATTTCTGACACAAAATTATTATTATAAGACCACAGCTTGTGTTTTGAGGCTGTTGCTTCGTGTTTCAGTTACACCATTATCCACAACACCACAATACTAGCTTGTGCACTACAGTGGCTGCTTCCAAAAACGAACCCACCCTCCAAAGTACTGTATATACTCGAGTATAAGCCGTGTTTTAGTCCCAAAAATGAGTCCCCAAAAGGGGAAATGGGATCCACGAGGATCCCAAAACCGCATTGGATTGAGATCCACCAACAATTTAATTAATTATACCATATTTTCATGTATTTTGATTATTGAAACTCACTAGCAGCTGCTGCATTTCCACTCTCAGCTTATATGTGGCTCAGTCTATTTTCCTGGGTTTTCAGGTCAAAATTAAGTACCGTGGCTTATATTTGGGTCAGCTTATATTCGAGTATATACGGTACTTGGGTAAAAGCTGATCCCAGCTGCTTTGTAGACAATGGATTTATATTCTCCTGCATTGTCTATTGAGGCAGGAGGACAGAGGCGAACAGTGATATAAATCTCTTTCTCTTTCAGGGTCTATCAGTCTAAGCCTTGTAGCACATCATTTCCTAGCATTCATATTCCCTACGGGGCCCTGCCCCGTACTTGAACAGAGCAGACACGACTAATACATTAAATTTAGTTTGCTTCTAGCAAGTGGGTTCCTAGGGTACTTATCAAAGGTCAATCTGTCTTTTTGTCCCCAATGGATTTTCTGTGATAAGGGGAGGAAGCAGAAGGAAGGCACTAACTGAAGATATTGATATCTGCAGGCTTCAAGGAAGATCTCCTTGAAAAAGACAGATAACACCCATAACATGCTGTAAAAGCAGAAGCCACACAGTTCAAAACTTAAATACTCCAACAACGTTAAAACAAAAGGCTACGGGAGAACAAAATGGTCTTCAACTGGCCCAAAGGGCTACAAGATTTGGCACCAAGCGTATCTTTATGAAGAGAGCCTTCTGCAAATTGTGTGCCACAGAAGAAAGAGTCCTCGGTCCATGTATCACCCATGTCCCTACACAAGTTGGCGATCTTACAAAAAGTCCTCCAAAGATCATGGAGGATCATCTTGCACAATTTGCAAGATCATGAAGGCAGGCACACACACACACACACACACACACACACACACACACACACACATATATCCGGGAGCGATGAGGGCTTCGTGGGCCGGATGAATTGGGCCCAGGGGTTGGATCCGGCCCATGAGCCGTAGATTGGGCACCCCTGTGCTAGTGGTTTATATGACACATTCATAGTAACTCAAGCGTACAGAACGGAGGTAGGAAGATCGGAATAGAATTTCAAAGTTTCCTAACCTTTGCTTCTTGGACTTCAATTCCCAGAAGCCTAAATCTATTCCCCAAAGCACTGATCAGCCAATGCGCTGACCTAGGCTTCTGGGAATTGAAGTCTACCGACGTTCCGCAGAACATAGCTTGGGAAACGCTGGACTAGATGGTCCTGAGGGCATGTTCTCCCTCTGTAATCCTAGACAGTTGGCCAGATTATCTTGCTTTGCTACTCTGGTGAAGTCTGTTGTGTGGTGGTTCTCCACTATCACAGTCAGAATGTGCTCTTTTCGATTCTCTGCTACTTGACCCTTTTAACACTCAACACAGAGAACTGAACCAAAGACCTCCTTCACACAGAGCATGTATTTCAAGGCCTCTTCCCCAAGCTAGACACCAGATGGCAAAGGATGTAAATTATCCTATTTTCCTTTTTGCTCCTGAATCATTCATCCCAAATGTTTCAGCTTGTCGCAAACCTTAACTTTAAAATGCTGTGTGCGGGAAGTTTCCCATTTTCAGTGTCAGCATGATAAAGTCAGAGGCTCCGGGCGAGTATCTCATAATTTCATCATATAACATGTATACCAGAAGGTTAGCTGGAAGCTGGTCTCTCAGTTCCTACCACCAAAAGATCAGTCCAGGACAGAATTTGACCCCTGTTTCACCCTTCAGGGTTCTTGTGCTGCATCTCTTTGGGCATTTTATGCAGCTGGGGTGCGAATGGTATTTATGTGCATGCCGATGCTTAAGAGAGAGAAACATGGATAGGGCACTGAATCCTTTTTTCATTAGAAATCTAAACCTTGGTGGCACAGTGGTTAAACTGCTGTCCTGCAATGGAAAGGTTCTGAGTTCGATCCTGACCAGGGGTCAAGGTTGACTCAGCCTTCCATCCTTCCAATGTCGGTAAAATGAGTACCTGGCATGTTGGGGGGGAAATGCTAATTAACTTGTGAACTACCCAGGGAGTGCACTAAGTACTATGGGATGGTATAGATGTATGGTTGTTTTGCTTTTGCTTTAATTACTTAGGAGTATATTTTTTGATGGGTTTCCTGATTAGACGGCATATAAGTGCGGAAATTAAATTAAATTAAATTAAAACTTTAAAAAAACTACTCAACATAAAGTGTTAGCCTGAAATATGTGTGAGCAGGTCAGAGATCCAATCTGTCTGAAAGCCAACCAAACTCTTTCTTCGTGTTGTTTACTTTCAGGGGTTTTGTAGAAAATATCTCTTAAAAGTCATTATGCTAAGAACTATGGCTGCGAACACCAGCAATCAAATGCATGCCCTTCACTCCCTGGCAGCGATAATCTGTCAGCGTTTGTTTTTGCAGCAGGCTGTTACTAAAACCCTCCAGAAGTAAATCATAACATTTTGGCTGTTTGTGTTGGAGAGACATTGACCTAGCATTCAAATTAATATATGTACAAAGACCATCGCATGCAAGAAACATACAGATGGAGTTGTGCCCCAGTTGAAACTACTGTACTGTACCTCCATTCATCACTCCAATACCTTGGCCATATCATGTAAAGGTAAAAGTCATCTTTGCTTGAAAGCCAGTCGTATCCAACTCTAGGGTTCAGTGCTCATCTCCGTTTATAGCCAAAGAGCCAGCGCTGTCTGTGTCTGCAGACATTTCCGTGGTCATGGGGCAGGCATGACTAGACACCAGGGCGCACAGAACACTGTCTGCCTCCCCACCAAAGTGGTCCCTATTTATCTACTTGCAATTTCTTGCTTTCGAACTGGGTTGAGATGAGATTAATCAATTCGGCATGATAAATGGCTGATCGGTGCTTATTGAAAACCAAAGGTTGGGAAATTCTGCTTTAGATCATGCCTAAGGCTCGTGGGCTGGATCCGGCCCATGGCACCATTTCTTGTGGCCCACCCCCACCCTTCAAAGGCCATTCAAGAAGCAAAATGACCACCCCTTTGAAGCTGTTGGGACAAAATGGCTGCCCCCATCGTGCAGGCAGGGCACAATGGCTGTCCGGCCTTCGAAGCTGACAGAGAGCGTGTGACCCGGCCCCCAGCTTGAAAAATTTGGGAACCCCAGCCTTAAGATATATACTTGTCACCATGATGGAACATTTCCCTGCTTTTAGCTTCAGGCTCAGAAAACAAGAGTGACATTGGCCAATTTCAAAAACTATGTCTGTGGTTTGTAGCTAAGATGACTTCTGTTTCATTGGACCTTACCCTACAGTGAATCATCTTTCCCACCTTGTGTGTACTAGATCGCGATGAAGGGTCCTCAGATCCTTCTCCAAGCACCTAATAGGTAGGAGCTTCTTCTCGGGTTCCTGCAGAGAAAGCCAGAAGCAAGCAGAAATACAAGGACTACTCGTGCAGAATTTGATCATTTGTCAGACAGAAGTGACAAGGCAGAATTAGTAAGATGATACTGTACTCAGTTTACTAATACACGATGTCTACTCCCCCTCAGCCAGACTCTGCTGGGCCTTCTAGTTCTGAGTTTGCAACACAGACCACAACAGAGGATTTTTGCTCTGCAACATCTGCAGCTGTACAAACTTTGCAAATGCCTCTATAATAAAGGGAAAGGTCACCCTTGCTTGGAAGCCAGTCGTATCCAACTCTAGGGTTCAGTGCTCATATCTGTTTACAGCCAAAGAGCCAGTGCTGTCTGCACTTCCAGACATTTCCATGGAAATCTGGCAGGCATGACTAGACACCGGAGTGCACAGAACACTATTTACCTTCCCGCCAAAGTGGTCCCCATTTATCTACTTGCCATTTCTTGCTTTTGAACTCCTAGGTTGGCAGGAGCTGGGACAGAGACGGTAACTCACTCCATCGTGCAGTACTCAGGTCTCAACTTGCCGACCTGCTGACCTTCTAGTTGTCAAGTTCAGCATCTTAACCACTTGAGCCACTGCAATACCAAATGCTTCTGTACCCCACTATAAATTACATCCAAACGGAACATCAGTGAAACCAAAATATGCCTCGGCAAAAGGTCACTCGCAAATATCTTATGCTTTCCAAGGCAGAATTGCTTCTATGTCCGAGAACCACTAGCTTAAATCAGGTACTTTGGGGTCCTCTATGTTACCCACTGACAAATGTGTTAATATTTACCTTTCGTTTTGGCTTCTCAGGAGTCACGGGTTCCTCCTGCACCACAACTTCTTCTGGGACAACCTCTTCTTTGACAGGTTCCTAAGATATGATGTATAATTTTGCCATCAGCAAAGATTATAAATAATAAGAACACGTAGAATTCTGAGATTTTCTTTAAAAAAACTCCAAGCCTAGTGATGTTTCATTCCAAAATTAGTGATGTTTATGTCTTTCTAATTCAAAGCATGGAGGCACAGATAGTTCGCTTCGCTTAACAAATAAAACCAACCAAAAACTCACTTAAACAAATAAATCGGGGTTCGCAATCCCTCCCACAATTGGCCACTTACAATGGTGTTTCGCTTAAAGAGCAAACTTGCTTAAAGAGCAATCCTGTGGAACGCATTATGCACTTTAAGCGAGGTACAACTGTATATACAGTACCTTGAAAGCTCTATTTGGGTTACTATAAGCTTCCCTGAAAATGTAAGCTGGCAACTTTAACCTAGCACTAACTTAGTTGACCAAATAAGAATTAAAACATGGATTTCAAATACTTGAGCCCAGATGGATGAAATAAATATGTCAATTTCTATTTCTCCTGCATTTTATAAAATGTCACCTTCTTTCCACCCTGCATATGAAGACATTTGCAAATGTTGAGGCATTCTCATTTTAAAAAAAAACCCTAACAAAATGTTCATGTATTCCTTCTTAAAGTATGAGGAACAAAAAAAATTAAACATAACATACTGGTGTGAATAAAAGATATTAGTTTTAGAAGATTTACTCTTATAAGAGTTTAAAAAGAAAACTTTGTTGCTGGGCAACAAAGTGAAAGGAATTTAATCCTTTTGTAGAAATGTCTTAGAACAGTGATGGCGAACCTTTTAGAGACCGAGTGCCCAAACTGCAAACCAAAACCCACTTATTTATCGCAAAGTGCCAAGACAGCAACAGGGGAAGGAGGAAATGCTCCCATTGGGCTGCTGGGCAGAAGGGCGGGGCAAACTCTGTGCTGGACGAAAGGAGGAAGCACTCCCATTGGGCTGCTGGGCAGTGTACACAGTCCAGTGAGCACTTCACTGGCCGCTCAGCAACAATTTAAAAAAAATATGTTTTTTTCTGGCTTATGTTGTAAGCCGCCCAGAGTTGGGTCTACCTGATTGGGGTGGGATAACAAATTGGAAAAAATAAAAATAATAAATATAAAAAACAGTCGCCTCGGTGAGTGGGTGGCAATATAAATCTGAACAAACAAACAGTTAAAAGCCCTTTCAACGTAACAATGCTGCCCCCCAGCTGTGCCTTTATTGATCCCTTAAAACAAATATAAAAACAGTATGACATTTTAAAAAATGATGTAATCATTAAATCATTAAAAACCAATTACGAGAGGGGGGAACATCAGACGAGCCAAAAAGGGGAGCTTGTTGACAATCCCGGCCCCCAGAACTGCTTTGCTAACCATGTTTTCAGTTCTCTCCTAAACGGTAGCAACTGGGCCTGAAGATGTTGTTCTACTGGGAGGAGGTTCCATAGTGTGGGGGCTATGACCGAAAAGGCCCTTTTCCTTGTGCTGGAGAGGCGCGCCTCCCCAACCAATGGTATATGGAGGGTGCCCTCTCGGTTTGCTCTCATGGGACGGGTCAATGTCCTAGGGACAATGCAGTCCCTGAGACATCCTGGTCTGCTACCATGAATATTTTGTATTTTGTGAGGTTTTATATTTTATAATTTGTATTGTACTGTTGCTGTTTTGACTGTGAGCTGCCCTGAGCTGCCTCAGCGAGTGGGCAGCAATATAAATCTGAATAAATGAATAAATGAATAAATAAATAAATGAAGCTCTTTAAAGGTGATAACCAGCACCTTGAATTGCACCGAGACATATCCAGTGCAGCTCCTGTAACAGTGGCAAGGCATGGGCGAAATGACCCCGTTTTACTTCCGCTTCCAGGTGCAACAAGGGCTTTGTGGGTCTGATGAATTGGCACTGGGGACCACATCCGGCCCCCGGGCCTTAGTTTGGGCACCCCAGGTCTACTCTGTTACCATAGCTTCAGGACACTCTGGCCAGACCTTAAATACCTTTCCTACCTTGAAAACCGTATTAGGACAACTATAATTTGGATAAGACTCAATGGCACATAACACATACTGCCACCACAACTATCTCTTACAAAAATATTTTAAAGAAAAATTGCATAAATGCTATCAGCAATCAAAGCAGAGCAACTATGCGTATATACCGCCCCACAGTGCTTAGTGCACTCTCTGGGTGGTTCACAAGTTAATTTGCATTTCGCCCCCAACATGCTGGGTACTCATTTTACCAACCTATACTCTTGATGTGGCCTAACTGATGCAGAATAAATGCAAATGCACTTAAAGACATGGAAAACCCATTAGTGCTGTCCCTGTCAATAGGCATGATGGCACTGCAGCCTCAGTGAACGATGAATGGCTGTCAACCTTGAACCCTGGTCAGAATCGAACTCACAACCTTTTGGTTGCTATATAGCAGTTTAATTACTGAATCACCAGGGCACCTTTATTTAATATACAGTGAAGCCTCGCATAAAGAGCACCTCGCTTAGAGACTAACTCGCTTCAAGAGCAGAATTTCCTCTGAATGATCACCTCACTTAATAATTAAAACCAATCAAAAACTTGCTTAACAACTAAATCAGGGTTCACAATCCCCCCCCCCGGGAGAAGTAACAAATGATGTTTCACTTAAAGAGTAAACTCACGTAAAGAGCAATCCCATGGAACGCATTATGCTCTTTAAGCGAGGTACAACTGTAATACAAATTGACATTAAAAGAAGACTGTAATTAGACATTCAATCTTCTCTTACCTCTGGGTGGGATATAAAGCAGTATCTTTTGCACAAGAGGGAGTTTGTTACTGCAAAACATGGCATGGGGAGGGGGGGGGAAGAGACCTATCCTGCAACTGGTCCAGAAAGTGGATGGCTCCTAACACATTTTACCCCCTTTGAGAGAGCCACATAAAGGGGCTTACTATCCACAGCAGGCCAGGTTGTTTGAGCACATAAAGCTGATAAACCTCATAAGCACTTTCTCCTTATCTCCCTGGCAGTAAAAACCAGAGCTTGGGGAAAAAATCCTTTTAGACTACAGTTCCCAAAGTCATTAAGCAGCACGACTGCTAGATATGCTGGCTGGCTATGACATTCTGGCAGTTTTATGGCAAAAAAACTAATTTACCTGGTCAAATACAAAAATGTCAAATACAAAAATGCAACAGCAATTGTACATTTATCTACTGCACCACAGCGCCTAGTGCCCTCTGTGGGTGCTTCACAGAGCAATTAGCATTTTACTGACCTTGGAAGGATGGAAGGCTGAGTCAAATTTGGGTCTCATCAGGATCGAACTCACAACATTCTGGCTTCAGTACAGCAGCTTAACCCCTGCACCACCAGACTCTTCCTGGCGACCTCTTAAATCAGGGGTTCCCAATCTTTTCAAGCCGGGGGCCGGGTCATGTTCTCTCAGTCAGCTTCGAGGGCCGGAGAGCCATTTTGCCCTGCCACTTCCACTTCTGGGTGTGGCAGAGGCAGCGATGGGCCGGATGGAATGCCATCGGGGACTAAGTCCGGCCCGTGGGCCGCAGGTTGGGAAACCCTGCTCTAGAGAGACACTACTATTTAATATAAGACACAAACAACTATTGACCATAAACCAAGGATAGGGGCTACCCGCTATTCAACCTTGCCATTTTTTGCTTCTTTTATCAGTGCCCTGAACTACATCTTTATCTGATAAGTGTAGTTATAAATAAATCCTTCCTCTTCCCTCTTATTCTGAAACAAGCATGCTATTGTTACTATAGCAGTACTCTTTCCTCCTCCCCAATGGAAAGCAAGGGGGCTTGGCCAGTAAACGATATTGCAGCTTCATTCCCGAAAGACATCAAACTTTATGAGCTTTCTTCACACCTTTATTACACAGCTGCTTTACAAGGGAAATTTAGATTTTCACGAGCAAAGAAAGCTACTGCTCAAACCCAACTAAAATTCAGTCTGGAAATGAATGGACCACCAAGATGTGTGAAGACTCGTAGGAAAAAACAGTTTACGCGAAGTGATGCTAGCATAAAAGCCTTGGTTTTCCTTTCAGCTGAAGGTCATCCTTTGCAAAAATGGACTTTAGAATTCACTTAATGGCACAGAGATGTGCCATGCATTTTTGGCCTGGGGAGCTATTTTGTCCTTTGAAGTGAATGGTGACTGAGCAACTTCTGATACAGCATCCTATCTCCATGCAGCCAGAAAGGCTAGAAATGTGTTGTTTTTTAAAGGCTGAATCTTATAGAAAGTTCCAGAATAAACATCTTCTCCCACATACAGCCTTTGATCCAAGAAGTTTTAAATTTACATTGTACATTTTCCCCAAGGGACTCTCCAGCTGTGCATTATTAATGTTAACTGCCGCATCTCCCTTTCATTTTTGTTCACTGTTTCCGGTGGGTTCTTTTTAAACAAATTATCATGTCTCCAAAATTAAGAAAGTTTAATTAAGCTAGCACACTGGGGGAGCAAAAGAGGAAATGGATTAGATGAACTAGAAACTGCTGACTGAGCTGAGCTAAAAATTAGACACGATCCAGATAAAATTTTCCAGGCTGCAGTCCAAAATACACTTATGAAGTCCTGCTAGGTTGGCAGGAGCTGGGACAAACACAGGAACTCATTCTGTCCTGCACTACTCAGGAATCGAACTGCTGACCTCCTGCCTTCCAGTCAGCATCTTAGCTGCTTGAGCCACTGCAGTCCCAGGGTGACTAAAGTCTCAATAGTGAAATTGCATATGTGGTATCCTTTGTTTTATTAAGTATGTTTCAACTTAACCTAAACCTAATTATAAGGGAAAACTGTACAAGCAGCGGTTGTGATGTAGAGATGTTGTGTTCTGGACCATGTGCCCAGGGATATGTCTAACTGCATTGGAACAGCCATGGCATTCTGGAAAGGATATCACCCAATATTTCTAAAACTTCTGATGGCACACATGGCAGGTGGGGGGGGGGGTGTAGTGGGAAGACCCAGGTCTTAACACATTCATTCCATTCCATGGTGTTCCAATTTTATCCAGGCATCTCCCATTACTCGTGTCCTCAAAGTTTTAACATGCAACCACAGCCTGCAAATCCACATTATTCTGAGAGCCAGCCAAATGAATTTAACAGGGTTCTTAGGAGTACATCAGTTCTGGATTTGCTGCCTTTAAAAAAATTAAATGAAAGAGCAGTTTCTGGCACCAATCCAATTATTGTCATTCTTAAATCTTCACATTCCTGGGTTATTTTAGTAAGACTTGGTTCCTTGCCCAGTCAGAGTATCTGAAAAGAACAGTGGTTCCCCCCCCCCCCCTGCAAATAAATAAGCCACTGCTTTCTTGTCTCTCTCCTCCCCAGGTTCTATTGTATATACAAAGCCTTTCATTCAGCTTCAATAATTCCTTTTTGGGGTTGTTTGTTTCATATTCATAGCCATCAGGAAGAGTGCAAAGTAAACCCTTCTCAAATTTGCTATTACAAATTTCCGTGATTTCCTCTATCTCTCCTATTCAGGGTGCCTAGCTTTCCACTCATCCCACATTCCAGAGTATAACCGCATAGGCATAAGAACAAACAGGCATAGGAAGGTACCGGCTGATAAAAATACAGTGATGCAAAAGAGATGTAAGTATTGAGATTAAGATCTAAAGATATGCAGGTACTGTATAAGAATATACAAATGAAGATACAGTACCAGTATATTCTCATACAAGGATATAAAGATGCAAGGATATTGATGTACTGTACACATATACATACACATATACACATGTACACATACGCAAAAACTGGCCTGAGACTCAACATTAAGAAAACCAAGATAATGGCAACTGGTCCTTTCACTCCCTGGCAAATAGATGGGGAAGAAGTAGAAGCAGTCATAGACTTCACCTTCTTAGGATCCAAGATCACTGCAGATGGTGACTGCAGCCGTGAAATAAAAAGACGATTAATTCTTGGGAGGCAAGCTATGAGAAACCCAGGGAACATAATAAAAAGAAGAGACAGCACACTGCCAACAAAAGTCTGCATAGCCAAAGCAATGGGGTTCCCAGTAGTAATGTATGGTTGGGAGGACTTTGCGTGCCAAAAGGGCTCAGGACCAGAAAGTGACTCGCAGAACTGGATCATTGGTACTATGGGAGTCATGCTGCAATGCGGAAGGCAGATGAAAGGCCACAGCATTTTATTAGCAGGACAATCTTAATGGCTGATCACCATAATGATCGCCTATACTGTATTGGGATTCAGATATGGCAGGAAAAGAAGCAACCCACCGCCCATAAGATGTTATAAACCTTCAATTTATCGTCAATAAATAACATTAACTTTATATATTTGTCTTCTCTTTCCAGAAGGTTGTGTATTCTTGTCCTGGTCTTATTCCTCTCACATTAACTAGGACATACAGTACTGTAATACATTCTCCACAAATCTCTCTAAAGTCAATTCTTTTTCTTAGTCCCTTCTTTAACTTTAACTCACATGTCAATCTATTGTTTATTGCTATATTCCATAATTATTTAAACCAATCCAATATCTAATATCCAGTATCGATTTGTCATCACTTTTAGCGCAAATCAACTAGACTCCAAAATGTTCTATCCTTTGCCTTCTGTTTTTATCTCTGGCCGAACAGCTTTACCATCGGCTCCTCCCATCATTTTCGGGGTCTGCCTGGTGGTCTTTTGTGGTCCTTTATTAATTATTCTGTTAGCCGGCAAGTCCATCTATTATCCTTTAGGTAGGTGATATGACCACATCACCAATCACACAGCTCAAATTCACAGTCTACTGTGGATCCGGCCCATGGGCCTTAGGGACCCTTGGTTTAGATCAGGGGTGCCCAAACTAAGGCCCAGGGGCCGGATGCGTCTACCAATGCCAATTCATCTGGCCCACAAAGCTCTCATCGCTCCTGTAAGCAGAAGTAAAATGCGCCTGTACAGGCGTGTTTTACTTCCGCTTACAGAAGTGACTAGGGCTTTGTGGGCCGGATGAATTGGTGTCAGGGGCCACATTGGGCCCCTGGGCCTTAGTGACCGGCTCCCTGAACCACATGATTGGCCTGCGGCCCAAAACGTTTGGGCATCCCTGGTTTAGATGCTTTTCCTGTCCTGTCTGGAAATGCCAGTGACTTAGCCTGAGACCGTTTGCACGGAAAAAATGATTTTCTACCACTGAGCTTCTTTCTTTTTCACTTTTAAACTGGATTCTTCAGGGGGGTCAGGGAGTAGGGGCTTGGCCAAAGTCATCCCTTGCCGAGACTTTTGAAACTGCTGATTATTGAAGTATGTAGCCAGCAGTTGTCACATTTCAACCCCCAGGAGAATGTGCAATGTTTTCAGAAACTAAGTGTCCAACTGTCAGATCAGCATCCACCACAGAAAATAAACATGCTGCAAATTTTGACAGTGTGAAGAATGCAGCATGACAGGTCTCTTGGCACCGATTGCTTCCAGCAGCTGGTTTAGCCTCGGAAGCATGAAAACAGTGTCTGCATTTTTTTAAAAAATGTCACACATAATGCGCCAGATCTTGCGGGTCACTTTATGCCCACTTAGAAGTGGGCACAGGGTGGGCACAACAACTGCTGGGAACAGCTAGAGATACAAAATCCCTTTTGCAAGGTTCACTGAGATATGAACCTCACTTTAAGGAATGATCCAGGACAGAGTTAATGATGCCTCTTTCGAAAGGGTCAGAAAATTTAATAGCAGATGTAGCAAAGAAATAATTAAGAATGGCCTTGAAGAAATGGTAAAAAATAGGTGAAAGTAAAGGTCGCCCTTGCTCGAAAGCCAGTCTTATCTGACTCTAGGGTTCAGTGCTCATTTCTGTTTATAAAGCAAAAGCAAAGTAATCACACTTATATATCGCCCCATAGCATTTAGTGCACTCTCTGGACGGTTCACAAGTTAATTAGTATTTTGCCCCAACATGCTGACCTCAGAAGGATGGAAGGCTGAGTCAACCTTGATCCCGGGCCAGGATCGAATTCACAACTGAGCCAGCGCTATCTGTGTCTGCAGATGTTTGTGTGGACATGTGGCAGGCATGCCTAGATGAAGTGGTCCCTATTTATCTACTTGCAATTTCTTGCTTTTGAACTGCTAGGTTGGCAGAAGCTGGGACAGAGATGGGAGCTCACTCTATCATGCAGCACTCGGGTATAGAACTCCGACCTTCAAGTCTACAAGCTTAGAGTCTTAACCACTTGAGCCACTGCAGTCTCTTTTTAATAACTTAATTGGCTTAATCAGCACAGATGTCTGTTTTCCAATATATATATGTATACTGTATATACACACACACTACACTATTGAATGGGCTATCTTGATTTAAGTTAGTGATCTAGTGATTTTTGGCATACATCGTTGCTGGCAGCTACTCATGTCTGAGCATGCATTTCCCCCCTGAAAGTCATTATGTGTCTTTGTGACTCAATGAGCTGGTCCTGGCATGAAACATGCAACCCCACACATTACATTGAATAGATAGTGGAAGGTGTGGTTGAATTTGACAAAGCTTCCGTGCTTGTCACTTGGCCTCTTCATGTCTGTGGTGTTCTCCTTCAAAGTGATTGATAGCAGCAGAGATGGCTTGGGATCAAATTGGGTGATCTTCAGCCATTGCCTCCCAAGTTTGTGGGTTTAAAACTGACACCTTCATGGTTTGTTTCGGCCGGTCCTTCTAATGCTTCAGAGGAGCTCTGTGAAGCCTAGTACCAGAGCTAAGTTCCCTGTAAAGAATTTGGCAAGGAAGCCTGGAACCATCCATAAAGCGAACATGCCCTATCCATCTAAGACGATAGCCTATGATGGAAGCTTCAATGCTGTTTAGATTTGCCTTCTGGAGGACTGTGATGTTGGTGACATAGTCATCCCACTTGATGTTCAAGATGGATTTTAGCTTCTGTTGGTGAAAGCCCTCAAGCTTTATGATGTCCTGGCGATAGAGGAATGAGTCCATGTTTCACAGCCATACAGCAACGATGAGATAACAACAGCTTGGTATACTATGAGCTTAGTCTGGGTTGTTAAATCTTTGTTCGTGGAGACCAAATGCAGAATGGGCAGCACCAATTCTCTTCACCACATCCTGTTCATAGGTGCAGTTTTTAGACAGGATGCTACCAAGGAAAGAAAACTGGTCTACCTGTTCCAGTGTCAAATATGAGATGGTGATACTGAACTCTGGAAGGTCTGTCCTTGGGGCAGCTTGTGCAAGTACCTTATTTCTTGTCTCTGGCATACATACAGAGACAACAAATAAAGTACTTTGTCCATCTGGAGAGAATGTCTTTGAATTCCAGACCATACGAGGCATATGTGGAAAGAGGAGAAGGGCAAAGACCACATGGCAGACCCACAGGAAGGTGGAGAGAGAACATCAAAGAAACATTACAAGAACACCCAATGGGTTGCTAGAAGTGCCAGAACAAGAACCTTACATCTCCCTCAACACCAGATGGAGATAAAAAAAAGATGAAGACAAAGAAGCTGCACACTGCTAGGGTGCCTCCAGGAGGAGAGAAGGATATACCACTTCTGTGCATTCTCTACCTAGAAAAACCTGGAGTTACTATGACTCAGAATTGACTTGACAGCACATTATTAGTAGTACACTAATATAAAGTAAAGAAAGAAGAGAGGTTGCTCTGAACTCTGGAAAGCTGAAGACATAAAATCTTAAGTGTGCCAGGATAATTGATGTAGAAGCAGTAGACGAGCTGTCTAGAAGAATGCTATGATCTAGTCCAGTGGTGGCAAACCTATGATGTGGCACTCGCAGCCCTCTCTGTTGGCAAACATGCCATCACCCCAGAATAGAATTCACCCCGCCCCTTTGCCCAACAGTCCAATGGGAGTGCTTCCTCCCTCCCCCAGCACAGAGCTTGCCCCGCTCCTCTGCTTGGGCGCTCGGTCTCTAAAAGGTTCACCATCACTGATCTAGTCACTCTACCTATGCTTATCCCCTTGCTATTTGTTGTTCCATCAAGAACATACCAGTGATGGCCAACCTTGGCACTCCAGGTGTTCTTGAACTTCAATTCTCAGAAGCCCTGATCAGCAGGTGATTGAAGTCCAAGAACATCTGGAGTGTCAAGGTTGGCCATCGCTGACCTAGGCCAAATTTGCAGAACACATTTTAAAACATATCACAGGGAAGATGAGATCTTGGAGGAGAGCAATCTCTTCTTTGCAACGTAGCCCTGAGAATGTCCTGTTGGCATACAAAGGCGGCTACTTCTGCGATTAAAGTACAAAGTGTTATAGGACTGCAGCGTGTTTTCCATGCTCTGCCCACTCATATGGCTTACTGTCAGCACATAGGCGTCCTCGCCATTGTTATTTGACCTTCTGAGAAAGAACTAATCGCTGCTGACATTTTGTGATTGTAATGACAGCTGCAGGCAGAGACTGTATCATAATTGCAGTCTAGAAGCCTTAAACATTTGCTCGGCTTTGATTTCGAGGTTGTGTTCCATTAGTCCCTGGGCCTTTTGTGTCATGAAGCCATTAAATCATTGCTTTCACTTGACAATATCGTCTTTTGCTAACTCCACTGGGGAGGGGAGGGCAATTTAGACTCTGCCTTAAAACTCATTGTGAGGTCATTTGAAGCCGCCATGACTGAAAGTATCACTCCAAATGTCAGACATCCAAAATTGGGCAGCTCTCAGTGAGCCTATACTGGCCAAACAGGGACAGGTCAAGCCCCAGGGATAAGCTGGATGAAAGACCCCGTTGTACTGCTGGATAGTTAAGGAAACCAGAGACACAAGCAGAGAAAACAAAGAAACAGAAGATGGAGCATGTAACGTTGATGAGCAAAGGGCCAGACTTTATTTGATTAACATTTCTGGTGAACCTTGAACCTCAGTGGGTAGCTTCGGGTGAACCAAGAAGTGTCCAAAGTCATGGGGTTGTTGCAAAACAAAACACAGCATTGTTCCAGTCCATATCATTGATCCACATAACAGATGGATGATCTGTATAAAATCTGTTCCTGCTTTAGGCGAATCATTGTTCCACCTGGTTGGGTACCATTTATTGAGACTGTCAAGGATCACACATAAGTCTAATCGGAGATGGCAGAGATTTAACCTGGGAACCTCTGCATATGGAACAGGTGCTCTAGCCTTGAACTAAAGCCAAACGTAACACTGGGTGTGTTGGGGAAAGTGGCAGGGTGCCTGAATGTGGCACCGGGACTGCGGTGGCTCAAGAGGTTAAAATGCTGAACTCAATGACTGGAAGGTCAGAGCTCAATTCCCAGGCACTGCATGACAGAGTGAGCTCCCGTCTCTGTCCCAGTTCCTGCCAACCTAGCAGTTCAAAAGCAAGAAATTGCAATTAGATAAAGAGGTACCACTTTGGTGGGAAGGTAAACAGCGTTCTGTGCACACATGCCTGCCACATGTTTAAGGAAACGTCTGCAGACGCAGCTAGCACTGGCTCGTTGGCTGTAACAGAGATAAGCACTGAGCCCTAGAGTTGGATACAACTGGCTTTCGAGCAAGGGAGACCTTTACCTTTACCCTGGCCTTACCAGAAGTGGCAAACAGAAGAGACAGATGCTTTTTAGAGGGACTACTATGCTTCTTACAGGACTAACTATGCCACAGATTCAGTGTGTGTATGGGAGATGATGTTTTCCATTTCTATTTGCCATCTGCAAAACAGAAGTCATTTCCTGTGCCTTATTACCAAATTATATGAACTGTGGGATGTTGTCAAAATTGTCCTTTTTAATGTCTGATTTTTAAAATTTTATTTGCTGTGATGCATGTCATATGCTTCCTTGACTATCAAGGTTCAAAAAGTGCAACATTAAAGTTCTTTTTAATAAATCCATCTGCATTTCCTTTCCTACTTGCCCAGTGAAGCATGTAAAGAGCTGAATAACAAAACAGAGAGCAAATCTAGAGTGAGCGGTATTTTAGTGTAGGAAAAGCATGGGGTTGGGGGGAGAACATGGAAGGGGTGCTTAAACCTATATCTCATACTTCTTCTTCTTTGAGAGCTATATATCCGATTCCAAATATTGGCGCTCAGCCATGAAGATTGTCCTGGGGACAATGGCCTTCCATTGGCCTTTTGCATCGCAGGGTAGCACCCGTACCACTGATCCAGTTCCACGAGTCCCTTTCTGGTCCTGAGCCCTTTGGGCACACAAAGTCCTCCTCAGCCCCAGGCCAGGATGCATGAAGCTGCTGCCCTCCATTAAGTTGGATTCAAATGAGATTTAATCCACTTGGGGACCATCACCCTTTCCTGTGGACTTTGCCACCCAAGGGTTGTCAGGTTAGATAACCGCCGCCTGACAATTGGCACTGAGTCACTGGCAGTATGGTCTACTCTATTACCATAGCAGGATAACTTAGCCAGAGTGATATATGTAATACAGAGCAAGCATTTAAGAAGCACCTCCATCAAATAATAGCGTTAGCAACTTAAGCTACATGATAGAAAATTCAATCTCTTGATGAAAATAAGACTGTTGCTTCTTTCAGTTCAGTATCACCCAAGAATGTTGTAATCAGTGGTGAGCAGCAAAACTTTTTACTACCACACCTTGGGCGGAGCCTACATGGTGGGCGGAGCCTACATGGTGGGCGATCTAGTCATGCCTGCCATATGGCCATGTATACATCTGCAAACACAGGCAGCACTGGCTCTTTGGCTGTAAATGGAAATGAGCACTGCACCCTAGAGTCGGATATGACTGGCTTCTGAGCAAGGGAGACCTTGAACCACTTGCAAGGACAAAACTTGATGTCAAATTTGAATACCAATCAGGAATCTTCTTTTATTAGGTAAAGGTTTCCCTTGATCGGAAGCCAGTCGTTACCAACTCTAGGGTTCAGTGCTCATCTCCGTTTATAGCCAAAGAGCCAGTGGACTTGATCCACAAAAGCTCACATTAAAATAGAGCAGTTAGTCTTTAAGGTGCCACAACGTTTTTGTCTTTTTGTTTTGTTTACTCTCTGATATGCTTGCACAGAATAAAACTTTTTAAATGGTAGCTGTGTTAGTCTGGGCAGGGCAGGGAGGTGGGCGTGGCCACCCAATTTCGCTACCTCTCCCTGAAGGACACCCAATTTCACCACCACACTGCCCAAAGGACACCCAATTTTGCTAACACCCCCCGCCCCCACCCGGGGGGGGGGTGCGAACCTGTTACTGCCCACCACTGGTTGTAATCAGAGGCATCTAGTTGGGGTAGGAAGCTCATTCACGGTGGACAATCCCTAGCTGTTACATCCAATATCGGAAGCACCATGCATCTGAACACTATAGATACCTAAAATATTCTAACACAGGGCAGGCCGAAGGGCATCTCTCTCAGATGTGGCTGGTGTCTTCAAACTGGCTAGGCTGGTTGAGGCTAATGCAAGTTGCAAGCCAGCAAGACCTGGAAGAGTGCATTTATGTCCACCACATCTTGATTATGCTGGTAAGTGGCTATTCAGAAAAAAATCATTTCACTGCCTCATCAGATCAAACACCATGACAAGTATGAATCAAAAGGTATTTTGAAAGAAAAAAAATGTTGGGGAACTGTGGGACACAATCTGGGGGGTGGGGGAGAGAAATCTTGTCATGCATTTGGATAAGGCATCTGCAGATTCTCGTTTTTCATAGATAATGCTCATTACTAATGGCTGTGGCTTATTGTTTTGTGACAGCAGAGGACAAAGCGATCCACCAGAAATAGCTCTGGAGACGGTTTTAAAATGTGCTCATTTTTCCAATCCACAGATGTTCGGAGCCTTTAATTACACAGAGCAAAGGACCAAAAGTGTCAGGAAAGTTGCTGAACTCAACAGGAATGAGCAATTGAATGAGCACTAATTCCGGAGAGAGTTCAGTTGTCAATGGCTAGAATCATTATTTTTCGACTGGTGCACCTTGCAGTTCAGAGACAGAAGAAGCAGTCTTGACAGCCATTAATACACTGTACAGTGGTACCTCGCTTAAAGAGCATAATGCATTCCACAGGATTGCTCTTTAAGCAAGTTTGCTCTTTAAGTGAGTTAGTTTATCAGTGAGGCCCTCTTTATGCGAGGTTTTACTGTATTGTGTCATAAACTATCTTCTGTCCATCACTTTTTCAAAAAATGTAAATGTCTGAAATTGGGCACCACCTATTTATTTGTAAGATTTATTATTTGCTGGAAGCCTTTTCTGAATGAAGAATGAATTGAAAGTATTTCAGGTAAACATCAACTCTGATAGATTTCTACAATAGCATGCTTACCGGCGGTAGCTGTCCCAGGCCGTAGAGCGTGAGTTTCTTTGGGTCGAGGTAAAGAGGGTCTCCAAAATCCTGGTAAGGTTTCCAGCTGGGGCTAAAATAACCCTGCTGGCTGAGCTGTTTGAGCCTCCGCCGATAACTCTCTCGGACCACTTGCTCTCTGGTGACATCCCAGCAGTTATAGATGGTGTCGCTTCGAGCTTGGACTTTCAGACCTTTCTGGGTGGGGATGGGCAGGGGCCTGATCAGGACAAAGTAACGAGGGTCTGTTTTGGGGTTCACCGGCATCTTTTCCGTGAGACACGACCACCACTGTGGCTAAAAAACCCAGTCTTCCAATGAGCCTTTGGTCAACAGCTACTAGTTCTCCATGCAACTCACCCAACCCATTCCTTAATCCCAGGTCGAGAGAAACGCAGTCTCAAATGATAATAAAAGGTCTCTCTTGGAGTCGCAGACAGAGTTGCTAGCCAAAAACAGCCAAAACCTGCCAGCCAAAAACAGTTCCACTCAAATGGCAACTCTCAGGCTATCGGGATCAATGCCACGAGTCCATGAATCACCTTTCCATGCCGCCTAAACCCTGGGGCTAAATGCCTCCAACATAACGAACACTGGGTCGCCTCCAACAAAACCAGGCAAGCTCAGCTACTCCACCTTCTCTATCAAGAACTCAGCACCTGAGAAGTATACAAAGACCACAACAAGACAGGTGTGCACTTTGGATCCACACGACAAAACCTTGGTCACCGCTTCAAAACTAAACCCTATGTATCACCGTTTTCTCAGGGGCGAGTGGGAGGGGGGTGCTCAACACACAATGGTGGAGGTGTTACCCCAACTTAACCTCCATCTCTATCAGGGACCAGCAAACTGAAATTTCTCACTCTAAAAAGTACTCAGGTATTCAAGATTTGATCACTCTTTCTTTTCTTTAGAGATTCTGCTTCTCATGGCCTTCCTATGGAGACTTGTCTAAGATGACTAACTTCAGTCTCAGCCTGGTTAACCCTTTAGCCTAACCCAAATCAAGGCTTCAGAGCTTCTAAGTTTCCTGCTTCTCTACCCATTCCCTGCACTTCTTCCCTCCTTAAAAGATGCCAGTCTTTAAAACACACACACACCAATTAGCTCCTGCTTGGGTGCCTTAACCACCAGCAAGCACCTACTGGGGCCACCCCATTGAACCTTCTTTATTTCCAAAAATTACACAATCTACCCCTAATGGCCTCCTCCTCCTGCTTTCCTTGTTCCAAGTTTCTAGTCCCTAAGGTTTCCTTTTTCAATTCCTGCTGAAAGCTCCAAACCAACAAACAAAACAACAGTTGCTAGTTAAAATTACCCCACACACACTCTCCAAAATAGGCCTCTGGTACTTTTCCCTTCCCTTCCTTTTAACAATTTGCTCCTTCATTCATGAGGAAACCCACTCTTGCCTTATAATTAAACCCACTTAATATGACTCCACTTAATAGACTCCACTTAAACCCCCTTAATATGGAGGTTTCCATTAAGGAAACCACCACCCCTCCTTTAGGAGTCTTATTTTTTTTCCCCTTTCCTCTTCAATTCTTGGCTTTTCTATCCCCTACTCCTCCAAAATTGGAATAATAACCCCAGAGTTTCGCTAGTTTGGGTGTCTCGCTGCAGCCCCGAAGGGGGAAAATGGCGTCGCTCGTTGCCCCGGCAACCGCTCCGCAACCAGCTGGCTGGCATGTCCCTCGGCGCTGCCCGTAGCGGAAGGGGCTGAAGCCGTTTCCGCCCGGACTTCTGCAGTGAATGAGGGCGCTAAACGATTTTCATTGTGTTGATTTTAACCCTCAACATCATTGCCACTTTTTCCCCACTGCAAAGCAATCCTCCAAGACAATTAGTCCTTGCACCCTTCATGAAATGGGATAAAAACAGATGCCTTCAATTATTATCATTATAAAATAATAAAAATAAAAATCTTTAAAACCAGTTGTTTGTTTATTTTTATTTATTTCATGCATTTATATTCTTTTTCAGGTGCCGTATCTGTTCTGGATACAGTAATTGCATGTCACCTAGTCTAGACTAGGTAGAGAAATAATTTATGATGTACTTATTTCGCTGTTTTGTTTTTTATTTTTTGTTTGTTTTATTGTGTTATTTTGTTATTTGTATGTGCACCACCAAGTGGGAAATGTCCCAAATGGGCAGTAAAAGAAAAATGCAATTTGGGCACCTCTGCTCTAGAAAAAACTCTGGCAGGACTTTCAATACCAGCAAAGTTACATATACAAAGTTACATGTATGTATGATACTTGATTAATTGTACTGCTACAGTGTATTGTTCGGTTTATTGCTGCATTGTGTTGCTCGATTGTATCATTGTACTGTCTGCTTATATTGCTATATTGTGTTGTTCGATTGTTTTGCTACTTCGTTTTGCTTGATTGTATTGCTAGATTGTATTGCTCGTCCCATTGCATTGTTTCTTTCATTATATTTTACTGTATTATATTGTTGATTGTTTTGTTGTTGTGAACCGCTCTGAGTTGGTTTTTACCGAGTAGGGCGGCATACAAAATTGAATAAATAAATAAATTACTGTAGACAGACAGACAGACAGACAGACAGACAGACAGATAGATAGATAGATAGATAGATGGATAGATAGATAGATAGATAGATAGATAGAGAATATACAGAAGTACTTTATCATTCACTTCCTCTAGGGCAGGTGTGCCCAAACTATGGATTGGGGGCCAGATCCAGCCCCTGGTGCCAATTCATCCAGTCCACAAAGTTCTTGTCGCTCCTTTAAGCGGAACTAAAACATGCGTGTACAAGCGCATTTTACTTCTGCTTCCAGGAGTGACCAGGGCTTCATGGGCCGGATGTCTACTTCCACTTTTGATGGTGGCAGTGGTGGTGATGTGGGCCACATGAAATGGTGCCATGGGCCATAGTTTGAGAACCCCTGCCCTGGACCTTCAGTGGCTTCTAAAACTCTGCCACCAAGGGACAAGAACTATTGGATGCCTTTGAAAGGAACATGTCCATCTGGACCTCAGAAATGTTATAAGAGGAATAATACTAATAAGTATGTATATTTTCTCCACTGGTTTAGGTTTGAGGCATCCTGTCACTATACACATTGTTTTATTAACAGTGATGCCAACTTGCTTTGCGTGTGCAGATGCCACAGAAATGGCTTGGTTTCCTTTCTGATATGACCAACCCTTGGGGTTTTGGGTTCAGTCCCTGCTCAAAAGCCAGTCATATCTGACTCTAGAGTTCGGTGCTTATCTCCATTTACAGCCAAAGAGCCGATGCTGTCTGCATCTGCAGATGTTTCCATTGTCATGTGAGAGGCATGACTAGTTGCCAGAATGCTGTTAACCTTTCCCGGTGAAGTAGTACCCATTTATTTACTTGCAATTTCTTGCTTTCAAACTGCTAGGTTGGCAGGAGCTGGGGCAAACAATGGGAGCTCACTCATCCATGCAGCACTTGGGTCGTGAACTGCTGATCTGCCAACTTTCCAGTGGTCAAGTTCGGCGTCTTAACTACTGAGCCACCACAGTCTTGATCTAGAGACGCACCTCCAAATTAACACTGGCGGTCCTGTATTGCCATGGGACAGAAATGGAGCCTGTGTGTTTTTTGAATTTGTAATGAAGATTCTCTGTGTGCTGTTTACCAGGATGGAGGTGGCAGTGATGCATTATGGGTGTCACTGGGCAGAAGCTGCTTGCCAGACTAAACATCCTAGCCTCGTGTTCTGGAAGAAATGAAACTTAAATTGGATAGAGTTGTAATACTGTATAGTCATTGGCTGAAATCCTTTAGGGCAGGGGTGCCCAAACTTTTTGGGCCACAGGCCAGTCATGTGGCTCAGGGAGCCCAAACTACAAACCAAGGGCCGGACCCGGTCCCTGATGCCAATTTATCTGGCCCGCAAAGTCCTCATCGCTCTTACATGTATAAGGTGATGTGCAAATCTATTCTGAGTGCTTGTATGGGTGTGAGCCGCAAAGACACTGCAGTCCTGAAATAGCATTGAGATTCCAGTCATGTCTCTCCAGAGATTGTGCTGATTTTTGAGAGATTGCAGCACCATCTATATGGATGCAAATGAGCCTGTCTTGATTAAAAAGGAAAACAAATTGAGTTTTAAAATGCAGCTAATCAAAGAGTTAAAGAGAGGTTAATCCTTGTGGATTAATCAAATTGCATGCATAAAAGGAAGGGGGGAAAGGTAAGGGGGAAAATGAGAGATGGAAGAGAGCGAAAGATTGGTTTTGGCTAATTTTAAACATGGCCCTTTCAGGAAGCTTTTGGTATGAATATAATCTCCTAGTCATCACTTCTTCTGTGAGAAGAATTATCCAGAAAGACTGGTAAATTGCTGTACTTTGGGAATAAGTTGAATTGCAGGAGGACCATTCATCACAGTAACAAAAATTATATATAAAATTCTCATTTGGGAAATACTTTAGGATTAATAAAAAAAATGCTTCAAAGTTCTCCATTGTTCTTCATCAGACAGTGGAGAAAGGAGAAGCAAAATAATTTGTGGCTATGAAGGGAGCTTTTAAATTACAGTAAAACCTCACATAGAGTGCCTCGCTTAGAGACTAACTCACTTAAAGAACAGAATTTTCTCTGAATGGTCGCCTCGCTTAACAACTAAAACCAACCAAAAACTTGCTTAACAACTAAATCAGGGTTCGCAATCCCCCCCCAAGTCACAATTGGTCACTTGCAATGGTGTTTCACTTAAAGAGCAAACTCAAAGAGCAAACTCAAAGAGCAATCCCATGGAACGCATTATGCTCTTTAAGCGAGGTACCACTGTATATGGAAAATTTGCAAACAAATGAGTCACCAGTATCAAGTTACATTTAACATTATGTTTAGGACAAAGGACTGCAGTGGCTCAAGTGGTTAAGACACTGAACTTAAATACCTCTAACGTCAGAGTTCAATTCCAGGGTACTACATGACGGAGTGAGCTCTCATCTCTGTCTCAGCTCCTGCCAAGCTAGCAGTTCAAAAGCAAGATATTGCAAATAGATAAACAGGGACCACTTTGGTGGGAAGGTAAACAGTGTCTTAACCACTAAGTCCCTTCAGTCCTTATGCATGGGTAGGCTCAGAGAAAACAGAGGTCTGCACTGAGAAGGACACATGATTTTTATTATTCTTGCTAATCTCTCCATGGGACAAAAACACACACACAAGTAGCCAATCTTTTGGAAAACAAAGGCATTGAATGGAACTAAAGAAGTCTTTGATTTGCTACCACCAGGTGCTAAGGGACTGCTAAGAATATCTCCTTATTTCCTTACTCTGGTTTTGGGCACTAGTGTGATTACAGAATGGCATCACCTTGTCTGTAGAAGGCAAAGCCAACCCGAGTAATTGTCCATCTCAGAAACATTGTCTTCCCAAGTTTTGTCATGTCAAAAGCCTCTGTGACCTTCCCAGTCGGGAGCAGCTTCCCTTGTTAAAATTCTGTGCCTTGGATATCTCCATATTAAAGCAGATATTAAGCCATAAAATGTAATATGTTATGACGCCATAAAATGCAGCGTAATTGCTACAAAACTATAAAACGTAATGTAGTTGGCTCACAGGCCATTATCTTTCTCTCTCTCTCTCAATATGGCTTGAAAGCATTATCAAACAGCCTGGGTGAGGGCAAACAGAACATTGAAAAACAAAACAAAACAAAATCTCTTTATAGCAGACTGTAAGCAGTGGAGTGACCTCATATGCCCTCCTCTAACTCCAGGAGGAATAAACTCCTTTTCCTTCCTGCAGTTAAGTCTGGTCGCCAGTTTAACTTCCCCAAACAGCTTGCATAAAATTTTGTTGGAGCATGGCAGAAAATTAAAACAATAGTCCTCGGGCATCTCGTCAAATGGTGCGCCCACTGTTCCCCTGTGAGCCAAATGTTGGGATTAATCAAAATAAAGAGAGGCCAACAGAGGCCAAATATCTTGTTGTTGTTTAGTTGAGCTTGACCTTTTGTGACCTCATGGACCACTGCACACCAGGCTCCTCTGTTATTTATTTATTTATTTATTTAATCACAGCCACTGTACTGACTTAGGTTGGGAGTTTGGTCTTTTATTGTGTCTCCAGAGAGTAGTGCCAGCCTGTGTAACCTTGGACAAGCTGCAAATTTCCAGGGTACTCCCAGAATAAGTAAATGATAAACCACATCTGTGTATTCTCTGCCTAGAAGACCCAGGAAAGGGTCACCATAACTCAGCATTAACTTCATTTTGGCAGTCCAAGGTTTGATTGGCATCTGAAAGAAGCAGCAGCATTGACTTGATAACACAGAGTTATTAAAAAAAAAGAAACATTACATTCCACTATGATTCTTAATGATATCCCAAAGACTTGAGTTTTCTATTTATTCATAGAAGTAGACTGTTCGACAACACAGGTCACAAGCCACTAAAAATTTCAGCTTGGGTTTATTTTTCAAAGAAAAACACAGATTTAGTTTGGAAGAACAAAGAAACAACTGCAAACGGTTGCATATTTCAATATTCTCGGGATCTCTTTACAACAAAACTCTCCTTCCCCCCCATTATACTAACTTATGAACAACAACAGGTTTATGAGAAGCAGGTTATCTTTTTTTAAAAAAAGAAAGAAAAGCTTTGTAAGGTTGGTAATAATTCAACATTTAAAATACTTCTTCCTATTGTCATAAATATCTCACAAACACCCAAACTAGACTAATGACAGAGACAATTCACTGCTATGTCCGATATACAAATAAACACTGAAGCAGGTAAGACCTTAATGAAACCATACAGTGTGTTAATTTGCAAGGGCATATTTCTATATGGAGGAGTGGCTGACCCCAGTGTTGTGGTAATCCCAAATTTCTGTAAGACTAAGTTGGTTCAGCTTGTCCTAATGTCAGAATAGTGCTTGAGGAGAATGTTGTTGTGGACTTGGGCTTCTGGGAATTGAAGTCCAAGAACAGCTGGAACGCCAAGGATCACCCTCACTGGTTTAATAGATTCAGCTCAAGTGAACTGTGGTCTTTGATCTGAGTGTGGGTCAAGAGAGAGCTGCCATTTTAACTTCCCATAGCATTGCTCTAGTGCATTCTGGGAAATTAAAATGGTAGCTTCCAGACAACATTGATTGATTGATTGATTGATTCGATCCAACTGGGTGCTGCTAGTAGGTAAACAAACAGGCTACCGCTATGGATGGAGGCACCAGGCCGTGCTTTGTTGAGGCTTGTTGGTGTAGCCTGTTGTGCCCAAGGCCTCAGTTGCCTGAAAGATCTAAACCAGGCAGTGTGCCCTCACAGGTCCTATAGAAGTTTGGAACTTCAGGGCCCAGAAGCCATTGGTGGCATGGCCAATGGTAAGAGATTATGGACGCCATGGAGACCTGAAGTGATGAAAGAGGAAGTCAAGAAGAAGAAGTGGAGACATCTGGAAGGCCAAAGGCTCTCCCATCTTCAGAAGTTGTAAACCTTTGTTTCTTCTCTTCCTTCTCTTTGTGAATTCTTCCAAGTTTGTATCCTCAGCAGGGTGTGCCGTGAATTCTGGGGTGAGCCCTTTGGTTCATAACCACGCCCAGGCTGGGGTTTTGAGTTAAGGGTCATGCCGTGTGTGAGTTGATGTGCGCCTACTTTCCCAATAAACGGGTAGTGATGCAAAAGCTTCAAAGATCCTAAGCAAGCTCAACGCCTTCTCCCCTGGCCATGCAGATCCAGTTGGACCATTGGGGAAAGCCGCAAGAGACACCGGGAATGGGGTTTACATATATTTATAAAAAAATGTACAACATCAAATAGGCTTTCGGTGAATGCAATCCTACGTGGAGAGAAAGGGGGGCAGCGAAGGGGGGAATGCAAGACAGCGGTGCTTCAGGTACAGGTGGGTTCTTTGCTGTCCATTGGAAGCTCATTACCAAAGGTGTTGTCGCCGTACTGGGCATAGGGGGGTATCTGCGGCGCTTCGATGATCAGGAGTCCCTCCGGGGACAAGGAGGCAAAGACAGTGGTGGGATCCACCTCTCCTGGAAGCCTAGAAGGCAAAATAGGAAACAGAAGGATAGTTTGTGAATTTCTTACCACGCTGCTGCTTCCAAGAGCTTGCCAAAGGTGGCTCAAATTATATTAGTTATTCTAGCTAAATTGGCAGGTTCATTGTAAGTCTGGTTGAGGTGCTGCAAGTTGAGAAGTCAACATAGCCAAGCAATCACACTCATTTACTGCCCCATAGCGCTTAGTGCACTCTCTGGGAGGTTCATGGGTTAAGAAGCATTTTTGCCCCTGGCATGCTAGGGACTCATTTTACCGATCTCAGAAGGATGGAGAGCTGAGTCAATCTTGAGCCCTAGCCAGGATCGAACTGATAACCTTTTGGTTGCTTAACTACTGTGCCACCAGGGAGCCTAATGTAGGCATTTGTTTTTGTGGTCCTGATATGCAACAGAAAATGGCATCATCTTCTTTTTCTTCTTGTGCCCTATCCAATTCTGAATATCAATGATCCTCATGGTGATCAGCCATGAAGATTGTCTTGGGAACAATCTAATGCAGTGGTCTTCCATTTGCTTTCTGCATCACAGCGTTGACACCTGTATCACTGATCTAGCTCTGCGACTCACTTTCTCTTCCTGAGCCCTTTTATTTATGTATTAATTAATTAATTAGTTAAATTTGTATGGCCGCTCACTCACCGAAGCAACTCTGGGCAGCTCACAATGCAATTGCACTTCACCTTACATAAAAGACCCGACATACCATTTGGCACACAAAGTCCTCATCATCAGCCCTAGGCCAGGATGGATGAAGCTGCTACCCTCCATCAAGGTGGACCCCAATGGGATTTAATCCACTTGGGGACCATCACCCCTCCCTGTAGACTTTGCCACCCAAGGCCATTATTCCTCATGGTTGTCAGGTTAGCTAACCGCCACCTGACGATCAGCGTTGAGTCGCTGGCAGTAGGGTCTACTCTGTTACCATAGCAGGGTAACCTTGCCAGACTGGTAGAAAATATATGTCTGCACTACTTTTTAACTGGTGACAACTAGCAATTAAGATTTAGACTGAGGCCACGATCAGACAGGGAAATAACTTGAATTTTGGACGGATTGTGGCAAAAGTCACACAACACAGACCTTGAGCCACAAGCTCACTTGAACAGAAAACACAAAGTATTTCCACTCTTATATTTATAAATAACACGCTAGCTGGGGGATTTTCAACATTTGAGTAAAATACTGTTGTAAAAAAGGTTTTCTAAGCCCTGCTCTTTCACAATATGCACCCCATGCCTTTCTTGATAACTCGAGATGGACAAGAATTTGATTTCAATTTGTTCTTCACAACAGCCATGCAGCCACTAAATTAAACGTGTGGACCTGCTGCGTGCGTATTTTGAACATCGGTGTATTATTTATAACAAGTGATCCAAAGATCTTGAAATACATGTGTATATATTTTGCAACACATTAAGTGTACACTAAATGAGAAGTTATATTGAAAAATCTTTGTGCCTGTTTTTTATTATTGGTATTTATTCTCTGAAAGAGAGTAATACACTGTCATTATATATAAAAATGCACATTGATAACTATTAAGCGGTAACCACTGGGTACATTTGTCATTACTGTGTTACACTCCACTTTGAAGAATGGAAAATAAGTGCAATAATTTTTCAACATACTTTTGCCTAATCATATATTTGCACTGAACGATGGAAATACTGTACATCTACTGCTTGGATATATTTGTTAGAAAGCCTGGATTCACTGCAGCTAGGGAAAAAATAGGGTTTGTTTTCTACAGCTGCTAGAAGAGGGATGCTCAACCTGCGGCCTGGATGTGCCCCACAGCACCATTTCATGTGCTTCCCCTATGCCTCCACCACACCTGGAAATGCCATGTGGTGGAAGAAGGGCAAAATGGCCATCCACCCCCCAAAGCTGTCTGAGGGACCGTGAACCGGCCCCCAGCTTTAAAAGGTTGAGAACTCATATGCTAAAATATGCATGGTTATTTAGCTGCACATCGCACAGAATTTAATATGATCAATTTCCAAACAAGATGTTACATTTTATACAGAAACAGATTTCTAAGCTATCAAGATCTGAAGCCGTCAAGTGGCAGTGGATGATTCCTTTATCTCAATCAGAAAAAAAAATGAGGTGGTGCTTAAAAATAATCCAAATACTGTATGAGAATGAGAGATATCTTTGTTAAGGAAATTAAAGTCTGAAAAACAGACAGAGGCAAGCTTTTATCAGACTGCTGAAGGTTGGGAGAAGGAAGCAAAATGTTTAAATTTCCAAAAGTCCCCCAAATACAAATTAAACATGTGATCTAAAAAAGCGCTAAAATACACAAATATTTATTCATCTACTGAATCATGACCAGTGTGTTTACCTGGTTGTTTGCTAATTACCTTGTAAACCACTCAGAGAGTGCATTAAGCACTATGGGGTGGTATACAAGTGTACAGTAAAACCTCGCATAAAGAGCGCCTTGCTTAGAGACAGACTAACTTTCCTAAAGAGCAGAAATTTCTCCGAATGGCCGCCTCGCTTAACAACTAAAACCAACCAAAAACTCACTTAACAACTAAATCGGGGTTCACAATCCCACCTGCCAGAAGTCACAATGGATCACTTACAATGGTGTTTTGCTTAAAGAGCAATCGCATAGAACACATTATGCTCTTTAAGCGAGGAACCACTGTAATTGCTATCGGTTTCATAAAAGCTTCTTATATGAACAGTTCTGCAGAAATCCTTCCGTTCATTCAGTGGCTGAAGCCCAGTAAAAGTGGCAATCAATAGGCCCATTAAATCAAAGGGACATATGGCTTACCAAATCCCCACTGATTCAATGGGCCTACTCTAGGATTTCTACTAATATTCTTCTCCAATCAACCCCAAAGACCGGGCTCTAAGCCCATATAAACAGTCTCTTAGCGACTGTTTATATGGGCATGGAGCCCAATCTTTTTTAAAAAGCAAACTTAAGGCAACAGACCCAACTCTAATTAACACGGCTACCACTTCAAACATTTCATGCCCAACTGTTTCTGCCATGTCTCCTTGTAACACACCAACACTACAATATGATTGCAACCATTAAAAGACAAAATTATCTTTCTTAAAATTTCCCCAAGTCACATTTATTTGTCCTTTGACGGCTACAGAAATTAACATAACCACTTGTGGAATCTGATCCTCCTATGCAGGGATTCTCAACCTGTAGCCTGTGGGCCGGGTGCGGCCCACGGCACCATTTCATGGGGCTCCTTGCCGCCTCCAGTACCACACCAGGAAGTGCCATGTGGTGGGGGAAGGAAGGGCAAAATGGCCATCTGGCCCCCGGAGCTGTCTGAGGGAGCGTGACCTGGTCCCCGGCTTAAAAAGGTTGAGAACTCATGCTCTTATGCACAAATCAGATATGTTTCTGATAGCCTATCAATTTGTTTGGGTTGGAGATTAGTGGGAGAGGGTTTAAGAGCCAAATTATGCATAGTTAGTTGTTTGTTTTTAAAAGAGTATCCTGAATTCTTCTCGGATCAGAAGACACACTTTGTGTTAAAACTATATAAATTCTTTGGCAATAGGTTTGGATAGCATGTCTATCTAAGCTTAAACTGCAGCTTAGACACAAATGCAAGAACATCAAAGTCAACATTACTGTACAGCCTGTCCAAATAAGGAGATCTTGCAGAAGCCCAAAAAACAAGCCAAAACTGACATCTCGCTCAGGAAGGTGGAACGCTAATCCTTTGTGTGTCTCAAATTACATGTAATTTCTTTGGAGGCGAAGCGGTTGGAATGCCACAGGGGCAGAGAATAGATTGTTGAGAGGCCGTCTATGCTCTTCCATTGGTCATGACAAAATCATAAGGGTTTGTTTAGCTGCATCAGGTTTAGGATTAAGAACCCCTGCAAAACGATCAGTGTGGCTCCACCAAGGTGGAAGGGTTTTGTGGCAAAGCTCAAGATGCAAGGACTTTTTGGAAGGATCAAACACAATTTAATAGGGATGTACTATAAAGGGACTGTGGTAGCTCACGTGGTTAAGATGCTGAACTCGCCAACTGGAAGGTTGGAGTCTAGTTCCCAGGTACTGCACGACGGAGTGAGCTCCTGTCTCTGTCCCAGCTCCTGCCAGCCTAGCAGCTCGAAAGCAGGAAACTGCCAGTAGATAAATAGGGACCACTTTGGCGGGAAGGTAAACAGCATTCCGTGCGCTCCGGTGTCTAATCATGCCTGCCACATGTCCACAGAAATGTCTGCAGACACAAACAGCACTGGCTCTTTTTCTATAAACAGAGGGGAGCACTAGAGTTGGATATGACTGGTTGTAACATAAAATCTGTATGTGATAGGCAATTTCTGAGTTCAGATTTGGAATCAGCACACTCGATATCATGTAAATCACATGTGTTATTCCCAGTAGCAAAATTGTTGTTGTGCAGTATAATTCAACAATTGTGCCTTCTTTTTAGGGAAACTTCAGGTATGGCCAGTTCTGGCCATTTGACGTGTTCAGTTGGAGTCACATGCGCATAAGCTCAACTGTCAAGGGATGCACTCACATGTCACAACAAGCCATGAGTTCACAGGAATTGTTGTGTCATGTGCAAACGGCTGGCACATACAGCCTGGTTGCTCCAGTTTTATGGCAGTTGCGAACACAGTATGGTTTCTCATGAAATTGTGCCAACATAGAAAGTGAATTCTCAGTCTCTTTCGGGTTGGTGTGTGGCTCCCGTTTCTTGTTTCACTGGGAGAGAGAAGCATCTTTGCCTAGGCTGACAGAACACAATCAATTCTTCCTATTAACCAGGATCATCCGGCACGCAGTCGGCCGGCAGGAAGCCAGCGTTACTAGTGGAAAGACTTGGCTGAGCAAGTTATAGGAATGCATCTAATACATAAACATTGGGGATTTTAAATATCTGGGAGGGAAAACACAACAGGCAGATACAAAGCAGGCATTGTGTCATGGAATGGGATTATGGGTTCATCTGTTGCTTGGGGCTAGATTATGCATCACGCTTAGTAAATTGCAGTGCAAGAATCTGTAAACTATACTGCATTACAAGGGAGTTGCTACCCTATATTACTAGGGCGTTTCCTAACTGCGATAAACGCCCTCACTATCTAGTCTAGTGCTTTCACATTGTTATGAACTTTCAAGTTGCTTCTTAGGTCAAGGCTGCCCTTGCTCAAAAGCCAGTTGTTTTTGACCCTAGGGTGCTGTTCTCATCCCCATTTAGAGCCCACGCTGTCTATGTCTGCAGACATTTTCGTGGCCATATGGCAGGCATGACTGGACACTGGAGTGCACAGAACGCGGGGTTGCCTTTTCCCTTCGAAGCGGTACCTATTTATCTAATTGCAATTTTTTTTTCAAATTGCTAGGTTGGTAGCAGCTGGGACAGAGATGGGAGCTCGCTCCGTCATGTAGCACTTGAGCCTTGAACTACTGACCTCTTGACTTCCCAGTCGTCAGGTTCAGCATCTTAACCATTAAGCCACTGTGCAGTGATCCTAGCAGTGTTTTCAAGGCATGTTCAGTGTAGGAAGATTTAATACAGTGACAAGATATTGACTGGCACACTGATCAATAAATCCTCCCCGTTTGCTGAATTGCATTCTCCTCTATGCTCTCCCTGCAAAGCTGACCCTTGATCAGCATCAATCATGCGCTCTTCACCTCTTGCCTAGCGAAGGCCTCAGAACGTGTTTATGTCACCATGAAATGTCCTACTGATAGCATGCTCTACTGTTAGCATATTCTGGCCTTCACATATCCTGTGTTTTTCCACCTGTCTTGGAAGCCAAGATTTTGTTTACCTTGGCAAAGACCTCTTGCTGAAAGATTTAGGTATAAAATGCGGAGCAACAGTAAAGCCTAAAAGACGATGATTCAGTAAAACATAGGAAGGTTCACCCTCAACTTGTGTCCGTGTCTTCATCTCACACCTACAGTTCAGGAAGTGGCTTAATTACCATCTCCACCTCTGGTAAATTTCCAATGATCCTGATATTTGAACCTGAGTTTCCTGAGTCCACTACACCACACTGGTTCCCGGTGCTGCCTGGTGCTAGCAAAACAGCTGATGTGCCTGAGAGTATCTTCAGGAGACCAAGGGCTAAGAGTGACCATGCTCTCAAGCGGAGGAGAAGATCAAAAACTGTTTCAGCCTACTCGGCCCCTGGGACTCCATATGATTTGTCCAGCAACAAGTTTCAAGAATGGGACAGGCAGAGGGAAATGCTCATTAACATGACCACACCTGTGGGACTAATGCAGGTTCAGGCGGGACTCCTGTGACCTTGACGCCAAGCCCTGTCGGGACTCCCTCTTGATACACCTTGCTTGGCACTCCTGTCTGTGGCCTCCAATCAGAAAAGTTTTCAGAGAAGCTGACATTTAAGTTTTATCATAGTTGTAAAACACTCCTGAGTCGCTTAGGTTCTTGGGTGACAAAATGGCTGACGCCAACGTGGAGCTGCTCAGAAGCAGGAGTCAAAGTGATGAATGGAGGCACTGAGCAAGACTCAACAAGTTATGGGTTTGCTTAAGCTCTGCAGTCACTGTGAGCATGCTTATTGCTCACCCCATGGCTGTAGGGCCATGGTGGTGAACCTATGGCAAGACTGCAAGAGGTGGCATTCAGAGCTATCTCTGTGGGCACCCGTGGGGTCAACTCAGCACAGAGTTCGCCCCACCTCTAATGCAGCCCAAAGGAAGCGTTTCCTCCCTCCCCCAGCACAGAGTTTGCCCAGCCCCTCTGTCCAGCAGCCCAATGAGAGTGCTTCCTCCCTCTCCCAGCACAGTTTGCCCCGCCCCTCTGCCCAGCAGCCCAATGAGAGCGTTTTCTTCCTCCCCTGTTGCTATGTTGGCACTTTGTGATCAATAAGCAGGCTTTGGGTTGCAGTTTGGGCACTTGGTCTCTAAAAGGTTCGCCATCACTGCTGTAGGAAAATGGACCTTGTTATTCTCTCCCATGTAATTCCTATAGGTGTGGGATGGAGAAGATACATCAGTGGCTAAGAAGCTCGCCTTGTTAAGCAGGAAGGCTGGCATGTTAGCAGTTCGAGACCCAGGTACTGAATGATGGATGGAGCGCTCTCTGTGCCTGCAGATGTTTCCGTGCATGGGTGGCAGGCATGACTAGACACCAAAGTGCACAGAATGCTGTTTACCTTCTCACTGAAATGGTACCTATTTATCTACTTGCAATTTCTTGCTTTCAAACTGCTAGGTTGGCAGGAGCTGGGATAGCTATGGGAGCTCACTCTGTCATGTAGTACTCGGGAATCGAACTCCGACCTTCCAGTTCAGCGTCTTAACCTCTTGACCCATTACAGATCAACTAAAACCAGAAAGCCTTCCAGATACTGTACATAACTTTGGTAGAACTTTGCAACTGAGCAATTATATTTGCAAACAAACATTATGTTACATCCCAAACCTTAACCCTAATCCTAGACCAAGATGCAACCCTAATCCTAACCGTAACCCTACCCACAAGGCATTTGGAAACTACAGGCTGTATGGAAAATCATATCGAGACAACCAGCACTTAGATAATTTTCTCTTCTAAAGATGTGCTGCCTATGTTTGGTTTGACTTCATTATGTTCCCCAATCAAGGAAGGTTGAGAAATCTGCTTTCTAATACAGAAGCCTATTTACACGTCTCCTAGTTCATATAAATAGTTTGCCCCACTAAATCATGCTCTGAGTCACGTAGACACATAAAGCCAGTTGTTCTAAATTCTAGCTGTAGACCAGGCCTCAGTGAGACCGTGACTCAGGGGCAACTGGATATGTTGTTTATCATTTGCCAACTGCCCTCATGTCTCTTTCTTGTCCTGTGACCATCTCTGCCACGCAGGCAGACACTCGTGTCAAAATGTCCCTTGCTGAGTTATACACAACCAGAGTGTGTAACTGAAGAGTTTGAGCAATCAGATTTTAAAGGGGTTCTGTGTTGAGGTCCTGAAAATCTATCAGCAAACAAAAGGAAGCACATTGGCAAACTCTGGTAGGAGAGAGAAAAACTCCTGGTGTGAAACTTAACACACACCACACAAACGTTAAGTATTTGCCTCTGATACAGAAACCTGCCACGTGACCCAGCCTTACAGTTCTGGGTCGGGTGATGCATTTCTTGCATCACTGAAACATCACTTTAAAAAGAACACATATCGTCTTTCTGGCAGTGACATTTCAAAAGCAATGGTTCATGATGTGATTGTTGTATGCCGCCCAGAGTCGCTTGCCGAGTGGGCGGCAATACAAATGTGACTAATAATAAATAAATACAGTAAATGGATATCGCATCTTGTCCACTTACTCAACTGCCTGCCTTAATCTGAATTTTTATACCATCTCTGCTCCACGAAGAGTTACGGAGAACTCAAAAAGCTCACCGTGTGTGCAACTTTTTAGTGAGTTAATAAAGGGATTACCCAACCCATAACCTTTGTCTTTTGATGATCGTTATCTGTAATATCTGCCTTCTCCCTTAGATTTCCAATGTCATTCCTCTTATGCTCCCTTCCTTTTAGCAGAGTCAGGAAAAGTAACTTCTTAGGTTACAATCCTTTAGAGAGCAGCGTTGTGACTGGCTACGCTGGCTACAGTATTCTGTCAGTTTTAATATATACTGTACAGTGTAAAGCAGGGGTTCCCAGGCTTTTCCCTCTGCAGGTCTGACCATGCCCCCCGGACAGCGAAGTGGGCCAGACCACGCCCCCCAGAAGAGGAAGTGGGCACATTTATGGCTGTCATAAATGTGGCCACTTCCATGTTTACAACAGTTGTGTGCACATTTACATACGCACAGGCATGTTTTATGGCTGACATAAGCACATCTGTGTCCACTTCTGGGCGAGGTGGAGTCAGGGCAGGCCACATGAAACAGTGCTGCTGGCTGGGGCCGGCCCATGGGCCGTAGGATGGGAACCCCTGACATAGAGGGACAGTGGTGGCTTAGTGGTTAAGACGGTGAGCCAGATGACCAGAAGATTGGCAGGTCAGCATGGAGTGAGCTCCCACCGTCTTTCCTAGCTCCTGCCAACCTAGCAGTTTGAAAGCAGGAAATTGCAAGTAGATAAATGGGTATCGCTTTGGAGGGAAAGGGAACAGTAGCCCGTGAACTCCACCATCTAGTCATGCCTGCCATATGATCACAGGAATGTCTGCAGATGCAACAACACTGGCTTTAGCTGTAAACGGAGGTGACCACTGGCTCATAGAGTCAGATATAACTGGCTTTCAAGTAAGGGAGACTTTTACCTTTACTATATACTACATAAATCCAGTTCTGCTCAGTCATCTTGAAGAACAGGGGCCTGCACTTCAGTCTCTAAAACAAGGGTGCCCAAACTTTTCAGGCTGCGGGCCAGTCACATGGTTAAAGGGTGCCCAAACTATGGCCTAAAGGCCGGATCCGGGCCCAATGCCAATTCATCCAGCCTGCAATACCTTCGTCAGTCCTGGAAGTGGAAGTAAAATGTGCCCATATGGGCACATTTTAATTCAGCTTCCAGGAGTGACGAGGGTGTTGCAGGCTCGATGAATTGGGATCAGGTGTCAGATCTGGCCCCCGGACCATAGTTTGGGCACCTCTGCTCTAACTTCTTCCCTGGTGGTTTCACCAATGAAGGTACCTGCAGGATAGCATTAGAATGCTACCTTGACACTCATTAATACTTACTGGATTTTCTTGGTAAAGTTCTTAGATACAATCCCTCCTTCCATTTGTTGTTCTTCGTGTTTACCTGTCAATAACCAAGCAGAAGGATGGAAACATCAGTAAATCCAAAGAAACAAATTTCCGACAAGCCTCTGTCCAAACCATAGTACAGTACAGTACTTGTATTTAGTCGGCTCAACACCACATTAGAAAGTTGAACTTATAAAATCATAAAACATGTTGAACTTAAAAAGAAGACTGTCATGCTTTTGTGAAATAAGGTGGAAAAGAAAAAAAAGTGAATTGTTACAGATGATAGTCCACAGGGATTTGGCCAATATTCAAATTCAAATTCAATTTATTTACAGTCCATGACCAGCATAGATTTGGCCAATATTCGTTTCAGCATTTTAAAAGATGTACTGTAATTCAAATGGTTAAATCCGTATTCTTATGTCCCCTCTCTTTCTACTTTTCCTCTCTGCTTCTCTGCTCAGTTCTCTTTGGACTCCAAAAACTTGATGTTTATCAAAGACAGAAAGCTTGATGGTTCTTGGCCATTAGTAATCATTCTTTTCATTCCCAAAGCAGGATATTGATGGTCAAAGAGGATAAGTACTTAAACAAGAATCACTATGGAATGAGGAACAACTTCAGTGTTATAAGGAAACTAGGGTGATGCTGTGTGGGTTTTATGATATTAATGACTTGGCGTCCAGAAGCTCACTTTAACAAGAAAACCTGAAATAAGGTTTGAGCTGTTTTATGAAGAAAAGAAACACTTCTAGGTCATGAGCTAAGGTAGGGGTGGCCAACCTATGGCCCGTGGGCCAGACCTGGCCCACAGCACCATTTCATGTGGCCTGCTGCTGCTCTCGCTGCTACCAGAAGCAGACATGTTTACAACAGCCATAAAACGTGGCCATGTGTGCGTAAACACGCCCATGCCTGCTGTAAATGCTGCTGTGGATATGTTTTACGGCAGTGTTTATGGCAGGAGGAAGCACATGACCAGCCTGCTCAGCTGTCCGAGGGACGTGTTCTGGCTCACAGAGCGAAAAGGTTGGGAATCTTTGATCTAAGGCTTTTTCAAGGTGACTTGGAGCCAGCTAAGACAACAAAGGAAGTGTGTTCCTTCGTTTAATGCCTGCTTCAAGAATTGTATGGGGTGGGTTAGGATCGGGAAGGTAAGCTGCAGAGTAGAAACAGCCAATGTTCTCCTAAGCTGCAGTCCAGATAAAAATCACCTGTCTGTTATCAGCAAGAAAGAATTCCCTAACAATAATATGAAGTTTGGAGAGGGAATGTTACCTAGGATTCACAGTGTAGGGGGAAAAGGTAACTCCCCCTTTATACTTGCTGTGGTCCTAATCAGGTGTGTTTAGGAGGAGGAGGAGGAGGAGGAGGAGAAGAAGAAGAAGAAGAAGAAGAAGAAGAAGAAGAAGAAGAAGAAGAAGAAGAAGAAGAAGAAGAAGAAGAAGAAGACACAATGACATATTGCTGGTTTTTGGGAACATATAACTTCCTTTATGCCATAGCTTCATTAGCTATGCACACAATTCAATGTGATGGTGGTGACCTCTAGAGATCTATACAACTTGAGTTAATGATACAGTACTTGAAAGATCATAATAAAGAGGAAGGGAGGGGTTCTGTGTTTCATCATCCTAGAGTCCAGGATGCATAATAACGAGCTGAAACTATAGAAAGCCAGATATAGGTTGAATACAGTGAAACCCTGGGTTACAACTGCCTCGGTTTAAGTTTGCTCCAGTTTCAACGGCAAATCCTATGGAAATGCCGTTCCGGTTTACAATTTTTAATGTATTTGTTTAAGTTTACAATGAACAATTCAAGACTATTTTTTAAAATTCTCCAATGCATCCCTATGGATGTTTTGGGTTACAATTTTTTTCGGGTTACAACTGAGGCTGTTGGAACGGACCTCCATCGTAACCCGAGTTTTTACTGTATTAGGGAAAACTTCATAATGGTTAGAGCAGTATGATGGTAGAATCCACTGCCTTGAGAGGTGGTGAGCGCTCTAACACTGGAAGCATTCAAGAGAGAATTGGAAACCAACCCTCTGTCACATCTACTTTGATTCAGATCCCTGCCTTGAGCATTGGGTTGGACTCAATGGGATCATAGGCCCCTTCCAACTCAGTTATTCCATGACTCCATGATATCTGAACTACTGTATTCTTCCATTCAAGTCTGCCCAGGCTTTGAGATTTACTGGACCTTTTTTTACCCTGTTTGGTGGTGGTGGTACAAAAGAGGGCATAAAATTGGAGGAAGCTGAAAGGTACAGGGAAAGAGGAAGAATAAATATGAGAAGGATTAATTCAATAAAGGACACCATGGTCTTGGCTTTGTAACAGCTGAGCAAGGTTGTTGATAAAAAGATCTTTTTGAGTTCCTCCACATTGTAATGAACTTGATGACATTTGAGGACCTTCTCTGGGGCTGCTCCGAGAGTCTGGAATTCCTTATCAAGAGGAAGTAGGTTAGCCCCTCCATGCCGCTCTTCCACTGGCAGTCAAAACTTTCCTATTTAAGCTGGCCCTCAGCAATTAACATTGTTCTAACAGCAGGGTTTTAGCTGGAAGTAATGGTTTTCTTTTCTTTTTTAAGGTAAAACATTATTAATATTTTACCTAAGAGGTTTTTGAGTGTTCTAATTTTAAATGCATTTTAATACTGCATGAGATCAATTACTTTGAAATGTACTATATTTTAATGCTCTTGCATTTGACTACATTGCGAGGCATTGTGGGTCCCAGTTTTGGAAAACAGTATCAAAGAAAAGAAAGGAAAACAAATAAATTGCCTGTTTAGATAACGGAGTTTCTGCAGGAGAAAACACTTAATTCTCATTGTTGTGAATTATATTTACATCCAATGTTTCTTCTAATAACCTCAGGGCAGCTTTTACCCTGGTTTTATTCTCATCACTTTTCTGGTCTTTAACTTTCTGAAGACTGAACGCCCGAGGACAGTGGTGGCGAACCTATGGTACGTGTGCCAGAGAGCTGTTGTCCCAGCACATTTTGCCTCACCCCTCTCCCCAGCAGCCCAATGTAAGCGCATCCTCCCTCCCCCAGCACAGAATTTGCCCCACCCCTCTGCCCAGCAGCCCAATGGGAGCTTTCGCTCTGCCTAGCACAGAATCCACCCCACCCCTCTGCCCAACAGCCCAATGGGAGTGCTTCCTCCCTCCCCCAGCACAGAGTACACCCCACCCCTCTGTTTGGGCACTCAGTCTCTAAAAGGTTCGCTATCACTGCCCTAGGAGGTAGATCAGACACAGCAAAAGAGTTGTTGGCTAAGGGTCAAAACTCCCCCCCCCAAGAGTCAGTGGGGGCTAGAATGTGGATCTCCACTGTCCAGTGCTCTAACCAGTTTATCGCATGACGTCACATGCTCCATAGTCACAGCTGGCAGGCTGGAGGTTTAGGATGAGGCCAGCCAAGTGGTATAGTGGTCAAATGCTGTTTCTTTGACTGGGAAGATTTAGAACAGGGGTGCCCAAACTATGGCCCATGGGCCAGATCCGGCCCCCAATGCCAATTCATCCAGCCCACAAAGCCCTTGTTGCTCCCAGAAGCTGAAGTTAAATGCTCCCGGTGTAGCAGCGCCCCTCCCCCGGTTGGTTGACATAAGAGCCATTCCGAATGGGTTTTCAAAAGCTTCCTTACTCTAGTTCTAGCTAGCTTTAATGGGGAACTGGAAGTAGAGGACTTTTTAAGGTTTTAGTGATTTTAACCTGAGACTTTTTATGATTATTCCTATGGGGTTGTTTTTATGATGGGTTTGTAATATGTGTTGTAAGCCACCCAGAGTCGCCCCGGTGAATAGGGCGGCGGTACAAATCCAATAAATAGATATGACTTGCGCAGTGGCAAAAAAACAGGTGGATTATTGTATTGCAAGATCAGAAAACCTGCAGCTGATTCCGGACTCCTTTTTTTGGGGGGGAGGGGTTTTACTATATTATCCGAGTATAATCCAACCTGAATATAAGCCGAGGCACCTAATTTTGACCTGACAACCCGGAAAAATAGATTGACCCGAGTATAAGCCAGGGGTGGGAAATGCAGCAGCTGCTAGTGAATTTCAATAATCAAAATACATGAAAATATGGTAAAATGAATTAAATTGTTGGTGCATCTCAATCTGACATGGTCTCAGGATCCTTGTGGTCATTGACCCAAGTATAAGTCATGTTCTCGGGGGGGGGGGCTCATTTTGGGGGCTAAAAAACTCGGCTTATACTCGTGTATACATGGCAATTCTTTTAGATGGAGATGATCTGTTCTTAGGAGGCAAGGACAATGCAGGCTAACAACAGAGTACTGGAACAGGAACACCGGCAGGGAGGGAGCAAATCCTTTTCAAGCTTTTTTAAAAAAAAAAACACAACGGCTTTCACCTGCTATAAGTTACCCATTCTGGTATGTACAGGCAAATCTAAGAGAGAGGGGAGGGTGAGAAACCTGTTCTTTATCTTTCCAAACTATTTGCTCCCTGCGGTATACATTCCTGAGTACTTATCTGTCCTTCAGAGGAAGTCTCCTTTGTAGTTACGTTACCTTATTTAGGGTAACAGTTAAACTTAAATTGTGATTAGATATTTGGTAGGAGGGACCGGGTCAAAGCAAACTTTGCTAAAGGCAAGACAATACCCAAATCTTTGAATTCTTCATGCTAATTTATAGCCTTTCCTTTTCATAAAGACTATTTTATTCTCTTCATACTCTTAATTTCTATCTGAATCCCCTTACCTTTATTCAGAATGTATTATTACTATATCGCAAGCAGGGATGCCCAAACTACGGCCCAGGTGCCAGATGTGGCCCCTAATGCCAATTCATCTGGCCCACAAAGCCCTCGTCACTCCTGGACAACGGGTGCGTTTTACTTCCGCTTCCACGAGCGACGAGGGTTTCGTAGCCTGGATAATTTGGTGTCAGGGGCTGCATTTAGCCCCCGGGCCATAGTGACTGGCTCCATGAACCACGTGACTGGCCTGTGGCCCAAAAAATTTGGCCACCCCAAAGGGTAAAATCTGAAACATGGGGTGCTGGGTTCTAAAAATGTGTGCATCAGATGACATTTTTGGAGTTACTGTTTTTTAAATTTACTTTCTGAAAGCAAATTAGCAGCTATTTGGCAAATGTTTAAAGTAGGTCACCAAAGATTTTGGGACAACTCTGGCCACTGAAATCAACATGGAGAATTTTAAATCTGACCAGTTTCTGAATACTGTGTGGTGTTTGTCAACCTTTGGTCCTGGGACTTCAATTCCCCAAAGCACTGATCAGCCAATGCACTGGGGTACACAGAAAGAAGATTGTGATCTAAATAGTTTGACCGGGAATGCTGTAGCCAGAAAAAAATGTTGAGATCTATATGCAAAGAAGCATGCCAATCTGGTGACCCTCTTCAATTGAAAGCCACGAATCCTGGAAGAAAGAAAGAACCAAAACCACCAGGACCAATGGGGTCAGTTGTACCTAGCTATAAAAACAAACAACAGTAACCACAATCGTGCGTACCCCAGGCAACAGCCACCTTGTGCTGCTGGCTAATCTTTCTCACACTAGGCCAGGCGAAAGGAACTGCGGAATGAATTCACCAAAAGGTGCCTTCATCTTGGCAGTTTCATGTCTGGCCTAGAACCGGAAGAAGAAGAAGAAGAAGAAGCCAATGTACTGACTTAGGCTTCTGGGAATTGAAGTTCAAGAACCAAACATTGTATGTATCACATTGTATGTATCACATACAATCGGCTTGCCCGATTGGAGCGGGGTAGTAAGTACGAATAATAAATAAATAAATTAATAAATTAATGTTCGGTACTTTGTAAGTTTGGGGGCCAGTTCTGGCCCCCAGGCCGTAGTTTGGGCACCCCATCAACATCTGCCCTCAATCCGTAGGAAGTCCATGCCCCCCACCCCCAGTTCCTCAATATAGAAACTTATCCATACCTATTTCAGGGTCATCAGTTTTAAAACTATTCCCATCCCAGTCATAATTCAATCAATCAATCTTTATTACTGCCTAAGACCAGCATTGTGCAGCAAAAAGAACAGAAGTTAAAATGAAGATACTTAAATATATACTGTACAGTCAAACCTCGCATAAAGAGTGTTTCACTTAAAGAGTAACTCGCTTAAAGAGCAGCATTTTCTCTGAATGTTTGCTTCGCTTAACAAATAAAACCAACCTAAAACTCGCTTAACAAATAAACCGGGGTTTGAAATCCCCCCCACAATTGGTCACTTACAATGGTGTTTCACTTAAAGAGCAAACTCGCTTAAAGAGCAATCCTATGGAACGCATTATGCTCTTTAAGCGAGGCACCACTGTATTTTAAAAAGGAGCGTTTTTGCTCAGAGTTAAGGAATAGTAAAATTAACATTTAAGATTAATGGTGTTACTATAACTAAGCCTAGGAATGTAATGCTAGTGGCTTATTCGACCCGTTGTGACAAAGATACCCGGAGTCATAGTGCAATTAACACTTTAGTTGATTAACCTGATGGTCAAAGCAGTTAAGGTTTAACTTTTCCCCTTCTCATTCTCAGTCTTAAGCAAGGAACTTTGGATACCAACGTTTGGATACAACCAGAAATGCCACCCTGCTCCCCCCCCACCCACCCTCACCCCCAGCTATCACTCACCAGACACTTCTACGTAACCATCTTTGGTCTTCACTGTCAGTTCCTCGGCTCTGAAGTTCTGCACGTTGACACACACTTTCCACGGCTCCCCAGAAAAGGGTGGGGAGCTACTGCCATAGGCCCCACCGTCTGTGTAACCCCCAAATCTGGAGCCATATCCCGGTGGGGAGAGGCCAGAGGTGCGCACCATGCCGGATCTGAGGGGCCCCGGCCAGGCGGTGCTCAACCGTGAGCGGGCCCAATCCGGCCAGTCGGCGGTGAGGTCGCCGGAAAAGGGGGACATCCCAAAGTCATCGTCCAAAAGTCGAGAAGAGAGGCTGGATTCCCTGAAAGGGTCTCGGAGACTTCGATGCCGGGTGGGGAAATGGCAGGAGAATGGTATTTGGCTATCAGCCATGATCTTCTTTGAGTTGGAGCCAACAAGGAGGAAAAATCTAAGAAAGGAAGGAAGGAAAATCCAATGGATCTATTTGTCTGGAGTTTATGAAAGAGTCAAAAATAACAATACAGGTGGCTTTCAATGGAAAGAGAAGTTCATTCAAAGATCTCACTGGCATAGAGAAGTGCAATAATTTTTCCCCAGCATCGAGATCCTGTTTAAACACCAGTGTTTCTGACTCCGTAAAGACAAAGAATAAAGACGACTTCGTCTTTCTGATACGAAACAACAACAAAACCCCACCTCTTGTAGGAATCAAACTGCAATTTCAAACGAGGAGACCAGACAAGGAACTGTCCGGGTAGCTTCCAGAAACAAAATTCTCGTTTGGCAGAAGGATTTAAAATGAATAAATAAATGCTCAGCAACCTCGTCTCGGCACCTGAAAACTTCAGCTTCTCCTCCCGTTCCCAAACAGAAGCTTAAATAAACTTCTCTCCTAAGAGCCCAGAAACTTCTCCAACGTTCCCAAGCAGCTGCTTGTCCTCTATTTATAACATGCCTTAAAGCACTGGGGGCTGGGTGTGTATGTGTGTGTGTGTGTTGCAATCCGTGGCCTGCAAGCTGTATTTTTGGAGACGATGAAACACCCCTGGAGAATCCGGGCCATGACAGCTGAATTCATCCCAGTGGGACTGGCATGCCCAAATTGAGATCCAAGTTTAGGCAGCGCATTGGACTCGCCCCACCCTTTCTATCTTCTCCTCCTCTTCTATTGGCACTAGGCACACGCAAGCTGGCTATTATTAACTTAGGGTGTCACGATTCTCCCCCCAGTACGTGTTTCTCTTGAATACCATCTTTTGGTGTTTGCCAAAAGCCACAAAGAGGGGCGGTGGTATTTTAAAACCCAGGAACAGCTCCCCGGTGGGTCGAAGGTGGCTTTTGCATTCTTCGGTTTCTCGGCACTGTGTGTACATAACATCTTTTTTTTAAAAAAATAAATAACGTGTAAACTCAAAGGCTGGAGGTGCAAAGCTGTGCGCAATAAAACCAGCAGCAAACAATGTAAAAGTACTGGACAATCCATGTAAAAGGGTAATTAGCAGCAAAATAAAACAGTGAGAGGACATTTAAAAGTGCTTCTTAAAAGGACTAGGATAGAGATGGTGAACCTTTTAGAGACCCAGTGCCCAAACTGCAACCCCAAACCCACTTACTGGTCATGAAGTGCCAACACAGCAACAGGGGAGGAAGGAAATGCTCCCATTGAGCTGCTGGGCAGAGGGGCAGGGCGAACTCTGTGCTGGGGGGAGGGAGGAAGTGTTCCCATTGGGCTGATGGGCAGAGGGGCAGGGCGAACTCTGTGCTGGGGGGAGGGAGGAAGTGCTCCCATTGGGCTGATGGGCAGAGGGGCAGGGCGACTTCTGTGCTGGGGTGACTGCATGGGTGCCCACAGAGAGGGCTTTGAGTGCCACCTCTGGCACACGTGCCATAGGTTCACCACCACTAGACTAGGAGAATAAAAAGGTCTATCATGGTCTCAAAAAGACTATTTAATTAGCAGGGTCATTGTTAAACAGCCTGTTCCATCTGCTGCTGTCTGCATGGAACCCTGTTTACGTGTCCTACCGAGGTGGTACCTATTTATCTACTTGTAATGTCTTGCTTTTGAACTGCTAGGTCGACAGGAGCAGCGACAGACGGCAGGAGCTCACTTTGTCATGCAGTACTCAGGTCTCGAACTGCCAACCTGCCGACCTTCTAGTTGTCACGTTCAGCATCTTAACTACTACGCCAACGCAGTCCCTGATGTGATGGGTAGTTGCCCTCTTTTTAGGGTCTCCTGGTCTCACATCCCAAAAGATTTGCCTGGCACTCTCACGGCAAATTTGAGACACCAGGATAAAAACTTTACCTTTCAGTTTCATGATGAGATGTTTTTTTTTTTATTTTACTTTTGATACTCCTTCCTCAAATATTACTGTTCTATGCTCCCTTGCTCAAAAGCCAGTTGTACCTGACTCTAGGGTTCAGTGCTCATCTTCGTTTACAGCCAAAGAGCCAGTGCTGTCTGCTTCTGCAGATGGTTCCGTGGTGACTGAACAACAACAAAATATCTCCCAAAATCAACTCTTTTAATCTTATTATCATGTTGGAAACATTTCTCATTGGGTTAGTTGCATGATACATTTTTTTGAATTTGGAATACCTAATGCTCCTTCCTTTTGGGATAAATACCAAAAATGTTTATTTATTCTTGGTCTTTTATCTCAATTTTAAAAAAAATATTATATTTTCCTATTGTTCTAATTCTCCTGTTAATTTTCTTGGTGGTATTCCAAAAAAAAAAAAAAAAGAAAAGAAAAAGAAAAAGAAAGAGAAGAAGCTTACCTTAGATAGGATTTTCATTTTACTTTTGAAAAAGGCAAAGTATCTTGGTATAATATATTAGTATTGGAAAAATGGGCTAGAATTTGGTTAAAACAACACGGGATTTGTAGACCATTAACAAAATTAGAGGAATTGATAGCACTGATGGAACAGAATGAAATAAATAAAACTTTTGATAATGGGGGGAAGGAGAATGGCTTTGAACATTCTAACATTTCAACATTATGTCAACATCTCAATTCTGTTTCAGCTAATTTGCTTCCACTGATTGAAAAACTATTGGTTTTTAATAGATTGTTTCCCTCCTTTTACTGTTTTGCTTCTTTTATCATGGAGCAATGATGGCAAACCTTGGCACTCTAGGTGTTCTTGGGCTTCAATTCCCAGAAGCCCAAGTCTCTGTGAATCCACATGAATGGGTTTACAGCACATACGTGCAATAAATGCATTTGTGTGGATCCACAGAGATGTGCAGTAAACCCATTTGTGTGGATTCACAGAGACTTGGACTTCTGGGAACGGAAGTCCAAGAACACATATGAGCAAATAAATAAATAAATAATAAATAAACACATGCAGCAAACCCATTCATGTGAATTCACAGAGAATTGGGCTGCCAAGAACACTTGGAGTGCCAAGGTTCGCCATCACCGACACAGTGTTCAAAGGGGTATATACAAGTGTTTTTGACAGAAACATAAAGGCTGTAACAACAAAAAGAAAAGACTGTTTCCCTTTTTATACACTATTTACTCACAAGAACAGTAAACGTCAGCACATTGGAAACATACTTTTACCTTATATACTTGAGTATAAGCCGACCCGAATATAAACCGAGGTACCTAATTTTGACCTGAGAAACCAGGAAAATAGATTGACCTGAATATGAGCCGAGGGTGGCAAATGCTGCAGCTGCTGCTTAGTGAGTTTCGATAATGAAAATATGGTACATGAAAATAAGATGAATCAGAAAGGAGTTTTCTCCATGACGGCTGAAATGCGCCGACAACAGGACAGGAGAGGTGGGTGGTGAAGGTGATTAGCTGCTGTCGTTTTCCATCACACTCAATGACCCGAGTATAAGTCGACTCCACTTTTTTGACCTCATTTTTAGGACTGAAAAAGTAGGCTTATACTTGAGTATATACAGTAAATAGTCCATGACAGTTTTACTTTACCCTTACCCCAGCACCAGTTCCGGGTGAAGGGGTGATGAATTCACAGAAAAATCTATTTATATGAGAAGATGACAACGTGGTCTTAAAATGCATGGCTTAAACCCCAGATTTGACCTTCTTACTAGCAACTGATTCTCTTATGATCGTATCAGATTGCTTTGCACTGACTCAAATGTGCACTGGCCATCGCTTCATGTACTTGGCTGACGTAAGAGTGACAATCCAGGTCGCATCGTAGCTGTCACTAGGGGGAGGGGCGACTGGGTCTTTGAATCAGTGCTCATTTCTGTTTATAGCCAAAGAGCCAGCGCTGTCTGCGTCTGCAGATGTTTCCGTGGACACGTGGCAGGCATGACTTAAACACCAGAGTGCGCGGTGGAGGTCCCTATTTATCTACTTGCAATTTCTTCCTTTCAAACAGCTAGGTTGGCAGGAACTGGGAGAGACTTGGTTCTCAAACTGATGACCTGTCGACCTTCCAGTCATCGAGTCCAGCATCTTAACTACTAAACCACTCCAGTCCCTGCAAATAAATTACAGGTACCAAAATTACCGAGGACACGATGGCTTAGTGGCTAAGATTCTGAGCTTGACGACCGGAAGGGATGGAGACCCAAGTGTTGTGTGACAAAGTGAGCACCCATCTCTGTCCCAGCTCCTGCCAACCTAGCAGTTGGAAAGCGAGAAATTGTAAGTAGATAAATAGGTACCGCCATGATTGGCTTTCAAGCAAGGGTGACCTTTATCTACCAAAATTACTAATTCCATCTCTTCATTACAGTATGCACTTCCACCAAAATACACAGCAGCATACAAGGTGAACTATTACAAGCCTCCAATGACTCAACAGAAATGATGGATAAATAATGAGCTCCTTTGTTTCACCAGTTCAGAGGAAAGTGGCAAGAGAAAATTCTTCTTTATTCCAACACAAAAAGTGGGTTGATGTCCCCAGAGGCAGGTTAGAGAGAGTGAAGGGACCCCACCACGGCCTATTCTTGCTGTGGTTTACTTTAGAGTAGTAAGGCAAAGGCCTCCCTTACTCGAAAGCTCATCTCTGTTTAGAGCCAAAGAGCCAGTGCTGGCTGCGTCTGCACACGCTTCTGTGGTCATGTGGCAGGCATGACTAGACACTGGAGTGCACAGAAACAGTTACCTTCACTGCCGAAGCAGTGCCTGCTTATCTACTTGCAATGTCTTGCTTTCGAACTGCTAAGCTGGCAGGAGCTGGGGCAGATAACAGAAGCTCAGTCTGTCATGCAGCACCCGAGTCGTGAACTGCCAACTTGCCGACCTTCCCGTTGTCAAGTTCAGTGTCTTAACCACCAAGCCGCTGCGGTCCCTTTACTTTAGAGTCGCAAGTTGCAACTAGAGAATTCATTTCAATCCGTGGAACAGGTGAGTCGCCCCGTCCCCACTGACGTAATGGGATTACTCGAGTGGAACTTGCTACTCTAAGCAACAGAATTTCAGCCAGTGAAATGGTTATCCTTGAAGGTGCCAATACGTTTTGAGGCTTTATTCTAGTCATCTTGTATGTTTGATCACTTGCTTTTGGGTTTTCTAGGTATGTGAGATGCAATTATACATTGTATATGTTTCTCCATTGTGACGGGGTGTTGGGGGTTACGTGGACAGTCTCCCATCTTGCCAAGCAGCAGGACTGGCTGCCAGTTATTTTAGAATGCATTTATTTGGCTAGTTTATTTTTAGTTTGTTGTGTGTTTTACAATGTTATTTTGATATTTGTATGTCCACCGCCCAGAGTGGGAGATTTCCCAAATGGGCAGAATAAAAATGCAATATATATATATTTATATTTAAATTGTGTCAGAAATTACTCTGGATTTTTGCTGGAGAAACTACGCTCAGGGGATGGCCAAATGAGGCTCCTTTCATGTCCCCAAGATCCGTCATGCGGCACTCGGGTATTGACCCTTGACCTTCCAGGTTTTGAGCTTAGCCTCTTAACCACTAAGCCACTGCAGCGCTGCTAATAAATAAATATAAAATGAATAAATAAATAGTTTGTTTAGCAATTGGAAGGCTGAAAAGGTGCCCATCCTGGCAGATGAAAGGAGGAGCTGAAATATTATTCCAGGCTCAACCGGCAAGAGTAAGACGCTTCAGTCATCAGGCCATCCTTGAAGACACCCGGCACACCCGTTCTTTTGAAGCCTAGCATTCAATTTCGCTTATGTCATATATATATGAGATAATTATTGTTTGTAGTCAGGATTTAGGCACTCCTGACTCTAGCTGAAGCATGAAATCGTGGCTCATAATCCACATTAAGTCAAACTCCAGCTATTTTGCAGCTTGAAAAACCAGTATTGTGAAGCGGCTGGGAGCACAAGACGGGTTCTGGGGAACCTTCAAACCAGGCGTCCCTCAGTAATTAACTGATGCGGTGTTTGTTGAAGGTAACACAGTGGACAAGGACTCGGGAGACATGGATTCAAATCTCTGCTTGGGCATAGAAACCTAGTGGCATAGAAACCTTGATGACCGTAGGTAGAGAAGACTCACCTTTTTGCCTCAGAAGCAATTTTAAAGAAATGTCACACGATTTAAGCCATGGTGAGGGATCATGGGATCTGTGGTCCACTTGCGTGTGATAGGCCCAAGTTGGAATAGAGGCTAAATCAGAGGTCATTCCAGGCTTTGTGGTGACCTATGGCTAAGTTCGGACTGCAGTGGCTTTAGTGGATAAGACGCTGTACTTGATGACCTGACTGTCGTCAGGTCAGCAGTTTGAGACCTGAGTGTTGAATGACGCAGCGAGCTTCCATCTCTGTCCCAGCTCCTGCCTAGTCATGCCTGCCACATGACCACAAATGCAAATAGTGCTGGCTCTATAAAAGGAGATGAGCACCGCACCTTAGGGTTGGATATGACTGGCTTTTGAGCAAAAGGGACCTTTACTTTTATCTATGGCTAAGTTGTCATTGCTCAGAGAAGACCTTTTGGTAATATGACCCCCGATTGTGATGGTAAATGGGCCCACCACATGTTTGCTGATCTGCAAGTTCCTTCACCCTCTATGGAAAAGGGTTATCGGAATTGGAGTTTAACAAGCATGTAGAGTGCTCCAGATTTCAAACTCCTGGCTTAAATCCTGGAACACAGCGTGGGGATACCCCCATGGCTCCTCATAATGGATGGAATGGATGACACATATGTCTCCTATTAGTGAAATTGTGTCCTTTGGAAAGCTGAATAAACAAAATGCAATGGAAACCCTTTCCGTGAGAACATCCTGTTTTATGACTTTGCTTGGAAGGGACAGGATATGGAAAGAACAGAAGCTTTTGAGTTCTATCCAGTGGTGGGTAGTCAATTTTTTCGCTACCCCACCGTGATGTCATGACAGCGTGGACGTAGCCGCCATCATGATGTCATGACATCATGACGTCGTGGACGAAGCCAAAGTCATTACATCATGACGTTTGGGTCGGAGCCAAAAATAAAATAAAATAAAAATAAAATAAAATGGCTGCCCAGAACTGCGCATGCATCAAACCTCCATTTGATGAATATGCAGTTCTATTTTTTTTACTGCACATGCATCAAACCTCTATTTGACGCATGCACACTAAAAAATAGAACTGTGCATGCGTCAAATGGAGGTTTGATGCATGTGCAGTTCTGGGCAGCCATTTTGGCTGCCTGGAAATACATTTCCGGAGGGGGGGCCGGAGAGGCGACTGAACCGGTCACCCGGGGGTTTACCACCACCCACAGTGCCCCCCTCCTGATGGGTGCTACCGGTTTGGGCGAACCGGTCCGAACTGGTAACAAGCCATCACTGGTTCTATCCCCTCTTAAGCAATAGTTTTAACATGAGAATTATCCACAACTTTGAACTGTGGTGGCTCAGGTGGTTAAGGTGCTGAACTCGACAACTGGAAGGTCAGCGTTCGATTCCCGAGTACCGCACAGTGGAGTGAGCACCCGTCTCTGTCCCAGCTCCTGCCAACCTAGGAGTCTGAAAGCAAGAAATTGCAAGTAGATAAATAGGGACCACTTTGGTGGGAAGGTAAACAGCATTCCGTGCACTCCAGTGCTGAGGCATGCCTGCCACATGTCCACAGAAACACCTGCAGATGCAGACAGCGCTGGCTCTTTGGTTGTAAACAGAGACGAGTATGGAACCCTGGAGAAAAACTCATGCAAACCCTGGTGAAAAATCCAGCCAGTGGCTTCTCTTACAGAGTTAACCCATCTCACATTCTTACTCTTCTTTTCTTGCTGCTTTCCACCTTTCCCTGCATTATGGTCTTTTTTTGGAGACTCTTCCTTCCTCTTGTCATTTATTCATTTTTATTTTATTTTTAGATTTATATACCACCCTACTACATAAAACCGACTCAGGGCAGTTTACAGAACATATATATAATCACAAATTAATAAGCATTACAATTTCAGTAACAAAATATACCATGAATAACCAATAAAACAGTCAGTTACAAATCAACCTATATAGGGTAGCTCACAGTCATAAAGTGTACACACACCTATATATAATAATATAGATAATTACAAAAATTGTACAAAATTCAAATACAAAGTAATACAAACGAACAATACAATGTAGTGATACAGTCTAAGAATACAATGTAATAGTACAATGGGGAGATACAATGGAGAAATATACTCCAGCAGTACAATGTTACAATACAATGGAATCATACATACAGCATTCCCTGGGTGGGAACGGTGTCTCATCACCTGCAATGGCATCTTAGAGCATCCCATTGTTAAGATCCCTCTCCATCATCGAACTGGCTCTAGCGATGGACACGGCTGCTTGGATCCAGTACATCCCAGGGAAGCAAGCCTGGAGCTTCTTATCATCACAGATATATCACACCTTGGGAATGTTCAGACTGTCCCTAGCACACCGAACAATATCACAAATCAATGGCAAGCACAAACTATGGCTGGCTAGAAGTTGCCAAGTTCCTACTATATCAATTCTGCTCTCCTTGCTTCGTGGTGCTGCCTGTCTGCTACTTCATTAAAGACAGATAGGTTGCTTTACTTAGAACCATAGGACCATTGAATTGGAAGGGGCCTTTGAGGCCCTCGGGTCCAACCCCCCGCTCAAGGAACCCAAATCAATGCAGATCTGACTGAAGGTTGTCCAATTCTCTCTTGAATGCTTCCAATGGCAAGGCGCTCACCACCTCTGGAGGCCGTTGGTTCCATTGTCATACTGCTCTAACCTTTAGGTTTTTCCTGATATTCAGCCTATATCTGGCTTCCTTTAGTTTGAGCCTATTCTACGTGACCTGCACTCTGGGCTGACCTAGAACAGATCCTGCCCTTCTTCTTTATGATTATTTTTCAGGCATTTGAAGAGTGTTGTCTTCATATCCCCTCTCAGACTCAGTGGTGTAGTGTGGGTTTCAGCCGCTTGGGGCGTAGGCCAAATTTGCCGCCCCCCTTATATAGGTATTTAAATCCAAAAGGCTCCAAAATTTACAGAAATTCGTCGTAAACAATCCGAGCACAAAATAAAACACGGGTAATTACCGCAAGGCAACTGGTTAGGAAGTCCGGGGGTGAAGTCCTGCTGCCGTAGCGGCCTTTGGTGCCCTGGCTCGGGGCAGGGCCCAGGACGCCGGCGGTGGTGGATAGTCCCAGCGCCCGTCCCCACAGTGGCCTCTTTGCCCTGGCCACTAGGAAGTCCAGGGGCAGTGGCAAAGTCCTATTTATTGTGAAATTTTGCCACCCCCCAAAAGTGCCACCCGAGACAACCCACCCGCACTACGCCATGCCACTGCTCAGACTCCTTTTCTCCGGGCTAAACATGCTTAGCAGCCTTTCCTCATATGCCTTGGTTTCCAGTCCTCTGATGATCCTGTACGTGTTCTATTTTGTCTACATCTTTCATTCAGTTGCACATTTGATTCCGACCCTTCGTGACCCCATGGACCACTGACCTCCAGGCACCTCCATCCTCCTCAACCCACCCAGCTCTGTGCCCATTTTACTGTATTTCTGAGCCAAATACTGTACTCTACATCTTGTAATTGTGCACCTGGTTTTTCCTCCCACTAGGCGTAAAACTTTGCACTTGAGGTGATGGTGATGAAGAGGCAGGGATGGAAACCTTCTGCTGTTGCTTAGCAACCACACGGTGGTCCACTCCCATACCCTTCCCATTGCACACACCCTTTGCTAAGCAACCACCAGTGTTTTCCTTCCCCAGATGAACAACACAGTTGCCTAGAGCCGAAGGCCCAACGTAAAGCGATGTGGGCGGCCTGTAATTATATCTCCTAAAAATTTTGTTCCCTTCGAAGTCGCCAGGAAGACTATGATTGTGTTCAGCAGGCAGCCCTCAATAAATTTTGCCCTTCACCTTGGCAAAGATTGTCCCTTCTACTATTCTTTCCTGCATCGAGCAAATACTTGTTTTATTTAAACTTTTTGTTCAACCAAGAACTCAGATTTTAGCCAACGTGATGGTTTTCTTTTCTTTTCAAAGATAAAGTAATATTAGCACTTTAGTCAAATGATGTTAATGTTTTTAGTTTTCTTTTTCTTTTTTTGCACACAGATCTAATTTTTAATAATTTTAACTTTTAAAAGAAATTTAACAAAACAAACAGAAAATCATGATACAGTACATAACAATATCATGCAAATACAGCACAATACAATTAGAAGAAAAACATTTAAAAAGTAATAATAAAAAGACTTCTAATGTTGTATAAAGTTTCACTTTGAATTAACCAAAAAAAGTAAAAACAACAGAAATAAAAATCACCTGTGATATTTACAAGGCCCTGTTTTTAGTTTTCATATGATAATAAATCAAATTTTACCTTAACGTTTGTAAGCTTATCAAACTTCAGTCTCTATCTTTTAAAAAAAAGTTTCTTGAGTCCCATTTCTGAGAGAAAGGTAGTATGCAAATAAAACAGAAAATAATAAATAAATATGACTCAGCACCGATCACTGTAACTTTCAGGTTTTAAATTACAGTACTGTCTTTCTACCGCATGACAAATCACTCTGATGTGATCCATTGTTTGCTTGCTAAGAATTTGTGCCTTCTTAAGCAACCATAAACCACAATCTGAATCTGTTGCTTCTTGTTGACTTACCGGTACTAAAGTCTGTTTAAAACACAGCTTGGTGTGGTCTTTGAACACATAACTTTGGCTTATTCCTGCCTTGTACGGACCATGGACATAAAGCCTTTCTTCCAGTCAGTGCAAACTGCCATCCTCGTCTCTCTTCACTATTTTATTCCAACAGCAGTGATGTAAGATAGGGTTGGATGTGTTGTTGTTTTTTTGGGGGGAGGGGGGCATTATTAGCAGTTCGAAAGCAAGAAATTGCAAGTAGATAAATAGGGACCACTTTGGTGGGAAGGTAACAGCATTCCATGCACTCCGGTGTCTAGTCATGCCTGCCACATGACCATGGGGAGGTCTGCAGAAGCAGACAGCGATGGCTCTTTGGCTTTGAAACAGAGATGAGCACTGACCCCTAGAGTCGGATACGACTGGCTTTCGAGCAAGGGAAACTTTTACCTTTAACTTTATGGAAAAAAAATTTTCAGCCTTTCAGCCCAACGGTCTAAGCCAGGGGTGCCCAAACTAGGACCCGGGGCCTGGATGCGGCACCTGATGCCAATTCATCTGGCCGGCGAAGCCCTTGTTGCCCCTGGAAGCGCAAGTAAAACACACCTATACAGGCATGTTTTACTTCCGCTTCCAGGAGCAATGAGGGCTTCGCAGGCTGGATAAATTGGCATCAGGGGCCACATCTGGCCCCCAGGTCCATGGCAGTAGCATACAGCCACCATCATCTGCAGCAGATAGGGGCAAGGGAGTTGTATAGTAGCACTTCAGGGCACCCACTGGTAGTGGTAAAGTCTGACTTAAGAACTCTTGAGACCACCACAGGTCCAAGGTGATAACATACAACCACCATCATCCCCAGCAGATACAAAACAGGGAGTTGTATAGTAGCACATCAGGGCACCCACTGGTGGTGGTTAAGTCTGACTTAACAACCCTTGAGACCCCCACAGGTCCAGCTCACAAAACCAACTCACCCGCCCCCTTCCAAGAACACAAAGTAGACCAAGTAGTCCCTTCTCCCTTTGGGTAGGCAAGTTAGCGGCTTCTTACCCGAAATTTCCCGGAGGTCAGCAAGCTTCCAAGAGACACCGGTCGCCAAAGTAGGCCCTGGGCTTGCTCCACCCCAGCAATGGCGACTTCAGCTGCTGAGTCAGAGAGGCACAAAAACTCCCTTTCCCTGGAAGCTGAGCATTGCAGAGAGAGAGAGAGAGAGAGAGAGAGAGAGAGAGAGAGAGAGAGAACGGCTTGCAGACAGTGTGTCCTCAGCTATTGCTGGGCAGGCAGCCACTGCAGGCCAGCGGAGTGGGCAGGGGTGGAGCAGGGCAGCCAGCCAGCTTTGCAGCTTGCTTGGGGACTTAGTGGGATTTGGGGTTGGTGTTTTCACAGCCTGAGAGATGCCTGGATCCCAGCCAGCATTCAAAAGGCCTGTACTTCACCCATAGCTGATGTACCTCACCGGCAGATTCAGGCAACACAGAGAACTGCAGTTCTATTAAAGCTACCACCTGCATTTATACTAGCTGGGGAAAGAGAGAAAAACCAGGAGACAAAACTACCTAGATGAGATTTTTTAAAATCCTGCTTAATTCATTTGATCCATGTTTGAAAGCAAATTTCTCCTCCCAGCTAGGGTTGCCATACGTCCCGGAAAACCAGGATTGTCCCGGATTCAAGGTTGCAAAAACTGTCCTGGCCAGTTCAATAAAAATCATGTTAAAGTCCCAGATTTTAAAAATTTACTGATTGTATATCATAACTTTCACCATCAAACGAGCGATTTCCTGCCACGTTGGAGTTGGAGTATACCTGGAGACAAATCTTAACGTCCTCGCCTCACATCACCCCCCGGTAAGCGTGACCAGTGTGTTTCCTGGAACTGAGGACGTTAAGAGTTGACCACGACACCACATCTCTGAAGTACAACAGATCATCTTGCAGTAAGAATTAACTGTTGTAAATAAATTCATTTATTTTTTGGTATATTTAATGTGAAAGTGCTTTATAGCTGTCATTATATTATTTTTTTAAAAGGCTATTTTGTAGATAACACACCCATTTTTGTCAAGTATACTTCTGTCCCGGTTTTGTGGGAGAGAATTATGGCAACTTTGCTCCCAGATCCTATTTTGTTTTGCTTTGCTAGGGCACATTGAGGGATGAGCTTTTCAGATACAGTATTTTGGACTAGGAAACGCCCTTGGTCGAAAGCCAGTCATAACCGACTCTAGGGTGCGGTGCTCATTTTTGTTTACAGCCAAAGAGCCAGCGCTGTCTGCGTCTGCAGATGTTTCCATGGACATGCAGACGGAATGCTGTTTACCTCCCCACCAAAGTGGTGCCTATTTATCAACTTGCAATTTCTTTTTTCCAAACTGCTAGGTTGGCAGGAGCTGGGACAGAGACGGGAGCGCACTCCGTCATGTAACACTCGGATCTCAAACTGCTGACCTGCCGACTTTCCAGTTGTCAAGTTCAACGTCTTAACCACTACACCACCACAGCCAGCTGTTTTGGACTACAGATCATATAATTCTCCATTCTGGCATTTCCATTAGGCAGACAGAATCCTTTTGGATGCCTAAATGTAGGTCACTTGACCTCGGCGAAAAGGCCATAGTGGGAAAGACTAAGGATAAATGGCTCCCTGAACCATGTGACCGGCCCACGGCCTGAAAACTTTGGCCACCCCTGCCATAAACCATCTAAAAGGGGCTTAATTCAGAGCAGTAATCTGTAGGCTTGCTCTGTAAGTCTGTCACTGACAGTCTGAGCTGCTACACATAAAATAGGACACTTCCTTTCTTGGTTAAAATGTTTGGTATAAATAAACAATAGCAGAAGCCCAACTTCCATATGCATTAGGTCCAGTGATGGGATGTAACAGGTTCGCACCAGTTCGCCAGAACCGGTAGTAACTTTCCCCAGTGTCCCAGAAAACCGGTAGCAGCTTTTGGGGGGAACCACCTTCGGGGCATACCTTTTCACTTGGTGTGCATGCATGCCTACAGTGCTTGGTGCATATGCACAGTCTCCTTGTTGTCCTCCTTGCTGTCCTTGTGTTGTGTGTGTGTGGGTGGGTTGAGGTGTGTGTGTGTGTGTGTGTGTGTGTGTGTGTGTGTGTGTGTGTGTGTGTGTTTGTGCTTTTATTTTTTTTCTTTGGCTCCGCCCATGTCATGATGTCATGACGTTAGCTCTGCCCACACTGTGATGACGTCACGGTGGGGTAGTAAAATTTTTGACATCCCACCACTGATTAGGTCCTTTACTGTTTTGTTCCTTCTTCTTCTTTACACCTTGCCTCTTGTTATCATAACTATTTGTTTGACAATATGAGACATTGCATAGAATAGTGTTATTTACTAACCGCTATTTACTAATATTGTTGTCCAGATTTTTAACATCAATGTCTTAGGCGGTACACAACAAATCAGTAAAGTTTATTATTATAATAGCGTTCTCCAACAGCTAATGTTAGAAACAGTGGTTATCATCAGTATAATATTCTCAGTACCTAGTGTGGAGGATTGAAGAGTGATGATGATGATGATCATCATCATCATCATCATCATTACTATTTCATGTCCTGGCAGCCCCAGCCTTATACAGCAATTGTGATTCAGTGTTAGAATTAGGCTTTAATATTTAAACTGGGCAAGTAGCAGTCCAGTCACATAGAGCACTTTCCAGCCCATGGGTCTCTTGTTGAGTCACATCTGACATCATTCACATTGTCTCTGCTGATGTGGCCATCATCACTGCCTCGAAGTTGAGCATTGTCGCCATCATAAACCAAGGGCAAAAGCTGCAGTATATCCTTCTTGAGAAAAGGAGTTCATGTCTTCTCAGGTCGCATACAATACGATCATCACCGACTGAAGGTTAATGAGGACAGTTTAACTGGGGAACGCAAGACAATTACAATTAAAAAAAGGGGGCGTTTCCACACTCTGGGCGTTGATCCCCATACATCTTAGTCACCGATTAGACTGAAAGAATCAATGCCAGACTCCAAAATAAAGACAACACAACAGTATCTTCGTAAAGATTTCAATTTTTATTCAACAAAGTTTAAAGGGAGACCCACCCATTTTAACTCCTGCTCAGTTGCTGTTCTAAGATGCAGCAACCTGAGTGGAAGGCAGTGCAGAGAAGGCGAAAACCTGCATCCTCCCCATGGACCAAACTTGGGTTCTGCAGGGAAAATTCCTTCTCGGCTCCAACTGGGGCAACCGGCCAAGCCTGGACTGCCTGGTTAAACGCTGGGTGAGCGGGCCTAGGTGCTCTCCCTAAGAGAGTATCAAAGAGTGATGCGTGTTTCTCTTTTTATCTTGCCAGTTGCGGGTCCTATTCTGCGTTACTTTGGTTCTGATGATGCTCAGGTCCAAAAGGAGAAGGAGCTACTTACCTGTGGTCTTTTGCCTGAGTCACAACAGCGGTTGTGTTTGGCGTGGTAAATAAGGGTGACAACAGGAAATAGAGGACAAAGTTGGTGGCCAGCATCTTCTTCAGGGTAGCCAAACTGTCCCCTTCCGTCTCTCATTTGCCTCCTTCATAATGATTGGCAAATCTTGGGGTCCTCTCTGAAGAATTACGAAGGACCTTGGACAATCTCATTGGCAGGCCAAGTGAAGAATCCTACCAGCCAGCCCATGTCGACTTAAGAGGGCACGGCCTTGACCATTCTTTAAATGAGAGCAGGAAATGAGCAAATCCTGGCTTCTCCTGCTCTGAAGTTCTCAAGACTTAACAGGGAAATGGTTCAACTCTCAGCTTCCTGTGATGTTTCAAAACTCAGCTCTGCAGAGCTGGGTTTTTTTTTTTTGGGGGGGGGGGGGCGCAGGGGAGGTGGTTGCCACAAGTGGCTGTTCTCGGTGGAGAGTAATTTACATTCTCTCATATCTTATGGACAGCAGCGTCCCAGCCTAAAGAAGATGACTTTAGCTGATTTTAGGAGCTGAAGAGTTGACCCATGAGCATTGCCCATCTGTTGGCAAATGCTACTGAGGCCAGGGAGTGGGGGCCTTTTATAGAGCAGTTGTATTGTGAGCTCGAAGGAGGTGTAGCATTGTAATGATACATATGTGTGTGGAGAGGGGTTTAGGATGCTTGCTTGAATTATGACAGGAATAAGCTCTCCATCCTGTAGCTAGGTATGTCATAGTGAAGCCACTGGTGACCATATATGGTTACATCATATATATTTTTCATTAGGCCCTGATAAAAAACATTGAAAGGTGCTTCAAAAAACCAATCAAGTGAAAATAAAATAAAAGCTTCCCCTCTTTCCATTGTAAGACTAGTGACTGGCTGGATTAAGTCTTAATTAACAAAATTCTTTAAATGCCTCTCAAAGAAAGATGCTAATAATATTGAACCATAACTTCGATGCTCTTTAGAGATCCTGCTCCAGAAGTTCAAAATTATTATTATTATTATTATTATTATTATTATTATTATTATTATTATTATTATTATTATTATTATTATTATTATTATTATTATTATTATTATTATTATTATTATTATTATGGGTTAAAAGGATTTTTACTGGAGAAACTCTGCTCAGGGGACGCACCTTTCATGTCCCCAAGAGCTGGGACAGAGATGGGCGCTCAATCTGTCATGCAGTACCCAGTTCTCAAACTGCCAACTTGCCAGCCTTCCAGCTAACAAGGCGAGCTTCTTAACCACTGAGCCACCGCAGCCCAAGTCTTATACAGTACTGTTTAATTGTGATTAAATGTTAGAATTAGAGTTTAATATTTAAACTGGCTAGGTAGCAGTCCAGTCACAGTGAGCACTTTTCTGTCATGGGGGGGGGGGCCTATTGTTGAGTCATGTCTGACAACATTCTTGTGGTGGGTAGCAGCAGGTTCGCACCAGTTCACCAGAATCGGTATCAGAAATTCTGCTGGCCCCACCTATTCAAGTTTTATAATAAAGTAATCCTAATTCAGCAGCAATGCAGGGCTTTCCCCCTAGCCACACCCACCATACCACACCCACAGTGTGATAGTGTCCCTGCTGATGTGGCCATTGTCACTGCCTTGAAGTTGAACATTGTCGCCATCATAAACCAAGAGCAAAAGCTACAGTATAGCCTTCTTGAGAAAAGGAGTCCATGTCTTCTCAGGTCCCACACAATATGGTCATCAGTGACTGAAGGTTAATGAGGACAGCTTAACTGGGGGATGCAAGACAATTACAATTTTAAAAAGGGAGGTGGGACATTTCCACACTCTGGGCATTGATCCCCATACAGGACGCTCCCGCATTTCCCCGGGTCCCTTCCACCTTGGCCCGGGGATGGACCAAAACAGCCACAGCTGCGGCCGGTGAGGTGCCACCCCTGCCCTCCCTCCAGGACCTCTTCCCATCTCGGCCCGGAGGCTGATAAAAGAACTGCAGCCATGGCGGTGAGAGGATGCTCCCGCATTTCCCCGTGTCCCTTCCACCTTGGCCCAGGGATGGACCAAAACATCCACAGCTGCGGCCGGTGAGGCAACGCCCCCTCCCTCCCTCCGGGACCTCTTTCCATCTTGGCCCAGAGGCTGATAAAAGAACTGCGGCGGTGGTGACGAGAGGACGCTCCCGCACTTCCTCCGGGCCCCCTCCACCTTGGCCCGGAGGCTGATTAAGAACAGCTGTTGGCGGCGACTTTATTGATTGACTGTATACTAATTATGTTGTACACCACCCTGAGTTGGTCGCACCAAGTAGGGCGGTATAGAAATCCAATAAATAAATAAATAAATAAATCTTAGGCACCGATTAGACTGCAAGAATCAATGCCAGACTCCAAAATAAAGACAACACAACAGTATATTTGTAAAGATTTCAATTTTTATTCAACAAAGTTTAAGGGAGACCCACCCATTTTAACTCCTGCTCAGTTGCTGTTCTAAGATGCAGCAACCTGAGTGGAAGGCAGTGCAGAGAAGGCGAAAACCTGCATCCTCCCCATGGACCAAAGTTGGGTTCTGCAGGGAAAATTCCTTCTCGGCTCCAACTGGGGCAACCGGCCAAGCCTGGACTGCCTGGTTAAACGCTGGGTGAGCGGGCCTAGGTGCTCTCCCTAAGAGAGTATCAAAGAGTGACGTGTGTTTCTCTTTTTATCTTGCCAGTTGCGGGTCCTATTCTGCATTGGTCTGTCTCTGATGATGCTCAGGTCCAAAAGGAGAAGGAGCTACTTACCTGAGGTCTTTTGCCTGAGTCACAACAGCGGTTGTGTTTGGCGTGGTAAATAAGGGTGACAACAGGAAATAGAGGACAAAGTTGGTGGCCAGCATCTTCTTCAGGGTAGCCGAACTGTCCCCTTCCGTCTCTCATTTGCTTCCTTCATAATGATTGGCAAATCTTGGGGTCCTCTCTGAAGAATTACTAAGGACCTTGGATAATCTCATTAGCAGGCCAAGTGAAGAATCCTACCAGCCAGCCCATGTCGACTTAAGAGGGCACGGCCTTGACCATTCTTTAAATGAGAGCAGGAAATGAGCAAATCCTGGCTTCTCCTGCTCTGAAGTTCTCAAGACTTAACAGGGAAATGGTTCAACTCTCAGCTTCCTGTGATGTTTCAAAACTCAGCTCTGCAGAGCTGGGTTTTTTTTTTGGGGGGGGGGCGCAGGGGAGGTGGTTGCCACAAGTGGCTATCGGTGGAGAGTAATTTACGCTCTCTCATATCTTCTGGACAGCAGCGTCCCAGCCTAAAGAAGGTGACTTTAGCTGATTTTAGGAGCTGAAGAGTTGACCCATGAGCATTGCCCATCTGTTGGCAAATGCTACTGAGGCCAGGGAGTGGGGGCCTTTTATAGAGCAGTTGTATTGTGAGCTCGAAGGAGGTGTAGCATTGTAATGATACATGTGTGTGTGTGTGTGTGTGGAGAGAGGTTTAGGATGCTTGCTTGAATTATGACAGGAATAAGCTCTCCATCCTGTAGCTAGGTATGTCATAGTGAAGCCACTGGTGACCATATATGGTTACATCCTATATATTTTTCATTAGGCCCTGATTAAAAAATCATTGAAAGGTGCTTCAAAAAATCAATCAAGTGAAAATAAAATAAAACCTTCTCTTTCCATTATAAGACTAGTGACTGGTTGAATTAAGTCTTACCGTATATACTCGAGTATAAGCTGAGTTTTTTAGCCCCAAAAATGAGCCCCCAAAAGGGTACTCGACTTATACTCAGGTGAATGACCACGAAAGTCCCAGAACCATGCCTGATTGTGCTGTACCAACAATTTAATTAATTTTACCATATTTCCATGTATTTTGATGATAGAAACTCACTAGCTGCTGCATTTCCCAACCTCGGCTTATACTCGGGTCAATCTATTTTTCTGGATTTTCAGGTCAAAATTAGGTACCTCAGCTTATATTTGGATTGGTTTATACTCGACTATATACGGTAATTAACAATTCTTTAAAGCCTCTCAAAGATACACAATAATGATAATTTTCAAGCAGATCTTTGATGCTCTTTAGAGATCCTGCTCCAGAAGTCCAAAAATTCAAAGAATATTACTTTTAATTGGCTTTTCATCAAATCAGTGCTCTGTCTGATCAGAGGACGCTTTCTTTCCTGATTTGTCGATTATTCCCTGCTATGTTGAGTTTCTCAGCCATTATGATATTTGTGCTTTTATCATTTTGCTTTTTTCTCTCCTTCTGCCTCACCAGACTTACCATTAGATCAAGAACAGGCAATGGTTATGCAAACCTTCCAGACTGAAAGAGCTACAGGAAAATAAAATTGGGACTGGGATAGAAAATGCTAAATGGCAGGAGATGATTTGACACTTTAAGGGGTATTTCTGGGTGTCTTTTATGCTCATGATACACACTTTTAAGGAACAGGAAATGATCAATGGGCTCAAAGCAGCCTTTATCTACAAACCATTCTCCCGAGGGTCAGAAAGTGGTTGGGGGGCTGTAATTCACTTTCCAACTTTCCACTTTCTCCACCCAAATGTCAGTGGTACAGATAGTTGCTGAATTTTGTTTGTGCAGTTTTGTAGTAGCCACAACAGCCAAAAAACCCAGTGGCACATAAGGACCACAATATGTGCACCCACCCACCAGTGCTTGTATATTTGGCATCAATATATACACAAGGAGAGAGAGAGATGGGCACACGAATATGAGCCACATAAAGACTGCATGATGCCCAAAATCACATCCAGCTGTACACACATGTACATAGATATTTTGTACACACATGTTCAAAGATATAAACCACAGCTTAATCTCTAGTTTACAGCGTTTCTGCAGTTTACACTTTTATTTGTTCTTTGGGTTTTCCTTTCCTTAATGTCATTTTGCCTTTTATCAGCGTGTGCTGACTTGACCAAAGTCAACTAAATGTCCTATTCACTGAATGCTGGGATTTCTGGAAAAAGAATCTTTACAGGAGAGTTAAGATTTGGATCATTTTGATGGTCTTAACTGTGTCTTTACAGGAGGAACTTTAAAATTAAGACTTAATTGTGCCTATCACCAGGCTGAAACTGATGGCCAGGGAGGTAGCTTGTCAATAGATAAGGACTCAATAATCATGATATCTCAATTCAATATTTACTCCCAACTAGTGAGAGGGCAACATTTAAACACAGAGTCCTGGATGTTAATGCTCAAACCGATATAGATTCACTCACAAAGATTAGATCCTTGAAATCGTTGGCGGAAAGCAAAAAGTTTGTTTTCAAATTGAGAAATATTTGACAGTGGGTATGACTTAGTATCACAGAACAGCATTTAGTAGAGCAAGATTTGAGCAGTTAGGCTTGAATATGGGCGATTTAACCATGTCCCATACTCTGAGAGGTGTCTATGGAACACCTGAAATAGAAAAGATTGCACATATTCTGTTTAGTTGTCAATTATATGCCACAATAAGAGACCAGTATCTATCGACATTATTGGATGAAATGAAATACTGGGACTCTAATACAAGACTACTGTTCTTCCTTCAGGGCACTAATAAATAGGTAAATATTAGAATTGTTAGTTGGGGCCAGTCAAAAGAGAAGGTGTTTTATTAACCAGATAGGGGTTGCATATAAAGGTGATGAATTCTATTGATAATATAAATATGAATGAATGAATAAATAAATAAATAATTCTGAATAAATTTTATATCTCAATGTGTTGTGATTGTATTATCCTACTGTAACCTGTTTTTATCCTGTTTTATGTAATCGTATTTTATCTATTGTATTTTATTTTATTTTAACTTGATATGGCCAGATGAATCAGTTAATTAAGGATGAGGATGTGGCCTTTCACTAGGCTTATGTTGGCAAAAGGAAAAAGCTCATGGGTTTTGTTATCGCTATGAAATTCATAGCACCTGTCAATGGCATTATCTACCAATGAAAATGTTTATGACCTAGCCATAAATGGTCACCAGTAGTTTCACTTTTGCATACCCAAACATGGGACAATGGGTTTATTCCTGACCTCCTGGGTCATAATACAACTGCTCTATGAAATGCCCCCACTTCCTGACTCCAGAAGCATTTCTCAGCCAATGGCCAAGGCTCATGGTTCAGCTTTTGAGCCTCTAAAATCTGCCACTCTATACTGAGTAGAGAATGTGAGCTGAAGTAAACTTGCTCATTCCTGTCCTCCTTAAAGAATTTGTGAGGCCATGGCCACCGAAGTAAACCTGGGCTGGCCTTGCCAATGAGATTTTACAAGATCTTTAGTACTTCTTAAAAAAGGGCCTGAGATTTACTAGGCATTATGTAAGAGGCAAGCCAGAGAGGGTAGGACAGTTTGGCACCCCTGAAGAAGATGCTTGCGGCTACTCAGGTAATTATCCTCAGGTAAGTATCTCCTTTTCCTTTTAGAAGCTGAGCCTCATCAACGCCAGAGCAGCGCAGACGAGGACCCATGGCTGGCAGATGGAGAAGGAGTTTGTCACTCTGCAATCCTCTAAGGAGGACCTAGGCCCGCTCACCTAGCGTTTAACCAGTACAGGCTTAGCCGGTTGTCCCCGTTGGAGCCAAGAAGGAATTTTCCCTGCAGAACCCAAGTTTGGTCCATGGGGAAGATGCAGGTTTTTGCCTTCTCTGCATTGCCTTCCACTCAGGCTGCTGCATCTTGAACAGCACTTGAGGAGGAGTTAAAATGGGTGGGTCTCTTTTCTTCCTTAATAAAATTTAAATATAAGTTAATCTACTGTTGTGTTGTCTTTGTTTTGGAGTCTGTGTGCCTAAGGTTCCAATGGGAGACAATGCCCAGAGTGTGGAAAAGTTCCCTTTTTTGCAGTGTAATTTCCTTGGGTCCCCCAGTCAACATATTTTGAGAGTATTTTGAGGAATTGATCTCCTGCCTGTAGTGACAGCATTGTGTGATCATGGTAACAACTGAAAAGAGATCAGCTCAAGAAACCATTATTTGTCCTCATTTTATGATGTCAATGCTCAGCCTCAAGGCAGTGGTAATGAAAATGTCAACAGCAGGAACAATAGCAATGAAGCCCATCATCTCTCACCAATATGTATGTATGTATGTATGTATGTATGTATGTATGTATGTATGTATGTATGTATGTATGTATGTATGTATGTATGTATGTATGTATGTATGTATGTATGTATGTATGTATGTATGTATGTATGTATTACATTTCTATACCACCCTCTTTGCCAAGGTGACCCAGGGTGGTTTGACACATCATAAAACATCAGAACAATACAGATTAAAAAAATTAAAAAGTTCTTAAAATCTATAATTAAAACCAATTAAAATTACAAGTGAATCTTTGTTTTGGTTTAATTTCATGTCAAATTATTCTGGGGTAAAAGGATTTTTGCTGGAGAAACTCCACTCAGGGGACGCCTGAAAGAGGCTCCTTTCATGTCCCCGAGAGCTGGGACAGAGATGGGCACTCAGTCTGTCAAGCAGTACCCAGGTCTTGAACTGCTGACTTGCCAGACTTCCAGCTAACAAGGCGAGCTTCTTAACCACTGAGCCATTGGAGCCTCTTTCTCACCAATAAGACAGTGGCTCAAAGATCTGACATCGCAGAAGTCCAGGGGGAGCTACGTTTGAACCATGGTTATATGATTATCTCAACTTTTCAAGATACTGTACTCCGGACACCCACCAACAGCCAGAGGGGAGAGAGAAATCTATTATTGATTTAGAAAACTTTATTATTATTATTTTTGTGCTGTGTTGTTTTGCTGATTGTAAGCCGCCCTGATCGCCATGGCGAGTGGGTGGCAATATAAATCTAAATAAATAAAATAAATAAATTATCACTTAAACATGTGACTACTCTTCTACTTACCTGGTTTAAATCATTCTAATGCTTAATCACAACTCACAAACAATTGGAATAATGGGATTTATAATTTAGATCCCATTCGTTCAATAAAATCACTCCAGTTAATACCTAGAATTAGCCCTGAAATTTTATTTAATGTTTATTTTTTCAATATCATATAGCTAAATCTTATGGTTTATCACAACTAAAAGAGGCCAGAATAGATTATATTTACAGAATCAGTTGAGAAATGGTAAATGAAGAATGCCAGAGAAGCGTTAAGGTCCTTCTGTGACTGGATTGTATCACTTTTTCATGAAAAATATAGAAGCCTAAATCTGTTGGAGAGTCCCAGCTTTAGACCCATGGAATCAACTGCTGAACTGGGAATCAATAGTGAAGTAAATTCAACTGATTCAGTATGTTACTTTATGTTAGGAACTACTGTACATGTTAGATCCAGGCAGTGGTGGGTTGTTAAAATCACCGCTACCCCACCGTGACGTCATGAACGTCGTGGGCATAGAGGACATCATGACGTTGTGGGCGGAGCAAATTTTTTTTAAAAAAATGTCTGCGCATGCGTCAAACCTCCGTTTGACACATGACAGTTCTTTTTTTAGTGTGCATGTGTAAAACCTCTTTGACGCATGCGCACTAAAAAAATAGAACTGTGCATGCATCAAATGGAGATTTGACACATGCGCAGTTCCAGGCATCCATTTTGGCTGCCTGGAAATACATTTTTGGAGGGGGACGGAAAGGCGACCGAACCGGTCACACGGGGTTTTACCACCACACCGGCGACCCCTCCTGATGGGGTGCTACCGGTTTGGGCGAACCGGTCCGAAACGGTAACATCCCATCACTCGATCCAGGTCAGAGTTATTCATCATTACATTTAACCAAGTGAACTGATGTGATTATGATCATCTTGTATAATTATATTCTGTTGTGAAGAAACTGGGAGAACATGGACATAAGTACATTATTAAAAGGGAAATAAACACCTACAACTTATTTATCAAGGAGGACATCAAAATCAGTCTGGAGTTATGCATCTTGAATTCATGACCTGAGTGCTGCTTGATGGAGTGAGCCACTGTCTCTTTCACAACTCCTGCCAACCTAGCAGATCAAGGGAGACCTTTGGCTGAACCTCATCCATATGAAATGTTTACTTTTGTTCTTTACATTGGGTTTGATGTAGAAATTAAAAATGATTGCCTTTGCTCAGAAGATTTCTGTTTTCCTGTTTCAAAACTCACGAGACATGTTAATCTTCCTTAAATGGGTATATCTCTGTGTTTAAAAAGTGAACATTTAGACCAGGGGTTCCCAAACTTTTCACGCCATGGGCAGGTCATGTGGTTGAGTGTACCGGCCACGTGGTTCCTCCTCCTCCCGCCATAAGTGCTGCTGTAAAACGTGTCCATGGCTATCATAAACACATTTACGACAGCCGCGGGTGCATTTCCGGCAAGATTGACAGTAGGCATGGGCATGTTTACACATAGGTTTACAGCTGTCATAAACTCACCTGCTTCCGTTTCCACGAAATCTAAGCCGGATAGCTTAGATTTTACCCCAGAATGGGATATTTCATTTTGGTTTTGCTGGACCAGATATTATTCGTGAGTTTTGCAATGCTTTGCTTTTTAGAGCAGTATTTTGCCTTATGATCAATGCTTTGCTTTTTATTCAAACAAACGCATAAGACCGTCCTAGGTCTTATTTCCAAGGAATTTGGACTTTGCTTACAAACTTGCCAACTAACTACTGAATTACTTTTGAAACGCTACCACACTCAAACCTTCCAGGGCTCAACATTTTGGAAATCGGAATGGGAGGGGAGAGTTGCCGACCTAGGGATAGCGAACAAGCTGGAATTTGGAGCTGTGGAAGTCAAAATAGCCCTCCTCCTGGGGAAAATAATTTTGGCAGGTACTGACACGGTCTCACTGACCCCCACTCACCACGGCCCGGTTGCCGGCATTATGAAAGGACAGTAGATGTATTAACTAAATTATTACCATGGTTTCACAGAAGCGGTGACAGGCGCATGGTTGATATTCCACCTCCTGTGCCAAAACAACTTGGTTGGCTTTGTATTATGGCCTTGATTTGGTGAAAGGGGAGCAAAATCTCTTGGATCTGCCCTCCTTCTCCATCATCCTCTCTCCAAACCTGAAAACGTGACTCAGACTCACTTCAGGTCAAATGTACAGCAGCGTTTCTTCTGCCTCAAACATACTTCAGATGACGATTGTGGAGCAGAAATGGACAGAAACAGGTTTTTAGGATGGAAAAGGTCAGGATTTCTTTTTATTTACATCTTGAACAACTAGTTCAAAAAGTCAGTTCTTAAAATCTAAAGTTTGGTACAAGACCACTGTTGGTCTGAGTAGTTCGGCCACCAATTGCCAGAATGCAGAAACCAAGGGGGATGTACACATAATCTACTCATCACTTTTCTTCATGCTCCCCAACCTCTTTTGATTCCAGTCTTGAGTTTGTTATAAAGCCCTGGAACTCATGACGTAGATGAGGAACATGTCATTGAGGTTCTCGATTTTTGGCTTCCCTGTAGGTCAGGGCACACTCCGGGAAGCTACTCCCTTACCATATTCTCAAGTCAGCTTCCATCAAGTTGAAAGTTTAGAGAAATAAATGTCTTTCTTGCCCTTTGTAAACTCTCAAGGGCTCACTCTTCACCACAGTCTTTAAGCACAGCAGGTACAGACGGCATCCAAAAGAAAACACCAGACTCCGTGGCTTTCATTTCGAAGGTCCTGTTTTATTCAGCTATTCCCTGTTGAATAACATCCCTTGTTCTAGAGCTATTGTGTGATCTTTGGGCCTTTATTGAAGGAAAACCAACTTTGTGCTTGTGAGCTGGTCCCCCAGCCCATATCCCCAGTGGCAGAACTGTTCTTCTTAAAAGCAATCCTCAGTAAATGCAATAAATTAATAATAAATTATAATCTAAATGTTCTCTGTCTCATCATACATACATAGCAGTGCAATGATGATGATGATGATGATGATGATGATGATGATGATGGAAGGATTTATCGTGGCAGCTCAGGAACAAGTTTTGACAACAAATTGCATGAAGACAAAAATACAGCACATATCCAACATAGTAAATGCCATCTTTGTAATGAAAAGGATGAAACATAGATCACCTGATCAGCAGATTTAGCAAAATTTCACAGACTGATTATTTGCAACGCCATTGCAAAAATTATCCATTGGAAACTTTCCCCCAAAGTTTGGATTTGAATGCAATGAAAATCTTTGGGAACATCAAGTAGAGAAAGTTTTAGAAAATGGGAAAGTCAACATCCTGTGGGACTTTAAAATTCAAACAGATAAACATTTGGCTCACAACACACCTGACATAACTGTTGTGGAAAAGAAGAAGGTCACGTTCCTTCAGGCAGCTGAGTGGACCAGACTGGGGGTCACCCACTGTAAATGCTGCCATAAAATGCTTCCACAGTTGTTCTAAACGCATTTGACAGCCATAAATGTGGGTGCGACTGGTTTTGCCATTTCCGGCAGTGGCGGGATCGAGGGTGACAGGCAACATGAAATGGTGCCAAAGGCTGGATCCGGCCCATGGGCCATTGGTTGAGAACCCTTGACTTAGACAGTTTCAGATTGGAATATCAGAAAGCCAATGTTTTTCTCAGAGTACAGGGTAGAATCAAAAGTGATAGCTTCTTTCAGGGGTCAACCGTGGTTGGGTCTTGCAAACCTCCTTTCATGGTTGTTAGCCTTCTTTCAGGGTGGGAAACTTGCACAAATAGAAAGAAAACCCTGAGCATGGATGGAGATGTATTTGAGGAGATTTATTTTGTGGGTGATGGGGGAATGTGTCTCAGTGTACAGGAGAATATCTTAGGACAGAATAGACAGAGTTCAGGCTTTACAGGATCCACTTTCTTCTTCGTGGCAAGGTCCACTAGGCAGAACCAAATGGAAAAGATAGAGTTACGAAGTTGAGCATAGAATCACAGAACTAGGGTGCCTCGGAACACATGCTAAATCCATCTGTTTGTTTCCATTGTCAGAAATGGAGGCTGCCACATGGATCTACTCCTGTCTCCTCTAAGTGCCTCTAGATGTTTTCAACTTCCACCTGCCACAAACCTTTAGCCAGTGGTGGGATTCAAACAATAGAACATCTGGTTTGTTGCCCTAATGACCGTTTAAAAAAGAAAATACTGAAAGGATGAAATGAACATTACTACAGGTGCTTAGAATATGCTGTTGCACAGATGAACGTTAAAGAAGAGTAAGGAATTTAAATTTGTGATTTCCACTTTGGGTGGCTGCCCAGGTGCCCACCTTAGAGAGAACCCTGATTATAAGTCCCATTTTAACAACCGGTTTGCCGAACTCAACAAACATTTAGGTATTGGTTCTGCCGAACCGGTCCGAAACTGGCCAAATCCCACCACTGCCATTAACCTTCGCCACTGTAGATGAGCTGATGAGCTGGCCAGTCAATTTTTCTTCATTTAGCTGGCATAAAAGAAGCCGGAAAGGTTTGTCTACCAGATGTTCCTGGATTGCAACACCAGCATTCTCTACTGTTGCCTAGGGCTGACAGGAGTCAGAGCCAAACATCTGGATGGCCTCACTCTGCCCAACTGGGGCTAAATATGATCTGCCTTAAGTAGGCTGAAGAACCTTGGACCAAACACTGCTGGAAGTCCTACCTGTCAGTTAAGAGTTGTCTCTCGTAAAGAAATAAGCTACCATTGAAGCAGACCTTAGACAAGTTACATTTTTGGAGTGCAGCGTCCAGAATCACCCACCCATTAGTCTGAGAAGTTACTTTTACATGCATTACCAACAAGTTGTTGTATGATCATAGAGGCTTCTCTGTCGTTCTTGTCCCACCCATCTTGGATGCTTCACTTTGGCTTCTTCCAGATGGAGCATTAGTTCTACCCCATTTTTTGGTTGCTTTGTGCCCAAGGGGTATTGATTTACATCCACATGCTTCTCTAAGAAACCTTTAGGGCATTTTTGAAGAAACATTTAAGAAGCCTGTTTCTCTGTTAAAGCTTTCTCTGCTGAAACCTTTTATTGAACACTCCTAAATGATAGGACTTGACTTCAGATGGGAAGCGCCGCACTCTACATTTCTGTCTCCCTCCGTACAAAGGGGTACTAAAAATAAACCATGCCTTCAGGAGAGACAAAAAAGAGTGGGATGTTATAGGACATAAGGACTGAAATAAACAAGATAAGAGGTATGTCATACAGATGGCAGGAAGAATACTGATAACATTACTGCATTGGAGAGGGGAAAAATATTTCTATCTGGATGAGCCCATCACTCTCTGAACAAGACAAAGGGCTTTTGGTTGGGTTGGGAAGATGAGAATCCCAACAAGCCCCAAAGAAGGGTTGTAGGTTTCCCCTTTGATACCCCCCCCCCAATTAAATAAAGCTGGTACAAAATAATATGAAATAGAATAACAATAAATTAACACTCCCAAAAATTGCAATAAATTAAATATTGATTGTGACAACGGCACACCAATTCCCATTCAGCCAAACTCAGAATCGTGACAATAATAAATACAATAATTAATAAATAGTCCCAGAAACACTGAACGACGCTCACTCCACTTGAGGAATCTGAAGGAGTCTTATTAGCTGCCATGGAATAATATGGCTGTGAACAGTTTCTCTAAGTAGATCCGTTCTGCCATGATCCACCGAGCCAAGCGATCTTGGGCTAGAGGAAGCAAGGGGTGGAAAGTCTGCAGGTTTGTTCCGAGATTTCTCTCTCCAATAAAGAGACTATCTTGAACTCTTTGCTTCCATTTATACAGGTTTTACAACACTCCTTTCTTCCACTTTGGTCCAAAGTCTATGTGGCTGATGTCCCATGATAAATATAGGCCTATTCGAAACCCAGTGCTTTGTGGCACACTGGAGAGTTGTTTGAAGCCGACAGTGTTTCTTCCCATGGACTCAGAGAGTTTGAGAGAGAAGACAGAGTTTACAGGAGACCTGGCGTAATGGCGGATGTCTCAAGGGGACTTCATCATCTGAGATACTTCGCTTCTTCAGCCTCTCTTTTTGAATTATACACATCCTTCTATTGGCATATCTTAATGTCTCCTAGCTACTTCAGGATGGGTTTAGGACAGGGGTGCCCAAACTTTTCGGGCCGTGGGCCGATCATGTGGTTCAGGGAGCCAGTCACTAAGGCCTGAGGGCCAGATGCAACCCCAATGCCAATTCATCTGGGTGTGTTTTATTTCTGCTTCCAGGAGCGATAGGGCTTTGCAGGCCAGATGAATTGGTGTCGGGGGACACATCTGGCCCCTGGGTCTTAGTTTGGGCACCCCTGGTTTAGGATTTAGAAAGGGTGGGGATGTTCCTTGGTGTAATTATGCAGCTTGATTTAATCATAACTGAGGTTCATGTTGATTTAGAGATGGGAAAACATCAAAGAATGACTCTTAAAATCTCCTTGACTATATTGGCAGGGAAATTTTGCTTGTACTGCATGTCTGTCTGTCTGTCTGTCTGTCTGTACGTATGTATGTATACTTGAGTATAAGCCTAGTTTTTACTCCCAAAAATGAGCCCCCAAAAAAGGGAGAATGGCTTATACTCGGGTCAATGACCACGAAGGTCCAAAGACCGTGTCAAATTGAGACGTGCCAAAAAATTAATTAATTTTACCATATCTTCATGTATTTTGATTATTGAAAGTCACTAGCAGCTGCTGCATTTCCCATCCTCGGCTTATACTCGGGTCAATCTAGTTTCCTAGGGTTTCAGGTCAAAATTAGGTACCTTGGCTTATATTCGGGTCAGCTTATACTCAAGTATATGCATGTAAGGAACAAACAAACAAACCTTTCTCCATCTCTGTGCTAGGAAAGATGAAGCATAAAGGGCTGATGGTCAGATCTTGTGTTGTTCTAGTTTGTTGTTCTAGTCTGGCTTTGTGTTTACTACTCTGGACAAGATCGATGGCACAGCCCCTTTCCCATCAGGTGATAAAGTATTCAATGGGTGATCTTCCCGCTCTGTAGAGTTGTCACAAGGAATACTGCATGGGTTTGCCTTTGTGAAAGGTGCGTCATTGTTAGGGCCATGGAGAAGGAAGAGGACATCCAAACGCTGCGCCAAGCTTATCCACTAACGCCGCATGCTGTCATAGCTGCCTGCAGACTCGGCGCTCCTGCTCCCACTCCTCCAGCTGTTTCTTCCCCCTGAACTCCGGCTCCGGCTCCGGCTGCTGCTGCTGCTACTCCAGCTTCTGCTCCGGCTGGTCCGGCAACTAGAGTAGCTGCGACTCCGGTTGGGCGAGTGACTGTAGCAACTGTACCACGAGGAATAGGTGCTGATATCGCTGGAGGATGAGGATGGGCTGGGTCTATAATAGGGGATAGGGCGTTTCCGGGCACTGCAAAAAACAGAGGAGGAAGGAAAAATTGAGTTAACCAAGTTTGCCTTCTGCTCTGTTGAATGTTTAGTATGTGTTTTGTGGGTATAGAAACTATCAGTGCTACATCATATGCTTAATTAGCTGTTGTAGCACTAATCTTAAGTACTAATTTTATTACTCCTTAACTCTGAGCAGAAGTGCTCCTTTTAAAATATATTTTAAGCATCCGCTTCTCAACTCCTTTTTCTTGCTAGACTATGGCTGGTCTTGGACCGTAATAAACATGTATTTGATCTGTAGGTCAGTCTTTTATTAATTTATTAATAATAAGCAACATACAATAAAAATGAAAAATACATACAAATAATAAACAACACTAAGCTTAATAACACTGCATCACAAAAAAGAGAAATATTGTCTGCTACTTGGTTTAATCCATGCGTTCTATACTAAATCAAGTGCGCTGAATACAAATCTGAAATCTGCCTACGACGTCAGGATCTTAAGTTAGCAAATCTCACCCTCTTGGTTAGGTTCTTGCGTTGATCACGTGGGGTACAGTTGCCACAAATGTAGCAAAAATTGTCTGGTATATTAACACAGCTCCACTTTCTCATCTTTAGTTCAAAAAGACTCACTACTACCTAGCTGTACTATCCAATCAGATGGTTTTGCACTAGAGACAAACCCTTGGTCCACCTCGCCTTACATAGCTATTTCTGATGTTAGCTCACTGACATGCCTGGCTGCTGCTGGAACATGCATGCCGCCAGGGGACGTGATTCAGCTGTTGTGCAGTGTAATAAAATAATAATAAAAATACTAATACAAGTGCTCCCACCACCGCATTTTCTCTTTCTCATTCAAAACCCCTGTTTCCAAAAAGTTAAAATATTCTTGTCCTGGTTTTATCAATTTAGTTTTAACAAAAGCATAATCAATAAATTCACCCCAGATGTCTATAAAACCCTTTTTCTTTCTCAAACCTTTCTTTAGTTTTAATTCACATGTCAACTTATCATTTATTTATTTATTTACTCGAATTTGTATAGAAATATTCCACAATTCTTTATACCAATCTTCTATTACAAGTCCCAAATACATTTTCCAATTTTTAGCCATTAGTAATCTCATAGATATAACAACAATAAGGATAATATCTTTTTATATATATCTCGACTTTTGTATTTCCAAAATCCATTAACACAACTATTCTAGGACTCATATCTAACTTTAATGACAATATTTGTTTTGTTTCTTCAAGCACTTTTACTCATATCTTGTTTTCAACCTTAGAATCCCACCATAAATGAAAATATGTCTCAACATCGTAGGCTTACTAGTGGTTGTAGCATTATTAATCTTAAGTAGTAATTTTATGAGTCCTTAACTCAGAGCGGAAATGCTCCTCTTAAAATATATTTTATGTACTCTCTGCTCCGCTTCTGCTTCTTGCTGGATTATGGATGTTCTTCAATTTGATTTGTAGGACAGCCTTTTATAGCACAGAGTCAGAGGTTGGGAGTTTGAATCCCCACTGTGCTTCTAGGGAGAAGAGGCAACCTGCGTAGCCCTGGGCAAGCTGCACAGAAGAAGGGAATGGTGAACCGTTTCTGTGCCTTGTCTACCTGGTAAACCTTGGAAAGGTTGGCATAAATCAGAATTGATTTGATAGCACACAGCTATTATTTGCTGGCTGGACAACTCAGAGGTTTGTGATTGCAGAGCCAGAGGCTGGGAGTTTGATTCCCTGCTGTGCCTGCCAGGAGAAGAACCAACCTTTGTAGCCCTGGGCAATCTGCACAGTCCCAGAGCACTCCCAGAAGAAGGGAATGGTAGCCACGTCTGTGCGTTCTCTACCTACAACAAGAACAACACAGAGTCCCTTCAACACGTCTTGCTACTCACGCCTTGTCTAATATTCTCCATTGTGTCTCCCAGGAGGAGAGCCAGCCTTTGTGGCCTTGGGCAAACTGCACAGTCCCAGGGCGCCCCCTAGAGGAGCATACAAATCATTCCTGAGCAAGCAAGAACTTAACCTTTGCTAGTTCCCCTCCATTACCAAGGGAGGAAGGATCTTAGGACAGAAAATCTAATCCAGGGGTGCCCCAACTACAGCCCGAGGGCCGGATCCAGCCCTGATACCAATTCATCTGGCCTGCGAAGCCCTTGTCGCTCCCAGGAGCAGAAGTAAAATGCACCCATACAGGAGTGACAAGGGAGCAATGAGAGCGGCATGGGTCAGATGAACTGGCATCAGGGGCCATATCTGGCCCATGGGCTGTAGTTTGGTCACCCCTGATTCTAATCCCTGCGAACTCTACTAATGCATCCATCTGTGGTGTGAGAGCTTCTTACCTTGTTATGCGCCGGGCCTCCAGATGACTGGGGGAATCTCTCCTGCGCTTCCTTAGAGGTGAGTAAGATTGTTTGCGACGCCTTCGCCTGTGATGCCCGTGCGGCTCCTTTTTGCCCGAGCTATGCTTGTAATCGCCTTCGTGGTCCCTGAGAAACAGATAATCATGACAGGGTCAATGGGACAGCCTTGGCTCAGGCAGCCACATCGCTGGGAGAATGCTCAGCCCTTTCCCATTATTTACATCCTCTTTGCCAGTGGGACAGAGATTCCCCAGGAAACCTAATTGCTCATCCTCATTGGACAGGGAATGAGCGGGTAAATACATGCCCAGTCTAAATCATGTTGCTGCCTAGGACAAGAGTGTTGAGTCTATAGCACAGGGGTGGCTAAAGTTTTCAGGCCACGGGCCGGTCATGTGGTTCAGCGGGGCAATCACGTGGTTTTACACATTTTTCGTGAGATAGTTTCGATAACAAGCCTAGTGATGATCAGCTATAAACTGATATGCTGAAGTTATTTGCTGAATATTCCTTCTTTTGTAAAAAAATAAATAACAAATCATTCCTTTGATAACAGTGATATATAAACAAAAGAGGGTATAACAGTGGTGGGCAGCAACAGGTTAGCAAAATTGGGTGGCGTCTGGCCAGGGTAGTGGTGAAATTGGGTGGCATTTGGGTGTGTGTGTGTGTGTGTGTGTGGGGGGGGTAGCGAAATTGGCTGGCCACGCCCACCTCCCTGTCTTACCCCATCAGATTTTGTCCCTGCAAGTGGTTCAAGGTCTCCCTTGCTCAAAAAAGCCAGTCATATCCGACCCTAGGGTGCAGTGCTCATCTCCATTTACAGCCAAAAAGCCAGTGCTGCCTGTGTTTGCAGATGTATACATTAACATATGGCAGGCGTGACTAGGCTCCACCCATGACACTGGCTTCGCCCACGATGTGGTAGCAAAAAATCTTGCTGCCCACAATACAAAACAAATTAGGCAATTAGGGCACGAGTATGAATCATAAACTGCATTTTAGTTCAAATATTAGGGATGGGGTTTTTGGATTTCTTGGGCTACGAATTCCACAAATCTCCATTCCAGGAGTTCTTTCTACCTGACAGGTAGAGACTTTCCAGATGCTCAAATGTGGCTTACCTGGGCGGGAGGACTCCACTTTGAGACCTAGCTAAGCCTAACTCAGCCTAGGGATTTAAAAGCTGATGACTAAAATAAGTTTATCATTCACTTATTCGTTTACTCACTCGCAGGTAAGAGGAGTTGAAAATATAAATGAAACCCAAGACCTCTGGTGCCAATTGTGTGCGGTCAGTTCGACGGGGAGCATCTTGCACTGCCTGTTGAGACATACCTGGTAGGGCTATACCGAGAATAGCTGGGGCTTCGCCGCTGCCTTAAGCTCCTGCTTCCAGACCGCCTCTTGCATGACTTGGAAGAATAGCTGGGGGAATGTGAGTAAGATCTGGAAAAAGCAAAGAAGAAGGGAATTGATGGAGCGGAGCAAGAAACAGAGGTACTGTATCTCCCAAGCACGAAACGGGGCGAGGGAATGGTCCCAAGTCCTATTCCGTGGTTGTTCTACTTTTATTCATCCTCTAGATTTCATAGGAGCCAGTGAGGGGCTGCAGTGGCTCAGTGGTTAAGAAGTTCGCCTTGTTAGCTGGAAGGCCGACGAGTAGGCAGTTCAAGACCCGGGTACTGCATGACAGAATGAGGGCTTGTCTCTGCCCCAGCTCCTGCCAGTTCGAAAGTAAGAAATTGCAAGTAGATAAACAGGGTCCACTTTGGTGGGGAAAAGATCTTGGGGACATGAAAGGAGCCTCATTTAGGCATCACCTGAGCGGAGTTTCTCCAGCAAAAAACCTTTCAACCCAGAATAATTCCTGACATGAAATTATTATTATTATAGGGGCCAGTGTAGACTAATATTTACTAAGCATAGGACAGGCATATGAGAAAACAAAACAAAACAAAAAATAAAAATAAAAATCACCGTAGCACTTTAAAGACTAACTGCTATATTTTATTATTAGCTTTCGTGGATCAAACAAAGATCAAAGAAGTGGACTTGATCCAGGAATGCTAACAATAAAATATAGCAGTTAGTCTTTAAAGTGCTACAGTTTTTTATTTTTATTTTATTTTGTTTTCTGATATGCCTGAACCACAGTCTAACACGGCTGCTATTCCAAAAAAATTAAGCATAGGACAGTGATGGAGAACCTTTTAGAGACCGAGTGCCAAAACTACAACCCCAAACCCACTTATTTATCACAAAGTGCTAACACGGCAACAGGGGAGGAAGGAAATGCTCCCATTGGGCTGCTGGGCAGGGGGGCGGGGTGAACTCTGTGCTGGGGGGATGGAGGAAGTGCTCCCATTGGGCTGCTGGGCAGAGGGGTGGAGAAAACTCTGTGCTGGGATGACCGCACAGGTGCCCACAGGGAGGGCTCCAAGTGCCACCTCTGGCACGGGTGCCATAGGCTCACCAGATTAAAAATAGGATTCATTACCTCTGCCAAAACACTGTCACCAACCTCCACTGTCATGACTTTGTTCAAGAGTTTTGTGAGGATAAAATAATTAGGATAATCTATCGATCCATCCGTCCATCCAGAGGTACAGATATAGAGATGAATCCAAAAGAGGGCTCACCTTGTCTCCAATGAACAGGATCTGCTTTGGGAGGACCTGGGGCCATTCTTGTAACGTGACGAATGCGACTGGGTAGACTCCGGAGAGGATCTGCTGAGAAAGGACAGGGTTGCAAACATTTGGTCATTCATTCAAATGCAGTGGCCTTTCACCTGCCTTCTGCATCGCAGCATGACTCCCATTGTACTACTGGTCCAGATCTGTGAGTCCCTTTCTGGTCCTGAGCCCTCTTGGTACACCTCCTCCTCGGCCCCAGGTCAGGATGGATGAAGCTGCTGCCCTCCATCAAGAGGGAGTCAAGTGGGATTTAATCCACTTGGGGACCATCACCCTTCCCTATGGACTTCACCACCCAAGGCCATTCATCCTCAGGGTGGTCAGGTTAGTTCACCGCCGCCTGACACTTGGCAGTAGGGTCTACTCTATTACCATAGCAAGATAACTTGGCCAGACATGCAACTAGGTATAGACACACAGCCAGTGATGGGCACCCAAAAATTTTACTACCACACTGTGGGGGGGACCCAATGTCATGGGTGGAGCCAACATGACATCATGGGCGGAGCCAATGTCATGACATTATGGGTAGAGCCATTGACATGGGTAGACCCAAAGTTTAAAAAAAAAATACAGTACAGGCTGGCTGGAGGTGCCTGACGCCCCCAGCCAGCCCCATCTTAAAGGAGGAAGCCCAGCGCTCCAGGCACTTTGCAGAGGGTGGGAGAGAAGCCCTCCACCCCTCCGCAAAGCAAGTGCCTGGATGCCAGCACTTCAGGCGCTTGCCTTACAGAGGGGGTGGAGGGCTTCAATCCACTTGGGGATTGCAAGGCAAACGCCTGGAGCGCTGGGATCTAGGTGCTTGTTTTGTGGAGGGAAGGAGGGCTTCTCTCCCCCCCTTCCACAAAGCAAGCGCTTGGATGGAGCGGCTACTGAACCAGTCACATAAAAGAAAAAAAGTAGCAGTCCCAGGAGCTCTCTTGGGATAGTTACTCCCCCCTCCCCCGGGAGACCACTCAGGATTGTTGCTACCAGTTCTGGAGAACCGGTCCGAACCGGCCCATGCCCAGCACTGCACATAGCCTAAACCAATGGTAGCGAACCTTTTTGAGGCCGAGTGCCCAAACTGCAACCCAAAAACACACTTATTTATCGCAAAGTGCCAACACAGCAATTTAACCTGAACACTGAGGCTTTCGTTTAGACAAAAACAACTCACACATTAACATCTTTTGTCTTAAAAGAAAAACACAATAATAGAGCTTTCAATGATACAAACAACTTTTTATTGAAAGCTGTGCTCCCCTCCAAGCTAGCTCCTCTCCAACCCCACCACGGGAACCACCTCCGCCACAAACTCAATAGGTTGTCGTCCGCACTGCAGCCTCACGCCTTACCCCAGATAAGATTTTTTTCCATTTGGGTAGGCTAATCTAGTTGCATGTCTGCCCAAGTTATCCTGCTATGGTAATAGAGTAGCCCCTACTGCCAGCGACTCAATGCCAAGTGTCAGGAGCAGGTGCAGAGAAGGCCCTCCTTCTAGTGCCAGAGACTCAAGACTTCCTGGCAGATGGAACCACTAGGGAACCCCTCTGGTCTGCTCTGGTAGGATGAAAAGATGATCTTGGGGTTATGTGGTCTCTTAAGTGTCCTGGTTCACTACCATGAAGGGCTTTAAAGGTCATTACCAGCACCGTGAATTGCACCCAGAGGCACACCGGCAGCCAACTCAGCTCCCACAGTAGGGGTGAGGCATGGTCATAATGCCCACACCCCATCACTACATGGGCAGCTGCATTTCGCACCAGTTGTAGCCTCCAGGTGGTCATCAAGGGTAGCCCCATGTAGAGCATATTGCAATAATCTAGTCTGGAGGTGACTAGAGCATGAGTGACTGCTAGCAAGGACCAGGCATAATTGGTGGATGATACAATGTTGCACAAAAGCCCTCCTGGCCACGACTGCCACCTGCTCTTTGAGCAGGAGTCGTGAGTCCAGGAGGTCCCACAAATTACACACTGGGTCTGTCTGAGGCAAATGAGCCCCATCCAGTACCAAAGACGGTATTTCAGGATTTTTGTATTGAATATATGTAGACCAGTGGATAACTGAGACCAGTGGATATGGAGGGCAACCTGTATATAGCAAGTTCCTATGGTCCATCTGGTATCAAGATGGGCACCTACTCTCTGGGCAAGTTCTCACCTTTGACTCTTGCTGTGAACCTGTAGCGATGGAGCTGGATTTTCTTGTGTAGCTTCCTTTGTCCGAGAGCAGCAGCTGGTGAAGGAATTGCCTGAATCGGAGCTGCTCCCACCACTGGCAGATGACAAGGCATGGCCGAAGCCATCACCAACCCGACCGCTTGCTTCTTCTTTCCCCTTTGACCTGGACGCGTTGGTCTGAGCGGATGGAGGGGAAGAAGTGTCATTTCCTGAGTCCTTTTCGTGGGGTTCTCCGTGTCGTTTGGTTAGGCTACCCAACTGGCCTTCTGCTTTTTGGAAGAGGTCAGCAGAAACCCCAGTCTTTGATATCTACAAACAAAAAAAGCCACGGGCCAGTCTTTAAAACAGATGCTTTTTTCAACGGAAGGGACTATGTACTAACTTTCCCTGTCTTATGATTTATTTACATTTATTTCTTTCCTAAAATCAACCCGTGATGGGTTATTTTTTTGTGTGGGTCAAATCAACTAAATTGTTTTTACCATCATGATGCACAGTCTGTAGTTAAAGAAAAGGAAGGAAGGAAGAAAAGAAGAAAGGGAGGAAGAAAACAAAGAGAAGGCATAACTTAAAGAAACAAAAGGACATCTCCCTTGAAAGAAAGAAGAAAATGTCTTTTTTTATTCCCCCAGATATAATTGGAAGATTTTTGAGGCATCATGCAGAGAAGAGATAAGCATGCTATCCATGTTGAATGATTATTTTTTTTAAAAAAGTTCTAAATTAAAGCAGTCTAACAAACAAAATGAAAACAAAACATTTTTTAGAAAAATACTGGTAGGTCAAAAAATAAAAGAAAAAGGAGAGCAAAAAGAAAAAAAGATTGTGTCCCTTTAAAAAGGGAGAGAAAGAAAAAAAAAGATACAGTATAAGCTTTAGGTTAGAAAATAAAGAAAATGGAATATAATCCTCAGAGCACAATCCAGACAAAATTAAGCACCTTTAGATTCCGTTGAGTTCAGTTAGAGACTTTTAACCACACAGACTGGAAAAACTACTGTTTAAAGAAATTGCCAGTGGGCGTGTGGGAATCGGGGTGTAATTAGTAAAGGAAAAGGGTTCCTTTGCTCAAAAGCAGGTCATGTCTGACTCTAGGGGTTCATACTCATCTCTGTTTATAGCAATCACACAGCGCTGTCTGCGTTTGCAGACGTTTCCATGGCCACATGGCAGGCATGGCTATATGAGCACACAGAATGCTGTTACCTTTCCTGATGATGTCTATCTACTTGTAATTTATTGCTGAGGACTGTGATTGCTCAACTGGTTAAGATGCTGAACTCGCTGACAGGAAGGTCGGAGTTCGATTCCCGGGTACTGCAAGACGGAGTGAGCTCCCGTCTCTGTCCCAGCTCCGGGCAACTTAGCAGTTCAAAAGTAAGAAGTTGCAAATAGATAAATAGAGACCACTTTGATGGGAAGGTAAGCAGTGTCCCGTGCACTCCACTGTTGAGGCATGCCTGCCATCTGTCCATGGAAACATCTGCAGATGCAGACAGCGCTGGCTCTTTGACTATAAACAGAGATTAGCACAGAACCCTAGTGTTGGATATGACTGGCTTTTGAACAAAGGTGACCTTTACCTTTACCTAATTTATTGCTTTTAGACTGATAGGGTGGCAGGAGCTGGGAACAACAAGAACTCACTCCGTCATGCAACACTCCAGTCTTCAAACTCAACATCTTAACAATGAAGCCACCATGGCCTTAGGGGCACAACTACACAGTGGGGAAAGTGTGAGTGGATCTGCTGTAAAGTCACACCCTGGAATTCTCTTTTACCCGGCTGTATTTGCTTTAACTGACCATGTAGAACTCAGCAGAGAGAAGGAAACTGGCAACCAGTCTTGTTTGCAGCTTGTTAAGGGAGCCTTGCTCTGGTTGTCTGCATTTGCATGGTGGCACACTTACAACAGAGCTACCTTAAGAAGCTGTGTAAACAATCAAAGCAAGAGGGAGGCAACTTGTGACTCTTTAGATCAAGACCCCCCCACCTTTTCAAGCCAGGGGCCAGATCACGCTCTTTCAGTCAGCTTCGAGGGCCAGACGGCCATTTTGCCCTGTCTGCATGATGGGGGCAGCCACAGCTTCAAAGGGGCATCCAGTTTGTTTCTCGAATGCCCTTGGAGGGGTGAGTGGGGCACATAAAATGGTGCCATGGGCCAAATCTGGCCCATGGGCCCTAGTTTGGGAAAACCTGCTTTAGATGTTGTTCAGCTGCACCTCCCTTCATCCCTCACTGTTGATTGTGTCAGCTTGGACTCAGTGGATTTCGATGACCCAGGGACGTCTGGAACGAAGAAGATTCCTCGTTGCTGCTGTACAGTTGCTGCATCAAGAAGAAGAAGGGAACTTGAAGGTCCACTAGAGGTTGGAGGATCGCAGCTCCCGTCACTTTGAATACTGACTGTGTCGCCAAGGGCTGATGGACGTTGTGGTCCAAAAATGAGACTTCACCTGTAAGGCTCTAGCATCCCACTCCATAACGGTTGAATTTTGGTTGGATTGTGCCCTACACACAATGGTTTCCATTTTAAAAAATGCATTTTTGATCAGAAAGAAAAGAGATGACTATATTATTTTAAAAAAAGTTAGGCATAAAGTAAAGGAAAAAAGTGGCAAACCAACCATAATATTTTGAAAAAAACATCTAAAGAAAAAGGAGAAAATTAAGAAAAACTTAACGACAACAACAGAACAACAACCTGAAAGCAAAATCCCTCTGGAGAAAAAGGCAGACATATTGCTTTGGGTGTTTTCCCCTTTGGAGAAGGTACGGCTAATCGTTTTTTGAGTGCCTCTAGTAATAAATGCCCTAGCGTCTTGCGGTTAGTATCCACTTACCAATCAAGATTTCCTCCTTTAGTAGGGTAAGGTGTAAGAAAAAGGGAAGAGCGGGCAACATAAGTCCATTATTAGAGTCTCAAATTACAAAAAGAAAAGAAAAAAAAGAAGCCATAACCCCTCTCTTTAATCCACAGAGCCAATTCAAGAATTCGGTTTTTTCTGTCCAAATTGTCAATACTTTGCTGTGTGTTTGAAAACCAATTTTAAATGCAGCTCCTCTAGGCAGGTTGATTCTCTGGGATTTACAAGGCATCATCTTTAAATAATCACGTTCTGGCTTTTAGGCTAGTTCACAAGACAATTTCCAAAAAATAAAAAATCGTTAAACAGAAATTGAAGATTTTTATTTTACAAGAAAATTGAGAAGTTTCCTGTTTCTGCTTCTCAGTGAGAACTAAAGGATTTTGGGCTTCAAGAAGCATAAGCAGCCCTCCCCAACTAATGCCACAAGAGATAAAATCAAATGTTAAAGGAAATGTCTATTTCCTACAATCATGTTTTCCCTCCAGGCATACAAATCTTTGCTCCCACATGCCTAAGAAACCAGACATGCTCATTGTATTGTATTGTATTGTATTGTATTGTATTGTATTGTATTGTATTGTATTGTATTGTATTGTATTGTATTGTATTGTATTGTTCGACTTATATGCCGCCCCATTCACATCGCGACTCTGGGCGGCTTCACAGTAATCTCAATACATCAAAAACAATGTTTATCTTCCAAAATCCAATCATAAAAATTTGCACAATGTGGATCGAGGCAAGCTTGTGTTGTGGTTCTGTGTTAAAATATTCCTTTTACCTTCTGATGAAGTTTGTTTCAAATGATTTTGTTATTGCGTTGGCCTGCCTTAAGCTCCACACACTCACGGACAGAGGGCAAGTATCATTTCTGGACCCTACAGAATCGGTCTTAACAAACTATGAATCATTCCAAATTTTATCACCATCATTATTATTATTATTTTAATTCTTCAAATTTCTATTGCTGCCCAACTCAGCAACGACTCTGGGCAGCTAACAACAATTAAAAGCAACATCAAAGCTAACTAAAAACCCTTTAAAAACCCATTAAAAATTCAAAATAATTTACCCAAATTTCACATGTAACAGCTCAAGCCGTTTCCAAGAGTTGGAGAATTACTCATGTGAAGAAAAAAGTGCTCAATACATGATCAGACAGTCCCTCTTTAAAGACACCACACATTTCCAGGCATCTAAACAGAGGTGCCTGGCGGGTGGTGGTCCATGGGGTCGCGGAGGGTCGGAATCGACTGTGCGACTGAACAACAACAAAAAACCAGCCAAAACTTTGCTCTGTGCAAATCAAACTTGCATTACAGATTTAATAATCTAGGTTGGGGGTTCCCAACCTAAGGTGTGTGGGCCAGATCTGGCCCATGGCACCATTTCATCGGGCCACCCCACCCCTCCATAGGCATCCGAAAAAGAAACTGTCCGCCCCTTTGAAGCTGATGGGAAAACACAGCTCCATGGTAAATAATTTCTTGTGACTTCCAGTGATGGGAGCGGGTGGCACTGGGTGGAATTTGTAATTCTAAGATAGCGCAGCTGCTATCTTAGAATTACAAGACAGTGAAACCCCTTATAACAAGGGGGAAAAGTTCATAAAGCGGTGTATGACCTGTATAACGATTTTTTTTAAAAAAAGGGGTATTGCCAATAGTTCAAAAATGCTTTGTTATATGAATTTTTCATTATACAAAGTGTTCATTATGCGGGGTACCACTGTTGAGGCATACACAAATCAGGCGTTTACTGTATTTGTTCTCCTCACTATCAAAACTCTCTTCCAACACCACATCTCAAAGGCATCTATTCTTCTGCACTCAGCTTTCCTAATGGTCTAGCTCAGTGTTTCCCAAATGCTGGTGTTTGGACTTCAGTTCCCAGAAGCCTAAGCTAGTATATTGACTGATCAGTGTTTTGGGGAATTGACTTAAGCTTCTGGGAATTGAAGTCCAAACACCAGCATTTGGGAAACACTGGTCTAGCTTTCACAACCATACATTGCCAGTGGTAACACCATTGCTTTGACTAGACGAATTTTTGTTTGCAATGTGATGTCTCTACTTTTCACTATGTTCCCCAGGTTTCTCATCGCTTGCCTCCCAAGCATCAGTCGCCTTTTTATTTCATGGCTGCAATCACCATCTGCAGTGATCTTGGATCCTAAGAAAGTAAAATCTGTCACTGCTTCTACTTCTTCCCCATCTATTTTCCAGGGACTGATAGGGCCTGTTGCCATTATAGTATCTTAGTTTTCTTGATGCTGAATCTCAAGCCAGCTGTTGCACTCTCTTTTTTCAACACATTTTTATTTTTATTTTATTTATTTTTCCAATTTGTATAGCCGCCCAACTCAAAACGACTCTGGGCGGGTCACAACATGAAAACCAGCACAGCACTCCAAAACATTAAAAACCCATAAAAAAAACCCAATTTAAAAAAGCTACAAAGATTAAAAGAATGAGGATTGAAAAGAGCAAGGGAGCAATATTGCTATTATTTTATCAGCCAGCAGGCAGGGGTCACCACGTCACCAGTGCCCCACACCTGTTTTGCCAGGCAGGTTTTTAGTTCTTTCCTGAAGAGCAGCAACTCGGTCTGGAGTCATAGCTCAATTGAAGTCATAGTTCAATTGGGTCTATAGGGTCGGAGCCAACACAGAGAAGCCCCTTCCTTCTGGTGCTAGAGGGGCTTAAGAGAGTAATAATAACATAAATATACATAACAATAACATAAATATACACAGGGATTTTTTCTAGTCCTATGCCACTCATTTATCATACCTGACCAGTAAAGTATTCTTTGCTAACCCTCTTGTTAGATTGTAAATGTTTCAATCATGTAATATCAAAATTGACCACTAGTTGGTGTCATGAAAAACCCAGCTTTGGGCTACACTTTTTCATGAGCTTTTGTTCACTAAATAACTCTATGCTTTAGCACCATCCAAGATGGTGATCTCAATGGGGGGGGGGGAGTCCCTTTCTCACATTCCAAAGACATCGGAATGTGTAAACATACTAGCCTTGTGAGTTAGGAGAAATGAAACCTAATGTGTGATGGGCATGTTATGCTGTAAGATCATTGGTTGGAATCCCTTAGGGCCGGGTGTGGCCCTCAACACCAATTCATCTGGCCCACCCACAAAGCCCTCATTGCTTCTGGAAGCAGAAGTAAAATGCACCCATACCTTATTTACACTAATCTCAAGTCCTGGGTTGCGCAGCCAGGAGGCAACAGCTCAGAAGCATGAAAGGGCTTACTCGAGAGTAAAGTCCTAGTGTGACAGTTGGAACCGCGGAGTATTTCACTGTGCCTGGCTGCCCAATATGGTAATGCACATCACAACGAGTCTCCATATTGTGACTTTCATAACGGACACCACGAACTGGCTACTGAGATGTAACAAGTAACTCAACAAGTTCCATTTTATATGCAATATTTTGAGTTCGGAGAATGGACAGATCCCTCCATCTAAGCCAAAGGTCCCCAAACTTTTCATGCTGTGGGCCGGTCATGTTCCACTGCATCAATGCACCTGCAGCTGTCGTAAACACGTTTACAACAGCCGGGGCTCATTTACGGCAGCATTTACAGCAGGCACAGATGAGTTTACGCATGCGCGGGTGCATTTTATGACTGACATAAACGCGTCCGCTTCCAAGGGTGGTGAGGGTGGTGGTGGGTCGCATGAAATGGTGCCACTGGCCCCGGGCCTGGCCCATGGGCCATAGTTTGGCCACCCCTGATCTAAGCTGTTGAAATTTTTCCCCTCTGAATTCCTGTCCATTCTGTCATGTTAATATGAAATTATTGTTCCTTGGCACATCGTTTTTTAAATGAGAGGCTTCACATTCTTAAAGTACAAAGCAAGCAAATTCGCCAGAAAGCCCTGTAGCAATTAAATTTAGTGCAGATGGGGAGGAATTATGTTTCCCTCTATTTTTGAACGGCGTGTTTACATTCACAAATTTTCGGCATAACGGGGATGAAAAGAACCTGAGGCATTAAAAATCTAAACACAAGAGAAAAGTGACAGAATTTCCTTTTTCTAATTGTGGGTGTCCTGGTTTCTTAGCGCCACGCTAAGATTTTATTTCGCTGTTCACTCAGTCATGCAATTTTCATTCCCCGCTGTCCTCTTGCCACAAGAACAGCGCTGTTGCGGAGACAATTTCACTGCATGGATGCAGCACTGTGCGATCCAGCACAACCTCATGGGCTTTCACCTAAGAGCACTTTCAGAAAAGAAACGCCAGCCAGATCCAGCATCCGATTAAAAATGACGAGGCGTCAGCGAAAACATTGTTTCATTGAAACGGGAGAAAAATGGCAGGGGGTGGGTGGGTGGGTTAAAGAAAAAGTGGAACGAAGTAGAGGAAGCCTTTTACTTACACCTCTGGCTTTAATTTCCACTGACTGCTTCGTTCAACAGGCGGCACGCCCAAATAGGTTCACCAGTCTAATCACAAGTTTTCCAATTAAGCTGAACAAGCCCGCTGACTGTGCTTCAGATGGCCCCTTGCTGAGAAGTGGCTATCAATTTTGCAAAGCATATGGAACCAGCAATTTTGCGGAACACCAAAAACTCTATCTGGGGGGTGGCCCTTTGTGTTTTTAAGCTCCCACTTCAAAGTTAAGACTTCCCTGACTCTGAGGAGATGCCGGGCTGAATAATAAGTGGAGAGATCGGCACGAAACGACAGATTTTCCTACCCAAAGCCACAGATTTCTCTCTTGACCTTTTCCCAGTTTCAGACTAGTTGCCGATGAACCCCACACCAAGCTACTGGCGCACAGATACGCAACATAAACTAAATAATTTTCTCACGCTCTAAAACACAAGATCCACATGAAGAGTCTTAGCACAGCCTTTCTCAAATGGGTACTGTCCAGAAATGATGCACCATAGCTTCAGTTCCTGGAGATGCTAAGAGGAGAAGATAGGGTTTGTTTTTCCAACATCCTAGAGAAAATCTTGCTTAGGACAAGGTGGTTCCTGCAGGTGACCTGTCTTCAAGGGCAGTTCCAGTATAAGGAATGATAATAAATAAATAAATAAATTATCAAGCTGCAAGGTTATGCTAAGTCTCCTGGAGAACTGTTGAGTATTCTAGTGCAACCCCAGCATACAGTAACCAGAGAGACAAGAAAGATTAGCCTGACCTAAAGTAAGTTGTTTTTGCATTGTTTGTCTTTAATTACAATTAGGAAGGTTCTTACCTGCCTCAGAGGTCACTAGACCCTATTTATATGTGCAGAAAGGATGCACCACAGCTTCAGTTGCTGGAGATGCTAAGAGGAGAACAAGGGTGGCCTTTACCTTTACCTTAGGAAACAGAAGCTGAACTTCATAAAGTTCCTTATATGGAACAACTTTCAATCCTGAGCAAAGTTCACAGTATGTAAACTGCTTCCTGCTACTGTAGTAACGGGATCCTTTGTTTTGATCTGGCTTTCTCTCTCTTGCTTTTTTGCTTTGGAACAGGAAATATGTCTTTTTCTTTTAGTTCCTCCATCTTCCGGGCCACATGGCTGGAAGAAAGACTTTACAGTATTTCTTTCTAAGCCAACTTCACCAAGACTCCTAAGCACATGTATCTTCTGACCTCATTTTGTGAGTAAATGCTATTTTTCTTTCTCTCAAGTATCTAGTCCAAGTGTGTTTATTAACTGGGGTAAAAAGATGTAAACCAGAAGACTTGAATTCAAAAACAAAATCACCTAAAACCTGCTACAAATAACTTAAAAGGAACACTGAAATGTTGGGTACGTTCCTAGCTGCTGCTACCTCTGCTGCCAGATATTGAGGATGGCAAAGGCAGTTGGATTAGAGGTCAGCTCCAACAGGCACTTATTTCTTAGGATATGTTCAAAAACAAACAGCAATGATTCAGCCCTAACAAAAATTCACTTATGACCCTTCTTCTGGTTAAAATATCAAAATACGTCTAGTCTTAGTTCAGGTATTCTGAGAGAACTTCTGGTAGTGGAAACAATAGAAGCTACAAAGCAGTTAAACCTCTGTGTAGGTGATCGTGGAAATACCACCTCTGCTATGAAGCTGACAGCTACAAATAACTTACACCATAGCATGGCTCATTCCACCCACCCATTTGGAGTCATAGTTAGTCATCTTGCAATGACTTCATAAGCGGGCAACTCCACGGAAGTGATCAAAATCAACGCTGCTACCCAAATGTCCAGAAATATGTTCAAATGAAATCAGACCCATGCGCATGTTAAAATAATCCCTAAATTTCATTGTCATGAAGTTATAGAATGCCTGTAGCAATATTAATGCTCTTTTTGAATGCACTGGGGTTTTATTTTATTTCCACCAGGAAATTCTTTAATCGACAGATCGTTGGGACTGTACAATCAAAATATTTGTGAATATGGAATGTAGGGGAGGCAGCATAACATCAATTTGCCGCCGCCCCCCCCCCCCCGGGTCCTTTCTTCGCATCTAGACATGAAGAAATTAAGCAGGAGAAAATCTTACATATGCATGCCAGCACTGGAGAGACGATGATATGTAAATATCTGGATTCTTAATTGAATTTCTATGAGTTAAGTCAAGGGGGCTAAGGGCATCGGAGTGGGTCAGTAGGAGTTGGTAATTATCTTTCTAGGGGCCATGCAGACTCTTAGTTGAGCCTCCCTACTTTCATCTTTCATCAGCTGTAATTTAACGGTGCTTTTAAAAAATAACTCCTAATTATTCCTGTTGCTAGCAAGCTCACCAGGAGACACTTTGAATAGTTTTTGGTTTTTTTGGCAAATGAAGGACTAACAATATTTAATAGTAAAAGTTCAGAAACATCAACCATATTTATGGTTCGACTTTTAGCAGAAATAGGGGAATGCGCCTGCCATTACCCTCTGCCATCCCCAAAATTTAATGGTTTGAGACAAGGGTTCGCAACCTTTGGCTGGATCCGGTCCATGGCACCAATTATCCAGCCCCCGACCTCACTCCAGCTGCCCCCACAGTCGCCACTGCCGGAATCGCCCGTGTATTAATTTACAGCCATGTCAATGCGTTTACAACAGGGGTAAATGAGTCCGCAGCCATCGTAAATGCATTTACTACAGCCATAAAAGAGTCTGTGGCCATAGTAAACGTGTTTACGACTGCAACAGATGCATTTTATAGCACCAGTCCCACCTGCTCAGCTGTCTGAGGGGTCATGGTGCAGCCCACAGCTGAAAAATGTTGAGAACCCCTGGTTTAAGAGAATTAAGCTTTGCTCCTACATCTTAGTTAGTGAAAAGGAATGAAACCTTGAAATGAAACAAAAAGGGGCCTTTATTTTGTGGAGTTTTAAAATGGTCACTGATGTTTCTTTGCTTCCTGAGCGGGGGTGAGGAAAATATTGGAATGTGGCCTTCAATTCAAGCCAGGAGCAGATCCCTATCCAATTGGGATTCAAAATAAACTAGGGCTGTGTGAATGGAAATAGGACTGATGAACACTGAATGTGAAGTCTTATTGGGTGATAGAGAGGAAAAGGTGGGACAAAGGATGAAAGATGGGTTTGGTCATCTTAGAATGTTAGAAAGAAACCCCATTAATTGTTAAACATGTTCAAAGCATGAAGAAAGAGAATTCCACCTATGTTCGTGAGTAGAACAGTAGAAAAATGTAATCCTGATTATGCCAGGACACAGATAGATAGATAGATAGATAGATAGATAGATAGATAGATAGATAGATAGATAGATAGATAGATAGATAGATAGATAGATAGATAGATAGATAGATAGATAGATAGATCTAGAGAGAGAGAGAGAGTCTTATTTTACCAGGGAAGAGGTAAAAATGTTCCCTTTTATTTTAATAACTTTTTTGTGATCCTTATTGTTTTTATCTATTTTTCCTTCATGAAATAAAACTGTCTTTTTACATTTGTCTGTATTTTTTATATAGAACATAAGCTCTATAATTCCTTTATTGGCAATGCTGCCTATTGCTACCTAAGCGACATTGCTATTTCCGATCTGATCTGGCTGGTTTGAAGGCATAAACAGGCAGTGACAGAAATCTATCATAGATTTCTCTAGCCTGGAGCAGGACCACAGGTACTCTGAAGCAGCACAAAGGTTTTATGCTGGATTCCTGAACGGGTGCAGGTCTCAGTCAGGTGGAACGAGTCCTGTTGCAGTGAGCTAATGGGCTTTGTTATCCTTACACATAGTTTGAACAGGATATTATAAACCAGGACTGGACAACAAAAAGTCTCCTCACCCATTATAGAGGGAGGCAGGTACAAATATGCTATTTTTGGGGGGGCCAAGTTAAGGATGGAGGAGGGGCACCCTCCAAAAAAGATAAAAGGTTTGGGGCAGCCAGGAAACAAGTCCATTGTGAGATCACTTCTTTTTGGCTACTAGAGAACATGAGAACATTTTTTCCACTTAAAAGAAGGAATGAAAGAGGATGGGCATAGCTGGAGCTGTCCAGGGTCTGCCCAGGATACTGGACTTCAAAGGGCACCAAAATGTAGAGGTGAATTTACTGAGGAAGTTTAGGAAAATCAACAGCAATGTCTCTTGGTCTTATTTATGTTCCTTATTTATGTGGGTCAACTCTGGCCAGGTTATCCTGCTATGGTAATAGAGTAGCGCCTACTGCCAGTGACTCAACGTCAATCGTCAGGTGGTGGTTAACTAACCTGACCACCCTGAGGACTAATGGCCTTGGGTGGTGAAGTTCACAGGGAAGGGTGGTGGTCCCCAAGTGGATTAAATACCACTTGAATCCATTTTGATTGGGCGGTGGGGGTGGGGAGCAGCGTCATCAATCCTGGCCTGGGTCCGAGGAGGATTTTGTGTGCCAAAAGGGCTCAGGGCCAGAAAGTGACTCGTGAAACTGGATCCATGGCCCAGGTGTCCAGTTGCGATGTGGAAGGCAAATGGAAGACTACTGCATGACATGGTTCCCAGGACAATCTTTATGGCCGATTGCTGTGAGGATAGGCAATATTTGGAATTGGATATGATGCTTGAAGAAGAAGGAGGAGGAGGAGGAGGAGGAGGAGGAGGAGGAGGAGGAGGAGGAGGAGGAGGAGGAGGAGAAGAAGAAGAAGAAGAAGAAGAAGAAGAAGAAGAAGAAGAAGAAGAAGAAGAAGAAGAAGAAGAAGAAGAAGAATTTATGCAAGGGCATAGGAAGTACTGTATAACATTTCTTTCTTTGTGGGTGATAGCATGTTCTTCTCCTTTTTTCTGTGGGCAGGGGTATCATGCTCCGTTGCCAGGACAAAGTGGGTAGGTGATAGTGGGAATTTGCCTGTGGGCTCTAAAATTGCTAGTTATAAGTCTGGGCCCACTTTTGGGTCTATGCTGGACCTTGGAAAGTTACCTGCCCATGATAAACACCTGCTTATCACGACACCCCCTTTTGCCTCTGCCATTATCCAAGCACCCCTCCTTCCGCCTCCCTCTCCCTTCCACTGCCCACCCCTTGTTTGTCTTTTATTTTTAGGCTACAAGATTTAGAGAAGGCTTCCTTCTTTTAATTTACATCAATCACTCGGGGGGGGGGGCACAACATCTGCCTGGGGAAAATGGCATTAAAATTGCAAATAAATAAACAATCCATTTTTTGAGAGCAGAGGGTTTTGACTCTCGGCAAAGTCAGATCAAGGCCATGGAAGCGCTCGGGGATCTCGGCCGGGCGGTCCCTGATGGTTCCCCCAGCTCCCTGCTGAACCATGTTTCCCCCAGGGCCTCGCTCGAGTGAAAACGTACATTACGGCTGCTTAGAACAGACGCCTGCCTGGCTTGATGGGAAGCGAACATCAGGTGATGCTTCCTCCTCTTGCCTTGGTGGGTTTGCATGATGGCTCGAATTAGACTCGGCTGGGCCCGGCCCGTAGCGCCAAGCCATCCCAGCTCTGAGCGGTGCTGATGGCGGCGGTTGAGCCTGAGTGTATCGCTTTGTGCAGAAAGGAAACATGCCCTAGGGACGCAAATTATGCATTTTCTCCTTGGATGCCCGCGTGGCACTGATTAGCATCCATGAGAATCGCCGGCCATGCTCACAATGCTAAGTTTGAAGTCAGTACAATATCTGTTCGGCAATCAATGTCCTCCCCTCTTTCCCTCGCAGCAACGCTCGCACCCGGCTAGATATAAATGCTTTCTTTTATAGGTTTAATCTTCTGTGCCTTGGAGGAATCTGGAACCGGGCGCAACAGATACGGGAGCTCATTCATTGAGCAAAAGAAGGTTAAAAAAGGCGCCTTTTGGCCTGGCATCCCTGCAAAATAACATGACTTCAGTGTAAGATCATGATCAAGTTACGTCTGACTCTAGGGCAGTGATGGTGAACCTTTGGGCGACCGAATGCCCAAACTCAACAGGCCGCCATCTGTGCCGCAGACGGGTGGGGCGAACTCTATGCTAGGGGAGGAAGGAAGCACTCCCATTGGACTGCTGAATAGAGGGGCGGGGCGAACCCTGTGCTGGGGAAGAGAGGAAGCGCTCTCATTGGGCTGCTGGGCAGAGGGTTGGGCAAACTCTGTGCCGGGGTGACAGTGCATGTGCCTGCAGACAGGGCTCTGAGTGCCCCCTCTGGCACGCCTGCCATAGGTTCGCCACCACTACTCTAGGGATGACACTCGTCCCCAAAGAGCCAGTGCTGTCTGTGTCTGCAGATGTTTCCATAGTCACATGGCAGGCATGACTAGACATAGGAGCGCACGTAACGCTGTTACCTTTCGCGCCAAAGTGTTACCTATTTATCCACATACAATGTCTTGCTTTTGAACTGCTTCAGGGTACTCCTTAGTATATGTCTTCTCTTTATTACTCAAGGGCTGGAGCCTTAGCAGACTCTTTCTCTCTCTCATATCTTCCCCCTGCCTTCCATCACCTTTGTGCAAATGTCCCATATATCAGACTGAGAGAGAGAGAGGGTCACACAAAGAATAACAAAAAACAGCTTTTAAATGGGCATCGGTCTAATATGGTTTTGATGCAGTCGTACACACTTTATGCAGGTTCTTGGGGGCCCTAAACTGTACAGTGGAATGGGTGGGAGAATACTTACGAATTCATTGGCGGAAAGGGAACAGTTGTTCTGGAGGGGGCAGCGGAGGGATGGGGCAGTGGTCACCTCAGGAGTAGTGACCGGCTTTCGAGCACTCTTCAAGGAGCGCCGTGAGTGCTTCCACCTCGTTTTATGCCTTTTTTCTTGGTATTGGGCTCGAGGCCTGTGGGGCGAAAGATCACAGCTTATAGTTGTTGCAGAAAATGGGCAAATCGCAGCTCCTAAGGCTGTGAGTACCAGAAGGAATACATGCACCAAAAGTAGGAAAGAGAGAGGCTTTATCTTCATCTATGCATGCAGGCTCTCCGCTTGGCAGTGAAAAGTAAGGAGCTAAAGAAACAAAAGTCTTCTTATAAAGAAGGCTAAGACGGACATCACAATACACAAAATTCACAATAGGCCAGAACGAGTCTGTTTTGCATAACAACTCAGTTCCTTTACCTGCTTCCTGGCATGTACACAAAGGTATGGAGAGGGATGGGAGGGATGGGAGGGGGACTTAAAGTCCACTTAAAGTCCAAAATGGTTTTTATTTGGCTACATCAAGGGTTCCCAACCTTTTCAAGCTGGGGGCCGGTTCACTCTCAGTCAGCTTCTGAGCTGGATGGCCATTTTGCCCTGCCTGCACAATGGGGTGGCCATTTTGTCCCAACAGCTTAGAAGGAGTGGCCATTTTGTTTCTTGAACACCCTTGGAGGGTTGTGAGGCCACATGAAATGGTGCCATGGGCCAGATCTGGGCCACAGCCCTTAGGTTGGGAACCCCTGGGCTGCATAATTAACAGGCTCCTTGCTGAATGATGCTTTGAGTACAATCGTCATTGTGCTGCATCACTTCGGTGAAAGAGAAAAAGTCCCATTTCTGGGTTCAATCAGCAAGGATTTTTATCCTTCCACTGGGTTACACAGAAATAGCCTCCTCAAAGAGTGTGGTATTTTTGAACCAAAATCGGATGTATCCTTGTGCCGGCTACTGCAGAAAGAATTCATCAAAAGATGGCTTCATTTTGGCAGTTTCGCCTAGACACAGAAGAAGAATCCTTTCACTGAAGCGATGCAGCGCAGCTAGGATTGTAATAGAAAAATAAATATTTCATTTCATTTCCCCTGACCATTTGCAAATGATCAGGGGAAATTATCCATTTCTGACCAGCTGTCAAGTGAGTGTGTTTTCTTTGGATGAGTTAATATAGAGATTTCTGCACCATAAGCAGCTTAAATCTCTATATTAACCCATCCAAAGCAAACACAGTCGCTTGAGATCGGGTAAAAGTAGAACACAAATTAGCTCTGTGGTTTAGTTATCTGTCTGCAGAGCCAGACGTTAAGACAGAGGTGGCCAAACTTTTCGGGCCGCGGGCCAGTCATGTGGTTCAAGGGGCCGGTCATGTGATTTAGGTGGACAATCATGTGGTTCCTCCCTCTGGAAGTGCAAGTAAAACGTGCCTTGCAGTCTGTTCTGCAACAAATATGTTTTGCAACAGGACGAGATAGATTTTTTAGGCTGCCGTTTTCTCTGCTTAAACCAGGAGTGCCCAAACTACAGCCGGATCTGGGCCCCAGTCCATAGTTTGGCCACTTCTGCGTTAAGAGTTTTATTCCCGTCTATGCCTTCAAGGCGAGGACACAGCCTGTTTAGCTGCACAGTCCCGACCATGATGCCCCGGGTGCTATTGGACATCAATTCCCAGAAGCCCTGATCAGCAGGTATGCTTACGTAGGCTTCTGGGAACTGAAGTCCAAGGACACCTGGAGCACCAACATTGGCCACCCCTGGACTACAAGATCCTGCTAAATATGTATTCTCTACCTAGAAAAGCTTGGGATGGGTCATCAGAAGTCATAATTGACATGATGGTACATTATATGAACCTTTAACAGGGAATCTTGGGTTGATTCTGTGACCTGTGGTGCTGGAGAACACTTTTGAGAGTCCCCTGGACTGCAAGGAGGCCAAATCAGTCCATCTTAGAGGAAATCAACCCTGACTGCTTCTTGGAAAGACAAAGACTGAAGCTGAAGCTCAAGTACTTTGGCCACCGAATGAGAAGAGAAGGACTCACTGGAGAAGACCCTGATGCTAGGTAAGATCAAAAGCAAAAGGAGGAGGAGGAGGAGGTAGAAGATGAGATGGTTAGACAGGTGCTGGAAGCTAACTTAAGGGGTGCTTACCTGCTTCCACAACTCTCTGAGAGAGAACTGGTGCTCTCTGAGCCAGAGTGGCAGTGGTGGCGGTGGTGGCGCCGATGGGACTTTTGAGATTGACCACGAGAGCTATAGGAAAGGAAGAAGGAAAAACAAGCATAATGTTAATGAGCAGAATCGTATTGGCAACTCAGTGTGAAAGGGGACAATGATAAGTCGCCAGAAAACCTGATTAACAAATAGTCCAATCTGGAAGGGCAATTTATCACAAATGGCCAATAAGTAAAGGTTTCCCATGCTCAAAAGCCGACTCTAAGAGATGGTCCTCACCTCCGTTTACAGTCAAAGATCCAGTGTTGTCCGCATCTGCAGACGTTTCTATGACTAGACACCGGAGTGCATGGAACTCTGTTACCTTTCCCATCAAAGCAGTACCTATTTATCTACTTGCAATTTTTTGCTTTCGAACTACTAGGCTGGCAGGAGCTGAGACAGAGACGGGAGCCCACTCTGTCGTGCAGTACCCAGGTCTCAAACTGCTGACCTGCCAGCCTTCCAGTCATCAAACTCAGCGTCTTAACCACTAAGCCACCACTGCTCCAATTGACCAATAGTTCAATTCGGAGATAATTTGAAATCAAGATACAAAGTGATAGAATTACAGTAAAACTAAAAACTGGGAGGTTACTTTTTATTTTCAACTTGATGAATGGTGCAAGATCTAGAATACTGCAATTAATGATAAATTGACAAGTGAAATAAGGCTGAAAAAAGGAATGGGAAAATAAAACATATTAAAAGGGAAAGTAATGGTGTCAGTGCAGGAAAATATATATTTTTAGAGATGAACAAGGAAATGTGAAATAAGAGAAAATACAATAAAATAATGTTCATTCCAAAATTTATGGCTACGAGTGCCATCATTTTGATCAGAGCTAGGGGACATTACTGGCAGAAATATCATGTTAACATGGGAATATTTAAAGAAAGCTAGTTCCTCAACCATACCATGTTAAGAAAGTGAATCTGTCAGTTCTTTTGTTCATTAATTTTTTGGGGTACTATTAGATAAAAGTACAGTACAGTATTGCCTAGAATTACAAAAATTGATTGCGACAGGTTAATACAAAAAACAATAGCATTTTAAAACGACATTGTCTGTTTATTTAAAATAAGAAACTGTTGACCTAAATATGGAGCTTCAGACAAGCTGTTAAAAATCAATAAATTAGGGCATCGATTCAATTTTTTAGCTAATTATTTCTAGGCTGTGACTTATGTAGCATTGGCAATAGAGTTACGCTTATATACCGCCCGGTAGTACTTAGTACACTTTCTGGATGGTTCACAAGATAATTAGCATTTTGGGGCCCCAACATGCAGGGTACTCATTTTACTGATCATTTTACATGAGCCCGGTCAGGATCGAACTTAAAACATCAGCAGTTTTGGCTGCAATATAGCAAGTTAACCACTGCGCAAACAGGGCTCTATGTAGTCAAAATATCAGCACCCAAGCTTGAAGGGTCAGTGGTCCGGGTGTCATGCTGCAATGCAAAAGGCAAATGGAAGACTATTGTATTATATTATTCCCAGGACAATCTTCATGGCAAATTGTCATGAGAATAGACGATGTGCAGAGTTGGATACTGAATTTAGGAAGAACTTCTCTCCATTGGTTGGCAGGGTAAAGAAGATGGGATGGACTCTCAGTGGTGTTAGATTTCCAGTGAAATTTTCACTTTGTTCTACTGAAGTCACATCCTAATCTGAGAAAATGAGAAATCTATAGGAATTACATAAAATGTAAATGGGAAATAATGATTTTCATGTAACACCATTACAAGAGTAACTCCCTTTATTTTATTTTCTCCTTCCAGCCTATTTTTGTTCTGTAATGGCATAATGAAATTGCAAAGGACCACAGCAAATGGAAATAGTAGTTGTGGAGAATGTAAAGAGCAACATATAATTAAAATTAAAAAAATAAAATAAAATATTTTTCTTAGTTATTTTGGGGTGCCATTTAAGGGGACAGTTAGGGCCAATCTGATCAATGTTAAGAGGTTATTTCTTTCAAAATAAATTAATCGGGGGGAAATAACAGAGGAATAGAACATCATAAAACGGCCTTGACATGTTTGCAGTAAATGAATTACAGTGCGTTGCTATCTTTCTAATCAATTACACAGTATTTTCCCCCAAGGTAACTTCTCAATCTCTGCCCATCTTATCTGCAACCATTCATGTACAGATGTAATAATATTTTTTTTCTAATGATTCGAATGTATTCCTGGCTACCTCTACTTACTGTTTCTTGTGTTTTCGTTCATCCTTCCGTTTACTTTTTGGGCTCGCAGAACTGAAGAAGAAGAACCAAATGGATTAGTAGATTGCCACGTTACCAGAGAGCCAATTTTATCATGGCATAAGACCATGAAGGACAGCTGTCTCAGCCCATACCCTCTAGTTCAGTGATGGTGAACCTTGGCACGCCAGGTGTTCTTGGACTTCAATTCCCAGAAGCCCAAGTCAGCACTCCTGCTGAGCAGGGCTTCTGGGAATTGAAGTTCAAGAACACCTGGATTGCCAAGGTTAGCCATCACTGGCCTATAGGCTAATGGTGTTCAACCTTGGCGCTCCAGCTATTCTTGGACTTCAAGTCCCAGAAGCCCAAGTCAGCACACCCGATGATCAGGGCTTCTGGGAATTGAAGTCTAAGAATATCTGGAGTGCCAAGGTTATCTATCACAGCTCTAGTTGCTTCAGTTTATAATCTCCATTACCCTTCCACCATTGCTCATGCTGTTTGTGGCAGATGGGAATTGCAGTCTAACTCATCTAGAAAGGACTAGGTTGAAGAAAGTTGAAGAAGGACCATTTGCAAACTCATTTACATGCAATGTGTTCATGCATACAGAAAATAGCCATATAGTAGGCACATTGGAGGGTGCTCAGAAGGAAGAAAAAGTTTTACGTGCCTAAAATCTAAAACCCATGTGTTATGAAAGAACACTGCTTTAATGCTTAACTCACTAGTACAATGGTATACTGTATTTTGATGTTTACACTGTCATAATCACAAAGCATGATAATAATAGCAATTATACTTACATACCGCTTTATAGCACTTAGAGAACTCTCTGGGGGATTCATAAGGTACAGGTCACCCCCTGTATCTATATACAGTATTCTAAGACCTAACGTGGATACCTGTAACCGTGGATAACAGTTAACCCTGTATTTTACATTGCAGACAGTGGCCTCTAGTGCCTGGCTATGGTAATCCACCATAGAAATATACAGTGGTGGGATTCAGCAGGTTCGCATCAGTTCGCCAGAACCGGTAGCAGAAATTCTGGCTGCCCCCACCCATCCAAGTTTTGAAATAATGCAGGGATTTCCCCCTGGCCACGCCCACCATACCACACCCACAGAATAGGTAGTTTAAAAAATGAATGCCACCACTGGAAGTATATGTTATGTACCATATTCATATGTGTATAAGACACGCCCCATTATTACCAAAATACTGTACAGGTAATGGGGCTATGAAGAGCCCCTGTGGCATAGTGGTTAAGTTGCAATATTGTAGCCAAAACTCTGCTCATGACCTGAGTTTGATCCTGACAGGCTTAAAGTCGACTCAGCTTTCCATCCTTCCAAAGTTGGTAAAATGAGTACCCACTATAGTACAAGACGCACCCCATTTTCCCAGTGTATTTTAAGGGAGAGGGAGTGGGTCTTATACACCAGCAAATATGGTATTTCACAATTTTTATTGATATTTTAGACCTGCAGAGAACTGAAACTATGGATACTGTACCCATGGGATATTGGGAGGTGACCTGGAATTAGCATTTGGACCCCAGCACACTGGATACTCATTTTACCATGCCTGTGGGTGGTGTAAATGCAGAAGTGGGCACATTTACGTCAGCCGTAAATGCTTCCAATTCCAGGGGCGTGGTCTGGCACGCGATGCTGTCTGGGGGCGTGGTCAGGCCCGTGACAGAAAATGGTTGGCCATCCAATTTAACCCTTCCAGTCTGACGTCTGCTGACAACCAAAAGGTTGTAAGTTTGATCCTGACCAGGACTCAAGGTTGACTCAGCCTTCCATCCTTCTGAGGTCAGTTAATGGAGTACCCAATGTTGGGGGCAAAATGCTAATTAACCTGTGAACCACCCAGAGAGCGCAATAAGTACTGTGGGTCGGTATATAAGTGTGATTGCTTTGCCTTTACATAAACAGTTGAAAAATTGCCTATAATTCTAGAAATAACCACAAGCATTGTTATCCTTACCTATGCCTTCGTTTCTTTGATGATAACCTGCAAAGCAATTCATATAGATACTTTACAAATCCGTAAATGCGTAAACTATAAATCCCACTGTACAGAACATTTTGGTTTTAAAACGCCTCACAGCTAGAACTACTGGTAACACTGAAGACTAGAGAAGAATTCCACAATTGTTTTTTTTTAAATAAATTTTTATCCTTGTAAATCAGTTTAATTTTAACTTGCTGTAAAGTTCCTGTTTGTTTTTGCGGGCTCTACATGACTCTATCCAATCTTTTAATAATTTGATCCTGTGCTCTATCAATCTTGATTTAGCATCCTTGTCTAACTTTAATGGACATGATTTTATTTCCTGTATTTCTATTATTTGGGAGATTCCAGGGACTAATTTTTAAGTTTATTCCATGTAGCTAACATATTCTTCGCCATCCTGTTGTTCGTTTTTATGTTTCCACTTTGATTCTCTAGAAAAATGCTATTACCTATGTCAGGGATTCTCAACCTGTGGCTTATGGGGCGAATCCAGCCCATGGCGCCATTTCATGTGGCCCTGCTCTGCCTCCACCACACCTGGAAGTGTCACATGGTGGAGGAAGGGCAAAATGGCCATCCAGCTCCCGAAGCTGCCTGAGCGAGCATGAGCTGGCCCCCGGCTTTAAAAGATTGAGAACTCCTGATACAGGACTTCACTGGTATCTTGTAATTAAAAAATGCACTTATACAAGCTAATACACTTAAAGGTCTTTTTGAAATCACAAGACAGAAAGAAAGTCTGACATGGTTGTTTGTTTGTTTGTTTGCTTATTTATTTATTGTTCCCGAGTTTCTCAGAATTCTCATCTGATGAAAAAGGAGTTTTGAAGTCGAACATGGTATTTATGAGCAGTTACATTCATTTCCTATGGAACTTTTCCCACCTTTTTCTTAGTGACCTGGTGATCGTCTTCCCTGCTCCTATCATCGTCATGTAAACTAACAGCATGTGGGTTATGGAAAGGACTGGAGAGGGCTATCAACACCCTGTAAGGTCTAGTAGCCAATTTCCCCTGTGGTCTTGCCAATTTCACTCCTCAGATTAAAACCAGAGCAATATGTGACAGAAACAGCAATAAATACCAAACTGCGGACACTTATCATGGCAATTCCTGTTGCCGTGTCCCCAGGACAATCTTAAACTAGAGGCAATCGTGTGATTCATAGCAAGAACATAACAAAACAGCTCTAGCAGTTTCCGGCTTCGCTGAAACAAGATCTTCTATTAAGCTAAAAGGTTTTCATTGCCTGTTTAAGTCATCCATACCATATATACTCGAGTATAAGCCAAGTTTTTTAGCCCTAAAAATGAGCCCCCAAAAGGGGACTCAGCTTATACTCGGGTCAGTGACATCTAGGGTCCCAGAGCTATCCCGGATTGAGATGTGCCAACAATTTAATTAATTTTAGCATATTTTCATGTACTTTGATTATTGAAACTCACTAGCAGCTGCTGCCTTTCCCACTCTCGGCTTATACTTGGGTCAATCTATTTTCCTGGGTTTTCAGGTCAAAATTAGGTACCTCGGCTTATATTCAGGTCGGCTTATACTCTAGTATACACAGTACGTATTTTTGAATTAAAAATGGCAGAATCCATAATAAATATTGGATTGGTGAGGGAAAGACAAATCATCTCCCCAACTACACTGAAGGCCACATTCAACCACAAAAAAGAGAGGAAAAGCGTCACAGGAAGGATAGAATATAATGGTTAGGTTTTTCCTAATCAAAATGTCCTCATAAGGATAGGATTGTAAGAATTTTCTGGACTGCAAATACCATAATTCTCCATTCTGGAAGTTGTACCTACTTTTCAAACACCTTGCAAATGCCTCAATGTGGTGTACCTGAGAGAAAGATCTCAACTGTAATGGTTTGAGGGTCAGCTTGTGCTAATGTTGTCCATGCTTCCTGCTCAAAAAGCAAGATCTCACCTAGCATCGGGGCAGGAATAGGAGATTTGGAATGTAGCTAGGCTTCAAAGCCTTCCAGTTGAGTCCTTTTCCATAGGTATTTGTAAGGTTGTATAAGGTGGGTATAACTCCCAAGATGGAGAAGTATGGTATTTGCAGTTCAGAAAATCCCAAAATCTTATCACCTTATTCTTCTCTTTCATCTTTGGAATCCATAATTCTGCTGCATCACTAATGTTGCAGAAAAAAGATTTCAATCCTATTGATTAAGCCTCAATAATTTTGAGAGTATTCTTATGCTGGAACAAATTTTTTGACCTACTCATGAAAAAAATCTGTGAAAATGCATACCTGTTCCTTTTCCTTTTCTTGGAATGCTTCTTTTTCTTCTTCTTCTTCAGAGGGGAAAGGCTACTGGATGGAAACCTAGAGAGAAGTCATTAGAAGCTTATTTCATTTTCAGAAGTCTGCTTCAAATGCCTCTATTCCATTTGGGCTGATGTGACAAATCTTCACATACACCACAACTTTGTCTGTTGTGTTTCATTCAGTTCTGTGTTCTCAGGTAAAGAAACCAAACCAGCCATCTCCAAAATGCTGCCCTTCATATGTGTTACACCTGAGGTTGTCGTACGTCTTGGAAAACCAGGATTGTCCCAGGTTCAAGGTCAGAAAAACTGTCCCGGCCAGTTGAATAAAAATCATATTAAAGTCCCGGATTTTTAAAACTTACTGATTGTGTATTATAACACACCATTAAAATAAATGCAAACTCTTGCCATAAAACTAGTGATTTCCTGCCACATTGGAGTTGGAGTATACCTTGAGACACCTCACACCACTGCCCGGTAAGTGTGACCAGTATGTTTCTTGGAACCGATGAAGTTAAGAGTTGACCGCGATGCGACTTCTCAGAAGTACAACAAATCATCTTGTGTTTCCCAAATGCTGGTTTTTGAACTTCAATTCCCAGAAGCCTAAGTCATTTCCCCAAAGCACTGATCAGCCAATGTACTGACTGAGGCTTCTGGGAATTGAAGTCCACTAGTGGGCTGTGTACCCCTTGTTGGGAACCATTGTACTTATAGTAAGAGTTAACTCTTGTAAATAAATTCATTTATGTATTTATATATTTAATGTGAAAGTGTTTTATAGCTGTCATTATGTTTGTTTTATATAAAAAAAGGCTATTTTGTAGATAAACTGGCCATTTTTGTCAAGTATACTTCTGTCCCGGTTTTGTGGGAGAGAATTATGGCAACCCTAGTTACACCAGAACAGCCATAACACAAGAGCATGCCTTCCCATCTTGGCTAAGTATAGAGCCCAACTGAAGTGGGTTGGGGAAATGTTTAGCATCTCTATTCCTGTAGGCCACTTTCTTCTCCAGGGCACTAAATAAAATTAGGATCTTGTTATTAGACTACTGCAGTGCTTTGTATGTGGGGGTACCTTTGAAGATTGTAAGGAATCACCATACTAAATTACAGAGATATTATATTACGTTAATTTCATGCAAAATGTACTGGTTACTGATTTTTTTCCAGTGCATAATTCTAGGTGGTAGTTTTGACCTTACAAACTATTTAGGGTTTAAGATTAAATATTTTAAGGAGAACTAGTTTCCACATGGACTTTTTATGGCAAGTCCCCCCGCGTTATTGAATGGTTGAGGGTTCATAATACAGTAATTTAAAAAGATATTAAAAGTTATAGAAGTGATGTCACCTCTACAGAAGGAAATGTTATTTATTTATTTATTTATTCACACTTGTGTGAATTTGTATGTATTTAGTCTAAGTGCAGAATAAGATGACAATTTAAAATGGCTAACCAACTAAAATCAACTGGTTGTCACTATGCTTCATAATTACTCTTTGCATTATCTCATCTATTATTTGATAAATTAAATATACCACAGTGTAGGAAATATCCAGAGTGGATATAAAATTGATTAGATGAAGTCATGGGTAAAGCTCAGTAGTTTATGAACAGGTCATGAACTTGGCAAAGTTCATCTTTGATAAACAGTGGAAATACTTATGATATGAAAGTATTTTATTAAGTTACCTGTACATCTAACCTGTACTGTAAAAGCTTCCTTGTTAACGAATTACTTAGTTTCTGTTTCTGTAAATCACAATTAAACAATGACCTAACTTGGCTGTGTTCCAGAAAATATGGTATAAAAGAACCATGCAGAGCTGTGATATTCATTCAGACTTTGGAAACTATTCATCTGAATCAATATTAACATCTCAAACTTTTCATGTTAATATTAAATAAAGGCCTTTTGCTGTTTCTTTCACCGATAGTTTTGTCTCCTTATTTTCTTGATTCAACGAAGCCACTTCATTATGAGATTTGTCATGTTTCCAAGTTTAGAGTTTACTTGAACTCTTGTGTTTTCTGAATTGAAAAAACAATCCAAATGTTAACTCAGTTGTCCCCTATTCTGGTCACCCCCATCATCCTCAACTGGAAAGACCATTAGCCATGTTGCCTGGGAATGGTGGGATTTGTAGTTCCACACATTTAGGGACTACCAAGATGGGCAAGGCTGAACTAATGAGTGACTGATTGTGGTTCCTTTGCTTTGATTGAAGAGACATCAAAGTTCTAACAAAAGGATCTCTTCTGTCTAGGTCAGTGTTTCTCAACCTGTGGGTTTTGAACTACAATTCCCAGAAGCCCAAGTCAACCCCCCTCCCAAAGCACTGATTAGACAATGTACTGATGTAGGCTTTTGGGAATTGAAGCCCCACTTTGGGGCCTGGGCCCCCAGTTGGGAACCATTGATCTAGGTGGAACGAAAGCTGAGCCAAATTCTTTCCCTCACCTTCTTCTCTTCTTCCGAGTAGATTTCTTCTTCTTCTTCTTCCCTTTGGTAGGAGGTGGAGTAGATTCCTCATAGCAGGATCGGCTTGGGAAGATGCAAGAGAGAAAGAAAAGAGAGAGAAAAGATATCAAACTTGCACATGTCAATCAATGCCTTGACAATCCCTACCCCTAAAATAGGTTTTCAATGAAGGATGGAGTTTTGTGGCAGATCCATAACGTAGGGTGAGTGTCTAATTGCCACAGTCTGAGTAATTTAGTCATGCTTGAAATTAACTGTCTCCTCTAAGGATTTATTGCACAGATAATGAGAGAGTTACTGTATGGTAATGGCCTCGGCACCCAGTTATTTAAGACATATTTATCGAGGTTAACAACTCTATAATAGATTTATACACTTAGCTTCTTTCAGTAAATATGCATTTTAAGAATTAATCAGGTTTGAATTTGCATAATGTAATGGCTGCAAGTGCAGGCCCTCAACTAATCTTTTGCAAAAATAATTATAATGTATATGCTGTTGCAATTGATTATTTAAAGAGCAAGTTCAATAGCAATTGGCCAGTAAGAGACCTGTGACAATTTAGGGCAGCAGTAGTTTGTAGCTGTCTGGACTGCAGTGGCTTAGTGGTTAAGACTTCAGATCAGCAGTTCAAGAACCAGATGCTACATGATGGAGTGAGGTCCCATGGTCTGTCCCAGCGCCTGCCAAATGAAAGCGAGGAATTGCAAGTACAGTCAAACCTCGCATAAAGAGCGCCTCGCTTAAAGAGTAACTCGCTTAAAGAGCAGAATTTTCTCTGAATATTCGCTTCACTTAACAAATAAAACCAACCAAAAACTCGCTTAACAAATAAATTGGGGTTCACAATCCACCCCCCCACACACACACACACAATTGGTCATTTGCAATGGTGTTTTGCTTAAAGAGCAAACTCTCTTAAAGAGCAATCCTGTGGAACGCATTATGCTCTTGAAGTGAGGTACAACTGTACAGTAGATAAATAAATACCGCTTTGGTGGGAAAGGTAACAACATTCCATGCACTCTGACATCTAGTCATGCCTGCCACATGTCCATGGAAACGTCTGCAGACTCAGACAGTGATGGCTCTTTGGTTGTAAACGAAGATGAGCACTGAATCCTAGAGTTGGATACGACTGGTTTTTGAGCAAGGGTGACCTTTATTATCTGAAAAGGTCAGTGTAGCCTATTATATAAGGGAGGGATTCCCAACCTTTTCAAGCCAGGGGCCGGATCATGCTCTCTCAGTCAGCTTTGCGGGCCGGACGGCATCATTTTGCCCTGCCTGCACGATGGAGGTGGCCATTTTGTCGCAATAACTTCAAAGGGGTGGCCATTTTCTTTCTTGAATGCCCTTGGAGGGGTGGAGGGGCACATGAAATGGTGCTATGGGCCAGATTTGGCTCAAAGGCCTTAGGTTGAGAACCCCTGGTGTAAGGGCAAAATCTCATAATGTGACATATCAGAAAACCCCACAGCATGATCTAAAGAACACATCAAGCATATGGATTGTACGCTAGCTCTAGACTGTGTCTGTACCCACTCAATTATGGAACGTTTTTAGTTTTTATGAAGGAATCACACTTCCAAGGAACGCTGGTCTGCTCTAAAAACCAGGCTTGCCATCTTCATTTTTGCAAAGTTTCCAAGTTCACTCCCAAGGCAGACATTTTGGTTGAGTTTCCTCGCTGTCAGCACCAAAAGGGAAGCAACTTGCAGATGGTTTCCAGTCCCCGGAAGATCACAGGACTCAGAAGAACAATCCCCAAGCCGCACGCTCACCCTACATGTGATATTCTTCTTCTTGAAGTGCTGCACTGTACGTATCTGAGGACATAGAATGGCTGTCCTTATGGCGATCAGCCATGAAGATTGTCCTGGGAACAATATCATGCCTTCCATTTGCCTTCTGCATCGCAGCATGAAAATGTGAGGAAAGTCCACCTCAGCCCCTGGCCTCGGGCTGAGGAGGACTTTGCTTGCCAAAAGGGCTCAGGACCAGGAAGTGACTCGTGGAACTGGATCAGTGGTACTATGGGTGTCACGCTGCAATATGGAAGGCCAATGGAAAGGCTACTGCATTATATTGTTCCCAGGACAATCTTCGTGGCTGATCGCCATGTTCCATGTTGTTTGTTGTTCAGTTGCACAGTTGACTCCGACCCTTTGCAACACCATGGACCATTGTCCGCCAGGCACTTCTGTCCTCCACCATCCTCCTCAACCCACCCAACTCTGTGCCCATTGGGTCAACAATACCATCTCTAGCCATCTCGTTTTTGGCCGCCCCCTTCTTCTTTTCCCCTCCACCTTTCCCAGAATCAAAACTTTCGCAAGTGAATCCTTTCTTCTCATTTGACGTCCAAAGTACTTTAGCTTCATCTTTACTATTTGATCTTCTAAGGAGCAGTCAGGGTTGATTTCTTCTAAGATTGACGTATTTTTTCTCCTCGCTGTCCAGGGGACTCTCAAAACTCTCCCCCAACACCACATCTCAAAGGCATCTATCCTTCTGCGCTCAGCTTTCCTAATGGTCCAGCTCTCACAATCCTACATGACCACTGGGAATACCATTTCTTTGATTATGCAAATTTTAATTTGCAAGGTGATGTCTCTGTGTTTGACTATGTTCCCCAGGTTTCTCATGGCTTGCCTCCCAAGAATCAGTTGCCTTTTTATTTCATGGCTGTAATCTCCATCTGCAGTGAGCTTTGATCCTAAAAAAGTAAAGTCTGTCACTGCTTCTACTTCTTCTCCATCTATTTTCCAGGGACTGATAGGACCCGTGGCCATGAGGATCACCAGTATTCATATACGGAAGAAGTAGCATGTGCATGACATGGTGGGTTAGCAGGCAAAATTTGGGAAGAAATCAGGACAGGTTCGGGGTCAGGTGACTGTGGGTTTGGCCATTAAGGCGATCCTTCTAAATAAGCATGGATGGTTTGGTGAGTCTATGAGTGCCCATTTCCCCCCATGGCTTGCTTTTTGTGTATGGTGATGTCACATCATTCTAACACATGTACAAACACATTCACCCAGTGCCTGTGAGTCCTGGTGCCGGGCTGGAAACAATAGCAATGTGTGCCCAAGTTTTAAATCACCACCACCACCTCTCTTCTCACTCACTCACACACACACATACATGCACTCTTTATCTTCTTCCTTTACAGAAGGAGAACAATTCCCTGTAATGTCAGCCAGTGCAATGAGTCCCTGTAACAACAGCTTCTCAATGGCTGCTCAGGGGTCGCAGCGGCTCAGTGGTTAAGAAGCTCACCTTGCTAGCTGGAAGGCTGGCAAGTTGGCAGTTTGAAACCCAGGTACTGCATGATGGTTTGAGTGCCCATCTCTGTCCCAGCTCCTGCCAGCCTCGCTGTTCGAAAGCAAGACATTGCAAGTAGATCAACAGGGACCACTTCGGAGGGAAAAGATCTTGGGGACATGAAAGGAGCCTCGTTTGGGCATCCCTGGAGCGGAGTTCCTCCAGTAAAAATCTTTTCAACCCAGAATAATTTCTGACACAAAATTATTATTATAATGGCTGCTCCAGACTGTGGAACTCCCTGCCCCATGAGGACTGCGTAGTCCCTCTCCCTCTTGTTTTTACACTGACCAGTCCTTTTATGTGTTCTTTGATCAACTGATTGTGGGGGAAAAGAGGGTTTCAAGTACTGCCCCCGCTTTGCTTTTTAATCCAGATGTTCTTATAATACCCATCTAATTCTGTTTTAATATCGTACATTGTGTGTGTTTATCTGTACTTCTGAATCCTGTCTAAACACAAAGCGTGAATTGTCTTTTGACACTCAGTCTTCCGACAAAGGCTGCTGATAAATCAAAGAAATGATATACGATGAGAGGTGTTAATACTATACAGCAGAAATTCATTTAGGAACGTAACTTTGCTCCATAACGTAATTATCTACCTCTTCCTGCTGCCTCATTAAACTTTGTACTGCCAAAACTATTACCTGCCTAACTATGCTTTTTTCCTCCTAGGTTGATAATAAACCTCAAATGTCGTCTCAGCTTCTGTAAGGATACTGCACGCTCGGTCTATTATGTCTTTCCATTCCAACGCTCTGCCTCTGAAAGTCAAACAGGCCATTTTAATTTCTGCAGCATTTCGGTTAGAGAAAAGTTGTACATCTGTCAGCTCTAAAACAGTTCCAGCTTATTTTATGGGTATGTCTATGATAATTTTGGAGTCACGTGACTTCACACAGAACCCCCACTCCCCCCGTGACTTTCCGTGACTTTTGGTTGGCCCCCTCCCCGTCTTAAAATGGTCACATGGTATTGGAACGACCCCTAATATCAAACATGCAAAAGAGCTAGCCATGACCCAAGCAGACATAGTAAAGATGAAGGCTTGAAAGGCTCTAGGGTATGTTCCTCATCTCTGTCTACAGCCAGAGAGTCAGCGCTGTTTGCATCTGCAAACATTTCCATGGCCATGTGGTAGGTATGACTAGACGCTGGAGTGCATGGAACGCTGTTACTTTCCCTGCCAAAGCAGCACCTGTTTATCTACTTGCAGTTTCTTGCTTTCAAACTTGCAGGAGTTGGGGCAGACAACGGAAGTTCACTCGGTTCTTGAACTCCTGACCTGCTGACCTTCTGGTCATGAAGCTCAGCGTCTTAACCACTAAGCCACCATGACCCCTCAAGCAGACATGGCCACCACTATAATGTACAGAAAGGGGTGGAGCATCTGGCCCTCCAGTAGCTAACCTACTGCAGTGTCTATCATTCCCAATCAGTCTGGTGTCAAGCAGGATGTCGGTCTTCGCATGAGAGTTGTACTGACGTTGGCAGGCTGCAAGAATCTGGCTTATAAGGCTCCCAGCTAATCGGTATCCCCTGGGAGCCTTCTTTGGTGCTTTGCCCTAGCCTGCCTGCGTCTCAGGTGTAGCTCCTTTCTGGACCTCTCCATGACTGAGGGCTGATCACTGTCAGAGCCAGGCTCCTGATCCAACAGGTCAACAGACTTGGGCCAGGCGCAGGCTGAGATCCCTAGTTCAGGGCATCCTCAGGCTCTGGTGCAGGAAAAACCAGACTGGGCACAGGGAGTGCCCCCTGATCCAGCTCATTGGAGGAGGAAGACTGGATGTCAACAGGCAGACATGCCTAGACACCAGAGTACACACAATGCTGTTTACCTTCCCATGAAGTGGTACCTATCTACTTGCAATTTCTTGCTTTTGAACTCCTAGGCTGGCAGGAGCTGGGACAGACGACGGGCACTCTTTCCATTGTGCAGTACTTGGGTCTCAAAGTGCTGACCTGCCAACCTTCCACTCATCAGGTTCAGCATCTTAACCACTAAGCCACTATTAGGTACTTGCAAAATAGAGAGTTTTTGACTACCGCTTAGCAGTAACCACTCTGGAAACCAGGATTAAGACCAATCAAAAATATATAGAAATAAAAGGAAGGAACAACATTTACTGTTTATTAACTCCGGAAATCTATTGAAACATAGTCTACTTCTTGACATAAATCTCTCAGTTTTATGGTGGCATCCTATGGAACAAGAAGAGCAAAATGACATTTAGCATCATCTCTGCCTCTTAAAGGCATTTTGTTCCTCCAAATTATACCGTAATTTTCTCCATTTGTTTGGTAGCTGATCGTTGCAGCAGAACAGTGATCATCTAGGTAATTTAAGGGGATTTTTTTTTTAAAAAAAATGCTCCTTGGCTATACCCAGCAAGCAGGATAGGGTTTACTGCGCTGCGATCATAGACAATACCTGCATAGTAAACAATTCATGTTGTTGCTTGAAGCTCTACGATTGCAGCTACTTAAACGCTTCCCAATTGTCTAGGGCAGTGATGGTGAACCTATGGCATGCATGCCAGAGGTGGGACTCGGAGACCTCTCGGTGGAAACCCATGCAGTTACCCAAGCACAGAGTTTGCCCTGCCTCTCTGCCCAGTAGCCCAATGGGAGCACTTCCTCCCTCCCCCAGCACAGACTTCACCCCACCCCTCTACCTATCAGCCCAATGGGAGTGCTTCCTCCCTCCCCCCAGCACAGAGTTTGGTCCACCTATCTTCCCAGCAATTCAATGGGAGCGTTTACTTCCTCCCTTGTTGCTGTTGGCACTTTGCGATAAAGAAGCATTTTGGGGGTTGGAGTTTGGGCACCTGGTCTCTAAAAGGTTCGCCATCACTGGTCTAGGGCAGGCCTTAGGGCTTAGTATAGACCCCTGGTGACTAAACTTGGCACTCCAGCTGTTCTTGGACTTCAATTACCACAAGCCCAAGAACAGCTAGAGTGCCAAGGTTAGCCACCACTGGTATAGACCATGGTTTCCTTTGTTATTACAGTATATGTACTAGTCCAGTCCTCTAGCCCAGGGTGGCCAACTTTGGCGCTCCAGATGTTCTTGGACTTCAATTCCCAGAAACCATGATCAGCAGGAGTACTAACTTGGGCTTCTGGGAATGGAAATCCAAGAACATCTGGTCTAGGGACAGCTGGGGGTGGGTGGGCTTTGAAGTATACTATATATATATATTCTTGTTCCTTTGCAGTGATCACCTACTGGATTTAAAATTAATTTGCTGGGCTCAAACACCTGCTCATCTGCCAGTGAACGATGCTGGGTGTTCACATCTGAACCAGCTCTGGCAGCTGGCTCTCTCTCTCTTTTATCCTGTTCCCGACATCTGTCTATGCTGGGAATTGATGAAAGTGTGTGCAGCAAAACAGTAGAGCTCCCTGATGGGGATTTGTGACTAGTCGCTTTGGCCCGGTGTCCAACAGGTGTAGAGGTCAGAAGAAAACGGAGACTAACCCACCACAAAAATGTGCAGAAGAACAGGATACAGTGGAACCTCGAGATACAAATGGTTCTACTTAGGGGAAAAAAGAGATACGAATGGAAATCTCGGGAAAAACCCAAATCAATATATTTTTTAGTACTTTCTTTACATATGTGCTAGCCTCTGTGGTGCCCACTGCTTACGTTTTCAGCAGCAACAGGGCGCAGTGGCAATCGCATTATTTTTCTGGGTTTTGGCACAGTCTTCACTGCTTCCCAGGGCAGTAGGAGCCTTTTCGGAGCATAATTGCTCTGGTTTGGGACTTTTCTGTTGCTTCTCGGCTGCTCTACACTGACATAAGCTCTGTCCAACACCAAGAGGGCAATGTCCACTGCCGGGCGGAGCCTGATCTTAGCCAAAAGGCCGAGAAGCAGTCAATGAATGGTTTGATGATTTCTCCCTGTCCCCTCTTCTTCTGAACTCCTCTCCAGTGCCGTTGCAGGGATACCAAAAATGCTCAGACCAAGCTAATACAGTTTTTCCACTGGTTTATCGCAGACCTTTGCTTAATCTTATAATTCCCCAGCCGATTCTGTCAAATGACCATTCGCTCTTTCCAGATGCAAAGACCAGTCTGCTCGAAAAGACCGTCTGCTAGTAATAATCTCGTGTCAGAAATTATTCTGGGTTGAAAGGATTTTTGCTGGGGGAACTCCGCTCAGGGGACGCCCGAATGAGGCTCCTTTCATGTCCCCAAGATCTTTTCCCCACCAAAGTGGTCCCTATTTATCTACTTGCAATTTCCTGCTTTTTTATGCTTCGCGGGGGAAGTTTCCTTAGGGCTGATTCAGGCAAAATTGCTCAGGTTGCACAGGCAAGGCCCTCTCAGGCAGAAGACATATGACGCAAAACCATTTCATTAAAGAAGCAGAGGTGGAAAAATGACGGATTAGCGATGCAGAGAAATTTCTTTATTGCCTCGGGCGGAATCACCAAGCACAACTCCTGAGAAACGCGTCATTTCAGAAGGCTTTTCTTTCTGGCTGTTTGAAGGAACCTTCCAGGGCTGGCTTTAAGACTAAAAATATTTCATTTGCATGTATGATTTCTACACATAAGGGACTGCAGTGGCTCAGTGGTTAAGAAGCTCACCTTGGTACCTGGAAGGTTGGCAAGTCTCACTTAATGTCATCTCATGTTCCCTGACTAATCCCTTTGTGTTCTTTCTCATTTAGTCCAGTTTCAAGTAAAGGTAAAGGTAAAGGTCGGCCTTGCTTGAAAGCCAGTTGTATCTGACTCTAGGGTTCAGTGCTCATCTCTGTTTACAGACAAAGAGCCAGCACTCTCTGCGTCTGCAGACGTTTCTGTGGACACGGGGCAGGCATGTCTCAACACCAGAGTGCGTGGAACACCGTTTACCTTCCCACCAAATTGGCCCCTATTTATCAGCTTGCAATTTCTTGCATTCAAACTGCTTTGTTGGCAGGAGCTGGGACAGAGACAGGGGCTCAGTCCGTCATGCAGTACCCGGGAATCGAACTCCGACCTTCCAGTTCAGCGTCTTAACCGCTTGAGCCACGCGATGCGGCTACCTTAGCCCACACACCTACAAAATTCAAAATTCGCCTGGCTTTCAGGCAGCACTCCAAGAAGGGTGAATCATGGGAGTTGTAGTTCCAGAAACGGAAAGAAAACTCACAATGGAAATCACAAAAGTCGAATGAAAGACATTCAGTGTGCTTTGTTCACGTGGATGACCCAAACGATACCATCCAAGCCCTTGTCCCCGCCCCACCTGTCTGCCATCTTACCTGCATGGTATGTTCCTGATGCGACCTTCACTTTCTTTTAGTCTCACACAGCCGTTGCTGCTAGAGGTCTCCTGAGCTGGATGGAGACCTCCCAGGGAGTTCTCACTGGCTGGAAGGGATAGGCAGCTAGATGCTTCAGTGCTGCAAAAGAGAGAGGAAAAGAGAATATTGTCAGCAAACCTTCCAAGCATTAAAGTAACTCTTCCAAGTTCTCAGAACAGCAAACGGGAACCTTCTAAGCCCCTCCGATCTGGGAAGGTCCTAAGGCTAACCAAGTTACCGTACTTTGGCATGAAATGAAATCACAATGAATTCAATAACAAGCAATTCGGTGTCCTTTTATATTTTATTTATTTATTACGTTTTTATACTGCCCACCACTCTGGACGGTGTACAAGCAGCAAACAATAAAACAATAAAACAGCAACAACAAAACAAAATAAAACAACAAAATAAATACCTGATGGCATCTGAGGGGAAGCACGCTCAAGACCGACCAGCTCCCCTAAATCGGCTTAATGGTTAAGATGCTACGCTTGATTACTGGAAGGTCGGTCAGCAGTTTGAGACCCAAATGCTCGACAACAGAATGAACTCCTGTTGTCTCTCCTAGTTCCTGCCAATCTAGTAGTTTGAAAGCAAGAACTTGCATGTAGACAAATAGATACCGCTTTGGCAAACCCCTTGTGTGTAGTCCCTACCTCAGGGATTCTCAACTTGTGCCTCCACCACACCCAGAAGTGCCATGTGGTGGAGAAAGGGCAAAATGGTCATCCGGCCCCCAAAGCTGTCTGAGGGAGCGTGACCAGCTCCCGGCTTAAAAAGGTTGATAACTCCTGCTCTGTCTAGTAAACCCCAAAAAGCATTGCCATAAATCTGAACTTGATGGCATTCACTTATTTTTATAAACCATAGAAACACAATAAATAAATAAATCAGCCACACAAAATATGTACCTTTCCTCAGCCAAATGATAGGACCTGACAAGAATTCTCTGGATTTACTGCAAATAGTAATAATTTCAAGGCCAAAAAGCTTTATGGAGATCATTGTATGTGACCCATTTACTGTATTAACCTAGAATCAGAACTATGCATGCGATTTATTTATATTACATATATAAAACAGGCCAGAGAATACAGAAGACCAAAGTTGACATCAACACTTGGCCAAGCTCGTAAAGATGTATGATAACTATTCAATAGAACAAGTGCGGAAGAGATTCCATGTTAAGAATGTTACTGATTTCCCCTGGAACAGTATGATCTAATTACCTCAAAGTCTGTTCAAAAGCCCCCCTCCAATTTAATGTGTCATCCTTCTCATGGTATTCAGTTTAATTACAGACAATTCTTCTGACCTTGAATCCGGGACAATCCCGGTTTTCCGGAACATAAGGCAACCCTAATCCTGTCCTAACTGTTGCTTCTTGATTCATGTACAGATTTCTCATGAGGCATATAAGGTGTTCTGGTATTCCCATCTCTTTAATTACTTGCCACATTTTATTATGGGACACAAAGTCAAAAGCCTTGGAGTAATCAATGAAATAGAAGAAGACTTGTTTCTGATATTCCTTTGTTTTCTCCATGATCCAACATATGTTGGCAATGTGGTCTCTAGTTCCTTATCTTAGATGGAGCCATAACAACAAGAAGGTATATATTTTTTTCAACCGGTATAGGTTTGAGGCATTCTGTCACTATATGCATGGCTTCATTAACAGATGGTCTCATTTGATAATTTGTTAAAAAAGTATAGTATACCACCCAGAAAATGTGAGCCTGGCTCTGTGTATATAAAGCCTTTTTTTTTTGGCATCATTGTGGTTGTGCTTTTTGCCACCCCAAGAATCTGGAGGCATCTTGATTCCAGATTGGCACAGAATTGTAGAGCTCTTTCCTACTCGTTCATTCTGTGCTTTTGTAATCATCTGTAGGATTGCTTCCAACCGCACAGTCCTCTGATGCGTTGCTTTGCTGGAGGCAAAAGACAAATCTGAACCCTGTTGTGTGTGTTTTTCAAAATGGGGACTCCTTCTTTCCGCCTCATCTCTGCTTGTATGCCTAGGCGGAATTTGCTCCATGAATCCTTACCAGCAGTAGCTCTTGTTCATAGAAATATAAATTCTGACTTAAGGCTCTTCCAAATCTGAACAAAATTCCCACTGTTCTTTCTCTCACATATTCACAAAGGAACATGAGGTTTGCCGAGACTAGCAATGAAATTTCCCTTTTTTTAAAAAATGACTTCATAAGGAAAACATCTTTCTTCTGCTTCTTTAGGTGCCGTATCTGTTCCGGATATTGGCTATCATTGTGGCTATTGTCTTCCTGTTCTTAATTCCTCTAAAACGGTTCTTCCGAGGACATCCCACACCAGTTTCCATGAAAAACCTCTCTTCCCTAGGGATCTTTCCATGCAGAGGAAGTTGGAGTATTCTATACTGTACTTCATGTCGCTCCTCATGATATGCCCAAGATATTGGAGCTTTCTTTGCTTAATGATCTTAAACAGTTCTTGTTCTTTATTCATCTGGTGCAACGCTTCTACATTAATCACATGGTCAACCCATGATATCCTTAGCAGCCGTCTGTAGAGCCACACTTCAGAAGCTTTGATTCTCTTTTCAGAATCTTTAGTCAATGTCCAAGTTTCGACTTCATAAAGCAATACATAACTTCTCACTGTTCGGATCTTTGTAGCAAGAGTTAGATCTCTACTGCATAACAAATGTCACATTTTTCTTTAGGAAACCTTTTCGAAAACATTTATAGATTTTATTTTTAAAATTAAGCTTCAGCTGGAGGGGTGTCTCTTCTGAAGTTTTTGCTCAAGTGTTAATTGAAAAATTGAAGGCTTCCGACCTGGAGGCTCCAAAATATGGAAATGAACGACAAGGGACAACATCTTAAGCACAAATAAGGAGAGACTAGAAATAAATTGTGCTGAAAGGAGGCATGGAAAGCCACCCCAAAAGCACAGAACTAAGCCAAGCACGCTTCAGGTTGTTTAGTTAGCTTGGAAAACATTGAAAGCATCAGTGTAGAAGCTAATACAAGTTAAAAACTCTGTCTAGATAAACCCCGAGTTCATGCTTGTTAGCAGTGATGGGATGTTACCGGTTCAGACTGGTTTGCCTGAACTGGTAGCACCCCATCAGGAGGGTTCGCCGGGGTGGTGGTAAAACCCTGGGCGACCAGTTCGGTTGCATCTCTGGCCCCCTCCAAAAATGTTTTTCCAGGTAGCAAAAATGGCAGTTCTATTTTTTAGTGTGCATGCGTCAAATAAAAAAAAAGAACTGTGCATGCGTCAAACGGAGGTTTGACGCATGCGCAGACATTTTTAATTTTTTTTTAAAAAAATTGCTCCCCCCATGACATCATGACATCATGACGTCGACTACGCCCACGATGTCAATGACGTCATGGTGGGGTAGCCAAGATTTTGACAACCCACCACTGCTTGTAAGGTAATAGGACATTTTCCTCCTCATTACTAGACATTTTTAGAGTTGATCTTTGAGAGACAGTGCACATTTTTTACGACTATTCCTTATCGGCAGTGGCTGCAACTCGTAGCAGGAAAAATGCCATTGGTGTGAAGTTGTTTAATGTGGATCCCAGCTTGCCATGAGGTGACCCACACGCTATGATCACGGAGGCCTCTCCTGCAGCACGTATGAAATGAGACATGCAGGATTTAACACCGGGACTGCAATGGACTGCCACAGCCTAGAGGATACTGACAAGGTGCACCTTCATAGCCAGTCCATTTGGCATGGCCTATTCCACCTCCATGACCATTGGGTATCAGAGTTCCTTCTCTGCTCATTTTGCCATTGGGCCCAATAGGATGGTTTCCAGTGGCATTTCCTCCACTGAGGGGGGACCCTCACCCCACCTAAAGGGCTCATCTGCCTGTAGCCCATTGGCCTCTTTAGGAGTCAGGTTATTTACCACCACCCAACACTTGGCGTTGAGTCACTGACTGTACAGTCTACTCCATTATCGTAGTGGGATGCCTGGCTTATATTGGATCTAATTAAGTAAAATTGAAGAAAAGCAACAGCGCTTACTTTGTTGTATGGACTACCACAAGAGTTCCCAATAGGCTATCTTTTATTGCCAAGATGGCCAGTCTTGGCCAAAATCTCCCAAACTGACAGGATTTCCCCTAACACATCCCTATTTTGCAGTCTCCCTTAACTTGCAGAACTCACAATTTCTAAAAGCATGTCAAAAGCATCCAACCATAATTTTTTAGACTTCTCCCCTGATGCAGTGGGTCAAATCACTAAGACACTGACTGGGAGGTGGAAGGTCAGCAGTTCGATTCCCGAGTACTGCAGGACGGAATGAGCTCCCGTCTCTGTCCCAGCTCCTGCCAACCTAGCAGTTTGAAAGCAAGAAATTGCAAGTAGATAAGTAGGGACCACTTCGGTGGGAAGGTAACAGCGTTTCAGGTGCTCTGGTGTCTAGTCATGCTTGCCACATGACCATGGAAACGTCTGCAGAAGCAGACATCACTGGCTCTTCAGCTTAGAAACAGAGATGAGCACTGACCCCTAGAGTCGGATACAACTGGCTTTCGGGCAAGGGAAACCTTTACCTTTTTCCCTATTTCAGCATCACCTATCTTGGCAATGAAGTCTGGAGAAGGTGGATGGTTTGGTGCTTTGGTAGAATTTCAGATGGTCCTCATACAGTTGAGAGCTGACCTAGCTGAGTGGGGTTGGAGCATCTTGGAGTCAAGGGTCAGGAATTCAAGCCCTCATCCCATGACAACTTAAGATCACTGTCTGGATCTGAGGAAGCTTCAAAGCGTCATCTACTAGGGAAATAGCTGGGGTAGTTGCAGAATGAGACCCACAGCTGTTAGGGGCCTCATGAGCTCCGCCTGGGAGACCTTAGGGATTACTATAGAAGAAAAATCTCTTCCCCTACCAGTGATGGCTAACCTTGGCACTCCAGATGTTCTTGAACTTCAATTCCCGGAAGCCCTGATCAGTAGGTATGCTGATTTGGGATTCTGGTAATTGAAGTCCAAGAATACCTGGAGTGCAAAGGTTCACCAGCCCTAAGCTGCCTCAGCAGTCAAGATTCCTGGATTTGTTGTGGTGATTCTTTCCTGTGTTCTGTGTGCTTTGGTGTCTAGTCATGCCTGCAACTTGACCATGGAAGCATCTGCAATTGCAGACAGTGCTGGCTCTTTTGCTGTAAACGGAGATGTCGGACGCAACTAGCTTTTGAGCATGGGAGACCTTTACCTTACTGGATTTGACCTATTACTTTTAACTACGCAGCTAGAAATGCCATTTTTCATATAGAGCAGCGTTTCCCAATCTTTGTTTTTTGGGACTTCAATTCCCAGAAGTCTAAGTCAAGTTCCCCAAAGTCAAGTTCACCAATGTACTGACTTAGGCTTCTGGGAATTGATGTCCCCTGTGGGGGCATGGACCACACATTGGGGACCACTGATATGGAGCCTTTATGCAAATCTCTGCATAATGATACTAAATCTTGTGGTAACCCTGCTCTTTTGGCAGCTGAGAGGAGAAGCCACTCATCCAAATCAATCCATCCATTAAGAAACCAGGAGTTGTGGGGGATTAACTGGGATATCAGAACACTGGGATACACTTTCTAGATTTCCATGGGCCAGTTGTTCTTTTGGACAGCATTTAATGAAGAACTTCTGCGATTTGGTGTTTAGTAACACCATTTTAGTCTCATCAGACCAAGCAGCAATGAGGGGTGTATGAAATGTCTGCTTCCCACAGTCTACCTTTGGCAAATCTGACTGTTTTCATTCTATAATTGGCCAGTTGGGAGACAGAATCCCTTTGCCTTGCCTGTCTGATGTCTCTGCCATCTAATGCTGAAATATATGCATGCCTGGAGGGATAACCTTGTAAGATGAGAATATATGTGTTTGCTTTAATGTGTCATCTGACCTTTGGTCTTAGTTATGCAGCAATCATACTTGTATTCTCAGATGGTCCTTTGTTCCTGTGAGGTTGTGAGATTTTGGTTTGCCTCCCCACATGGAAATTTGTATGCATTTCCCAAGCAAATGTTGTTTTAAACCTACGGAACAGAAAGGCAGCCCAAAGGCAAAAACCTTGGAAGATGGAATGGTAGTGGAAGAACTCAGAACAATATTGTTTTTCAAAGTTACTCTTCAAGAATTGTCTCTATTTTCCCAAGGTAACACAATCCTAAAAGTCTGGCCGGGATATCCTGCTATAGTAATAGAGTTGACCCTACCGCTAGCAACTCAATGGCAATGGTCAGACTAACCTGGATTGTCAGGTTAACTAACCTGACAATCCTGAAGACTAACAGCCTTGGGTAGCAAAGTCCACTGGCAATGGGTGATGGTTCCCAAGTGGATTAAATCCTACTTGGATCCATCTTGGATCCATCAATCCTGACCTGGGGCTGAGGAGGACTTTGTGTGCCAAAAGGGCGCACAACCAGAAAGTGACATGTGGAACTGGATCTGTGGTACAGGTGTCATGCTACAATGCAGAAGGCAACTGGAAGGCCACTGCATTATCTTGTTTCCAGGACAATCTTCATGGCTGATCGCCATGAGGATCACCAATATTCAGAATCAGATACGGCAGAAGAAGAAGACAATCTTACTGGTCTTTCTGTAAGGTATGTTAAATGTGCTGTGCCTAATCGAGGAAATGCAGTCGTGTGCCTGGTGACACAACCAACTGTACAGCCACATAGCATCCAGGCACCTTAACCATTAAGGCCCAGTGGTGGCTCAGTGGTTAATACGCTGAACTCGACAACCAGATGGTCGGCAGGTAAGCAGTTCAAGACCCAAGTGTTGCATGACAGTGCCGAAGACTCTGGGCAGCTCACAGAAAATAAAACCAATCACATTCTAAAAACCAATAAAAGCCCCATTGAAACTGAGTTCGATTCCTGGGTACGCCATGACGGAGTGAGCTCCCGTCGTCTGTCCCAGCTCTTGCCAACCTAGCAGTTTGAAAGCAAGACAATGCAAGTAGATAAATCCTTTGGCGGGAAAGGTAACATCCCATACGCTCCCGCATCTAGTCATGCCTGCACAGAAACGTGTGCAGATGCAGACAACGTTGGCGCCTTGGCTTAAATAGAGATGATAATTGTTATTATATTATATTATTATTTATTAGTTCAAATTATTAGTTCACGACTGACCTTCAAACAAGGTAGACCTTTACCTTTGCCTAAGGAAGGTTGCAGAGGTGTAGCAGGGACAGGTGGAACATAGTACTTTTCTTGTTCTCAAACTGCGCTACAGGATGGAACTCATGTATCCATCCGGTTGATGGTGTGCATACCTGATTTTACATCAAAGGGCTCCTGTCTGCCTCCAGCAGTACCTGAGAGGGCTCATCTTGGGGCATTTCACCTTGATTAAGTCCCCTGCAGGGAGATTTGTGGTAATCCTTTTCCTTTCAGATTGGGATAATCGCTTATATTAATTTGCAAATGCAATTCCATCACAAACATGAAAGCCGAGAAGGGGGAAATAAAGGAGGAAATAGACTCATACAAGCCACAGACATCCCTGCTGCAGATGGATTAACAGTCTTTTAGGGGTCTGTGTTGAGTTTCCAGGGATCAATGAGGGAAAAAAATAACTATGTTGAAAGAAAAGCAGCCTTTGATGGGATTGAAGAACAATTATTTCAGTCAATAACTGCACCTAGCTCAAAGGGAAGAGTTCAGAGCCTGTTCCCGAACTGAAGCACTTTGTGGTCCTAAGGCTAAGTATGAATTAACCCTGGAAACAAAAATACCATTAGGCCTGAATGAAAATCCTGTACTTGAAAGTGTATTTGTCCTGGATTTTCCCCTACCAAAGCAAGTACATCGTTGCACATGGAATGCGCAGTGCTGGCAACTTTTCCTCTCCAGATATTTTTGGACTTCATCTACCAGAACCCCAAGTCAGCACACCTACCGATCAGGGCTTTTGGGAATTGAAGTCCAAGAACATATGGAGAGCCAAGTCTGCAGACCCCTGGTCTATACCAATGACCAGTTGATCAATACTTTTTCTTGTGCCGTATTTGATTCCAAATATTGGCGATCATCCTGGCGATCAAGACTCTCCTGAGAATATAATGCAGTGGCCTTTCATCTGCCTTCCACATCACAGAATGATACCTGTACCACTTGATCCAGCTCCATGACCCTTTTGGCTCACAAGGTACTCCTCAGCCCCAGGCCAGGATGGATGAAGCTGCTGCCTCCATCAAGATGGATTCAAGTGGGATTTAATCCACTCAGGGACCATCACCCCCCCCCCCCGTCAACTTTGCCACCCAAGGCTGTCTTCAGAGTTGTCAGGTTAGTTAACCACTGCTGGACGATCAGTGTTGAGACGCTGGCAGTCGGATCTGCTCTATTACCATAGCAGGATAACTTGGGTGGACTCATTACTAAGACCTTCTTTTATGCCGATGAAACAGCAATCGCTACTCAAGGAGAAATGTTTGAGGAAGTAGAGACTAAGCTGGCACCTTCTCCCGGAGAACGAGCTGCCTATTCTGAAAACAATCACCTGGAACTTAATCCAGAAATAACATAAATATGTCCATTCCATTTACAAATTAGGGAGGCAAGAAAGAAGCTGAATACAACCTGGAGATGCCACGCGTTAAACCACCGTGACAGTCCAAAATACCTGGGAGTAAAACTGGACTGTGTTTTAACTTATAAACATCATTGTCGGGATATGAAGCAGAGGGTATGTGCCAGGAGCCATCTCATCTGCAAACTTACAAATTTTCTCTGCTGCAGAGGACGATGCCTCAGTCTGGAGAAACTGCCCATGCTATTCAAGTTAATGTGGCCCTCTAAGGAACAGGCCATATAGTTACATGCTGATTACAACAGATGCCTATTAATAAAATCTTCTCATATAGCACCTCCAGATGTCAGAAGACAAGTAGTAGCAGAATTTAGGGAAAAAAGGATAAAAAGCAGACTCAAGGCATCCAATGTTTGGCCTTTATCCATCAAAGTTGAAATCAAGAAGGTAAAGGTCTCCTTTGCTCGAAAGCCAGACGTATCTGACTCTAGGGTGAGGTGCTCATTTCTGTTTCTAACCAAAGAGCCAGCACTGTCTGCAGGCGTTTCCATGGACATGCTCCAGGCATGACTTGACATTGGAGTGCAGGAAATGCTGCTTGCCTTCCCTCCCAAGTGGTACCTGTTTATCTACTTGCAATGTCTTGCTTTTGAACTGCCAGGAACTGGGACAGAGATGGGAGCTCATTCTGTCGTGCAGAACTCGGGTCTTAAATGGCTGACCTGTCAACTTTCCAGTTGTCAAGTTCAGCCTCTGAACCACTAAGCCACCACAGTCCTCACTGAAATCAAGAAAGGGCTTCCTAAAAACAATGGTGACAGTTTCATTTATGAGCGAGGCTCATCGAACTGAACAATGGAAAAGAATATCACCCAGAGGATTATGGGAGATGAGAGAGATGCCAGCAGCAGGTTACCATCTCTGACATGGAACATGGAAGACATTAAATAGGCTGAGAAATGGGGTGAGCAGATGTAGATCAAACCTAAAGAGTGAACTATGTGAATGTGGGGAGAGATAAGATTTTGAACATCTGCCAATATGCAGGAACTTGCCTAAACAGAGTTATATCAATGATTAATTGGAAGCAAATGATAGGGCTATTCAATCGTTTGTTGTTGTTGTTCAGTCGTATAGTCGATTCTGACCTATGGACCATTGCACTCCAGGCACCCCTGTGTTCCACCATCCTCCTCAGCCTGCCCAGCTCTGTGCCCATTGCATCCACAATACCATCTAGCCATCTCATTTTTGGCCTCCCCCTTCTTCTTTTGCCCTCCACCTTTCCCAGCATCAAGGCCTTCTCAAGCGAATCCTCTCTTCTCATTTGATGTACAAAGTACTTTAGCTTCATCTTTACTATTTGACCTTCTAAGGAGCAGTCAGGGTTGCTTTCTTCTAAGATTGACCTATTTGTTCTCCTCGCTGTTCAGGGGACTCTCAAAACTCTCCTCCAACACCACATCCCAAAGGCATCTATTCTTCTGTGCTCAGCTTTCCTAATGGTCCAGATCTCACAACCCTACATTGCCACCAGGAATACCATTAGGCTAAGGTAAAAGACAGTAGTTGGGTCAAGGTCATGTAATGAATGCCACAGCTCAATGGGGGCATGCATTTGGATCTACAATGTCTACCATTTCTATCAGTGTGGCCAGGTCTACCATTTCTATCAGTGTGGCCAGGTTATCCTGCTATGGTAATAGAGTAGACCAGGGGTAGGCAATCTATGGCCTGTGGGCCAGATCCAGCCCATGGCACCAAACAATCAGCCCCCTCTTCTGCCGCCACCGCCACCAGAATTGGCCAAGTTTACAACAGCCATAAATGAGTCAGTAGCTGTTGCAAACGCATTTACAACAGCCATAAATGAGTCCACAGCTGTCACAAATGCATTTATGATAACCATAAATGGCCTGGGGGGGGGAGACCTTCAGTCCACCCCCCTCAACGGCTATTTTGGATAGTCATTTTAAATGGTCCAGCTCAACTGCATACAGTAATATTGGAAAAGTGGTATGTGGATATGTAAACATGTCGCTTTATGGCAAGAACAAACACTCTTGAGGGTATGCAAGAGCAAAAGCAAACCAGAAGATGGAGGAAAGAGCTCACTAGAGAAAAACACTGAGGAACTCAGCCTTCTTTATGTCACTTGGGAGGACCCAAGGCTAAGGGAATCCCTAAATATAAGACCAACATGCTCAAGTGGTGACTGCTGGTGGATATCAACATGCGATGCAAATGTGGAGAGGGACAGAATCTGGCTCCTTTAATGGTCTGCCAATTACTGCCAGAAATGTGCACGGATGAAGACTTAAGTGTGGCCAACGACAAAGCCAAGAAAGTAGCCTTGTCATTTTGGCAGTCCAGAAAGAAGAAGAACATGTAGTTTATTTATGAATACATTTTAGATGATTAGTTTTTTAAATAAAATTATGGTTGGTTTTAAATTTCAGTGCTCTGGACTTGGATAAATAAATGAAATCTGCAGAAAGCTTTAAAAATCAGGATGAGAGTTAAGCCACAGATAACATGTGGCCGTACAGCTGCACACTTTGGCTAAAGATTATTAAGGTGAGAACAGACCTTCTCTCTGCCCCATGTCAGACACAATGGAGAACCATGGATTATTTTTGAATTTTATTTTATTATGCTAAAAAAATAAGAAAGAGCCAAAACATAAGAACTGTATAAATTTTTTTAAATGCTGAAAAGGACACAGCAGAAATAGTCACTATTATCATAATAAAAGGGTCTGCACATAAGCTTCTATAGAAGGCTTTCAAAAGTCCACAAATGCATCCATACAAATCTATTGTCTATCTACCGTGCATTCATATGGTGATTGACTGAATGGCAGGGCAGGGTGTTTATCTTTCCAATATTGTAATATTAGTCTTTCAGCTACAATAAAGGATGAAGAATCCATTTTTTGCTAGCCAGTGATTAACATCCATTAAATAGAAAGATAATTTAAAAGCACATTTAAAAGCACTGTAGTGGGTTACTGGTTAAGACACTGAACTTGGTGACCGGCGGCAGGTAATCAGTTCAAGATCTGAGTGCTGTACGATAGAGTGATCTCTCGTCTCTGTCCCAGGTTCTGCAAACCTAGCAGTTCAAAAGGAAGACATTACAAGTAGATAAATATGTACCACTTCAGTGGAAAGGCAAACAGCACTCTGTGCATGCCGGTGTATAGTCATGCCTGTCACATGTCCACAGAAACGTCTGCAGACACAGACAGCACTGGCTCTTTGGCGATAAACAGAGATGAGCACTGAACCCTAGAGTTGGATATGGTTGGCTTTCGAGCAAGAGCAACCTTGACCTTTACGTCAAGAAATGTCTTTGAGTGTGATCCTGTACAAAATTAATTTGAGTAACTATTTTCATCACACATATACACACCCAAGAATTAATGACCAGACATTACCAGAATATATACTTCAGTCACATCTAGCAGGATCCTAGATTGTATAGCATAAAATACTCATGCCCTCCCCTCCCCTTTCATGCTTCCAAGGAGGAAGTCAGGGATTTTTTGCTCCCAGTATTAACCAAACTGCAATTATGGTGATATCTCATAGAATCACAGGATAATTGAGTTGGAAGAGACTTAAGTGGGCTGGATTGCATAACTAATTTTCTAATAGAATCAGGTAAGATGGAGAGGGGTCTTGTCACCTTGGCCAAATGTTTGGTGGAAAGAAGTGCTATTTGAGTCAAAGGATGCTTGGAATTTGGCAAATTCTCAGAATGCACCTCCTAAGGCAGTGATGGTGAACTTTGGCACTCCAGATGTTCTTTGACTCCAATTCCCAGAAGCCCTGATCAGCAGGAGTGCTGACTTTGGCTTCCTATGGATTGAAGTCCAAGAACATCTGGAGTGCCAAGGTTCACCATGATGGCCTTAGGTCTTAGTATAGACCCCTGGTGTCTAACTTTGGCACTCCAGCTATTCTTGGAGTTCCATTAGCAGAAGCCCAAGAACAGCTGGAAGGTCAAGGCTAGCTATCACTGGTATAGAGCATGGTTTCCTTTGTTATTATATATACTAGTCCAATCCTCTAGCCCAGGGTGACCATCCTTGGTGCTCTAGCTCTTCTTGGACTTCAATTCCCAGCAACCCTGATCAACAGGAGTGCTGATTTGAGCTTCTGAGAATTGAAGTCCAAGAACTTCAGAGCTTGGAAGAGTTTCTATTATGGAGCACAGCCCCTAGAGTCCAACAGCCAGCTCAGTCATGGTGGCTGGGGGATTCTGGGAGTTGCATATATTTTTTAAAAGAGTTATGTTCCTAAACTTTGTAAATGAGGGCACTGAAAAACAGACGGTAATTGGAAATAACCAGGTTATTCTTCCAGATAATCCCAAGTAGAAACAAAATGATGGGGCTGACAATGGAGTCGAATCTGTTCACCTGGATCAGATGGGGGCCCCAGGTCTAGCTTGCGGTCCATGTGTTCATTCATCCCCACTGCTTTAGAAAAAGCATTAGCAACTATGCTTCTATACCAACCCATAACACTTAGTGCACTCTCTGGGCCTTCATTTTACTGACCTTGGGAGGATGGAAGGCTGAGTGGACCTTGAATCCCCATCAGGACTGAACTTACAATGTTTAACCACTGCGCCATCAAGGGCTCTAGAAAACGCAGGCAATCGGCTCGAGTGTGATAGCACGTACCGCCTTAGGAAGGGCACGTATCTCCAGCCGCAAGTGTCTCCTACTGCTGGGTTTATATTGGGTTGCTCTGCCCTCTGGTATAGCACGGCGGTTAGATGGCATTCCTGGGAGCTGTTGGAAATCTGTCTCTTTCAAGCCCACGGAGCAATAGTCTCCTGTTGATTAACTGCAAGCCAAACAAGACAGAGTGACTGTCTCGGCGGTTCCTTGAAGCATGGAGTTCCAATTGATGTTCCTTGATGGGCAGAGATACCAAGGGAGTCCCATACTCTGTCCTTCAATGGAACTATGTGCTCCTAAATTGAAACGAACGTAGCAAAATCAAGGTCTTGGGTCTCTTGCTGGACTAAACGTGGCTTCAAAGCCCTCTGCTCGTCAGTCGCAGTCTTTCATTCTCTCCCTCTCCCTCCCTCTCCTGTTAATGCTGAATTTCTAGGGGATTCTTCCTCTCATTTCCAGTAAGGGCCTGACCTTTAAACACAACAACTTTTCCGCACGAAAATGGTGGCAAGGAAATTGCTCAATGGGAGCTGATATTAATGTGTCAGCAACCCCAGGGCCGAGCCATGTCTGGTGGTGGTGGTGGTGGTGGTGGTGGTGGGGGTGGGGGTTACAGGAATTGGTGTGCAGCAGCTCCAACTTAAATTGCAAATAGATAAATAGATACCACTTTGGTGGGGAAGGTAACAGTGCTCTGAGCACTCTGGTGTCTAGTAATGCCTGCCGCATGACTCTGGAAATGTATGCAGACACAGCAGTAATGTCGTGTGGATTTCAGCTGCCCGGGGCTTAAGGCAAATTTGCCTGGTGGACACCGGCACCTACTCCCACTAGGGCTTCTGGGAACTGTAGTCCAAGAACATCCATAGCCCAAAAAACACCACCTGGGGTGGGGGCACTCCCTGTCCACCCCCCCACGTGATGCCACTGAGACTCAGATAGCATTGGCTCTTGGGCTGTAAATTACCGTATATACTCACTTATATATGGTACTTTACAGCCAATGCTATCTACGTCTTTTACATTTACTTAAACTCGCTTATAAACTGATCTGAATATAAGCCGAGGTACCTAATTTTGCCTGAGAAACCAGGACATTTGATTAATTCAAATATAAGCCAAGGGTGGAAATGCAAGAGGACAAAGGTCAACTGTGACTTTAGTTTACTGACAAAAGGATCATATCATTGCTGACCCTTCTTATTCATTCATTCATTCATTCATTCATTCATTCATTCATTTCGATTCATAGTTCTTAAACACAACCTCCTGGATTCAGTTTCAAGCCAGTAATTCTGAGCCAATAAGAGAAAGTTTATATTATCCCACTATTTATATTCCACTATTGTCTGGACGGACATCTAACTACTGTAATGGAGTAGTCCATACAGCCAGCGTTGGGCGGTGGTAAATAACCTGACTCCCTAAAGGGCTCAACTGCTACAGGCGGATGAGCCACTTTAGGTGGGGTGATGGTCCCCCTCAATGGAGGAAATGCCACTGGAAACCATCATACTGAGCCCAATGACAAAATGAGCAGAGGAGGAACCATTTTGATTCCCAGTGGTCATGGAGGCAGAAGATGCCAGATGGACTGGCTGCAAAGGCACACCTGGATAATATCCTCAAGGCTGTGGCAGTCCATTGCAGTCTTGGCGTCAAATCCTGCATGTCTCATTTCCTACGTGCTTCAGGAGATGGCTCCATGGTCGTAGTGTGTGGGTCACTTCATGGCAAGCTGGGATCCACCTTAGACAAATTGATGCCAATGGCAATTTTTTCCAAATAGGAAAAATTTAGACTTGGTTACGAGTTGCAGCTGATGATGGTATCTCAACTCAAAACCCTGAGCCTTATGTTGAAAGATAAATATTTATGCCATCGGAGGGAAATAAGTTACATTCAAAGAGGGAGAAAGATGAGAAATTTGGCACAATACTTTCTTAATTGTAGCACCTAATCACCAAACAAAAATTAAATTAAAATTATTTTCCATTTGTATGCACATCGGTGGTTTGAAATGAGATGTCTGCGATTCTACTTAAAGGTGCTACAGTGTTTTTTAATTTTGTTTTGTTTATTTTATTTCCTTTTCTGATATGCCCGGCTACTATTCCAAAAAATTCTACTTGAAGGTTAATTCACGAAGAAGTGTTGCATTCTTCGGGGGGAGGGGGGAAGGACCAACAGGGTCTAATAGACAGGTATTCAATAATGGGTAAGGTCTGTTGATGTAAACAGCCAGAAAGAGGTGGTCCTTTGTGGAAAAAACAGGCAGACAGGTCTTGGTGCAGAAGAAGAACTTAAATAGGTTTACTCAGGAAGTAAAAAGGTGCAAGTATATGCAGTGCAATAACTGAAACACAAAACAGGAATGTTATCTTGGGTTGCTCAGTTGACCTCACTGAAACAGTTGAGTTGTGCTATATACAATACAGTCCAATCCAGTCTAGTAGGGTTGATGCAAGCTGTAATTTCAGACAAAGCCAAGGAATTCTACAGCCTCTGTCCTCCGAGGCTTACCCCACGTAGTCCTTCTTTGCTCTGCAGGCACAGATGGCTTACCAGGCAAAAGCCATCATCAGGATCGGTGCAAAGGTTAAGTCCTCAAAGCAGGTTCTGGAACGTGCAGGAATCTTTGTCCAGGCTGTTGGCTCACTCAAGTTCAGCGTTGTAGCCCAAGCAGGTCCAGCATTGTAGCCGCAGGCATTGCAGCCCCATTCGAGCCACGTAGCAGCATTCAAGCTGGCAGCAGCTTAATAGCTGGCATCAGTGGAGCAAAGCGATGCAGCTTTGGAGAGCAGCAGTATTAAAGCGCCAAGCCAGGCCAAGCCAAAGTGAGCCAAAGCGAAAGAGTCTGCAATCCTGCTCTCATCTATATACACTGGCCCACGGAACACACCAGGGAAAAGTCCCAAGTCATGTGCGTCCCTGCAGCAGGTCTTGAAGGCATCACAGGCACAATATGCCTTGCAACCAGTTAGAGTGTGAGGCGAAGACTTACATACCCTAACAACAACCCCCTCCAAAAATTGTAACAAGGAAAGAAGGAACCAACCGCTTATCACGGTTCCCGGCCCCTTGACGGTGGATTTATTGTGGAGCGATATGAACAAAAAGAGCACACCTACTAAAATGCAGGTTTATGGACACAACGTGATGAAATGCCAAATCTACTCTTTCTTTGTGGGCTGTTGGAATTAGGTTACTGCTGGAACATAAAGCGCTAAAGAAAATAGCTTGAATTGCAATCAGTGTCAGCTTGCCCAAGGTATAAATTACTCCGAATGGGCTCCTCCTTCAGTAATTGTTCTCTCTTCCTGCTCTATGTAGACTCCCTCCATCTCCATTCAATAGAGGTTGAACTCAATACTTTTCTCTCTGCCATCTGCAAGACATAATGCAACACAATCCATTTTGGTCTCTTCCTCCCTCCCTTCTTTTCAAAGAAAGCTCTTCACAACGGAGGAAATAAGGGAAAGGGAGAATCAAACTGAGGAACGGCTTGGGTTTTAATTATTTGTAGACCATTAGGGATTTTAGGCTTTTTTAAAGCCTGTTTCCGCCCACAGAAACGATGATATATGACTGCAAAGTCAACAGAGCTGGCCAGAAGAAATTTTGAGTCTTGTTTCAGTTCCATTCAGTTCTGAATTGAAGAACTAATGTGATATAGTGGCTGGACAGCTGGATTGGGACTTCTTCTTCTGCCATATCTGAATCCGAATATAGGCGATCATCATGGCAATCAGCCATGAAGACTCTCCTGAGAATATAATGCAGTGGCCTTTCATCTGCCTTCTGCATAGCAAGGTGCCCAGCACACCCCTGGCTCCAGGGGTTGCCAACCTTTTTCAGTCGGGGGGGGGGGGGCTGGGTCACGCTCCCTCAGACAGTTTATTATTTTATTTATTTATTTATTTTTGTGATTTATATTGCTGCCCAACTCATAAGACTCTGGGCGGCACACAAAGAATAAAAACCAGCATCACAGTTAAAAACTCTAAAACCTATAAAAAAACATTTAAAATGACTATCAAAAATAGTCGTTGAGGGGGCTGGACTGATGGTCCCCCCCCCCCAATTTATGGTTGTCTTAAACATGTTTACGACAGTAGTGGACTCATTTATAGCTGTTGTAAATGCATTTGCAACAGCTACTGACTCATTTATGGCTGTTGCAAACTTGGCCAATTCTGGTGGTGATGGCGGTGGAAGGGGGGGCTGATAGTTTGGTGCCATGGGCTGGATCTGGCCCACAGGCCATAGATTGCCTACCCGTGGTCTACTCTATTACCATAGCAGGATAACCTGGCCACACTGATAGAAATGGTAGACATCGTAGATCCAAATTCATGCCCCCATTGAGCTGTGGCATTCATTACATGACCTTGACCCAACTACTGTCTTTTAGCTTAGCCTAATGATATTCCTGGTGGCAATGTAGGGTTGTGAGATCTGGACCATTAGGAAAGCTGAATGCAGAAGAATAGATGCCTTTGAGATGTGGTGTTGGAAGAGAGTTTTGAGAGTCCCCTGGACAGCGAGGAGAACAAATAGGTCAATCCTAGAAGAAATCAACCCTGACGGTTCCTGAGAAGGTCAAATAGTAAAGATGAAGCTAAAGTACTTCGTACATCAAATGAGAAGGGAGGATTCGCTTGAGAAGGTGTTGATGCTGGGACAGGTGGAGGGCAAAAGAAAAAGGGGGCAGCCAAAAATGAGATGGCTAGTTGGTATTGTGGACACAATGGGCACAGAAATGAGCGAGTTGAGGAGGATGGTGGAGGACAGAAATGCCTGGCGGACAGTGGTCCATGGGGTCATCGCAAAGGGTTGGAATCGACTGTGCGACTGAACAACAACAACAAAAATCTCACTAGTTGTTGTGAGATAAAGTAAGCCAGCAATGTATACCACCTTCAATTCTGTGGAAGGAAAGTGAAATTTAAATGCATGGGATGGCCTTTCTTATGTACATAAAAGGAGAAAATACAGAATAAGTTTTTTTTAATATTTGTGTTCATTCACTAATTCCTGAAATAGAGTCTCGAAAATGAATGACTTGTATTAACGAAAGGACGCATGAACGTTTCATGTTATTTCACGTTCTCCTCCTTTGTTTAACCTTTCTCTCACTTTTATTTCTCAAATTTTCTTTCAGCCTTCGCACGTGATCTTTCCTTCACCCTTTGTACATCAAATAGCCTCATAAATTTTTCATCCAATAGCATTTGGGGTCTATTGTAAATACACGTGGTGTGACCAATGAGGATCGGCATCAGCCAACCAAAACATTGGGAGAGAGGGGGAATATTGAATCTGTAGAAGGGCATGGAACCTAGTCATTTCCTTTATTTCTTGATTTTGGAAGGGATTTTTCATATTTTTGGGGATATATTTTTGCTGCTGACAGGCAGCTTGACTGTGCCAGTATGCCTCATTAGGATTATTTTTTTGGATTGCCACCCTGATATCTTTGGGGATCCCCCAACCCCCTTTGGTTTCTTTTTCTCCCCGGTGATCTTTTCTTTTAGGAGTTAATGTCTTCTTGGAACACAAGGGGCTCACATCTACTGTATCCTTTTCATGCTCTGAGACTTCTCTGTTGATTGAGCTGCTTCTGGAAGCTTCTGGATCAACACTGACTGTTGGGATGTTTAATTCTACTTCCCTTGGCCTCCTTTGGCTGCAAGAATTTGTTCATCTCTTCTGAAGCAAACATAGCTTGGACAACTTGACTTCAACCCTTTCCTAGAGTATCTCAGCCTATACACTGTATATATTTAAGAACATTAGAATCCATTGGTAAAGATGTGAACAATGATCACCAGATTAATTGTTCTTATAATAATTTCATGCCAGAAATTATTCTGGGTCGAAAGGATTTTTACGGAAGAAATTATGCTCAGGAAACGCCCAAATGAGGCTCCTTTCACACCCCCAAGAGCTGGGACAGAGATGGGCACTCAGTCCATCAGGCAGTACCCAGGTCTCAAATTGCCGACTTGCCAGCCTTCCAGCTAACAAGATGAGCTTCTTCATAACGGATCATTGAGATTCGCACAACTTTCTACCTCCAGGGAAAGAACAAGACAAAATGATTGATTTAATCAAACTTCTATGTCGCCGTCCCCACGAATTACTCAGGGCGGCTAACAACAGTTAAAAACACAAACAACAATAAAACCAACAATAAAATACCCACCCATCTAAAAAAAATTAAAAATTTAAAGACTAAAAGGTTTAAAAAGAGATTAAAGATTAAAAGTTCACCAATTAAAAATGCCTTTTCCTTCTCACTGATTCATTCCCCAATTTTGAGCAAAATGTCCCTGTGCCAAACAAGAATGGTTTTTTTCCTTCCTGAAAGAAGCTGGGTACCTAGATCCAGCAGAGAAGAACAATCTGATGGATTAAAAGATTCAAGTAACCCATCCAGTACTTTCTGGTTTTAAAAAGTAGAATGCAACTAGGCAGCAGCAATCATCATATTCCACAATTGCACGATCTGCAGAAAAATCACTTTCACGGGTAAGATCGGACCTCCACATTGCCAGAAAAGACTGGCATCTCATTCTTTTGAACAAAACGGGTTGCAATTTACCAGAATGTTCATTCCCAAGCTAGCTAAAAAAAAGAAGAAAGCCAACGAGAACTAAAATGAGTTCAAACACTCCATTAGAACCTTTGAAAGGAATGACATTAAAACAGGCGAAAATTAAAACCAAGGGGCTGTGGAAATAAAGCCAATTTGCATCACGTTAAAAGATCTGGACAAATACATTTACCCGAGGGGAATATTGGATGACTGTCTGGGCTCACAGCTGGAGACATTTTTAATGGCGTCACATTCCAGAGTTACATTATTTGCACATTTATTCCAGAGATGGAAGGACCCAGGATGAACTAGCCATCCTACTATGCAAATTTTTCGAAGGATCCTTTATTTAAAAGTCAGAGGAAATGTGCTGAGTTCAACAGGATTTGGGTGGGGTGGAGTGTGTTGATTCACATTTTCTTGTTGAACAGTGATGGTGAACCTTTTGGAGACTCAGTGCCCGAACTCAACAGGCTCCCATCCACGCCACAGAAGAGTGGGACAAACTCTGTGCTGGGGGAGGGAGGAAGCGCTCCCATTGGGTTGCAGGGCAGAGGGGCGGGGTGAACTCTGCGCTTGGGCAATGATGTGCGTGCCCACAGAGAGGGCTCTAAGTGCCTCCTCTGGCACATGTGCCATAGGTTCGCCACCACTGTGCTAGACATTGTTTCATAGTACAGTATTTGGTTTTAATTGGTATTGGGTTATGGGTTTTAGCTGATGTTGTGATTTGGGGCCTGATTTTTTTTTTTTTGCATGAAATGGAGTCTGCTAAGGTCTAGGGGAGAGTGAAAAATCCTTTCCTCCCTCCAGATATATTGCCCACCTCTGCATTAAATAGTATTTACTGTCTTTGTGGCCAAGCAGGCAGTGTCTGGCCATGCTTTGCCCTTAATTGTCTTGCTCTGAGAAAGATCACAGCATGGAGGAGTTAGGCACCCTGGGAAGGTCCAAAATTGCTCATGTTGCCATTGCTAGGTCACTAATATATTTTCCTCCCCTTACAGGGAAGCAGAGTATAGAAAACACAAGTGCCTAGGTATTGTAGCACCGTCCTTCACACAAGTCTGGGCAGTGTGGAGGGAGAAAGCCATAGTTTCAAAAATGATTGCTATATGTTAAATTGACATTGTGTTAGTAAAGATCGCCGTTGCTTGAAAGCCAGCCATGTCTGACTCTAGGGGCCAGTGCTCATCTCTGCTAATAGCCAAAGACCCAGGGCTGTCTGTGTCTGCAGGCCTTTCTGTGGCCATGACTAGACAATGGAGTGCACGGAATGCTGTTACCCTGTCCACCTGTATATACTCAAGTATAAGCCTAGTTTTTCAGTCCTAAAAATGAGGTCAAAAAGGGGGATTCGGCTTATACTCGGGTCACTGAGTGCGATGGAAAAAGGCAGTGGCGGCTAATAGCCTTCACCACCCACTTCTCCCATCCTATCATCGGCGCATCTCAATTGGCATGGAGAAAACTCCTTCCTGCTGTATCTTATTTTCATGTACAGTACTGTATTTTGATTATTGAAACTCACTAGCAGCTGCTGCATTTGCCACCCTTGGCTTATATTCGAGTCAATCTATTTTCCTGGTTTCTCAGGTCAAAATTAGGTATCTCAGCTTATATTCTGGTCGGCTTATACTCGAGTATATATGGTACCTATTTCTCTACTTGACATTTCTTGCTTTCGACCTGGGGCAGAGAGGGGATCTCACCCATGCAGCATTTGGATCTCAAACTATAGACTTGCCAACCTTCCAGTCATCACGTTCAGCATCTTAACCACTAAGTCTCCGCAGCTGCAAAATATTTCCCTGTCTTCTATAAAAAACATTTTCTAAACTGTTATGTCTGGCCACAAATGCTCTAAAAAGAAATAAATTGTACCCTGTTTGCTTTCAAATCTGTACAGCTGGTGGCCAGCATCAATCCTTGATTTAATTTGTAATCTTTTCTGTGATTATTATTACTAAATCTCACAGTTTACTGATCCCGTTTGTGCATTTTAAAAATTGCCAAAATATTTGCACCATTCCTACTGCATTTGGCTAGCCAAATCTTTTTGGCCAAGAACATAAGAGGGATCTGGCTGTAACTTTGGACATACAATAAGACAACCACAGGCAATAACTTTTTTTAAAAAGAGCTTACCCAAATTCTGGATGCTTACTGTACTTAAATCTAATGACATGACCTGCTGAATTTACTACCTGCTAACTATAGCAAAAGAACCCGCAGTGGCTTAATGGTTAAGATGCTGAGCTTGACGACCAGAAGGTCAGCATCTCAGTAGTTTGAGACCCGAGTGCTGTGTGACGGAGTGAGCTCCTGCCATCCCCGCTCCTGCCAACTTAGCAGTTTGAAAGCAAGAAATTGCAAGTAGATGAAAGGTGCTGCTTCGGCGGGAAAGGTAGCAGCATTCCATGTGTTTCGGTGTCTAGTCATGCCTGCCATGTCTAGTCAATGCAGACCGCACTGGCTCTTTGGCTGTAAACAGAGATGAGGGCTGTCTCTTAGAAACAAAGGAGACCTTTACCTTTAACTATTGCAACCAAAAAAACCTAGTGTTTGTGTTTGCATTGTTCTTCTTCCTTCCCAATCCTGTTCCATTTGCATTGCACTCTTTAGATTACAAGCATGCCTTCTGGGGGCCTTTCTCTCTTGTTCTACATTGGCAGAACAATGTCCTGGGAGCCTTTCAGGGTGGGCAAAAAGAGAAGAGTAAATACAGTCAAACCTCACATAAACAGCACCTTGCTTAAAGAGTAACTCACTTAAAGAGCAGAATTTTCTCTGAATGTTCGCCAAATAAAACCAACCAAAAACTCACTTAACAAATAAAACCAACCCAAAACTCGCTTAACAAATAAATTGGGGTTTGCAGTCCCCCTCGCCAGAAGTCACAATTGGTCGCTTACAATGGTGTTTCACTTAAAGAGCAAACTCGCTTAAAGAGCAATCCTGTGGAACACATTATGCTCTTTAAGCAAGGTACAACTGTAAATGAAAATAGCAAATGTGTCATATCAAAATATGCTGGTTCCCTCTTCTGGAAACATTCCCTTCCACTCAAATTGGGTCTTGTACCAATTTGGAATAGGAAAAGGAGTACGACAAGGCTGTCCATTGTCACCCTGCTTATTTAGCTGATATGCAGAGTTCATGATGTGCAATGCAGGGCTGGATGAAGCACAAATTGGGATTAAGATTGCTGGGAGAAATAGCAACAACCTGAGATGTGCAGATGATGCCACCCTAATGTCAGAAAATGAAGTAGACCTAAGGAGCCTCTTGATAAGGGTGGAAAAGGAGAGTGCCAAAGCTGGCCTGAGAATCAACATTTAAAAACCCCAAGATCATGGCATCCGGACCCATCACTCCCTGGCAAATAGAAGGGGAAGAATTGGAAGCCGTGACAGACTTCACCTTCTTGGGTTCCAAGATCACTGCAGCCATGAAATAAAAAGAGGCTTCCTTCTTGGGAGGCAAGCTATGAGAAACCTAGGCAGCATAATAAAAAGTAGAGACATCACCCTGCCAAACAGAAGTCCACATAGTTAAAGCAATGGACTTCCCAGAAGTAATGTATGGTTGTGAGATCTGGACCATAAGGAAGGCAGAGCACAGAAGACTAGATGCCTGTGAACTGTGGTGTTGGAGGAGACTCTTGAGAGTCCCCTGGACTGCAAGGAGATCAAATCAGTCAATCCTAAAGGAAATAAATCCCGACTGCTCCTTGGAAGGATAAATACTGAAGCTGAAGTACTTTGGCCACCAAATTTGAAAAGAGGGCTCACTGGAGAAGGCCCTGATGCTGGGGAAGATCAAAGGCAAAAGAAGAAGGGGACAGCAGAGGATGAGATGGCTAGATGGCATCGTTGATGCAGTGAGTGTAGATCCGGGTGGGCTACAGAGGATGGCCGATGACAGAGGAGCCTGGCATACGGTGGTCTATTGGGTCGCAAAGGGTCAGAATTGACTGGGCAACTGAACAACGACAACAACAATCTCTAACTGAACTCCTGGTCAATTTTTTTGGAATAGTAGTGGTATTAGTCTGTGTTTCAAACCTACCAGAGAGTGAACAAAACAAAACAAAAACACAATGTTTTTGTTTTGTTTTATTTACTCTCTGATATGATTGAACTAGTATGATCAAAAGGTGCACACAAAAAACCTTGATTGAGATTTTATTATTACTTTTTAAACCTGGTTACTGCAAATAATGCCAGTGATTTCAGTTGTTTGTTGTCATCCAACAGGCTTTCCCATTCCTGAATCATGCTGGGTGTTCGCTGTAAAACCTAGCGTGGCTGGGCGCATCTCTCCAAAGTATTAGGCAAGGAATGTTGTTAGCTGCCTTGAGTTGCGTAGCTGAATTGGGCTGCATACAAATCCAATAAATCAAATCAAATCAAATCAAATGTTTCCTGGCCCTGTCTCAAGATCTCATTCTCCAAGCGGGGGCTGTATCTTTTTTTAGCAGTGATGACCCTTCCTCTCAGTGGTTCACAACAGGGGGTACACAGCCCACAAATGGACTCCAATTCCCAGAAACCTAAGTCAGTACATTGGCTGATCAGTGCTTTGGGGAAATGACTTAGGCTTCTGGGAATTGAAGTCCACAAACCAGCATTTGGGAAACACTGCACGGTCTAAGTCTATTACCTGCAAGCCATTTAAGCAGAAATGAGTCACTTTAGCGACCACAAAGATTAAAGTGATTTTTTAAAAAAGCAATCTGTAGCCAAATCACCTTATTATGCTTTCTCTCCTTTGTCAAGTCATTGAAACTGAGCAGAGGGAGAATAATGATAAATGGCCCGCATCCAAGGGAAGTAAAATAAGATCATGAGGGTGATTTCTATGTTGAACCTCCAACAGATGCATTAAGGCAGATCTGTGTGATTCATCATCTAAAAATATCTTGCTCAAGTAAGAGAAAATGAAAGGAAATATTTACTTAACTTAAACTCCAATTCTCTCTCTTTCTCATACATTGTATTTCCCCCCACCTGCTCACGGTAGCGAACCAACCAGCACTGACTATGCAGGGCACCCTACACCCCATAATACTTTGTTTTTTTAATAGAATGAACATGCTTCCATGCCCTGGAACCATTTGCAATCTCCTGAATGAATTTTATGATGAGAGCATGTCTGAATACAATCAGGGCAGATATTCCACAGCCAGAGACCATGCAGTATCAACATAGGAGACTGTCTTCAACAGTTAATCACACTAGCTAAATCCTGGCTGCTTTGAATGCTGGTGGTTCTCTCCAACATCTCAGTGGACGTCTTCTTAGACAAGATGTGTTCAAATCAAGATGCCAAGCCTTGAATTGTCCTAGCATCTTCCACATACAGTACAAGGCTCATACTTTAGCAATGCACTCCATCACCTCTCTCAAGAGGAACCAAGGTTTTGAACTCACATAAATCTGGTCATCTGGTGGGCCAGAAGTGGGTGTCATCTGAACCATGGTCCACATGCAAGCCCAAGGATGGTTTTGGAGTGCCCAGAACCAACCAGGGTGATGAGAATCTGTCCAGAAAAAAATGCCTTTGGATTTTTGTCCCATCCAAAATGGCAGAATCACATTTCTGGGAGGACATTATTTCCCTGTAAAGTTAGATGTAGTCCCATACTATTGGATTTACTGGCACTCCAGCTCTTCTCAGACCTTAGTTCCCAGAAGCCCAAGTCCCTGTGAATCCACACAAATGGGTTTACTGGCACTCCAGCTGTTCTTGGACTTTAATTCCCAGAAGCCCATGTCCTTGTGAATCCACATGAATTGGTTTCCTGCACATACAGTAAACCCATTCATGTGGACTCACAGGGACTTGGGCTTCCGGGAATTGAAGTTCAAGAACAGCTGGCGTGCCAAGGTTCGCCATCATGGGGCTGTGTCAACCCCTGAGGGTCCTGAACTTGGAAGATTGGCCCCTTAACACTTGGACTTTGGCTAGCCATGCCTGACTAGGAGTCAAGTTATTGGACTAGACAGATTTCACTTAGGTTGATATTCTGGTGGCGGAAATTGTCACAATCTATGGCACTGTCATGTTCAGGGGTCACTTGGAGAATCTTCAGGGCAGTGTTAGCAACAAACCATAAGATTCAGCACAAAGGACAGCTCCCATCGAGCACTTTCGTCCAGTGATGGATGGAATAAATTTTGTGTTTCTTATACTCAGGATGACTCTTTCTAGTCTCTGCCTACAAACAGGAAGTCTTAAAGGGTCAAATCCCTATGCATTCTATCACCTCTCCAGAAGCTCCATTGTGTTCCACCTCCTAGGATCATGAAGCACCTGGACATAGGTAGCCCTGAAAGTGCCAGAGTGGCCACACGCTTGGAAGTCCCAGGTTCAGGGCAGTTGGTTTGACTCAGAAGGGAAATCTAAGACTTAGCTGACTCATAAAGTCTTACTCACTGGTTACTCAGCCTTTGCATCCATGTCTAGACACCTAGAAACTGGTGGACACCTAGAACCTGGCAATCCCTACAATTTATTACTTAAATTGGCCATGTCACTGCCCAGTTGTAGAACTTGGTTTTATCCAACATGGATGTTCTCATGGCTGTTTTTTTCCAGCTTTGTCTTGCATCAGTGCTTCCCATAAGCTTCTATGGGAAGAGAATTTTGGACCCCTGATCTAGTCAAATGAAAGGTCAGGTTATCAGACGAAAGGTCCAGCTCAGTGTATCCCAAACTTTTTGGACGTCTATAGACCAGTGGTTCCCAATGTGGGTCCCAGGCCCCACAGAAGCCTAAGTCAGAACATTGGCTGATCAGTGCTTTGGGAAAATGGAAATGGAAGTCCAAAAAGTTTAGGAAACACTGAAATAGACCTTTCATCTGATGATCTGACCTTTCATCTGACTAGATCAGGGGCTCCCATTTCATGTGGCCTTTCACCCCTCCAAGGGCATCGGAGAAACAAAATGGCCACCCCTTTGAAGCTGTCGGGATGAAATGGCCACCCCCATCGTGCAGGCGGGGCAAAATGGCCATCCAGCCCTTGAAGCTGACTGAGAGAGTGTGACCCGGCCCCCGGCTTGACAAGTTTAGGAACCCCCGGACTAGATAGACTTTTTATCTATGGTGTGTTTTTATCAATATGCTGAAGATGCTCCGTCTTATCTGATGTCAAATGGGAATCAGAGCAAGGCTTGGTTTGTTCAATCCCAACATTGATAGAAAGGGCTGTGAAAGCCGTGGAAATTCACTGCTGCCAATTCCCGTCTAGACAGAACAAAGGTGTGTGCATGTGTGTGTGCGTGTGTGTGTCCTGATTCAGTGCATAGCAAGCTTTCTAACGTAAACCAGAATGTTCTAGCTGTAATCCCTGGCACCTTCCTCCCTTTTTAGAAATAAACTTGTAGCTGGCAAAGAAAGGTTGATTAGCTTCGCAGGTAGCTACACAAAGTGTTGGCTGTGAGCTATAAACGCTCTGTTCAATTACTTTCGTCTGTGGGTAAACAGCTCTGGTGTAATGGACTGATTAATCTTCTTATCACACAAAACCCACAAGTGTAATTACATCAGAGACTCTGGATCCCAGAGCACCGTATCAATCAAGTGATCGCAGATCCCTTCCTCCACCGCGCTCTCACCTGAGGTGATATAAGCAGAAAAATCTCTTTTTCATATTTCACTTGCCTCTTGGAACAAAATGATCAGAGAAGGAGAAAGGGGTACTTTGGAAAAATTAAATGGATTCGTCAGACCAACCTCTTCCTTTGAAGGGCATCTTGCCAGTGCAAATCAACCAGTCGTGTGCAAGCTACACTGCATTGTGCCTCTGAAACCCAACTAAGCAAAAGCTCTGATGTGCAGCTGACAGGGAAATTTGCAAAGCAAGAGCAGACTCTCACCAAAGGTGACAAGGAATGCATAGAGACGTGATGGTTAGAACACTAGGAACAAAGTTGTCTCGGCCGATACACAACTAATTCTTTTAAAATGTTCTCACCAAATAGTGTGATGCACAAATTGCCAGAAAGCTCCGTGCTTGTGGTTTCAATGTGTATTCTTTGCTGGCGTCTGCTTTGATTTGACTTTTCACTTGTAATTGAAATTTGGTGCATGATACCTGCCTTAATTCAATTAGTAAATGCTGCTCTCAAGTGATTTGATAAAACCTGGAAGTTACTTTTCTGACCGTCAGGTGACGAGTGAAGCAATCCTGGAGGGTAACTTTCAAACTGGTCAGTCTAAAGAAATGGTAAGAAAGATAGTCATATCTTAAGTCATATTTATACTAAGATATGTTATTGAGAAAATGAACTCTTAGATTTAGAACAGGTGTTCCCAACCTACTGCCTGTGGGCCAGACCCAGCCCACAGCACAATTTCATGTGGCCTGGTGCTGCCACACATGGAAGTGGAAGTGGGCACATTTACGGCAGCCATAAAATGTGCCCATGCCTGCGTAAACGCAGTTACATCACCTGTAAATGCACCTGTGGCTGTCATAAATGCAGAAGTGGGCGCATTTATTTCCACTTCCAGGGTGTGTGGTCCGGCCCACTCAACTGTCTGGGGGCCACGGTTAGGCCCGTGGTATAAAAAGGTTGGAAACCCATGATTTAGAACAAATTGATAGGATTTAATTGAATGTTTACTGTGTGTACATTTCTTATATTTCCCTAATTTCTCAATTTTTCCATTATGTGTCCCATTATTACTTGTTTACTCACAATATGTTTAAAAGCTGTATTTTAACAAGATGTCCAAATGAAACTGGAAGGCATGAAAAACAGATTAGAGCAGGGGTTCTCAACCTTTTAAAGCTGTGGGCCAGACCATGCCCATTCAGACAGTTGGGTGGGCCAGACTGGTGGTTCCCCCTGGCATAAATGCTGCCATAAAATGCATCCACGGCTGCTGTAAACACGTTTATGACAGCTGCGGGTGCACTTATGGCTGTCGTAAACATGTCCGCTTCTGCTTCCGGTGGCAGTGGCGAAGAAGACATGGGCCACATGAAATAATGGTGCCATGGGCCAGGTCTGGCCCACAGGTGTAGGTTGAGAACCCCTGGATTAGAGGAATGCGTGGGTAAAGTGAAAGAACTTTATTTCCAACTCGTAACATTTAATGGAATAAAGTAAATTAAATTGTGTATGCCCTCTTCATCCATACCAGTTGACACCAGCAAAGGATTTTTGATTCTCCTATTATACTCGGGCTGGCAATCTGACTTCTAAGCTTCTTTCTCCTTTTAGGATCAATTAACTTTTAACAACCACCTATTATCACTTGGCTTTTGAAAAGCATCAGTTGTTTCCGAGCGGGGACTAAGGCAGTCTGTGGCTGCCCCTCTTGTGTCGCTGTGATATCAAGGAATTGTGGAACTTCAAAAGAATCCTGATGGGGATTATTGCATTCAAGGTTTGCGGTAAAACAGAGATAAATAGGAGAGAAGAGAAGAAAAGAAAGATAGGGTAGGTGGGGAGGAAAGCAGAAGGAAACATTGAAGATTTCTTGGTGGAGACCTTATACAGAAGAGAACTTTTCATAGCGGGAGGGAGGGGGGTATATATTCATTTCATGCAAAAATAATGCATTGCCACAATATCTTGATGTAATGCACAATTAATTCTCTGCTACAGTACACAGTTATAGCCTCTGCCTTAAACAAGTATGAACGGTAGACTGGAAAAAATTGAATTTTTTGATTTCTTCCATTACAAAGCCCACTTCTCCACTCTTGGAAGTCCACTAGACAAAGAAACTTAGTGGTTAAGATGCTGAACTTGATGACAGGAAGGTCAGGAGATCAGCAGTTTGAGACCTGAGCAATGCATGATGGAGTGAGCTCCCATGATGTCAGGAGTGTGCTGAGCACCTTAGGAGGGCAGTGGAAAGGAAATGATGGGGCACGTATTGGGGTGGGGGGTGAGAGGAAGAAATACAGTACAATACAATGGGATGTGCTCCCATTGGGCTGCTGGGCAGAGGGGTGGGGTGAACTCTGTGCTGGGGGAGGGAGGAAGCACTCCCATTGGGCTGCTAGGCAGAGGGTGGGGTGAACTCTGCACTGGGGGGAGGGAGGAAGCACTCCCATTGGTCTGTTGGGCAGATAGGTGGGGCAAACTCTGTGCTGGGGTGGCTGCACGGGTGCTCACAGAGAGGGCTCCGAGTACCACCTCTGGCATGCGTGCCATAGGTTTGCCACCACTGCCTTAGAAGGATGGGTAGCAGCAGGGGCTTTTAGTGGTTATAAATTCATAGTGTGAGTATGTGGCAGTTTCTGTGGCCATTATCTTTAGACACCTAAGATTTGTCATGTATACTAAGAAGATGCACACGAAAGCTGGTGGCCTCTATGAGAGTAAGAGAGGAGAGGGCCAGTCCTATCATTAGACAGACTGAGCTCAATGCCCAAGGTGGCTAATGCTAGGAAATGGCAGGAAGAGTTTTACGGAGATGAGTAGGTGATTTGATATTCTCCCTTCTAACTTATGAGATGGCAGGTAGTATAAAGTACCGATGAATGAAGACACTGGTTCTGTAACAGCAACAACAGCAAAGTGCAGTCTGTTTTGGACCTCTTTTTGTACTGCCATTTCCATCAAGGGGCTACGAAAAAAAGCTCCGACACAGCTCATTATTCAATTCCTTCGCTCCCATTGGAGTCTCTTATGATTATTTTGCTTCGGGGCTATAGTAACACAAGCCAAACGCAGCAGATGCAGGATTGGTGAATATAGCTATTCTCAATGGGCCCCCTTATCGTGACTTGAATTTGTATATACATCTAATTGTTAGTTTTTAGTTGATATATTAATATGTGTTTTATTAAGTGCTGTAATTGTCTGTTGATTATAAATACAGAGCTGATGATCGCTGTGTAAAGTTTTCCACCCAGTGGGCAGGTTGGATGGCACCAAGGCCATAAGAAAGATACAGGTCGCCCTTGCTCAAAAGCCAGTTCTATCCAACTGTAGGGGGTGCTGCTCATCTCCATTTATAGCCAAAGAGTCAGTGTTGTCTTCGTCTGCAGACGTTTCCGGGGTCACGTGGCAGGCATGACTAGACCCGCTGTTCCCTTTCCCACCGAAGTGGTACCTATTTATCTACTTGTGGGTTTTTTTTTTGCTTTTGAACTGTTTTATATGAAGATATTGTTTTTAATTTTGGATTTCGTATGTATTTTATTGTTATTTAACTTGGAAGGTTTGGGTTTGGGATCAGTCAACCAAGCCAACTGGCCAACCGGCCAACCAGCCAACCGGCCAACCGACCAACCAACCGACCAACTGACCAACCGACCAACCAACCAACCAACCAACCAACCAACCAACCAACCAACCAACCAACCAACCAACCAACCAACCAACCAACCAACCAACCACTCACTCCCTTCCAAATTAGGTAATAATAACAAAATGTATACAAAATTTGCATTAATTTGTTAAACAGTTCTACAGCTGTCATCCTAAAATCCCCCTATTTTTAAAACATGGGAAGAAATCCATGGTCCTCGAGCAGATTTTCCAAATTCAGAACACTTTCAGAGTCACATTTTAGCTACACCAAATTAACATTTTATGCAGATGCTTAGGGGACGCTGGGCTGCGTCCATGGTATGGCCCAGCTATGGCAGCCTCTGCATAGCTTTTTAGTTAACAGAGTGGATCATTTTGGAGTTGGACACATGGGCCAGTGAGCATGCTCTAATGCAGTGTTTGCCAACCTTTGGTTTTTGGACTTCAATTCCCAGAAGCCTAAGTCAATTCCCCAAAAGCACTGATCAGCCAATGGACTGACTTAGGCTTCTGGGAATTGCAGTCCCCCTTTGGGGCCTGGGAAGCACTGATCTAATGGCTTTGAACACCTGCATGTGCTTCCTTCTTCTGTCTGATTAAATCAGGGATTCTCAACTGCCCCCACTGCACCCCCACTGGCTCATTTAGAGCAGGATCACTCATGCTTTTAAAAGTCTTTAACGAGATTTTTAATTGGTGCGGATGGGAGGTAGTTTTTCAGCGTTTTTAGGATTTCTGTAGTTTAAACGCTGGGGATTTTATGTACGCTGCCCAGAGTCGCATGTCGATTGGGGTGGCTATACAAATCGAATAAATAAATAAATAAATAAATAAATAAATAAATAAATAAATAAATAAAAGACTGCATTTCCTTGCTTTTTGGTGGAAAGATGCCATGGCAGTCTTTCCTGGGGGAGGGGGGGGACAAACATATAACTGCAGCATGTACAAGTTTGATGGTCCCCTGGAAGAAAAATCATCTAACTCCTTCAATACAGCGATTCTACAGCCACACCAACCTGACAGATGGCCACTGAACCATTGACAGATGGCCATTCAATACCTTCTCCCATGAAAGAAGTCTTCCTGTGGAAATCTCCTCTGTTTGTTAAGAAGCTTGTATCGTTAGGACATTTCTCCGAAGCAATCCTGCTTTCTTTCATCCTCCACCTACCAGTTCTGGACCTACCATGTGGGGGCAACAGAGAATAAATTTGCTCCGTCTTCCTGTGTGTGAAGATCCGAGTACGGCTTTTAATATTCTGCAAGTCATTAATTTGTGGGTGTCATATGCCTGATATGACTTCACGGCCTAATACAGGAGTTCTCGACCTTTTAAAGCCGGGGGCCGGGTCTCGCTCCCTCAGACAGCTTCAGACAGCATGAGCTGGCCATGTGGTTCAGCGGGCCAGTCACGTGGTTCAGTGGGCAGGCCACGTGGTTCCTCCCACCAGAAGCGGAAGTAAAACGCACCTTGCAATCGGTTTTGCAATAGGATGAGATAGATTTTAAGCTGCCATCATCTCTGCTTAAACCAGGGGTGCCCAAACTATGGCCCATGGGCCAGATCTGGCCCCTAATGCCAATTCGTCCAGCCCACACCACCCTCGTCATTCCCAGAAATTGAAGTAAAATGTGTGTTTTACTTCTACTTCTGGGAATGATAAGGGTGGCATGGGCCAGATGATTTGGCATCAGGGGCCGGATATTTCCCACGGGCCATAGTTTGGGCACCCCTGCTTTGAATGGTCAACACCTCTCTTGAAATCTTTAGAAGCAAGAACAGTGGCACTGAAGTCCCTTCCTGCCATAAGTTAGGGGCACCTTGGGATTTTGGTATATCATACATGGCCCCCAGCTGCATCATTCTCACCCCCTCCATTAGCTGAAGGCAGGTTCTGAGGTTGCGCCTGCTAAATTTGCCCTACTAAATCTCACATCGCTCTAACCCAGGAGTTCTCAACCTTTTTAAGCCAGGGGCTGGGTCACGCTCCCTCAGACAGCTTTGGGGTCTGGACAGCCATTTTGCCTTTCTTCCACCACATGCCATGTCCTGGTGTGGTGGAGGTGGTGGTGGGCCACATGAAATGGTGCCGAGGGCTGCATCCGTCCCACAGGAGGCAGCACAGGTTGAGAATTCCCTGCTCTAACCTGAGAGAGTAGAGGAAGCAGCAGAGCAAATAGTAGCCTCCGCATATTGCTTTTCCTTTGAGAGGGAAGACTGTTTCCCCATTGCTTGATGACAATTACTGTCATTTCCCCTTAATCTGTGGCTGCAGAGCCAAAAATGACGAGAGGGTTCCTCGAAGCTAAGGTTGTCACAGCCTTTTAGTTCCGCATGGCAGCTGCGAGGTACCTCTGGGAAAGAGAAGTCCTTCGGTGTAGGCAAAATCCATGTGGCGTCTGTTATGGGGGAACCAGGGACAGATTAAACCAAGTCACGATGGTGGGACAGGAAAAAGGACTCTTTCTCTCGTCCTTTGCCTGGCTTGACCCGAAGGATGCTTGCAGATGAAGTGCTGAGTACTTAAGACACTGAACTTGATGACTGGAAGGTTGGCAGGTCAGCACGATGGAGTGAGTTCCTGTCTCTGTCCAAGCTCCTGCCAACCTAGCAGTTCAAAAGCAAGAAATGGCAAGGAGATAAATTGGTACGACTTTGGTAGGAATGGTAACTGCGTTCTGTGTGCTTTGGTGTCTAGTCATGCCTGCCACATGACCATGGAAAGGTCTTCAGATGCAGACAGCACTGGCTCTTTGGCTATAAACAGAGATGAGTACTGAGCAGGGGGGAAATCATTGTATGAATAATCCCATAGGGAAAATCGCTGTAAGATACATGTATCGTATAGCGATTTTTTCATACAATGATGGATCCCTAGGAACCAATTAAAATCGTTATATGGGGTTCCACTGTACTTTTTAGTTTATTGCCAGCTAAATCCAACCAAGTGGTACCGGCAGTGTAATGCAACCCCAGTATTGAATTACTGCAAGTTATGAAGTCAAAGTAGGCATTTGCTGTTGTATGTTGAATAACATAAACGAGAGAAATTCCAGTTTGCTTAAACTATGATTAATGGAAATAAGCCACAGTCTGAAATGCCTACCAATATTGAATTAGGGTGGTGATGGCAAACCTTTTAGAGACTGAGTGCCCAAACTGCAACCCCAAAACACTTATTTATCACAAAGTGCCAAGTAAATGCTCCCATTAGGCTGCTGGGCAGAAGGGTGGGGCAAACTCTGTGCTGGGGGAAGGAAGCACTTCCATTGGGCTGCTGGGCAGAGGGGTGGGGCAAACTCCATGCTGGGGGAAGGAAGCACTACCATTGGGCTGCTGGGCAGAAGGGCGGGTCAAACTCTGTGCTTGGGTGACCGCATGGGTGCCCACAGAGAGAGCTCCGAGTGCCACCTCTGGCACACGTGCCATAGGTGTGCCACCACTGAATTAGGGTATCCTGTTCTTCCCGATGGCTTGACTAGAATCTAGCCTGGATGCCCTTGCAGTTCTAAGGCCACATGCAGCTCTACAAATATTTACCAGCTTCTCTAAGGCAGAAGAGAAGAAAGGTGCATGAATTATTTAATGCCACATGTTTTCTTTTCTTCACATCTTACATCTTTAATTATTTTTCTCCCCCACCCCAAAATAATTATTCTCAATCAAGGCAGAAGCTCTTCAGAATTACAGCTCATTAGCTACTCTCTCGTTTCCTTGTTGCTATAAAAAGTCAAGCTGCACTGATGAAAATTAGACCCTTGGAATCCGCTTTCTCTACAGCCAGTGTGAGCTTCCTATTACTATCATCTGCATCCGTTTAGCATCAGTAATGGCAGATGCAGACAGAGCCCAGGGATTATATTCCTGCACTCCTTTGCTGCTGAAGTCCAGAAGAAACAGTGTATGGCAACCAAAAGCCAAGGTTTTCAGTGATGGCTAAAAAGAAGGAAAGAGTAGCTTAAATTCGCTTTGATATGGTGGAATACCAGATTCAAGAAATGGTGGTGGAGAAGGGAATGATTCTCCTCCTCCTTCTCCACCATCTCCATCTCCATCTCCATCTCCATCTCCATCTCCATCTCCATCTCCATCTCCATCTCCATCTCCATCTCCATCTCCATCTCCTCCTCCTCGTATGGTTCAAAGGGCAAGATGCTGAAGAATTCCAGCTTCCTCAGCCTAGTTGTGTTGAACTTCGTCTTCCAGAATAACTCTCAAGCAATGTATGGTTTAAGAACTCAAACACATCTGGATGGCAACATAGTGTGGAAACTGGGCTCATGGTATACAAAAGTCTTATCTTGGTCTCTAGTAAATGCTGTCTGCATGAATTTTGATATAGATATAGTTGTATCTGACTCTAAGTTATGGTGCTTATCTCCATTTACAGCCAAAGAACCAGCGCTGTCTGCATCTGCAGACATTTCCGTGGACATGTGGCAGGTTTGACTAGATGCTGGAACACATGGAACACTGTTACCTTCCCACCAAAGCAGTACCTATTTATTTCCTTGGAATTTCTTGCTTTTGAACTGCTAGGTTGGCAGGAGCTGGGGCAGAGACAGGAGCTCACTCCATTGGGCAAGCACTTGGGTTCCAAACTGCCAACCATCCAGTCATCAAGTTCAGTGTCTTAACTACTAAGTATTTGGTTTTAATGGGTATTGGGTATGGGTTTTAGCTGATGTTGTGAGCCGTCTTGGGTCGCTCAGGCAAAAAAGGTGGTTATATAAATACAACCAACCAACCAACCAACCAACCAACCAACCAACCAACCAACCAACCAACCAACCAACCAACCAACCAACCAACCAACCAACCAACCAAACGGCCAACCAACCAACCAACCAACCAACCAACCAACCAACCAACCAACCAATCACTGCAGTTCCTACTTTTAATCATACCCCTGAATTTTATGCATTTTGCTCCACTAGATTGCAGACGAGAGAGTCATGAAGGGTGCTACTCAGCCCCATGAACTCCTTGGGATCTTTGCTGTGCCCCTCAGTCACCTCAGTCACCCTCATCCTATTTTGTGGGTATTCGCTCTCAGCTTGGAGCACACAGTAATTGGCTGCCTGTCAAGACTCATTTCCAGCCTTTCACTTACGAGTATGTGTTTTTGGCTGTTGTCTAAGTCTGTCCATTCTCAAACAGTCAACCTAGTTGTACTCTAGCTGTAAAATACGGCTCTCTGGTTCATATAAGAGGGTGTCCTGATTGCCCACTACAGGGATGCCTTGGATTATCCACCGCAGCCCCAGATTAATGCCCTGTTCGGACAAGCCCTAAAATGAGAAACAGGGAGAGAGGTTGGAAAGAGAATTCCATATTGGGTTCCAGGGAAAGAGATCCAGGGATCACTCAGAGTTTCAAGACAAGGCTGTCACTTTGCATCACTCAGAGGGGACTTCAGCCTCTGGCAGCGTCACACAGGCCAGAAGCGGTATTTCAAAGTCAATTCTCTTTCGCTCCAGTGTTTTGTATGTTGTTGCCTTATTTCGCTCCCACAACTTTGTTGCTAAAGAAACCAGCCTGCTTTTTTGGCATGACACACATACCATATATACTCGAGTATAAGCCAACCCAAATATAAGCCCAGGTACCTAATTTTGACCTGAAAACCCAGGAAAATAGATTGATCCGAGTATAAACTGAGGAGCAGTCAGGGTCGATTTCTTGTAAGATCTTCCTGTTTGTTCTCCTCGCTGTCCAGGGGACTCTCAAAACTCTCCTCCAACACCACATTTCAAAGGCCTCTATTCTTCTGCGCTCAGCTCTCACAACCATACATTACCATCAGGAATACCATTGCTTTCACTATGCAAATTTTTGTTTGCAAGGTGATGTCTCTACTTCTAACCATGTTCCCCAGATTTCTCATAGCCTGTCTCCCAAGCATCAGTCACCTTTTTATTTCATGGCTGCAATCCCCATTTGCAGTGATCTTGGATCCTAAGAAAGTAAAATCTGTCACTGCTTCTACTTCTTCCCCATCTATTTTCCAGGGACTGATAGGGCCTGTGGCCATGAGGATCACCAATATTCATCAGACTCCACAGCTGGGGGCTGGTTCAGGTGGCATGCCCTGGCCCTCCTCCGCCTCAGCTGTAACTGTTGTCTTAATGAGTCTTTGCAACGGGCAGATGTGTTGGCCTGCTCCTGATCATCCTTGACAGCTGGCTGAGCTGTCAAGCTCCAGTCCTCTGGCCTGGCTTGGTCCTGATGGACTGGCTCCAGAGTGGCAGCTGGCTGCGGGGCTGATGTCAGGTCCATGTCCTACTCCTGGGTATCCTGATCTGGGACGGCCATGGCCTGAAGAACTGGGAGGAAGTCCTCTTCAAGCCCAGACTCCAGATCGGAGCCGGCAGCAGGCAACTGGGCTGGCTGACTGTCCTTCTCCTCCCCCTCCTCCTCGCACCCAGGACCCCAGGTCACAACAGCCTTCACGGCCAGTCCATCTGGCATGACCTCTTCTGCCTCCATGACCGTTGGGAATCAAAGTTCCTCTTCCTTTCATTTTGCCGTTGGCCTCAACAGGATTTATTTATTTATTTATTCAGATTTATTTATTTATTCAGGATGGTTTCTAGTGGCATTTCCTCCACTGAAGGAGGCCATCACCCAACCTAAAGGGGTTCATCTGCCTGTAACCATTCGCCTCTTAAGGGAGTCAGGTTATTTACCACCACCCAACACTCAGCATAGAATTGCTGGTTGTATGGTCTAATCCATTACCATAGCGGGATGTCCGGCCAGGCACACAAATACCTCGGAGTGAAATGAAAGCTGGAAGAGGAACATTTTTAGCTGTTAACAAAATGCCATAATTGTGGAAGCAAGTCTAATTTCCACAGGTCTTGCAGTTTAATTTTGGATATATCCATCCACCCTTGCTAAGTATGTTTTTCTGTATGCATAGACACACACACACACAGACACCTCTGCTTCTTACTGAAACTTGAAGCAATGCACAGGTGATAAGAACGCCACTCCGACTTGAGCACTTTCCAGCCTTTGAAAGGCTGATGCTCATTTTACCTTATAGTTTGTGTACACTTTTAAAGTATTCCGATCAGGTCTCCCTCTCCACAACCCTTGGGAACAACGATCGAGGCTGTAATTATTCCCTCCAACTTTTGTTTATTAAGAGCCACGGATACGTTACAGAATGTTCAAGCGATTTCTTAAATGAAGCAATTAGCCCAAAACAGCCTCCCTAGAGCAATAAATAGTGGGAAAGAGGCCTTTTGCCCATAGTGTGAATACTATAAGACTCAACCAGTATCAGTTGAGAACTGAGTTTGTGCATACTATGCTCTGTCATGTTGGAGCTGACTCATATCTACCAAAGAGGGCTTTCAAGATAATTGAGACATTTAAAGAGTGGTTTTATCAATCCCATCCGCTGGGAATTTCCAAGGCAAAGTGGAGATTTGAACCCAGGTCTCATGAATCCTGGTCTGGCTTTGAAGCCCCTACATCACACTAAGTACCTGGGATCTCAGCATCTAATAATGGTTTCCTTCTCTTTATGTACCCATTTGTGACTAGTGATTTTGCAGAGGTGGTGAATCCATCCCCAAGTTTTAACTTGAGCTTTGTGGTAACAACTCAAGGTAATGAAGTAAAGGCTTTCAGCACCTTGGATAGCTCCTGGAAGATCACACAACATTTGTTTGAAAACCTCCAGTGAAGTAGAGTCCTCCACCTTCCAAGGTAGTCCATGCCATTGTCAAGCACCTTTTACTGCCAGGAGGCGCTTCCAAATGTTTGGTTGAAACCTTATTTCTTACAATTTGAATCCATCACTTTGGCTCATCCTTTAAATGCTGCAGAAAATCCATCTTTCAGGTGGCAAGCTTCAAATATTTGGCTATCACCTAACCCAGGGGTCGGCAACCTGTGGCCCATGGGCTAAAATTGACCTGTGGCACCAACCGACGCCGGCAAAAGTGGTCGCAGATGCGTTTACAGTGGCTGCAGATGTGTTTATGGTGCCTGCGGATGTGTTTACAGTCCAGCCCCTTCAACTGTCGGAGGGAGCATGGCCCGCCCACCCCGACTTAAAAAGTTTGCTGACCCCTGATCTAGCCTCTCAGTGCTCTCTTCTATAGACTAAACACATCCACCCATCTCAAGCAACTGTTATAGGGCTTGGTTTAGTGAAAGGAAAGATCTTCCTTGCTTGAAATCCAGTCATGGATATGGTGCTCATTTCTGTTTATAGCCAGAGAGCCAGTGCCTTCTGAGTCTGCAGGTGTTTCTGTGGTCACATAGCAGGCATGACTAGACTCTGAAGTGCACAGAATGCTGTCACCTTCCCTGTTGAAGCGGTGCCTAGTTATCTACTTGCAATGTCTTGCTTTTGAACTGCTAGCTTGGCAAGAGTTGGGACAGGTGACGGACACACACGCTGTTGCACAGCACTCGGGTCCTGAACTGCTGGCCTGCTGACCTTCCAAGATCAGGATGAATTTTTCAGATCCCTGATTGTCTTGCTAACCATAAATGTTCCAGACTGTTGGTATCCTTTCAAAACTGTGATGTCCAGAACTGGTCACAGTATCCAAGCAAGGTTTAAACAAAACAGCCATCACAACTAAGTTAGACTTCTATTAATGCAGCCGCATATTGCACCAGTTTTCTATGTTTTCATGTGTGATCCTTCTTATTTATTTATTGCTCAAAATTATATAACCGTCCCGCTCACCGGAGCGACTCTGAGTGGCTCACAATGTTAATATCCCAACACTCAGAAAATTACAAACTCTTAAAACGTTAAAAATTACAGAAATCATTAGAGCTTAAAAACATTAAAACCTGTTGCTAAAAAATATGTTACAAAACATTCCTTACGTTACATTCAGAAGGAAGACAGACTCATTCAGAAAGTGCTATTTTCTGGACAAAGTTGTTATCCCTCTGAATCAAAAGTCAGATCGGCACACTTTGGCTTCACCATAACCCTGTTCTTTTGCCTATGTTCACAACCCTGTTCCCCCCCCCCCCCCCATATTCCACTTTGTCAAAAGAAGAAGCAAAGCAAGCAAGCAACCATGTTACCCAGAACTACAGGGGGAAAAACACCCTTTCCCTTTTTAAAAGCTGTGCTACCTCTTGCTGCCAAAATTCTACCAAACTTTCTGAGATCAAAGGAATCGACGGAAAAGCTGCTACTTGACTAGCTAAACTCCGGAGATGAATTCTCCAGTTGCACCTGCTATAGAATGATTAACAATTGGCATTGCGAGAGCAAGACCGACAGAGTTAGAGGCATGGACTCATGAGCAATCATGTCCTGGGGTTGATTCGATGCGCTACGTATTGCTAAGACTCCCGACAAATTTGAAATGGGTTGTGCGCCAGTCAAAGCTCAGGAGACCTTGCTGGGAACCGAGCAAGATGTGAACAAGTCTTTTGTTCTTTGTGTTTTAATTTACTTTCTGTGTTCGCTGCTGTCTCTGGAGACATCACACCTGTGAGCATGGAAAAGATGAACTCCTTGCGAGTTAATTCCTTCCCACTGGGATTTGGTATATTCCGGTCTCCTCTTTTCACCACGGCCCCATTATTAATTGTCTTTTTATTAGCATGGCTGGCTACAGGTATTGATACAAGCCTTTGATGCACGGAACAAAGTAATGGAGATGGAGGCTTTCACGTTATTTTCTAATATATAATATACACTACTAGCTATGGTTATAGACCCTACTGCCGGAGACACAGTGCTGAGTGTCAGGCGGCAATTAACTAACCTGACCACCCTGAGGCCTCACGGCCTTGGGTGCAGAAGTCCACAGGGAAGGACAATGGTTCCCAAATGAATTAAATCCCACTGGAATCCATCTTGATGGAGGGGAGCATCTTCATCAACACTGGCGTGGGACAGATGTGGACTCAGGATCAGAAAGTGACTCACGGAACTGGATTGGTGGTATGGGTGTCATGCTATGATGCAGAAGGCAAATGGAAGGCCGCTGCATTACATTGCACCCAGGACAATCTTCATGGCTGATCACCATGATGATCACCAATTCAGTGGTACCTTGCTTAAAGAGCATAATGCATTCCACAAGATTGCTCTTTAAGCGAGTTTGCTCTTTAAGCAAAACATCATTATAAGTGACCCATTGTGACTTTTTTTTTGGGGGGGGACTGTGTACCCTGATTTAGTTATTAGGCGAGTTTTTGGTTGGTTTTAGTTGTTAAGCGAGGTGACCAGTCAGAGAAAATTCGGTGCTCTTTATGCGAGGTTTAACGAAGAAGAAGAAGAAGAAGAAGAAGAAGAAGAAGAAGAAGAAGAAGAAGAAGAAGAAGACATGTAGAATTGACTGTGAAGAGATGTTAGATGCTCTGAGCTCAGAAATGCTGTTTTTGGACATGCAGATGCTATGTGGCTAGCAAATTAAAATCTGCTGATGCCCAGGTATTTTTGAGTCCTATGGGATTGGTGCACATCATTTTCACTGGAGAAACGGAGGAGGTAAACATCAGGCCACAGTTCAGAATCTGCACAGTCACTTGTCACAGAGCTAGACAGGAGCAGCTTCCAGAAATGACAGCTATGTAATGAGATGCAGGGGCTTTTCATTAAGATAGATATATTCAATTCTCTGTTGCCTGAATGACATGAGGTGTTGCTCGGTGTGATGTCTTTCTTTTTGAGCCAAGTCAAAGCTCTCTGTTTACGCCAAGCCTCTCTCTGAAAAGGCCTGCCTCTCTTTGTGTAAACCTGGACACCACCCCTCCCAAAAAGTCCACAGCTGAAAAAGCAACACTTGGGGCATCATGGAATATTTTGAGAGAAAAGGGAGATTGTAAATGGGACTATAAGGAAGGCTGAGCACAGAAGAAGAGACACCTTTGAACTGTGGTGCTGGATTTGTGCTCCTGGACTGCGAGGAGAACAAATCAGCTGATCCTGGAGGAAAGCAACCCCAACTGCTCCTTGGAAGGACAAATCCTGAAGATGAAGCTCAAATACTTTGGCCACCAAATGAGAAGAGAGGACTTGCTGGAGAAGGGCTTGATGGTGGGAAAGATAGAAGGAAAAAGGAGAAGGGGACACCAGAGGATGAGGTGGATAGATGGTATTGTCGACACAGTGGGTGTAGATCTGAGTTCATGTTTGAAGAACCTGAGAGACGGGTGTGGAAGGTCCCCCGATGATAGCCAATATCCAAAACAGATATGGTGCTAGAAGAAGCAGAAGCAAAAGAAGAAGAAGAAGCAGAAGCAGGGGAAGAAGAAGAAGAAGAAGAAGAAGAAGAAGAAGAAGAAGAAGAAGAAGAAGAAGAAGAAGAAGAAGAAGAAGAAGAAGAAGAAGAAGAAGAAGAAGAAGAAGAAGAAGAAGAAGAAGAAGAAGAAGAAGAAGAAGAAGAAGAAGAATTAATAGTGCAACATATAGCATCACATAATCACAGGAAGGACCAAAGAAAGTCCCGCCCAGCCACACAAGCTTTCACTCATGCTGAATGAAGCAGAAAAACCATTTTCCCCTCTTCCATCTAAAACATTGAGCTTGATCCCACTGGAAAGGATGATGTTAACAGGATCGAGTTCCCTTAAGGAAGGAAAGGATCTTTCTTCATCATCCAACAGGCTGGAGCTACAGGAAACCAGATAGGTAAATGTAAAGGTTTCCTTCACTCGAAAGTCAGTCGTATTTGACTCTAGGGTTCAGTCCTCATCTCTGTTTCAAAGCCGAAGAGCCAGTGCTGTCTGCTTCTGCAGATGTTCCTGTGGACAGGTGGCAGGCAAGACTAGGCACCGGAGCGGACGGAATGCTGTTTACCTTCCCACCGCAGTGGTCCTATTGATCTACTTGCACTTTCTTGCTTTCGAACTGCTAGGTTGGCAGGAGCTGTGGCAGAGACAGAAGCTCATTCCGTCACACAGTACTCGGGAATCAAACTGCTGACCTGGCGCCTTCCAGCCAGCGTCCTAGCCACTTGAGCCACTGCAGTCCCCTACAGGAAACCAGGTGTAGACTGGATATTAGTAAAAACTTCTCAATGGTTAGAGCAGTATGACAATAGAACCAACCGCCTTGAGAGGTGGTGAGCGTTCCAACATTGGAAGCATTTGAGAGAGAATTGGAAAGCAACCCTCTCTCAGATCTGCTGTTCTTTGGATTCCTGCATTGAGCATTGGGTTGGCCTCAATGGCGTCACAGGCCCCTTCCAACTCGGTCACTCTATGATTCTATGATTAATGTGCCTCTTTCGTCCACTCCAGCCTAGCCTCCAAAATAGAAGCTGTAATGGATTTTGGAAATAAATGGCTAGAAAGGAATTAGAGAGAAATGATTACTGCAACGGTCAAGCAGCTATGAGATTACTGATTGTTAAAAAAAAAGGAAAATAGATTGTGAATTTGAGCTGGAAGATTGGTTTATAGAATTATGGAATATAGTGATAAATGATAGACTGACATGCGAGTTTAAGTTAAAGAAGGGATTAACAAAGAGAAGTGGTTTTTAAAAGAGATTTGGGGAGAATCCGCAGAGTATGTCCTCATGCAAGAGGTACGACTTATAGTTGGGACGACTTATAGTCGAGTATATATGGTAGATAAATAGGTACTGCTTTGGCAGGGAAGGTAGCAACATTCCGTGCACTTCGGTGTCCAGTCACGTCTGCCATATGACCTTCCCTGCCAAAGGGGTACCTCTTTTTAATTTTTAACCTTTAAAGTTTAACTTTCTGAGATGGGTGGGTATTTTAAAAAAGGTAAAGGTTTCCCTTGCTCGAAAGCCAGTCGTATCCGACTCTAGAGGTCAGTGCTCATCTCTGTTTCAAAGCCGAAGAGCCAGCACTGTCTGCTTCTGCAGACATTTCCGTGGTCATGTGGCAGGCATGACTAGACACCGGAGCACACAGAACGCTGTTACCTTCCCACCGAAGTGGTCCCTATTTATCTACTTGCGATTTCTTGCTTTCGAACTGCTAGGTTGGCAGGAGCTGGGATAATGACAGGAGCTCATTCCGTCCTGAAGTACTCGGGAATCGAACTGCTGACCTCCCACCTCCCAGTCAGCATGTTAGCAACTTGAGCAACCATGGATTTTATTGTTGATTGTGTTTTTAACTGTTGTTCGCCGCCCTGAGTCACTCGTGAGGAGGGCGGCATAGAAGTGTGACTAAATAAAATAAAATATTTATCTACTTTATATACTCGACTATAAGTCATCCCGAATATAAGTCGAGATACCTAATTTGGGCCTCTAAAACTAGGAAAATAGATTGACCTGAGTATAAGTCGGCAGTAAACTGTGGCAGTAAACAGAGATGAGCACCGAACCCTAGAGCTAGACATGCCTGGCTTTCGTGTAAAGGAGACCTTTTCCCTTTGCAAAAAAAACCAGACACGTGCTCTTGGATGGCGGCTGTAAAATTCCGATTAAAATCCAGGGTGGATTCGGCGCCAGGTGTCTTTTGTTTCACGGCCAAATGTAGAAAGTGTGAAAGAACTCCTTCCACCCAGAGATGTGGCTTCAATCGAATGCTTTGCCACCCTGTCCTGATCTCACTCCAGTCTACCTCGCAGGGCCATTGTGGCTTAATAAGGAGATTGATCTTCAAAGCAAAAAAAGACTCGTGTGGGTGAATCGACCATCATTGGAGGGGGGGAGAAAAACCTTCACCTGCTGTTTTCTCCAAACTGTGCTCCTGTTCAAAGCATAAAAGAAAGCCAGGCTTTTTTTGGTGATGCTGTGATGTGTTTTTTTGTAAAGTCGGAAACAAAGAAGGGAAAGGAGAAGGGAGGGGAGGGAAGGCAGGCGGGGAGATCAATTCTTCAAGGGCAGAACAAAGTGGAGAGCCATTTTCAGGCATTTATATCCCATTTGGGCCGGCTGGAGTCTTCCTTCAGGCTGACTAGCAATCAGAAGCCCTTGTTCTATGGGGTGGCGGAAGGGACGGGAGGGCCTTTCCTTATTTTAGAGCAGGGGTGCCCAAATTATGGCCCGAGGGCCAGATGTGGCCCCCCAATGCCATCAAGGAAGAACTGTGTTGCAGCTGCTGTGTGGTATCTGATTGCATTGTTTACATTGTATTGCTGGATCGTGTTGCTTCACTTTATTGTCCTTTTTTTTTTGCTGTATGGTGTTCTACCTCATTGCTTTGTTATATTCTATTGTTATCCTCTGAAACTGTTACGGTTTGTCATAATGATATGTTTATTACGACTGTGGAACCTGCATTTGATATGTTTATTATGACTGTGTGGAACTTATAATTGTATATTTTGTATCTCTGTTAGCTACCCAGATTTGCTCTGCGAGTAGGGTGGCATACAAGTCTAAAAATTAAACTAAACTAAATTAAATTAAATTAAATTAAATTAAATTAAATTAAATTAAATTAAATTAAATTAAATTAAATTAAATTGATGGTGATGGCGATGGCGATGGCGATGGCGATGATGATGATAACGACGACGACGACGACGACGACGACGACAATAATAATAATAATAATAATAATAATAATAATAATAATAATAATAATAATAATAATAATAATAATAATAATAATAATAATAATAATAATAATAATGGAGGAAATTCCTCTTGTAGTTTTCTAACATTCCCTCCAACAGAATACTACCTTCTGTGAAGTGGGTCTCACAGCCACACCTGAAGCAATTTCCTCTAAACATCTGGTGAAGCAGCATTCTAGTTTTGCTGGTGGTCGTAGAAGCGTTTCGCTTTTGACGATAGCAGAGGGCAGACAGGCTGGTACTCAGTTTATTACATCGGAGTAACTACTTTAGAAACTAGTATTCAGGGAAATGCAGAAAGTACATTTTTTTTATTGTGTCAGGACATCTGTTCAGAGATGCTTCAAGGGGAGGGGGGCTAAACTTAATTACAGGGCCCCCAAAAGTCTGCTTCCAGGGATGGAGGTATTCTGGATAGCCATTAAGAGGAGTCTCTGTGCCAATTTTGCTCTAATAAGGAGAATGTTCTGGTTTCTGAAAAGGAGGAAGGGAAACAATTTGCTTTTCACTAAATGGACTGCCAGAAAGATGAACAATCAGATCCAAGAGGAAATCAAGCCTGAATTTTTTCTGGAGGTGCACTTGAAAACTGATGCTGCCCTACTTCGGCAAGTGGGCGGCAATATAAATGTGAACTAATAAATAAATAAATAAATAAATAAAGGTAAAGCGAGGAGAACAAATAGGACAATCTTAGAAGAAATTAACCCTGACTGCTCCTTAGAAGGTCAAATAGTAAAGATGAAGCTAAAGTACTTTGGACATCAAATGAGAAGAGAGGATTCGCTTGAGAAAGCCTTGATGCTGGGAAGGGTGGAGGGCAAAAGAAGTAGGGGGTGTCTGAAAATGAGATGGCTGGATGGTATTGTAGATGCAATGGGCACAGAGCTGGGCAGGTTGAGGAGGATGGTGGAGGACAGAAGTGCCTGGCAGACAGTGGTCCATGGGGTCGCAAAGGGTCGAATTGACTGTGCGACTGAACAACAAAAAGGTTTCCCTTGCTCGAAAGCCAGTCGTATCCAACTCTAGGGTTCAGTGGTCATCTCTGTTTCAAAGCCGAAGAGCCAGCGCTGTCTGCTTCTGCAGACATTTCCATGGTCATGTGGCAGGCATGACTAGACACCAGAGCACCCGGAATGCTGTTACTTTCCCACCTAGTGGTCCCTATTTATCTACTTGCAATTTCTTGCTTTCTTTGGTTATCTTTGGCCAAGGATAATCACTCTCCCCAATTTTTTCAGCATATGCAGAAAGCAACTGTTAACAAGTCCGGCAAGGTGACCTTCTAGACTATCTGCTAATTAAGAGGCAAACGCCCAACTTCTACAACATTTTAAATAGGTTCATTTGTCAAGAAGTTGTTCTCGGCAGATGCCCTGTTCTGTGGCCACTTGCCCTAACTTGGTCATTAAAATCCATCCTCTCCAGGCCCCTTGGCAAGCTGCGACCTGGCAACATTTCTAGGACGCAAAAGGCTCGTCCTCTTCCAGGCAAATCGCACGGCAGAAATTGAATTGGAGAGAGCTGGTCATTCTGTCTGAAATCTCTCATAAATCCTCCCCAAGCCAAATTCTGGCTTCTTCTGATTTATGCAAGAATAATGTGAAAGTGGGAAGATAATCCGAGACAGTAAAACCCTTATTTACGTAAAAAGTAGGCTTTTATGTAAAAAAATTTTTTACTTAACTCGGAGTAAACCCATAAGAAAAATAATATTTATGTAAATTGAAGCAACCCAATAGGAAAAATGACTTATTACTTAACTCGAAGCAAACCCTTAAGAAAAATGAAGTTTTTACTTAACTCGAAGCAAACCCATAGAAAATGATACTTATCTAAATTGAAGCAACCCAATAGGAAAAAAAGACTTTTTACATAACTCGAAGCAAACCCATAGGAAAAATGAAGTTTTTACTTAACTCAAAGCAAACCCATAGGAAAATGATATTTATTTAAATCGAAGCAACCCCATAGGAAAAATGACTTTTTACATAACTTGAAGCAAACCCATAGGAAAAATGAATTTTGTTTACGTAACTCGAAGCAAACCCATAGGAAATTGTGTCATGTAAATCAGAACATTTGTGTAAATCGGGACATGGATTTAGTGCAAAAATCATTATGTAAGTGAAATTTCATGTAACTCGAGGCATATGTAAGTCAGGGTTTTACTCTCCCATATATACAGAAGTACAAACACAAAGAATTACATACAAATCAGGCATATAGCTCATTTCTTTCCCCCCTTCCTCCTTACAATATGCCTACAAAGGTGATCACAAAGTGATGATGATATATTCAGTGGTGGGCATCAGCAGGTTTGCACCAGTTCGCCCATCACTGGGGCGCACCGGGACTTGTCCCTGTGGGAGGTCAGTCGTTCGAGGCCCGAACGCAGCGTGATGGAGTGAGCTACCGGTCATCTGTCCAGGGTCCTGCCAACGTAGCAGTTCAAAAGCGAGAAGTTGCAAGTTGATAAATAGGTAGGGCCTTGGTGGGAAAGGTAATAGTGTTCCGTGTGCTCCAGTATCTAGTCATGCCTGACCATGGAAATGCCTGCAGATGCAGACAGTGGCTGTAAATGGAGAGGAGCACCAGCTCCTAGAGTCAGATGCAACTGGCTTTTGAGCAAGGGAGGCCTTTACCTATACACCAGTTATTTCATCCCATTCTGGTCATATCCTGCCTGAATGATGATGATGGGCTACCATCATATCCTTCTTTCCATTCTGAAATGCAGGAGGTATTTGGGTTTGTCTGGGCTGATGGGTCTAGCAAAGGCTGCCATGGAAACTAAAGTCCTGGAGGTAAGATTTCATTCTTGGGAATTTTAGTACAGACAGAGAGGCCTGAAAGAAAGGAGAGCTGGGGATGGGTCGAAAGAACCTCAGCTCATCCTGCATGCCAGTTTTGATGTCTCCACAGGGAAAATGCCACAGGCCTCTTATAGCCATTTTCTTCTACATTCTTCCACCTATCTGTCTCTTCCGATGTGCGGCAGAATAAATCCTCTTAGTCATATGCAGGATTGATACCAATATTCAGACCACAACAGGTCAAAAATCCTCTCCTCAAAGGGCTTTGAGTTCTGGCTAAGTTATTGTGCTATGGTAATAGAGTAGACCCTACTGCCAGCGACTCAATGCCGAGTTGTCAGGTGGTGGCTAACTAACCTGACCACCCTGAGGACGAATGGCCTTGGGTGGCAAAGTCCACAGGGAAGGGTGATGGTCCCTAAGTGGATGAAATCCCACTTGACTCCATCTTGATGGAGGGCAGCAGCTTCATCCATCCTGGCCTGGGGCTGAGGAGGACTTTGTGTGCCAAAAGAGCTCAGGCCCAGAAACTGGTGTCGGGGGCTGGATCTGGCCCATGAGCCGTAGTTTGGGTGCCCCTGCTTTAGGCTGAGCCAGACAGGAAGGAAGGAAAACAGAGCCAAGCAAGACAGTGTGTGTAATCTATGCAATGCAGCTACATCAGTTTGTTGTGACTTCATCCTATAGATTTGTATTTTGGTGTGGGGTTTGTAACAAACTGCTCCATTTCTCTAGGAAAACCACACCAGAGTGCTCTGGCAAACAGTTCTCGCTCTCCAACCAAACCAAGTATGAACCATGCGCGATCTCCCATAAGAACGTAGTCAAAAGTGGTCTCTGTCTTTTGTGGACAGCACACTGAGTTTTTAGCGCCCGGAGACTTGAACCCTGGACCCAATGCACAGTGGCCTCCTCCGTTGCGTGTTGACAAGAAGCAGAAGCCCAACACAAGAGGCTACACTCAACCGGTCTGGTTTATGTCTCGAAAAATCCCAAACGAGCTAACGAAGGGAGGCAGATGGGCTTAACGAGGGGTTGAGGGGTTGGGGGGGCGCGTTGGGAGCGTTTCTGCCATCCAGAGAGCCGAAACTCGCCAACGTCAGACTCTCTTGATGAGCAAACCTCTCTGGAGTTTTTGTCTCATTATGGATCCTCGCCCTCCCTCCTTCTCTCCCAGTAGGGCTGCCAGCCATGCCTTGTGGCCTGGTAATTAGAGATATTCTTCCCCGGCAGCCAAGCCGCTGTACAGCTGGAGCCTGAGGTCAAGGAGCAGACAAGAGCTGGGCTCTTAATTGCATCTGTACACTTTACACTTCCTCCCCCCCCCCAAAAAAAAATATCTCTCCCCAGCTTTCTATCTCCCCACTTGGCTGTTTGGCAGCGGCCCCTGGGCTCATTAGGGATGCTGTTCGTGACGACCCAGGAGAAGCTAGGATGAAGCAGATGGCAGGCAGGCAGGCAGGCGGAAGGTGGGGGCACCGGCCATCACAGCCCCCCACCCCCGCCTCCTCCTCGCTGAGCAGATGCCCACGGAACAAGAGGGCCCGGGAAAGGATTAAAGACAAGCTCCGTATCAATTAGCATCAAAGGTCAGGCAGGGAGAACAAGAGAGGGCTCCGTTAGCAGGGCAGGGAGAGCCCCCGGGGCCATACGTGCCCCTCCCCACCACCGCCCAAGCCAGCTGGAGAAAGCAAGATGCTCGGTCTGCAGCCGTTCAGAGAATCAGAGAATGACTGGGCTGGAAGGGTCCTGTGAGGTCGTCCAGTCCAACCCTCCTGCTCAAGGCAGGAAGCCGAATCAAAGCAGATGTAGAATCAGAGAATGACTGGGTTGGGAGGGTCCCATAAGGTCATCCAGTCCAAGCTCAAGGCAGGAAGCTGAATCAAGGCAGATCTGACAGGTGGTACCTTCATTTTGGCAGTTTCACGTCTGGCCTAGACATGGAAGAAGAAGGGCCCAAACTTCACAGCAAATCAGAGTAACAGCCAGAACTTATTGCCTATATGGACGACCCATGATAGTTACAGAGAAAGGCAACAAGGATGACCAGAGGAGTAAAAACCCAACACTGTCAGGAAAGACTGAAGGAACTGGGCGTGTTTAGCCTTGAGACTGAGAGGGGAATATGATGAATATGAAGGGAAGGATCTGTTCATCATCCGAAAGTGTAGGATGATTTTAAAGAGGGATTGAGTTATTAACAGTTAATGGCCTTTAAAGGTTCTTCCACGTGAATAGTTCACTTTTTGAATATGGTTATAAGAATTATACATCACAAGGGGGTGGGAGATGGGGGCGGCATCTGGATTTTAGAGATGTTTAAGTGGGGCATGGCCAAAAATGTTTGGGAACCACTGATCTAGACACACTGCATATTCTACATGTTAAGCTGCATTTTGCACCGGAAAAACACATTGAAGGAACAACTGGGTTTGCATCACGTTTGCCACATTTGTTTCCTCTGGCTGCAATGCACACCACGCGCCCATCCTGCCGGTATGTGGGAGAGTGCCTGGCCACCAGTTGTGGGATATCCCACAGACCGATTTGTCCAGGGCCCCTGGAAGACCAATGTTCGCTTTGGCTGTGAATGGAGGGAGAAACCCTAATTCAGGGGTGCCCAAACTATGGCCCGTGGGCCAGATCTGGCCCCTCTCTTTGATGCCATCAACCTAGGGAGAGCCACAATTGCAAAAACGTGCCTCGTGCAGGCATTCTGACAGGATAAAAGCTTTTGAGTGATTGTTTTGACAAGAACTTATCTTATCCATGGGATACGACAATGACCTTGCCATGAATTCATCTGATTGTTATACATTCCCTCTTTATCCTTCCCTCTCAGCTTGTAGTGGGTCTTGTGTTTTTTTAGGAATTACACAAGGAGAGTCCCAGAGCAATGGTATTTATAGTACCTATTTATTTACTTGCAATTTCTGGCCTTCAAACTGCTAGGTTGGCAGGAGCTGGGACAGGGACGGGAGCCCACTCTATCATGCAGCACTCGGGTCTCACACTTCTGACTTGCCGGCCGTCCAGTTGTCAGGTTCCTTGTCCTAACCACTAAGCCACTGCAGTCCCTTCTTTCAGTAATACATATAATCTAAAAATTCTCCCCATATTTCTTTAAAATCAGGGGTTTTTTTTACTAATCCCCCTTTAAACTTTAATTCACATGTTAATTTATCATTCATAGCTATATTCCATCTCTTTTTATACCAGTCATCCGGCTTCCAGCCTCTGTGCATGCAGCTCTTTAGCAACTGAGTTTAAAGTAATCATACTGAGCTTAAAGTAATAATACTGGTAATTTTGTGTCAGAAATTATTTCGTGTTGAAAGGATTTTTGCTGGAGGAACTATGCTCAGGGGACGCTCGAATGAGGCTCCTTTCATCTCCTCAAGATGTTTTCTCACCAAAGTGGTCCCTATTGATCTACTTGGAATTTCTTGCTTTCGAATTGCTAGGTTGGCAGGAGCTGGGACAGGGGACGGGCGCTCATGCAGTACCCGTGTCTCGAACTGCCAACTTGCCGGCCTTCCAGCTAACAAGGCGAGCTTCTTAACCACTGAGCCATCGCAACCCCTCAGCTTAAACTGAATGAGAAAAGGTCCCACGCTTATGCGCGCCTCACATCTGCAGGCGACACTCATCCCAGAGATTAGCAACCAACTCTACAAAACCATCCTTTTTAATCTGGCCTGCTTTGGATCAAGCAAACAAATAGCTTACCCATTCCTCCCCCTCCATAGACATCTCTCTATACAACATTTGCCAGAAGAGCAAGGGTTAAGATGTAAACCTCTCTAGACATCTAACCTCAACCGACTCCCATAAGAGGCCATCTGCCATCTGGCACTGTCCACATCCAGAGGGGGAAGGGAGGTGAATGGGACGCTTGCTCACTATGGGTCAGCCTCTCTGGATTTTGTATGGTTAGGGTTGCCAAAGGTACCGGAAAACCAGGATTGTCCTGATTTCAAGGTCGGAAAAAACCCATCCCATCCAGTTCAATAAAAATCATGTTAATGTCCTGGATTTTTACACTCACATTAAAATACAACAGTTAGTCTTTAAGGTGCCACAAGGGGAAGTTTTGTCTGTTTGTTTTCTTTACTCTCTGATATCCTGTCCCTCGTTTCCTGGATGGTTCCCACAGAACAATCTTTCTATGTCGTTCAGTGGGCTTCATGCTTCCCCTCCCTCTGTTAAGAACAAGCTTACTGTATATACTCGACTATACGTCGTCCCAAATATAAGCCAAGCTACCTAATTTGGACCTCTAAAACGCGGAAAATAGATTGACCTGAGTATATGTTGGGGGTGTAAAATGCAGCAGCTGCTAGTGAGTTTCGGCAATTAAAAGACACGGAAATGTGGTACAATTAATTTATTCAGACATTTGTGTGGGTATGTTTTCAAAGTTTTATAGTAGTGTTTGAATTTGCACCATCGCGGTTTTGGGACCCTCGGGGTCATTGACCCGAGTATAAGCCGAGTCCCTTTTTTTGGATTTCATTTTGGAGGCTAAAAATCTAGACTTATACTCGAATATATAGAGTAATTTGCTCCCCCCCCCCCGGTAGATAAACGGCCTATTTTTGACAAGTATACTTCTGTCCCAGTTTTGTGGGAGAGAATTATGGCAACTCTATGTACAGGGCACCTTTGGTTTGGTACTCTTCTAAGCGGAGAGGTTTCCTTTGCTACTAGAAATTTCAGGAATTCTGCAGAAAGCTGAGGTTCAGAAGGGAAGCTATGAAAAAATAAAATAAAAAAATTCACAAATATAAGGCTGCATTGCTTGAAAACAAACCCACCGGTATCCATACTAATGCATTCCCTGCTAGTATTTGGAAACTGGTGAATAAGGAAAGCTGACAGAGTAAGAAAAATACTTGTTCACAATAGGGTGATGCAGGGAGATTTGCAGGCATCGGGGACTGTCAGGTTGTCAAATGGGTTCTATATCAAATCGACCCTGAACGTTCACTAGAAGCTACAATGATTAAACTGGGCCCATTGTGTTTTCACCACAAGAAGACAACTCATTGGAAAAAATAATAACGCGGGGGGGAGGGATCACAGGTAAAGAGGAAAGACCTGGCATGAGATGGATCGACTGTCCATTTGCACACAATCAAGTAAAAATAATAATACTAAATTGGATTAATGGTCTCGGTCGGAAGATAAACAGTGTTCGGTGCGCTCCGGTGTCTAGTCATGCCTCATGACCATAGAAATGTCTGCAAAAGCAGACATTGCTGGCTCTTTGGGTTTGAAACAGAGATGAGCACTGAACCCTAGAGTCGGATATGACTGGCTTTCGAGCAAGGGAAACCTTTACCTGTGAAGTATGGGTTGGAAACAATCCTTTTTGGAAATGACCATGGCTGTGAGTCTTGTAGTCTATTATAAACAGTCTAGCTTAGGATATGGCATTTATGCTTTTGTGTTCTTGTTATGCTGGTCATGGACTGTAAATGAAATAAAACTGAATTGAATTGAATAGTCTATAATAGGGAATATTTCTAGCCTTTCGTATGATATTGTACTCTAATGCAGCGTTTCCCAAACTATGTTCAATGGAACAATGGTGGACTTCAGTTCCCAGAATCCTCAGTCAGTCAATTGGCTGATCAGTGCTTTGGGGAATTGACTTAGGCTTCTGGGAATTGAACTCAAAAAAACCAACACTGTCTAATGGATTTCTAAACTTTCTTAATTACGTCTGGGCATTACATCTCCCCATTTTTTATTAGTTTGCACAGTTTGGTCACATCATCTTGACAATGGGGATATAGCCTGGAACCTCATGTGTGGGCGATCGTATTTAACCACCTCTCTGGAACAGACAGACTGATTAACAACTTCTTTGTAACTGCTAGAAAGTAGTTTGAAGGAAAGAAGAAAACACATTGCTTGAGAGTCCTGGAATCGGTGGCTGAAATGAGATTCTGTCGCACGGACCAGACAGAATGAATTAACTTCCATTCCAAACCATTCTCTCCTGATTTCATGGAGCATATCCTTTTTTATTGTGTTTTCTTTTTCCTAAGCACCACACTCGCCTCCTTTAAAATAGAATCAAATCTAGGAGGACCCTTGGCTAGTTTCATCGCTGGGGTTGAGATGTAAACATGTCCGAGGTAAAAACAAATGTTCATTTGCCAGCCGAACCGAACTACCTCAGTCCTGCCTAGTTTGCAGGCAGACATATTGAAGAAACTATTTTAAAATAAATAAATAAAACAGTTATTGATTAGGGATTTCCCTTACATCTGTGTTCCTTCATTAATAACAGGGTTAAAGAGAGTTTACTCCCTGAAGGGTTTCTCCCATTCATGACCCAGTTACTTGATGTGATTTGGAAATCAGTTGTGCTCACCATGTGTGCAATGATTACTAACCTTTTGGAAAGGGACCTAATAAGAAATTAGTCAGGGCTTCTATCAGATGAACATTTTGGATGCCTGGACAAAATGCATATGTTCAATCATGCATATGTTCAGTCGATATCACTACAACAAAGATGACGATGCCAAATTAGATCAGCACACTACCAAATGGGGTCAGCTTGGTAGTGTGCTGATTTAATTTGGCATCGTCCTCTTTGTTGTAGTGATACACACAAAGAGAAACCAGGATCCACAGATAGTTTAGTTCCTGGACATGCTACTTAATATCCTGTTTGCAGAATTTGATGCTATAATAAGCTGTTCCTCAGACATTAGAGTCGTCACATAAAGCTGAAAGCCAGCTTCAGGTTTTGCACAATGGAGATTGTGGCCAGTTTATACTTCTTCCACTATTGCAAGAAACATAATGGCCCCTGCTCCATCCATCCATCCATCCATCCATCCATCCATCCATCCATCCATCCATCCATCCATCCATCCATCCATCCTTCCTTCCTTCCTTCCTTCCTTCCTTCCTGCCTGCCTGCCAGCCTGCCAGCCAGCCAGCCAGCCAGCCAGCCAGCCAGCCAGCCAGCCAGCCAGCCAGTCAGCCAGCCAGCCAGCCACCAACCCCTACAACCATCCATCCATCCAGTTTTACAATGATCCATCCATCCATCCATCCATCCATCCATCCATCCATCCATCCATCCATCCATCCATCCATCCTTCCTTCCTTCCTTCCTTCCTTCCTGCCTGCCTGCCTGCCTGCCTGCCTGCCTGCCTGCCTGCCTGCCTGCCTGCCTGCCAGCCAGCCAGCCAGCCAGCCAGCCACCAACCCCTCCAACCATCCATCCATCCAGTTTTACAATGATCCATCCATCCATCCATCTAGTTTTACAATGATCCATCCATCCATCCATCCAGTTTTACAATGATCCATCCACCCACCCACCCACCCACTGCAGAACGGAATGAGCTCCCATCTTTGTCCCAGCTCCTGCCAACCTAGCAGTTCCAAAACAAGAAATTGCAAGTAGATAAAAAGAAACCACTTCGGTTGGAAGGTAAACAGCATTCCATGTGCTCCGGTGTCTAGTCATGCCTGCCACATGACCACGGAAACATCTGCAGAAGCAGGCAACGCTGGCTCTTCGGCTTTGAAACAGAGATGAGCACTGAACTCTAGATACGACTGGCTTTCGAGCAAAAGAAACCTTTACTGTTTCCAGAAACTCAGTTGATCTGGTACTGGTCTGCCTCCTTTGCCCTTAGTCAACACATACTCCCAAAATGGTTTCCCTATACTGTACTCCAAAATTTATTTTCCTTAATTATACCCTTTTTCTGATTAAATTCCCAGGTAAGCTTATCATTCAATGCCATTTCCCACATCTCTTTATACCAATCTCCCATTTTTACCCAAATATCTTTCTTCCAGTTCCTCACAAATACAATGCCTTGCTGCTGATAGTATAATAGGTAACAAATCTTTTTTATTCACATCTATGTTGAAATTATCTACCTCCGTCAGTAAGAAAGGGTTTTAAATTCTTAAAACTCTGGTCCTGAATTTCTACATCTCTAACCACGTTATTCCTGAACTCCGTATAACCCTTGTATTTCTGTGCTGAAAGGGTTCTCATTTTAGATTGATTTATGACCAGCAAGTAGAACATAAACCTCTTCCTGCTGGCAATGACTGTGCATATTCGATTGGTGCAAATGTGAGGGAAAGTTTCTTTCAGATCAGTTTGGAAGGATTTGCCATAATGCACCAATGTCATATTTAGAATGGAAAGAATGTGATGTTTAAACAATTCCAGTGTTGGAGAAGGTAAAGCTTGTCCATATCTGCAGTGGAGTGAGGAGGTGGAAGAAGTAATTTTCGGACAGTAAGGAAGCATCTATTGCAAGAGTTCCCAACCATTTTAAGCCGGAGGCCGGGTCATGCTCCATCAGACAGCTTCAGGGGCCGGATGGCCATTTTGCCCTTCCTCCACCACATGGCACTTCCTGGTGTGGTGGAGGTGGTGGTGGGCCACACGAAATGGTGCTGTGGGCCACATCCACAGGTTGAGGATCCCTGATCTATTGGACGTCCGATGCCTGCTTGGAAAAGCAACAGCAGTCTGCAGGAGAATAAATAAGATCCGGTCCTCACCATCTCCAGCGCCGAAAATTAAACTGAAAATTGTTTGCCTCCCTAGTGATCCTGACAGCCATCTATGGCTGCAAGACTTGGGATGCATTCAGCATGTATCAATAAGAGACTTGACGTCTTCCAGCAGAGGGGCCTCCGCTGAGTTTTAAAGACCCACTATTGAGTCCACCTTACCAACTAGGAGGTGCTTCGAAGGAGTGGCTCGTGCATATGACATAACATCATTGCATGAAGAAGACTCCATAATGGCAGGCCACATTTTCCGTATGGAGAAAAACAGGATGCTTAAGGTGGCAGTGGTTTGGGCTCCTCCTCCTTCTTTTGTGTCCTTGGACACAAACCCTGGACTGCCAAAATGAAGCCAGTTTCTTCACTTTGTTGGCCAAACTTCTCATTGGTCCATGTTTCTGGCAGTAACCAGCAGACCAGGAAATGAGCCAGATTCTGTATCTCTCCACATTCACTTATTGCCTGCCAGCAAACTTCAACATGATCATGTTGGTCTTGCATTTAGGGACTCCATCCCTCAGCCTATTCAGGGTTGTCCAAGTGATGGAGGTTGAGTTCCTCATCCGTTTCCTCCTTTAATGTTGTTCCTTGTCCAGTGAGCGCCTTCCTCCATCTTCTAATTTGGTTTTGCCCTTGTGTGCCCTCAAGGATAATATCCTCAAGACTGCAGCGGTCCATTGGAGTCTCGGTGTCAAATCCTGCATGTCTCATCTCATGTCAGATGGCTCCATGTTCATAGGCAAGCTGGGATCCACCTTAAACAAATTCACGCCAATGTCATTTTTTCCTGCTTCAGGAAGAGACGCATTCTTGGATACGGATTGACGATGACAATGATGACCCACAAGGATGATTGTTCTTGCCATAAAGCTCTTCCTGGTTGTGAGCTGGTGGACTTGAGGCTCATCTCCATTCAGAGAATATTTAGGGTCCTACTCTTGCTTAGTTCTCTCGGCATCTGCTACTACTTCTCTCCTGATCTTTGGTGGAGAGATTTATTTTTTATTTATTAGTTCAAATTTACATTATATAGTCTAGCTACACCACGGCTCATTTTATTTAAAAAGAGAGGCCCTCCTAAGCTCACAGCAAGAGAAAATTTGTCCCAGTCCTTATGATTAATTGGTTTTCCAAACTTCTCTCGAAATCAAAGCGGTGTCTTAATTCATTTTGGCCAAGCCCTAATGCCTCCTGTTTCTACAAGCCACTGAAAGCGAAAAACACTGCAGCTAGATTTTCCTAGATGAATCTATTTAAAAGCCTTTGGATGAACCCACGAAAACCTATCATGCATCTCATGCGAGGCATGCCTATCTATCCATCCCCACCCCTCTTGGCTCCCTGTCAAAACACTGGAGACGATGCGGCCTTCAAAACTGACGTTTCGTCTGACAGCTCCCTAGTTTACTGTCCCTCCTGGCTCAGAGTCACCCTTTGAGAAAATAATAATAATAAAGAATTAAAAAACCACTCCTGGCCAAATCTGAATTAGCCAGATCCTTCTAATTCTCAGCTAATTGGTTGATTTGGAATGTGGAGACATCTATATATGGGTCTGGGGGCCGGGATTGTCAACAAGCTCCCCTTGCTGTCTCATCTGAGACTTCCTGAAACCAATTTTAATGTTAATGTTATGCTGATTTTACATTTGTTTTTAAGACAGCAAAATGGCACAACAGTGGGCAATGTTGCCAAATGTTCTTAAGCGCTTTTTTAAAAAAATGGTTTTATATTGGTCAGTGAGGTGCTTGCTGGCTTAAGTACACCGCCCAGAGTCCAATGGATTAGGGTAGTAAATAAATCTATTAAATAAAATAAAATAAAATAAAGTGAGCAGACTCAAACTATTGCAGGTTTTGAGCCGCCACATGAGTGATGTGTTTTGTAGATGGCAGAGCTCCTGAATTTTCCAACCAATCCCCTGGATGGAAAACCATCCTTTGAGAGGCATACTTTTTTCTCTAAAATAAGCTGTGGTTCCTTCAAAATAATAATAATTTTTTTCTTCTTGCTGTCTCTGGATTAGAAGAGTTTCCCCCCTCACCTGGATATGACCCGCTGGTTCCTTCTGGGTTCATTTGAAGTGACTCATGGAGGGCAGGTCTTCCTTCCTTCCTTCCTTCTTTCTTAGCCTAAAGCAGTTATGGCGAACCTATGGCACACATGATAGAGCCCTTTCTGTGGGCACACATGCCGTCGCCCCAGCACAGAGTTCACCCCACCCCTCTGCCCAGCAGCCCAATGGGAATGCTTCCTCCCTCCCCCAGCACAGAGTTTGCCCCAACCCTCTGCCCAGCAACCCAATGGGTACACTTCCTCCCTCCACCCAGCACAGAGTTCACCCCACTGCGGCATGGATGGCACCCTGTTGACTTTAGGCACTCAAGTCTCTAAAAGGTTCGCCATCACTGGCCTAATGCTACCTTAGAGGGTGTTTTCAGGATAACAGCCAGTCTAGCTGTAAAGACAACGAAGCCCATTATTTCATTACCATAGAACTCATTCCACCTGACAGAGACCTGCACCCATTCAGGAAACCAGCATAAGACCTTTTGCTGCTTCAGAGTCCATGAGGTTCTGCTCCTGGCTTGAGGAATCTATGATAGGTTTCAATCACTGGCTGTTTATACTTGCAAACCAGCCAGATCAGGGAGGAAATAGCAATGTAGATTAGGTAGCATTGCCAATAAGGAAATAAAGAACTGGAATTCTCCCACCAGCCTATGCTCTATATCAGTGGTTTCTTTCTGGGATTTATATGCCTCCTGAAAACTCGCTCTACTGAATGATTTTCATAAATGCCAACAAAAAGGCAAACCACTGCTGTAATAGTCCTGAATAGAGGCACCAAGAAGGCCGTTCCTTCACTGAGCTAGGGTGCTGAGGGCCAATCCCCGGCACACCTGGATTTAACGGATTAAAAGAAAAACCCAAAGAAAAACCCAATGGATTTCACTGATGACGGCCAGGCAAGCATCAAGAATCACAACCTTTGTGGGAGTGACCTGAGGCGAGGCACGGAGAGATCCCAATGGAGATCCTTTGTGGAATCCTACACCAGAAGTTCTCAACCTTTTCAAGCCAAGGGCGAGGTCACGCTCCCTCAGACAGCTTTGGTGGCCGGATGGCCATTTTGACCTGCCTGCCATACATGGCACTTCCTGGTGTGGTGGAGGTGGTAGTGGGCCACAAGAAATGGTGTTGTGGGCTGCGTCTGGCCCCCGGGCCATAGGTTGAGAACCCCTGCTCTACGAAGAGGAGGCAAGGAAGGAAGGAAGGAAGGAAGGCCATACTGAAGGACCCGTGTCTCCAGTCCCTAAACCTGATAGCCTATTCAGGAAGGATACAGTGGTCAACAGTATCAAAAGTCACTGAGAGATCCAGGAGTACCAAAAGGGTTATAGTCTGCAGGTCTCCCTTGCTCAAAAGCCAGTTGTGTCTGACTTCATTTACAGCATCTGCAGATATTTCCACGGTCATGTGGCAGACATGACTAGACATCCAGCACACAGAATGCTGTTACCTTTCCCACCGAAGCAGTACCTTATTATCTACTTGCAATTTTTTGCTTTCGAACAGGAGCTGGGACAGGGACGGCAGGCGCTCACTCTGCCACGCGGCCCTTGGGTCTTTTTGGGCTGCCGACCTTCGGGTCAGCAAGCCAGCATCTTAACCACTAAGCCACCCTAGCCATTACACTTCCACATGTGTAAATCCCCAGAAGGATTCTGACCAGCAAATGAACATGAAATTAATTGATGGAGAGTTTAATGTTGTTTGGAGCCCTGGATAAGTTCATGAAAGGGGCGCTTGATGCAAACCCAAATGTTGTTGAGTGAGAGGCATGAATTGCTCACCATCTTTTCTCACCCTTTAGGAGGCCTTAGGGAAGCTGCGCTCTCTAAGCCTCACTGCCTTTCTACTCTAGTGGCCATACCGCAAAGCCTAATATTGACCCACTTTGCAAGGCAGTCAGGGGGTATATTGAGATTGATAGCCAGTATGAAGTCGTCTGAACTTGTCAAAGTGGTATCTAACCCCTGCTGCTACTTAAAGTGAGTAGATCTGTCCAAACCATTCAGTGTGTCATCATTAGTGAGATGTCTAATAATAATTGCTTCTGGATAATTGATATCGTCAAGTTCAGTGTTTTAACCACTAAGCCACCACTTTTTCCCCCTTCTCCCTAAAGTAGAGCCATCTAAAGTCGAATTACTACATAGCCTTTGGAGTACAACAAAATTCATGCACGGCAAGCTGGCTCAGTCTGTTGTTCCAGATGGGAAGACCATATTGTGGCTGGCTTCGTGGAGCGGATTGTGTGTGTGTGATTATAATATTGGACAAAATGAGCAGGAAGAGCTGAGTTCAAATCCCCACCAAACCCTGTAGGTGATCTTGAGTTGTTTAGAATAATAATTACATGTCTGGGTTGAAAGGATTTTTGAGGAAGAAACTCCACTCGGGGAATGCCCGAATGAGGCGCCTTTCATGTCCCCAAGAGCTGGGTCAGCGATAGGCGCTCAATCAGTCTTGCAGTACCTGGGTCTTGAACTGCTGACTTGCCAGCCTTCCAGCTAACAAGGTGAGCTTCTTAACCACCGAGCCACTGCAGCCCCTTGAGCTATTGGTCGAAATAACAGCGGTATTTGAAGTCATCAAATGGAATATCCCAAAAGAGGAGAATTGTGTAGGGATTTTTGGGTGTGGGGGAAGAGGTAACATACACATATAAAATAAATATTCTACAATAGGGCAAGACACAACTGTCATTTGCGTATGTTATGTACAATCCCCCCCCCCCAATAATTTGAGCCTGTTTGGGCACCAAACTGAGAAAGCAAATGCAGCCCAATATTCAAGCATTGGGATGCCCCATATGTCTGCCTGCAAACAAGGTTGCCCTTGCTCGAAAGCCAGTCATATCCGACTCTAGAGTTAGGTGCTCATCTCAATTTAGAGCCAAAGACAACTAGAAGCCACTGTTTGCAGTGTAAAATATAGGGTTCACTGTTATCTGTGGGGTACACAGAAAGAGCCTCATCGAAGATTGTGGTATTTTTGAACCACAGCCAGGCATACCCTGTTAACAGCAACCTTATGTTGTCAGCTAATCTTTCTCACACCAGGTGAGGTGAAAGGAACTCCAGAATGAACTCACCAAAAGATGCCTTCATTTTGGCAGTTTCACATCTGGCCTAGACATGGAAGAAGAAGGAGGAGGAGGAGGAGGAGGAGGAGGAGGAGGAGGAATGAAGAAAAGAAGACTGAAAGAAAGAAAAGAAGAAGAAGAGGAGAAGGAGGAAGGAGGAGGAGGAAGGAAGAAAAGAAGAAGAATGAATGAAAGAAAAGAAGAATGAAAGGAAGGAAGGAAGAAGAAGAAAGAAAGAAGAAGAAAAACAGAAGAAGAAGGAAGAAGAAAGGAAGGAAGGAAGAAGGAAAAAGAAGAAAGAAAGAAAGAAGAAAAATGTAGAGATCTGAAATTCATACATGGATCCAGACTATGAGCTTTCTGGGCATCCTCTGGGCACTGATGCTGATTAATCCACTCAGGAAACATTATTGGATTGCTTCTGATTCAAACAGGAAAGATCCTGGTTCACTTTCTAAACAAATGTCCTATTTGCAGGCTGGGTTTTTCAGCCTTTAGTTATAAACTGTCCTGTGTTCTCAACACTGATTGAAACATGGCTTGGGGCAGGAAGAGAGATACAGAAATAGCTGTCACCTCTGCTGCTTTACAATGTATACTTAACTTGAAGGCTGAGCATCTGAGAGAGGGGATTAGAGTAGACCCTCCCTCTCCCCAGTGATGACACCAATTACAGCTCAGAGCAAAACAGACATCAGTTTTCTGAGCCAGACCCTCCATTAGAAAGCTCTTAAGACAAGGAAAACTGTTGTAACCACAGGGTGTCGAAAAAGAGGGAATAGAAAGAAAGGAAGTGAAAGGGCCTTTGGAATACATTTTGTGCAAACGGAGCTTAGAATCAGGAATAGTTCTTTGGGCACCAAGTCGCCAATTTAGACTGAAGCAAATGGATAGAAAAGAAGTAAACAAAGGTGAGAACGAGTGAGAGAGCGAGGTAATGAGTGGGCATCTCCCATCCTTGGGTATATGTCAACTCAAGAATCACTGGCCTCCTTGAGACCATAGAATTGTAGAGACATAGAATCACTGAGTTGCACAGGTGCAGCTGAGATGTCAAGTGTGATGGTGAACAGGAGCATGTGTCTATAATTCCCCAGCATCTATGCTTTACTTACTTACTTACTTACTTACTTACTTACTTACTTACTTACTTACTTACTTACTTACTTACTTACTTACTTACTTACTTACTTACTTACTTACTTACTTACTTACTTACTTACTTACTGCATTTGTATTGCTGCCTCCCTTGCCAAAGTGACTCCAGGCTGCTCAAAACAGTATCAAAAGTTCAAAATACAAAACGTTCCCATCATACAGAACTAAACAATTAAAACTGTAAAAACCATTAAAACCAAATTAAAACACCCTCCCATAAAATTGAAAATACCCGGACGACCTTATATAAGCCAGCGGGGGGAGGGGGCCCTACCACACCAGCAGTGTTTCACACACACTGTGCTATCCAGGTTTTAAGACCCTTTCTGAAGGCTGGCAGCTCTTCCTAGAGAAGCAACTTGGTCAGCAAGAGGTTCCACAAGATATGGAGAAGGCCCTCCTTCTGGTGCCAGAGAGATGAGTCTCTCTGGCAGATGGAACCACTAGGGAGCCCCTCCGGTCTGATCTTGTAGGATGGGCAGATGATCTTGGGGTGGCGCGGTTTCTTAAGTGTCCTGATCCACTACCATGAAAGTCTTTAAAGGTCATTACCAGCACCTTGAATTGCACCTGGAGGCACATCGGCAACCAATGCAGCTCCCGCACTAGGGGTGAGGCATGGGCATAGCGACCACACCCCATCACCACATGGGCAGCTGCATTTTTGCCTCCAAATGGTCATCAATTGCAGCCCAATGTAGAGTATGTTACAATAATCTAGTCTGGCCATGAACGGGTCCCTGAGTCCACTGCATTGAGATGTGTGGCAGCCTTAATTTATTCTAAATTTATGGATGTGAAAGTGATACGGATATACTTGTAAGAGGGAAACCACCCGTAGACCGGCTATGTGTAACTCACATTAATTATTGTATGTGTGTATGTGTGCTGCTTCCTCGTTTTGTGGTCCAAACCAACCAGTCCTCCATCTCTTCAATGACTCTCCTGGGACTTTTCTCCTTGTCTCAACCAGCACCACTCCAGTAACTTCAGAGTAACTTCAAATGTTCCATGCCCATGATGCTTTTATCATAGGATCATAGAATAACTGAGTTGGAAGGGGACTTTTATGTAATTGAGTCCAACCCCCTGATCAAAGCTGGAGTACAAATCAAAGCCCATCTAACAGAGGGTTGCTTTCCAATTATCTCTTGAAGGCTTCCAATTTTGGAGTGCTCACCACTCTCAAGGCAATTGGTTCCGTTGTCTTACTGCTCTAACCATTAAGAAGATTTTCCGGAGTCGACTGTGCGATTGAACAACAACAAAATGGAATTAGTGCCAACCCATTCTCAGCCAGTCAGAGCCTGTACCAATACACCCCTCCCTCAAAAGATATTGCCATAAGCCAGCTTGTGGTTTGAGCAGAAGGGCCTATGACTCACCCCTAAAATGTTCCCATACTCAGGCCATATGATCAATACAAGCTCTTGGAAATGCAAGCAATTTCAAGTGAAAGACCATTATAGCATCCTAACCTTGGTGGTTGTTACAGGGCATTCACTGTACAATTGAATTTCCTGAGCCATACATTGTTCCTTTAATAAATAATAATGGAATGCCAAAAAAGTTGATTCTAATTTATGGCAACCTTTCTAGGGCTTTCTAGGTAGAAAATTCACAGAGGTTGTTTTCCATTTCCTTCTTCTGGGAATTACCATAAATACTCAAGTATAAGTCAGGTTTTTTAGTCCCCCAAATGAGGTCCAAAAATGGGACTCGACTTATACTCAGGTCAATGTAAACACTCAAAAACGTACCCACACAAATGTTTAAATTAATTAATTTTACCGTATTTTCATGTATTTTAATTATTGAAACTCATTAACACCTGCTGCATTTTCCACCCCTGACTTACACTCGGGTCAATCTATTTTCTTATATTTAGAGGTCCAAATTAGGTACCTCGACTTATATTCAGGATGACTTATAGTCAAGTATATACAGTACAGTACATTTTTAAAAACCAGGACATGATTAGGATGTTAGGTTAGTCTGCTTGTACAGTATTTGATTTTTCAAAAGGGCAAATTTCAATGATTTGCAAGCAATATACAATGTGAACATCAACTCTCTCAAAATGCATCTCAATTTATAAATACTTGACAATAAACTAGGAGGTGAGTATTTTTTAATAAAAAAAATAATAATCAAGAAATGGATCAGAAAGAGGAAGGAAAACAAAATAAAAGAGATGAGAAAGATATGCTATCAAGGATCTTAGTCATGCATTTGAACTAAAGGAAAACTGAGCACAGGCTGAATGTAATTGCTTTTAGAAAAAACAATGAAAAGTACACAAACAATTCAGAAGTCGTCTATACTGCTGTCATATTAATGTCCTTATATTTTGTGTGAGATTTTAATGTGAAAAGGCGCTGCGTTTCTCAGATGAATTTTTAATACCTTTATAATCCTTGTTTTGTTGCAAAACATGGAAGAACATAACCAAAACAATCTTAGAGCAAACTCCTGCCTCCCTGGTATTGTCTTGGACAGTGATGGCCAACGGTGGCTTTCCAGTGTTCTTGCACTTCAGTTCCCAGAAGACTTGATCAGCAGGAGTGCTGACTTGGGCTTCTGGGAAATGAAGTCCAAGGACACCTGGAGTGCCAAGGTTGGTCTAGGACCGTGATGGTGAACCATGGCACTCCAGATGTTCTTGGACTTCAATTCCACCCCGAGTTGCCTTGGTAAGGAGGGTGGTATACAAATTTGAGCAAATAAATAAATAAATTCCCAGAAGCACTAGCTCCTGTGAATCCACATGAATGGGTTTGCTGCGATTCATCCAGCCCACACTGTCCTTGTTGCTTCTTGAAGTGGAAGTAAAATGCACCCAGGCGGAAGCGACGTGGATGCGTGGGCTGGAGGAACCGCAACAAACCCATTTGTGTGGATTTACAGTAGCTAGGGCTTCTGGCAATTGAAGTCCAAGAACATCTGGAGTGCCAAGGATCTCCATCTTGGTCCTAGACCAACCTTGGCACTCCAGGTGTTCTTGGACTTCAATTATCAGAACCTCTAGTCACATCTCCTGCTGATCACTGGTCTAGGAGCTTGCTTACAACTCTCACTATCCCCAGTGAAGGATGATGGGAATTCTGATCGATGTACCTGGAAGATAACATGGCTGGAAAAGCAATGAGCTGCTATATTATGATCCGGATGACATCAAAATGGCCCAATCATACACATGTCTACTCATCAGAGGTTAATTCCTACTGCATTTAATGAAACATACCCGTGGTAACTGCGTGCATTTGACTGCAGCCTAATTATAATTGTGTGCCATCAAGTTATTTCTGACTTACTGTGATTGTTTCCAAGGTTTTTCTAGGTAGAGTATGCTGAGAAGAGGTTTAGGTGAAGGCAAAGGTCACCCTCACTCAAAAGCCAGTCATATCTGACTCTAGGGTTCAGTGCTCGTCTCTGTTTACAGCCAAAGAGCCAGTGCTGTCTGCGTTTGCAGATATCTCCATGGACATGTGATTAGACACCGGAGTGGATGGAATGCTGTTTACCTTCCTACTGAAGTGGTCCCTATTTATCTACTTGCAATTTCTTGCTTTCGAAATGCTAGGTTGGCAGGATCTGGGAACTCACTCCGTCGGGCAGTACCCAGGAATCAAACTCTGACCTTCCAGTCAGCGAGTCCAGCGTCTTAACTACTTGAGCCACTGCAGTTCCCTGTATAGTGATAGCTAATTGCTGAAACACAAGCTGATCAGACACACCCATTCTTCAAAACCCAGTAAAAAAAATCAAAATGAATTTCAAAATGTAAAGCACAGCCAAATACCATTTTTAGTGTTTCTCTGCAGGAGAAAACAGGGGATCCACTGTATGTTCCTTTAAAACTGTTCTGTTCTTTGACTTTGCTAACACCATGCCTTCCTTTGCTGGAGCCAAATGTAGAGAAGAGATCTGTATTTTTAAGGCAAATTGTGCTTTCAATTCTATTCCAGAGGTGTTAGCTTTTGCATTGTACCTCACTTTTTTTTACCACCCAAAATATCTTACGAAGTGCTTATCACGACATACAAAACCCACAAGGAAAAAAAGGATAGCGAGGAAAGATGCTCAAACACCTGGTGAGAATTACAGCTCTGATGAAACCAGTAGATAATGAAATGGATGGTTAGTGTCTACACTTGTAGGGATCAGCACAATATGATCTGGACTGTAAACCAGGAGCTGGACTTATATTTTCCTTCCTCGGAAACATGCCATCACCGCGAGTGACAATTTCTGCAAGAATTTGGACTAGCTTAGCAGGGAATATGAATACCTGAAAGACAACCACAAAGTGGAAGGGAAGGATCTGTCCTCTGTCATTCCAGAGTGTAGGATATGTAACAATGGGCCAAAACTACAGGGAGCCAGATATAGGCTGAATGTCAGGGAAAACTTCTTAACTGTTAGAGCAGTATGACAACAGAACCTTGAGAGGTGGTGAGCGCCGCAACACTGGAAGCATTCAAGAATGAATTTGAAAGCAACCCTCGGTCAGGTGGGCTTTGATCTGGATTCCTGCCTTGAGCAGGGGGACTCAAGAGCCTAAATGGCCCCTTCCAACTCAATGATCCTGTGATAAAAGCATCATGGGTATGGGACATTTGAAGTTACTCTGAAGTTACTGGAGTGGTAATGGTTGAAACAAGGAAAACAAGTTCCAGGAGAGCCATTCAAGAGATGGAGGACTGGTTGGTTTCATTGGGTTGGCATAAAAGTTTGAATAAATAAATACATAAATAAATAAATAAATAACAGAATGAGAAACCAGCATGCATGCACATGCACACACACATGCACGCATGCTTGCACACACACACATGCACATACACAATCATCAATGTGGGCTATACATAGCAGGTCTACGGGTGGTTTCCCTCTTACTAAGTACTTTCGTATCACTTTTACATCTGTGATTTTAGAATAAATTAAGGTGGCCACATGTCAACGGAGTGAATTCAGGAGACCCCTTTATGGCCATGAAGTGGCAATGATGATTTTAAAAAAAAAAGAGACCACAGCTATATGTCCATCTCGCCGGGTTGGCTGATAGGAGTCAGCCCAGCTCAGAAATCCCCTCCAACCATCATTGTAGGAAAGAAGCCAGTGCCCCAAAATGTAGGGGTGGGGAAGCAGAAAAATCATTTTTATTTGGTAATATGTTTATACTCTGCCTTTTTGCCAAAAGGACTTGGGCGTGGGGTCAGATTCCCCCTTGGAGTTCTTAAAGGGCACATAACACATATCAGTATACCACCCTCTCCTCTGTGTCTCTACAACACACAGTTGTTATTACACGCATGGTGGCTTATTATAAGTGACAAAGAGGACAGGTTCCCCCCTCCATCACAGTGCACATTCAAAAGGGGGGGGCAACTCTAATCCATTTCAACAGTTACAAAACCACAACAAATGCCCATCGGGACATACTCAATAATAGCACTGCTTTTCCAATAAATGCTTCTGATAGGCCATCATAAGATATTCAAAACTGTTCTTTTCTATTTTTAAAAAAGGCAATGCAAAGTCAAGTCATGTATATATATGAGAGCAGGTAACTGGTTTGAGTGTCAATGCCTCTTTTAACATTTATTTATTTATTTATTTATTTAGTCATCCATTCATTACAATTGTATCCAACCCTTCTGGGATATTTTCCCACTCTGGGCAGCTTACAAGATATTTTTAAAAAAATCTTTACAATAGAAAATTAGGCATAAATAATAAATGAACTAAATAAATTATAAATAGCAACAAACCAAAAACCAAAATGATGCCTCCTCCAATTAAAAAAAAAGCCTAACAACATACATATATGTCCATGCCTCTTTTTCTATGCCACGTTTGCTGGCATAGAAAAAGAGTATAAGAAACACCCCATTATTACCAGAATAGTCTACCGTAGGCCACTATATACAATACAAGACACACTCCATTTTCCAGTGTTTTTAAGGGGGGGGGGAGTGGGTTTTATATGCCAGCAAATTCGATATATATATCAAAAGAGGCATTGACACTCCAATGCCTCACGTGCTCTTTGAAGCCAGCCAAAATTCAAAGTGGAGAGAACAATTCATACTAATAACCATGCTATTTATTATCTGTTTCTCCATAGATGTTTGTCTTAGGCATTTCCAGATTGTAGAGTTTGGGGGCTTGTTGAGAGAAAAGTTTCCTTGTTTATTTCTTCTTTCAGGGACCCTCAGCCCCACACTCACACGGGCTGCCACACATGGATCTTGGCTTCTGCACTTTCCCCACCCTGGTGTCCACCCCCACCTCTAAGGATCGCCATGGCTTCTCCCCCCCATCCCCTTCCCTCCACATCAGTCTGGGAGCAGAAGAGTAGCGTGCCTTGGTGGGGCCCCGTATAAAAATTTGTTTGGGGGCCCTTAGGAAGGGTAAAGATTTGTTTTGCTTACGCACGTTGGGGGCCCCCGTGGCCCCCGTATAATTGATACGGCAGATACGGGGGTAGCTACGCCTCTGTCTGGGAGGATGGGGTGGGGGGTACCGGAGGTAACGGGAATGTATGGGATTTCTCCCCCCAACCCCCCCTCCCCATCACTCCTTGTCCCAAGGTGCCCAGCACACCCCTGGTCCCAGCAGCCCCACCTGGGGTGGCACGTCTGCCTGCCTTACCTGGCCCGTGGCTTGCGGGCGGTGATGCTGGCCATGATGATGCTGCCCGGCCTGGGGGTGGCCACCGCCTTGAAGGTCCCTTGCCAGAACTTCTCGAAGAGCTGCTTCTCGCCTCCTTCCAGGCTGGCCATGGCGCGCCACGCCGGGACCTCTCCAAGGTGCTGAAAGGGACCCGGGCTCGCCACCGCCGCCGCGCGTGGCTGACACATCCAGGGCGCCCGCACCGGCGCGTTCACACGGGTAGGAGGCGACCCACGCGTGTCCGGTGGCCGGCTGGCGAGGACTGGCCCGAAGCGAAGCCGCCAGCCACACCCACCCGCCTCGAAATATGGAGACGATGCGCTATTTTCCCCCCCCCCCCAAGGGTTGTTTTCCTTTCGTTCTGCCTGGCGATCCGGCAAGGCGTTGCTCCGTTTGGTCTCTTTCACGATGTGACGTGAGATGGGGGGCTGGTCGATTTAAGGAGATCTTTCTTTCTCTCCATCCCTCCCTCCTCCTCCTCCTCCCGTGTCCACGTCTTCCTCCTCCTCCGTCTGTCTCCAAACCGTGCACAAAAGAGAGCGGCTCCCACTTGACTCCGATTCACAAAAGCCCAGGCTCCTTTCCCCGGAGGGCATCGGCCAGGGACTGGTGGGGGCGGGAAGGGAGGGGAGGGCAGGGGAGGGGGCGAAGCGAGGGCTGACTAAGAAGCGAATTAATTGAGATCGGGAGGAAATGAGCGGACAGGCAACGCCGCCAGCTGCCGGCTTACACAACCCTCCCCTTCAGTCCGGATCGTGGGGAGGACAGAGGGTGGCACCACCCCAATTACAGAAAATCCCTCCAAGGCAACCGGATCCCTCCTTGGACTTCCCTGCCTGCCTGCCTCAGCAAACGGAGCCGAACCAAGAGTGCTGTGGCAGCCTGAAGCCCACGGCGTTTCTTGTGCCAGAAGGCAGTCGCGTTTCACCACTGCGCAGAGTTGACACAAGATGCCTCCCAGTGGAGAAAATACACCCTCTTGTTGGTATCGGTCCACCTAAGATTAGGAGAGAAGTGGCAGCAGGGGCTCAAGTGGCTAAGGTGCTGGACTCGACGACTGGAAGGTCGGACTTCGATTCCCAGGTACCGCACGATGGAGTGAGCTCCCGTCTCTGTCACAGCTCCTGCCAACCTAGCAGTTTGAAAGCAAGAAAATGCGAGTAGACAAATAGGGACCACTTTGGTGGGAAGGTAAACAGCATTCCGTGCACTCTGCTGCCACATGCCCACAGAAACGTCTGCAGACGCAGGCAGCGCTGGCTCTTTGGCTATAAACAGAGATGAGCACTGAACCCTAGAGTTGGATACGACTGTCTTTCAAGCAAGGGCAACCTTTACCTAGCAACAGACACCAAGAGAGCTAAGCAAGAGAATAACCCTTGACACCCCCTGGACAGAGATGAGCCTCTAGTCGGCCGGCTCTGTTCCAGGAAGAGTTTTATGGCAAGAACAAACATTCTTGAGGGTACGCAAGGGCAAAACCAAATTAGAAGATGGAGGAAGGAGCTTCCTGGGCATGGAACAACATTTCAATTTTAAAATCTTTATTTGGCATTAAATAAGCACTTTGGAGTGTACCAAAGGTAAATGAGACAATAAATAGCTCGAGATAATGTTTAAAATAGTTGTAAAAACATTAAAAGGGACTAGATCTTCCTCTTCCTCTGAACTGCTAAGAACTTTATCCAAGAAATGAGCCACAGTTTGGGAGAATTCTGGCAGTCACTTAATGGGTACTGCAGGGAAGGGAGTGCCATGGCTGGAGATTTATCATTCAAGGGACTCAAGAGAAACTTTTATCTTCTTTCATGTCGCAGCCAGATGTGAAACTGCCGAAATGAAGGCACCGTTTGATGAGTCCCTTTCGCCTGACCTAATGTGAGAAAGATTAGCTGGCAACACAAGGTTGCCGTTACCAGGGTATGGTGCCTGGCTGTGGTTCAAAAATACCACAGTCCACCAGGTGGCTCTTTTTGTGCATCCCAGAAACTTTTATCGAAAGGGACTCGTGTAAGTGGCACTCACTCAAAATTTGACGGATTAAGTCAAGACCCCTACAGACACAGAATCTCACAGGCACATAAGGTTATGCCTTCCAATAGTTAGTTAGTTAGTTAGTTAGTTAGTTAGTTAGTTAGTTAGTTAGTTAGTTAGTTAGTTAGTTAGTTAGTTAGTTAGTTAGTTAGTTAGTTAGTTAGTTAGTTAGTTAGTTGTGGAAACAGTTGGCTATTTTGCGCAATCAAGATTCAATGCTCTACGCATTAGGAGAGCACACACAGGGGTGGGGAGGTCTAAATTTGGTATCTTCCATATCTAATAATCTCTGTTTATTAGTTTAAAAAGCTGCTCTTTCTTCCTTTAAAATCAGAACGTCAGTGGAAATCCCAATTTGCCTAAATTTGTTTGCAATGCTAGATTAAAGAAGGATATAGCCGAGGAACTCAACCTCCCCCTACGTCGTCGCTTGGAAGACCCTAAGTAGGCTGAGGGTTGGAGTCCCTAAATGCAAGACCAACAGGCTCAAGTAGGGGGCTGTTGGGGGACATTGACACACAATTTGAATGTGGAGAGACATAGAAACCAGCTCACTTACTGGTCTGCCTATGACTGCCAGAAAAATGCACAGATGAGGACTTAACTTAGAGACCAATGACAAAGCCAAGAAAGTGGCTTCATTTTGGCAATCCAGGGATTGACTGGGACACGAAAGAAGAATTTATTCATTTTTGTAATGCCTTTCCCTCAATTACAGGGGCCAGGATGCCTCCCCTGGTTATTAAAGGGCAAACCAGGCAACAACAATTTAAAGCCACCCCACAAGAACCCAAGAGCCTAATTTGTTTGTTCATCCTTTCTCTGTTGGTGCTCATCTCCATTTACAGCCAAAGAGCCAACAGTGTCTTGCATCTGCAGCCATTTCCATGGTCATGTGGCAAGCCATGACTAGATGCCAGAGTGCACAGAACACTGTCACCTTCCCACTGAAGCAGTATCTCTTGAGCTACTTGCAACTTCTTGCTTTCAAACTGCTAGGTTGGCAGGAGCTGGGACATAAGAGGGGATCTCCCTCTGTCATACAGCATTCAGGTCTCGAACTGCTGGCCTTCCAGTCGTCAAGTTCAGATTCTTAACCACTAAGTCACTGTAGTCCTGTTGTCTCCCTAAGCAGCTGCCTTTTTATAACAAAGAAAAATCTGCCTAAGGCAGCTGCCTCCTTTTGCCCAATGGTAGGGCAGGCCCCAGGTGGATACAACAGAAGTTAGCAATGTCTATGTTGCTCCGAGATCTGCTCCGGGTGAAGTCTGGGTTTTACAGGAGCCAACTTTGAAGCTGAAGCCTCCACTTGCAGCAACTCAAAAAGTTCCTTCAGATTAAAGCCAGGAGTGGATTCACACACCTACACTATGACATGAGAGTTATCTGTCTGGAAAGTTGGATTCTGGTATTATTATTATTATTATTATTATTATTATTATTATTATTATTATTATTATTATTATTATTATTATTATTATTATTATTATTATTATTATTATTATTATTATTATTATTATTATTTTGTCAGAGCTGATGCCTAATTAAACAACTCCCAGTAGATTTGGTGATTAATTTTTAAACAAGTCGCTGATTAAACCTGCATGCATTTGCATATGAGAAAAAGTAACATGTGTGGCATGCCAGCTTCATTCTCAACAACATAAGCATTTAGAAAGAAGAAGTGTTCTCACCTGTTCATGAAAGAAAGGTGATATTTCCACTGGGTTAGTGTGTCCTGCCATCCGTGATTCACTGTGAGTTCTGTGTGGAATTGAAACAACCCAGGTAGGAAATTGTATAATTGCAGCTTATTCTTATGTAAGAATTGCTTACTCACTGGTAAGAGGCTGATAATTGCTCTCTAAATTTTACACACACACACCATTAAACTAGCTCTCCTTAGATTTTTAATTCCTGCTTCTGAATAAGTGTATCTCTTGTCTTCTAAGCTGGCTGGACATGTAAGTGGTTCTTGACTCTGGCTGCAAAGGAGTCAAGCCAGCCTGCGTAGCCATGGGAAATCTGCACGGTCCCAGGGCACCCCCTAGAGGAAGGGAATGGGAAACCATTCCGGCGTGTTCTTTACCTAGAAAGGTCTGGAAATGATGATGATGATGATGATGATGATGATGATGATGATGATGATGATGATGATGATGATGATGATGATGATGATGATGATGATGATGATGATACAACCAGAATAACTAAGTTGGAAGGGGCTTTTTAGACCAATGAGTCCAACCCCCCTGCTCAATGCAGGAATAATAATAATAATAATAATAATAATAATAATAATAATAATAATAATAATAATAATAATAATAATAATAATAATAATAATAATAATAATAATAATAATAATAATCGTCATCGTCATCGTCATCGTCATCGTCATCGTCATCCTCATCCTCATCCTCATCCTCATCCTCATCCTCATCGTCCTCATCGTCGTCATCGGTGTCATTGTCGTCATCTTGTGAATTCCGTTTCAGATTGAAGAAGATTTATTGTAGTTCTTGTTGGTACATGAAAGGAACTTGGCACATGCTCAGAGGTAGTCATGACTGTTTATTCCATAGTAGTTTCTTGTTGCTGTTGCTGTTGTTGTGTGCTGTCACGTTGCTTCTGACTTATGTCAATCCTCTGAACCCCTCTGAACAAGAGGGGTTCTCAACCTTTTCAAGTCGGGGGCCGGGTCATGTTTCCTCAAACATTTGGTGGGCTGGACTGATGTTCCATTTACGGCTGTCATAAACAAGTCCGTGGCCTATTCCGCCACTGCCAGTGGTGGCTGGAGCAAGGGCAGAGGCCGGATAATTTTGCTTCATAGGCCAAATCCAGCCCACAGGCCATAGGTTGAGAACCCCCACCTTAGGAAGTCAATCCATCTCACATTTCCTCTCTTCCTGCTGCCTTTCAGATTTCCCAGCATGATTGTCTTTCCCAGAGTCTCTTGCTCTCTTGTGATATGCTGAAAGTAGGAAAGCCTCAGTTTTATCCTTTTTGCCTCAGGGACCGGGCCATACTCCCTCAGATAGCTTTGGGGGCTGGATGGCCATTTTGCCCTTCTTCCATCACATGGCATTTCCTGGTGTGGTGGAAGCAGAAGGGGGGGGCACATGAAATGGTGCCGCAGGCCACAGGTTGAGAATCCCTGTTTTAAGGAATCTAATGAGTTCTCCTCTAGCAACATATTTCAAATGAATTAATTTCCTTCCATCAGCTTCCTTTACTGTTTCCCCTCAACATCCTTTAATGGGGGAAGGCTTCATGGCACATTAAGATGGTGTGGTGTAGTGGTTACAGCATTGGACCAGACATAGTATTTCCTAATCTTTGGTTTTTGGACTTCAATTCCCAGAAGCCTGAGTCACTTCCCCAAAGCACTGATCAGCCAATGGACTGACTGAGGCTTCTGGGAATTGAAGTCCACCAGTGTTCCATAGAACATAGTTTGGAAAACGCCACACTAGAACATGGAAGGCACCACATTCCTCACTTGACTATGGAATCAGCAGTTGACCCCCGGACCAGTCATTCTTGCTCGGCAAAACTCACCTCACAGGGCTGGTGTAAAGATGGAAGTTGGGAATATGCTGCTTTGAGATAACCGGATAAAAGACAGGATATAAATGTAGTCAACTGGCCACAAAATATCCTACTTGGGGAAGGCAGATTCTTAGTAGGTAATATTCTGTTCACGCATATAATTGGTATACATGACATTATATTGCTAAAGCTGGCAATATTCCAAGCAGGTTATATTTAAGTGATTTATTATAGCTCATTAAGTTTCTTCTCAAAGAGAGTTAACAAGAAAAAGTGACAAAACTGTGCAGGAATATGTCAACACAGTGGCTTAAATAAACTGGTAGAATCAGTTAGGGACTACCCAATTAGATTAGGTAGTCCCAGCCTACTGTAGTAAACCAGAGTGAAGCAACAGAATTTACAGAAGAGTGACTCGCTGATCAATAATTAATTTTATGAGTATGCTCTAGTTGAAACTAGCAAGCAACTGGGTTTAAGCTGCAGAAGTTGTACAATTGAGAGAGAGAGAGATAAATTCTAGGCCATGCAATACTGCCCTAGATGTTGATGTTTTTCCATGTATTGGTAGTTGTTTTTTTTTTTTTGAAGTGTGTTTGTATCATGATAATTTGATATTTGGTAATTGTCATTGGGAATTTTTTTAAAATGTTTTGAAATGTTTTTGTATTATGATAAACTGGAACCTTGTAATTGTAATTGTAACTGTATATTACAAGTCCAACAAACAAACAAGCAAACAAAAAACAAAAAAAAGCCCAACCAACCAACCAACCAACCAACCAACCAACCAACCAACAAACCAACAAACCAACCAACCAACCAACCAACCAACCAACCAACAAACAAACAAACAAACAAACAAACAAACAAACAAACAAACAAACAAACAAACAAACAAACAAACAAACAAACAAACAAACAAACAAACAAACAAACAAACAAACAAACAAACAAACAAACAAACAAACAAACAAACAAACAAACAAACACAGCTGTGTTAATAAACCGGACAATTTTTGCTACATTTGCAGATATACCCCATGTGATCAACACAAGAACTCAGCCAAGAGGGTGAGATTTGCTAACTTTAGATCCTGATGCCTTAGGCAGAATTGGACTTCAGATTTAGATTCACCGCACTTGATTTGGTATAGGACACATGGATTAGACCAAGTGGCAGACAATATTTATTTTTTTTGTGATGCAAAAATTGAAGCCCAAGATCTCCTGGGGAGCCATGTTGGAGGAACAAATTCTCTCTCTCTCTCTCTCTCTCTGACTACAATTTCCAGAAGTCTCCAGCCAGTTTGCCCAGTATGACCTAACATCAGCTTCCCGAAAAATTTGCTGAGGACCTGAACCTAAATTCAATTCGAGGAGTTATTAGGGAAAGAATTACCAGTATGCAGGAAGGGAAGTGTTAAGCTTCTTTTCAAATCCAACAATGCAGATTAATTTTTATCACTAAATTGCTGCTCCGGAATGCTCAACTGTTTCTGTTTATATTGCTGCTCTATCACTCGGCTTCACATTGTGTCTGTTGTGTGTTTATTTGTGTGATTACAAGGGTTTTGGTTTGCAGCTGTTATTTACAAGTAAGGAAAATAAAGTCTTTTTTGAAAAAATGACATATTCTATCACACCCAAGACAACGATGGGATAGGATGTACTTCCTCAACTTTCTATATTTCTTGGGTGGTATTGAACTCTTTTACTTCCTTCATCCCCATCTGTTTCTCCTGGGGTACACAGAAAGAGCCTCCTTGAAAATTGTGGTATTTTTAAGCCACAATCGAGCATACCCTGGGCAACGGCCACCTTGAGTTGGCAGCTAATCTTTCTCACACTAGGTCAGGTGAAAGAACTGCAGAATGAACTCACTAAAGAGTGCCTTTGTTTTGGAAGTTTCACGTCTGGTCTAGTCGAAGAAGAAGAGGAATCTATTGCTCCTCATTGCAAGATATTTCACACATCTGGAAGAAGAAGAAGACCAAGACCAAGACCAAGAAGAAGAAGAAGTGGAAGACCAAGACTAAGAAGAAGAAGAGGAAGAGGAAGACCAAGACCAAGACCAAGAAGAAGACCATGAAGAAGACGAAGAAGACGATGACAAAGAAGAAGAAGAAGAAGAACAACAACAACAACACTGAGTTTCTTCAAACTAGCTTGCTACCAACTCTTTGTCTAGTGATGGAGTAATTTTTGGTACTTAAAGGTGTCTGGATAGCTCGGTGGTTTATGTATCTGGTTGGTTGGAAGTCCCAGGGTTCCCCCCCCCCAAGGGAGGGCATGGTAAACTGCTGTATTGAAGCCAGAATGTTGTGAATTTGATCCTGACCAGGGCTCAAGGTTGACTCAACCTTCCATCCTTCCAAGGTCAGTGAAGTGAGTACCCAGCACCCAGAGAGTGTAAATGCTATTGCTATTGCTAAATTACTTCTGTATGTTGTCTTCCTAGAAAACCCAGGAAAGGCTGGTCCTATGTCAGAATTTACCTGATAACAGAATCTTATGTAAATCTATTGTATAAAGTACCAGAAGGGAGAGAGAGAGAGAGAGAGAGAGAGAGCTGGATTCAAGCCACGACCTAATATATTCTGCATTATTTTTTTTCAGGAAAAAGGGAGAATGGGTGGAGAATCTCTTTTCTGCCTTTTGCTTCTAAAGGAGAAGCATGATCAATGCACAATAAATGCACAAATAAGGAAACTGATGTGTGCATTCTTGCTTTAATACTGAGGAACAGTAGTAGCCTGAGGTTAAGTTTTTGTTCTTCCTGTAAAAAAGAAACTGGGTTTAGGGAAAGTAGAATGGAAAGACAGAGTGTACTTAGTCTCACGTGGGTTGCAAGATTATTATTTTTTCAAGGTGGGAGGGGCAAGTCAAAGAGGGAAAACCACACATGCCATTTTTCTGAATGGAATTCTGGTTTACAGCGCCTTAAAAATCATGAGACCGAGGTTCAAATTACACATTAGAGAAAGCCTGTTGTTAGAAGAGAGAATTGCTTAAGTGCTGTAAGTGACCTGATGGTTTTAACTTGCCAGATGCCATGATCTTGGGTTTTTTGATGTTGAGTTTCAAGCCAACTTTTGCACTCTCCTTTTTCATCCTCATCAACAGGCTCTTTAGATCTTCTTCACTTTCTGCCATTAGGGTGGCATCATCTGTGTATTTCAAGTTGTTGATGTATCTCCTAGCAGTCTTAATTCCCGCTTGTGCTTCATTCCGCCCTGCATTATGCATGATGTACTCTGCATAGGAGTTAAATAAGCAGGGTGACAATATACAGCCTTGTCGTACTCCTTTTCCTACTCTAAACCAATCAGTTGTTCTGTATCCTGTCCTAACTGTTACTTCTTGACTCACATACAGATTTCTCAAAAGACAGATGAGGTGGTCTGGAGCTCCCACCTCTTTAAGGACTTGCCACAGTTTATTGTGATCCACACAATCAAAGGCCTTGGTGTAGTCATTGAAGCAGAAGTAGACGTGTTTCTGGCACTCCTTTGCTTTCCCAAGATCCAGCAAATGTTGGCAATTTGGTCTCTATTTTGATTATTGAAACTCACTAGCAGTTGTTGCATTTTCCACCTTCGGCTTATACTCTGGTCAATCGATTTCCCTGGGTTTTCAGGTCAAAATTAGGTACCCCGGCTTATATTCGGGTCGGCTTATACTTAAGTATATACGGAACCTGGCCACCAGGTGCGTGAGTTTAAAATCCATGTCCCTTAAGAGAAATGCAACATAAAACTTATCGCTCTGGCCCACAAATCCAGAAATTGCTGGGACAATTTAAAGCATCTCTAAGGGCATCATAGAGAGGGCATCGTAGTAGTACGTGGGCCAGGGTCTCCAGCTCCCTTAATCCACATGGACATTGTCTCTGTGGATAAGGAGTTCCTTGAAATCTCCCTGCCAAAATTGCTGAGGGGAGGGCATCAAAACGAGCCCATCTATATTTACCTAAAGGGAAACTATATAGATACCCCGTGGTGGTGGGTTTACAACTGCCTAGGAGTTGGTACATCAGAGGGAGAGAAGGGAAAGAGAGAAGGTTACATGACGACGGAGGGACATGTATAAAGGAAGAAACCGGTAAGAAAAAGAAGAGTGGGATCAGGAAATAAAACCCAGAGGATAAGAGAAGAATGGGGTGGGGTTCTAAGGGTTTTCCGATCCAGGTGAAGATAGCAAATAATTACAACAATCATTTAAAAAGCATCCTTTTCTTCAAGTTCCAAACAGCGTCTATGTATAACTGGCCACCCTGCTCCTCATCTGGCTTGTCGGGAAGAGCGCACCAGTCCTCGCTAACGCAAGATAATGGTGGCCAACCTTGTCTGTGTTTACCCTCTCGGTGGCAGCCACCCGGCAGAACCGAGCATTGCGATGGCAGGCACGTCAGTTGCCAGGCTTTTGAGGGGCACCTCTGGAAATGACTCAGGATTTGATTACCGTCTTCAAGTCTAATGGCTGCGGCTAAAAGCTGTTATTTCCTCTCCGTGGATCAATGGTTGCTGAAGAGCTGCCAACTGTGCGTGAGGCAGGAGACACTAGATTTTTTCCCCCAGCATTACCCAGAGGGCTTTGCAGCAGCAGCATCTGCTGAAACCTTGAAGGTCTTGGACAGAACTTGGAAAAACATCTTTATTTCATTTTAGGACTAGGAAGCTGCAGGCCCCGCTGGCTGAGAAATCCTGGGAATTCTAGTCCAGAATGGTAAATTCTAGACTCTTTCCCATGTTCCTGATGCCCCCCAGCCTCCTAGACAGGGAGTTTTATTATAACTATGCTTGTTTCCCAAGGGAAAAGAAGGATTTTCTATCAGTTAAAAGTCTTCCAGGGCTGCTTCTCCTTATTTCATTTCTTTTTTATACTAGCAACAGATGATCATGGACTTTATGCAAACTCAAGTCCTAACCATTAACCATTTAATGCTACAACATTCTCCCCCACCCCCCAGCTGTCAGAGGCTTGGTGTTCATCTCCATTTATAGCCTTCCTCCATTTATTACCTTTCCACCAAAGTGGTACCTATTTATCCACTCGCAATTTCTTGCTTTCTAACTGCTATACATCACTCTCCCATCCTATTCACTCGGGCTAGGGAATCTTCCCAGGATGGCATTGTTTGGGGCAGGATTTCTGCATTGGGATTTTTTCCCATTCTGAAATGTTGAACTGTTCTCTATGCACTGCCGGTGGCTTAGTGGTTAAGAGGCTGGGCTTGGAGACTGGAAGATCAGGGTTCGATACCCGAGTGCTGCACGATGGATCTTGGGGACATGAAAGGAGCCTCATTCGGGCATTCCCTGAGTGGAGTTTATCCAGCAAAATTTATTTATTACTGGTGGAGTCTCTGTACCTCCTGTCAATGGAGGGTCGTGACTTCAATTTTATGGATGGTGATGGATTTCAGTTTGAACTTTATGAGATCTATCCAAGGTGCTGAACCTTGTCTACCCAGAATATTGGATGAATCCTTTAAATTTTGGACAGAAACTTAGAATGAGTTTTTCACACACCCTTGACTTCGGAGTCACCCGTCCCCAATGGTACTTATGCACTTCTGCTGAGGGGGAGGTGGTTATTGTGTCAGCTGCTCAGAGTAAGATTAGCTAACAACTCAATAGATTGATCTTGCTTGAAAGTCAGTCCTATCCAACTCTAAGTTTCTCTGTTTATAGTCAAAGAGCCATCGCTGTCTGTGTCTGCAGCTTTCTATGGTCATGCGGCAGGCATGAATAGATGACAGAGTGCACTGAACACTGTTACTTTTATGTGGACATTTGGCAGGCATGACTAAACATCGGAGTGCACAAAATGCTGTTTAACTTCTCGCTGAAGTGGTACCTATTTCTCTACTTGCCATTTCTTGCTTTCAAACTGCTAGGTTGGCAGGAGCTGTGACAGAGATGTGAGCTCACTCCGTTGTTCAGCCCTCAGGTCTTGAACTGCTGACCTGTCGACCTTCCAGTCATCAAATTCAGCATCTTAACCACTTAGCCACCACAGACAACTCAATAGGCTTCTGTATTTAAGAAGGCTGTGAGTGTGCACGTGCCTTGGTCATGCCTTAGTCATGGTGATAGCCAAGATTCAGAATGGATATGGCACTTGAAGAAGAAGGGCTTCCTAATGAGACTATTACACAACAATGGTTTTGTGATTTACATGTTATTGAGCGTGCTGATTCAAAATCTGAACTCAGAATTTGCCTATCATGTATAGATTTTAAGGCATGCTATAGCTGTATAAATGATCGGTAACTGGGTAATGTATTTTTACATGGGAACATTATAACAGTTGCAGCTACCACTATGCCTGCTGCTGCCTCAGCTGAATCGTGTCCCCTAGTGACATGCATGTCCTAGCAGTGGCTTGGCATGTTTGGGCAAATCAGTGAGCTGATATCAGAAACAGGTATATAAGGCGAGATGGACCAAGGGCTTGTTTCTAGGTGCAGCTGTGTTAATAAACTGGACAATTTTGCTACATTTGTGGCAAATATACCCCGCGTGATCAATGCAAGAACCTAACCAAGAGGGTGAGATTTGCTTACTTAAGATCCTGATGTCATTGTTATCCATCAGTAAAGAAAACAGCTGTATACACTTCCCCTTCACCCTGTTGGCATGCAGGAAGTCAACACAGCCTTTAAGTCTCATTTTACTGTTATTTGAAAATTTAAAAAAAAGTGGAAGAAAGAAGCAGGCAAGGTAGGGATTTGGAGCTGAATCCTTCCCTCTGACACGGCTTCCTTAGCCCCACACAGCTTTTCCATCTGTCTTTTTCTCTTTAATTAGATCCATGCTGGGCAGAACAGGTGAAAGAACGGGCTTGCTTTAAAATATGGGCTTCTCACTCGGGAAGGGACAGGAAGCAAACAAAGGCGTTTTAGTGCACCTTCTGGCCCAAAAACGGAACTTTGGCCCTGGTTCTCTGCGGTGTAATGGCACCAGGGTGCATGAGATGGAACTGCCTGGAGTTTTGGTGCAGAAGCGGCAGTGATATCATCCTTCTGCCCATCAGGCGTCCCTGTTGCTTCTGAGCAAAGCTGCTATTCTCAGCGTATCCGGAGAAAGAGAGGAAATTGATTCCTCCCGGCCATCAAAGATTGCCTTGTGGTCGTTGGAATAAAAAGTATTTTGGAGTGATTTTGTCTCAAATGAGCAACTGATGCTCATGAAATCTTACAAAACCCACAGGTAAAGGTAAAACTATAATGTATATACTCGAGTAGAGGTCGGGGTTTTTTTAGCTCCCAAAATGAGGCCCAAAAATGGGACTCGACTTATACTCGGGTCAAAGTAAAGACTCAAAAACATATCCACAGACATGTCTAAATTAATTAATTTTACCATATTTTCATGTATTTTAATTATTGAAACTCACTAGCAGCTGCTGAATTTTCCACCCCGACTTATACTCAGGTTAATTTATTTTCCTAGTTTTAGAGGTCCAAATTAGGTACCTCGACTTATATTCAGGATGACTTATAGTCGAGCATATATGGTAAATTGGATGAACAAATGACCGACCGACCGACCGACCGACCGACCGACCGAACCAACCAACCAGCCAACCAACCAACCAACCAACCAACCAACCAACCAACCAACCAACCAACCAACCAACCAACCAACCAACCAGCAAGCAAGCAAGCAAGCAAGCAAGCAAGCAAACAAACAAACAAACAAACAAACAAACAAACAAACAAAAACCTAACCAAGAAGGTGAGATTTGTTAACTTAAGATCCTGACATCCTAGGCAGAATCGGTCATCAGATTTGGATTCAGCGCACTTGATTTAGTATAGGACGCATGGATTAGCTCAAGTGGCAGACAATATTTATTTTTTGCGATACAATGTAATTATAGGATTTATAACCCTCCCCCAAATCCCAAATCCCATGCCTTGCTTGGACTAAACTCCACAGGAGTTTGGCATCAGAGCCATCAACTGTGAATGAGACTCATTCTTACATTCCAAGGTGAAATGCGAGCGATCTCAAGGTAAAGCCGGGAAGGAATACTTCCTAAAGTCCTGGACAGCTGGCCAGGCAGAGCCAGCAGTGCTGGGCCAGATAGACAGAGGATCTGGTTCAATATAACAGTGAATGGTTAATCCATTTCACCCTCACGGACAATGGTTGTCCACGTATTCAGGCAGCATCATTTCTTAGCTCTACCTGGAGGCTCCTTCTAGTCCATCCAAGTGCTAATCAGACTCCATCTTGCCTACCCAGTCTGCCTGGATGTTGCATTAAACTGGCATAGGTTAAGGGAAGAAGGCCAAGGTCTTCCTTGCTCAAAAGCCAGTTGTATCTGACTCTAGGGTTCTGTGCTCATCTCCATTTACAGGCAAAAAGCCAGCACTGTCTGCATCCGAATATACTCGACTATAGGTCATCCTGAATATAAGTCGAGGTACCTAATTTGGACCTCTAAAACTAGGAAAATAGATTGACCCAAGTATAAGTTAGGGGTGGAAAATGCAGCAGCTGCTAATGAGTTTCAATAATTAAAATACAGTAAAAGTAATTAATTTAGATATTTGTTTGGGTATGTTTTTGAGTGTTTACATTGACCCGAGTATAGCTGAGTCCCATTTTTGTACCTCATTTTGGGAGCTAAAACCCGACTTATACTCGAATATATATAGTATATTTCCTGCTGAAGCAGTACCTATTCATCTATTTGCAATTTCTTGCTTTTGAACTGCTAGGTTGGCAGGATCAGGGACAGAAATGGGAGCACACTTAGTCGTGCAGCACTTGGGTCTTGAACTGCTGATTTGCAGACCTTCCAGTCATCAAGTTCAGTGTCTAAACCACTAAGAGTATTGTTGTACTGTTTGATATTATGATATGTGTTTTTTTAGGATGAATATGGTATAATTATTGTCTATATTGTATTATTGTGTTTACTGCATAATATTGTATTACCTGCCCTGAGTCGGGTTTCCTGATTGGGCGGCATACAAGTATGAGAATTAAATTAAAATTAAATTAAATATTACTATCTTACCCTTGTAATCTGAACAAAGATTTCCTTTTCTTATTCTTATCCTTGTTTTCAAAGGGTTAAACATTCTCATCCTAGTTTTATCCCATTAGTTTTAACAAATAGATCGTTAACAAACTCATTCCCATATCTCTATAAAACCATTTTTTCTTTATCAGACCTTTCTTTAATTTTAATTTGCATGTCAATTTTATCATTTATATCTACGTTTCATAATTATTTTACCAGAGGTGGCGAACCTATGACACGAGTGCCAGATGGGGGCACTCAGAGCCATCTCTATGGTGCCGTTCCCCCAGCACAGAGTTTGCCCCGCCTCTCTGCCCAGCAGCCCAATGGGAGCGCTTCCTCCCTCCCCCCAGCACAGAGTTTGCCCCACTGTCTTGGCACTTGGCGATCAATAAGTGGGTTTTGGGTCGCAGTTTGGGCACTCAAGTCTTTAAAAGGTTGACCATCACTGCTTTATACCAACCCTCCAGTACAAATTCAGTGTAAAATTTCCAAATTTTAGCCATTAACAACCTCGTTGCTGTTAATCATCTCTTTCTTATTTCTAACCAGCTTTATTGTTTGGCATTTTTATACTTATGTATTTTATTATGATGATGTTCCATAGAGTGGTTCGGGCTGAGTTTGTAACATATTTCTAAGTTTTTGCTTTTGAAATGTTTCGGTAATTACTTTATAATTGTAATTGTGATAGTGTAACTGTGATATTTTGCCACTGTGGTAGTGTAATTGTATCTATTGTAACTGTGATATTTTAATACTTTGTTAGCCACCCAGAGTCGCAGGGCGAGTGGGACGGCGTACAAGTCGAATAATTGAATTGAATTGAACTACATTTCCCCAACCCATTAACAATGCTATTCTAGGACGCATTTCTAATTTTAAACTCAACATTCAATTTATTTCTCCCTACACTTTTAACCCAAGTCCTCTTTACAACCTTACAGTCCCACCATAAATGAAGGTCTCTCCCTATCTTTTCTTCACGTCGCCAACACTCCTGTTTACATTTCGGGTCATAATAGCTTGGTCGAACCCAGGCTGTATACCATCGCCATGTAATTTTATAACAACGCTCCTGAATTCTCACTTTTGAAACCCTGTCACAGAACAATTTAGCAGCCATGCCTAATAGACTGCATGTTTCAGCAGCACTTTCTGGAGAGAACAAAGAGGGAAGTTGAGGTTTTGTTTGGGCCCAGCTTAGTGTTTTCTTTCTTTCTTTTTTCAGGAAAAAAAGCCCATTTAAGATGCATTATCAGACAATGGAAACCTGCTTTCTCCTCCCTGTGGTCTGGTCGCTCTGGTGTTCTTCCTTTTCAAAGTCACCGGAGCGTACTGTGTTGTGACTGAGGCTTTTCTTGCATATGCCAGCCAGATTCAAAACAAACATGCTGGAATAGAAAAAGAAAGTCTGTCTGTCTGTCTGTGTGTTTGTGCCTGTAAATAATTAGAGAGAGACAGAGAGAGATGAGTGAACATATCATACGCAGAGAACCAACTGGCAGAATGGACCCTGCAAAAAGATGCAGCAAGGATGGAAAACAGTGGCTGCAAAAAGCCTCGTCCTTTCCGTGGCCATTTTCCTGGAAGCAACATGGCCTGCAGTGGCTCAAGTGGCTAAGACGCTGACTGGAAGGCGGCAGGTCAGCGGTTCGATTCCCAAGTACCGCAGGACGGAATGAGCTCCCGTCTTTGTCCCAGCTCCCACCAACTGCGTAGTTCGAAAGCTAGACATGGCAAGTAGATCATTGGGGACCACTTTGGTGGGAAGGTAAACAGCGCTCCGTGCGCTCCGGTGTCTAGTCGTGCCTGCCACATGACCACGTCAACGTCTGCAGAAGCAGACGGCGCTGGCTCTTCAGCTTTGAAACAGAGATGAGGACTGAACCCTAGAGTCAGATATGACTGGCTTTCGAGCAAGGGAAAACTTTACCTTTACAACAGGGATGGAGCTGGGAAGCATCAAGAACTTGAGCGTGTTTGCTTTTTTGACTACAACTTCCAGAGTCTCCAAGTCTTATTTATTTATTTATCCATGCTTGTTTATCACCCTCCTCCCCGAAGGGACCCAGGGCGATTCACATCATATCAATAACAACAACAATTTAAAACCAATTAAAAGATAAAAAAAATTAAAATAAGCTTTAAAAATTTAAATTAATATTAAAACTTGGTGTTGCAGCTAAGAGGGGTCAAATCATCCAGCCATTAACTGACATATTAGCCATGTCTTTTGAGGGTGTTCTTGTGGTTATAGGTATTATGCAACAATTAAATTTATATTTTGCTTGTCCCTTTGCAAACTCCTCCGTTCTCTCCTCTTCCTTTATCTTCACCAGTTTGTCAGAATAAACGGCCTAAGGCAATGATGGCTAACCTTGGCTCTCCAGGTGTTCTTGGAATTCAGTTCCCAGAAGCCCCAGTCTCTGTGAATCCACATGGGTTTGCTGTGCGGTAAACCCATTTGTGTGGCTGCGCAGAGACTTGAGCTTCAGGGAATTGAAATCCAAGAACATCTGGAGTGCCAAGGTTCACCATCACAGGCCTAAGGTCATCCAATGAGTTACATAGTTTATTTGGGCTGCCTCAAACCTCCATATCTCAGCTTCGTACTCTAACTAATGTGCCAAGATACCTCTGAAATACCTGAAATTTATAAGTCCTGTCCAAGATCCTGACCCTTGCTTTAGAAAAATAGGTTCAGCACTTTTTAAAGCTCCTTTAAAGTTCATGAAGAAAATGGGAGTGGATTTAGCACAGATCAAAACGGGAGTCACCTATGCACCTGAGTCCTACCATCTCTCTGAGATTTCTCACCTGGGCCAGACAGGTTGTATCTCTATGCCACAATCAAGTAAAAACTCTGAAGTGGTGGGATTCCCTCCCACAACGCCACACGACTCCTAAGTTGAGCTGGAAGCATGAGTTGCTATATGCGCAGTGTGGCTTTTCTGGCCATGGGCATTTCCATCAAAAGGCAGGCATCCTTTCCACAACGCCAACCCTTAAATAGAGAGAACACCATGCTTGATTTAATGGACAGTTTAAAACAGAATTAAACAGCTGTCAAAAGACATCTCACGTTTAGTACTATTATAACCACATTATCTCAATATTTGGAACAGTGTAAAGGAGGAGAAAGGGGAAATGAGAGGCTGTCCTAGGAGGAAAGCCGAACCAAAGAAATGAGACTCGTATTTTATAACCTAAATTGGATTTAATCTTAAATATAAAATCGCCAGCAACCTTACAATCTTATCTTTATGGTAAGAAATGTCTAAACAGGAATGTTATGGGAATTAATGGCCTGATATAAATTAAAATATATCCTGAATGCCATAGGCTAGTTTGTGTGCCAGACTCATCTGTGGGTGAGAAGATTTGTTTGACTGCCTTGGGAGCAAATCTGGATCCATGTATGAATTTCAGATCTCTGCATTCTTCTTCTTCTTTTGCTTCTTCTTCCATATCCGAATATTGGCTATCCTCATGGCAATCAGCCATGAAGACTGTCCTGAGAATATAATAGATTCCATGGCTTAGCAGGCGGCTGAGAACATCACCCTCTTCTCTGGGCCCACAACAACAGCCTAGGGGAGAAGATTACGTGGTCTAACAGACAGCTGAGGACCTTGCCCCCTCCTCTGGGCCCACAACAATGGCCTGAGGGGAGTTAGTCTGTGTTCTGCTTTGGTTGTTTTGTGAGGTTGTATTTTATAATTTTTACTGTACTGTTGCTGTTTTGACTGTAAGCTGTCCTGAGTCGTTTTGGTGTGTTGGCGGCAATATAAATCTGAATGAATGAATGAATGAATGAATGAATGAATGAATGAATAAATAAATCAGTGGCCTTTCATCTGCCTTCCACATTACAGCGTGACACCCATACCACTGATCCAGTTCTATGAGGTCACTTTCTGCCAGGATGGATGAAGCTGCTGCCCTCCATCAAGATGGGTTCAAGTGGGATTTAATCCACATGGGGACCATCATCCTTTCCTGGAGACTTTGGCACCCAAGTCTTCAGGCTGATCAGGTTAGTCAACTGCTACCTGACACTCAGCGTTGAGTTGCTGGCAGTAGGGTCTACTCTATTATCGTAGCAGGATAACCTGGCCAGACTTTTTACTGGCAAAACAAATCATGTTTCAGCTAAGAATGTGGAACAGATTTGGACAATGTAGACACATTGAATAAGTGAGTCGGAAGAGGTCTATGAGACCATCCAGTCCAACTCCCTGCTCAGTGTAGGAATCCAAATCAAAGCAGATCTGGCAGATGTCTGTCCAATTATCTCTTTTCACAAGTTCTAAACTGCACTCAGGCTGTTTTGCATGAAGTCCAGAGCAAAGCCAAATATCTAGATCAAGTGCCAGGGGAAAGTGAAGAGAATTTCCAAATCAGATTGGATCCATAGCAAAAATCAAACTGGATGAAGCATAGGTCATCTCAGATTCTGAGCAAATGTTCTTTTTTGAAGTATATTTTAAAGGTGCCTGGTATCCAAAGCCCTCAAGTTGGCTGTCTGAATTTTGGCAGGTTTTCTCTCCTCTTTAGTACCTGTCGAGCTGCCAAATGAGTGTGGAAACAAAATAATTATAGCCATTTTGGTTTTTCCAACGGATCAACTTTGCACGTTGACAAAATGATTCAGATTCAGGGCACAGATCGAATCAGACAAAGCATGAATCACTCTGGATGAAATGGGGATTTGTTCCAAATTCCTGAAGCAGTTTCCAAAGCAGGCCAATTTGGGGGGGGGGGGAGAGCCACATACAGCCCTGGTATAATAATTTCATGTCAGAAATTATGCTGGGTTGAAAGGATTTTTGCTGGAGAAACTCTACTTGCAATTTCTTGCTTTCGAATTGCTAGGTTGGCAGGAGCTGGGACAGAGATGGGTGCTCAAACTGTCATGCAGTACCCGGGTCATGAACTGCCAACTTGCTGGCCTTTCAGCTAACAAGGCAACCTTCTTGAAGACTGAGCCACCACTGCCCCTAATAATTACTTCATGTCGGAAATTATTCTGGGTTGAAAGGATTTTTGTGGGAGAAACTTCGCTCAGGGAATGTCCAAAAGTGTCCTTTCATGTCCCCAAGAGCTGGGACAGAGATGGGCACTCAATCCATCATGCAATACTCAGGTCTTGAACTGCCAACTTGCCAGTCCTCCAGCTAACAAGGTGAGCTTCTTAACCACTGAGCTGTTACAGGCATGATATGAGAATTGGGAAAGAACATCAGGGGTGCCCAAACTATAGCTCAGAGGCTGGATCCAGCTCCCGACACCAATTCATCTGGCCCTCGAAGCTCTCATCCCTCCCGGAAGCGGAAGTATGGGCACATTTTACTTCGACTTCTGGGAGTGACGAGGGCTTCGAGTGCCAGATGAACTGGCATTTGGAGCTGGAGCTGGCCCCTGGGCCATAGTTTGGGCACCCCGATGTACAGTCAAGGAAACAATAGAGCTAAGACCACGGACAGCTCCATCCTGGTTTCCTTCCATAGAGCTGCCTTTTCACAACTCAATTCCCTTTGGATGTGCTGTTTAAGGAAATAAAACTCTTCATTTCTTCTGAGGCACTAAGAGAATGTTATCCGATCAAGAAAGTCAGCTTCTGGTGGCAGAGAAGAGGCAGTTTTCTGAGAATTTTTTTTTTTTTGCAAACATTTTAAGATACATCAAATGCACAAATGGGGGGGGGGATATAATTATCATTGCCTGTTATCTTTGCATGGACACATGTAATTGTTATCACAAAGTGGGGGAAGGCACAATTATTATGCAAAGACATGTTGTTGTTGTTGTTCAGTCACACATTCAAGTCTGACCCTTTGTGACCCCATGGACCACTGCACCCCATGCTTCTCTGTCATCTGCCATCCTCTGTAGTCTGCCTAGATCTATGCCCACCACATCAATGATGCCATCTAGCCATCTCATCCTCCACCGTCTCCTTCTCCATTTGCTTTCGATCTTTCCTAGCATCGGGGCCTTCTCCAGTGAGTCCTCTCTTCTCATTTGGTGGCCAAAGTACTTGAGCTTCAGCTTCAATATTTCTCATTCTAAGGCGCAGTCAGGGTTGATTTCCTGCTGGGGATTCTCAAGTGTTTCCTCCAGCACCAAAGTTCAAAGGCATCTATTCTCTTGTGCTCAGCCTTCCTCACATCGCCATACGTTACTACTTGGAAGACCATTGCTTTAACTATGTGGTCTTTTGTTAGCAGGGTGATGTCTCTACTTTCTATTATGTTCCCTAGATTTCTCATAGCTTGCCTCCCAAGAATGAATCATCTTTTTATTTCATGGCTTCAGTCACCATCTCCAGTGATCTTAGATCTCAAGAAGGTGAAATCTGTCACGCCTTCCATCTCTTCCCCTTCTATTTGCCAGGGGCCGGATGCCATCACACAAGTATATTATGTCCCCCCAAAAGTTGAAGCCATAGTAGAAGTCTAACACACCATTTTTGTGTCCCGCCCTTGCAAGTGTCAGTCTCTTGAGAAGACTCGAGCATCTCTATGGCTTTAAGTCAACTTGTTTAAGTCCCTGTGAATCCTGATGAATGGGTTTACTGGGAGCCAAATCTCTGTGAATCCTCATGAATGGGTTTACACACAGTAAACCCATTTGTGAGGATTCACAGGGTCTTGGGCTTCTGGAAGTCCAAGAACATCTGGAGTGCTAAGGTTTGCCATCACTGATCTAGGCATGTCTGATTCTTCAAGAAGACCCCGTTCCAGGGTAAACAAATGGGTTTATCCAGAATAAACAAGTGGGTTTACTGGGACTCGGGCTCCCAGTAAACCCATCCGTGAGACTTTATGGGGACTTGGGCTTCTGGGAGTTGAAGTCCAAGAACAGCTGGAGTGCCAAGTTCTGCCATCACTGGGTTATATCCTGATGCAGGCTCAGACCCAGAAGGCATTAACAAAAAAATTCACAAACTAGGGCAGCCCCAATTTGAAGAGCTGCACACATAACTAACTAATATCTCTTACTGCTGATGTTAAAGCCACAACTGACTCACCAGTAATGAATCATTACTGCATCAATGATCAACTTACCATTGGGGCATAAAACTAAATCTTCCATTGTACTGAAGTTCTTCAGGGCTGGAATTCTCCATAACTATTTTCTATTCATAGGCGGGGAACGCCATTGCCCAAAAGACCTAGGTGGTTGCAATTGGTTCATTGCACTGTTTCAAACTGAATTCTGCTGTGAGCAGCAGTGGGCAGAACATCAGCTGGAAACCACTGATGGCGCTCGGCGGTGCTTAGTAATAGATTTGCGACGCTTGTGACTCCCAGTCATTTTAAAGAACAAAACATTCGATTTTTGAAGTGAAGAAAGTTCCAAAAAGGAAACCAGCTGTCATCTTTTCCTGTTCAAGAATGTGAGGGTCTCAAGAGAGAAATCAAAAGTTGATTTCTTAGCTCCCAAAGTCTTCCTGCATCCTGATTTTCTGAGTGGATACTTGAAACGAAGATAAATTAATGCTTATTGAGCATATATTATTTTTAAAATCAGACATTATTTTGGCAGGCATTTCCAATGGCACACATCTGTTATGTGCCATTTCCTTTTTTTTTTTAAAGCACATGTGCGTATGTGTGTCTGCAGAACTGTTCACGTGTCTGAAGCACCGCGCAAGTCTCAGAAAGGCAAAATGTGCTCTGGTCAGTTGAAGTCTCAGGATGTGTGAAGCTGATGTTTCAACTGCAAAATGCAACCTGAATAAATTTCCTCTTCCCATCCTTGTGCATGGCAGCCATGTGGGTTTCAATGTGGCCACGGTTGCACACCATACATACCCCTGTCTCATTGAGGATGCTTTCAGTTTGGTTTGATCTGGTGTGAGAAAGATTATCTAGCAAAACAAAGTTGCTGTCACCTATCGTGGTTCAAAAATATAACAAGTACTCACCATCTTCAAGGAGGCTCTTTCTGTGTAATTATACATGGGGAGCAAAACCATCCCCACTATATACATTGGATTTGGCCCTGAGCATCTCCACAGTAGAGCATGCTGCTCCAATATGGAGTGCATTCACCCATGCAAAACAAGTTAATGTCACTGTTAATAAAGCCATGTGTATAGTGACAGGATGCCTTAAAACGACACCAGTTGATAAAGTCAGTCGTATCTGACTCTAGGGTTCAGTGCTCATCTCTGTTTCATAGTCAAAGAGGCAGCACTGTCTGCTTCTGCAGACATTTCTGTGGTCATGTGGCAGACATGGCTAGACACCGGAGCACACGGAACGCTGTTTACCTTCCCACCGAAGTGGCCCCTATTGATCTACTTGCAATTTCTTGCAACCGCTAGGTTGGCAGGAGATGGGACAGAGACGGGAGCTCATTCCATCCTGCAGTCTTTGGGTATCAAACTGTTGACCTACCGCCTTCCAGTCAGCATCTTAGCCACTTGAGCCACTGCAGTCCCGTTGTTGAGAGTACACAAGAGCAAAACCAAATTCAAAGATGGTGGAAGGCACTTACTGGACAAGGAAAAAGTTTAAAAAAGGAGATGGCTGAGGAACCCAACCTCCCCTAACTTACTTGGTGGACTCTGAATAGGCTGAGGGTTGGAGTCCCTCAATACAAGGTCAATACAGTATGTTCAAGTAGAGGCTGCTGGCAGACAACAATGTGCTGTGTGAATGTGGAGAGACCAGCTCTTTGGCTGGTCTTCCAATCTCTACCAGAAACACATACCGGCGAGAACTTAAGTTTGGCCAACGAAAACCCTGAGAAAGTGGCTTCATTTTGGCCATTTAAAGTTTGACCTGGGCATGAAAAGAATCAAGGATGCCTGACACACGTTTCCCCCCAGAGTCAGCAAAACTGAGTAGCGTTGGCAAAGCCCTCTCTGTTGTACTTCCCACAGGACACAGCTTAGGCTGATGCTTGGCAGCTGCAAATCTCCGAAGGCAATCTCCAGAAGGGGGTGAGAAATTATTGAAGGCATTACTGCTCCGCTGCCCAAGCAGAGACCCCCCCCCCCGAGTTTGTTCATGCCCCATGCACAGAACTCATACTGACGATTACTAGCCCTGTTTGGGTTTGGGCTGTGATGTGTCTCTCTGTACAGTTCTAATTTTAGCAAGCATGATTTGAGAGTGGAAGAATCCAGGGGTGTCCCCAAGGTCACACACTAATGGGGAAAATCTTTAGCAACAGCAATAGCAATGACACTTATATACCGCCCCATAGCGCTTAGTGCACTCTCTGGGCAGTTCACAAGGTAATTTGCATTTTGTCCCAAACATGTTGGGTACTCATTTCATCGACCTTGGGAGGTTGGAAGGCTGGATCAACCTTGAGCCCTTTATATGTTGACTTTTTTTTATATATGATGACATTTTCATTTTAACTATAAGGTTTCAGTGGCTTTGCGATGACTAATGTTTATCTGCTTGTGTGAAGTTGCTCATCCCTACTTTAACTAAGTAGCTTTCTAGATGAGTCAACTAAAGTTCTGAATCATAAGTAATCTAGTTACTCAGCTGAAGTTTTCCAAACCGGATGGGACCGGTTTTAAAATACAAATATTCAAGTAATCAGGACTTGAAGTCAATCCAGAATTTTATAATTGTTGAAGAAGACCCAGTTCTGATACATAGCTGGGGAATCACCATGATGTCAACACGGATGAGAGACAGGGATTTGCAGTGGCTCAAGTCACTAAGACTTGAGGAGGCGGAAGGTCAGCAGTTTGATTCCCGAGTACTGCAGGATGGAATGAGCTCCCGTCTCTGTCCCAGCTCCTGCCAACCTAGCAGTTCAAAAGCAAGAAATTGCAAGTAGATAAATAGGGACCACTTTGGTGGGAAGGTAACAGCATTCCATGTGCTCCGGTGTCTAGTCATGCCTGCCACATGACCATGGAAACGTCTGCAGAAGCAGACAGCGCTGGCTCTTCGGCTTAGAAACAGAGATGAGCACTGACCCCTAGAGTCGGATACGACTGGCTTTCGAGCAAGGGAAACCTTTACCTTTACTAGTTGAAACATGAGCAGAGTTTAGCTGTCATCTAGAGAGCACAAGGTTTGCAGTGGTGGCAAACCTTGGCACTCCAGGTCTTCTTGGACTTCAATTCCCAGAACCTCAAGTCTCTGTGACTCCACATGAATGGGTTTACTGCACATATGCACAGTAAACCCATTTGCATGGATCCACAGGGACTTGGGCTTCTGGGAATTGAAGTCCAAGAACACTTGGAGTGCCAAGGATCGCCATCATGGCTATAGGGAATCGGGGAATTGCGATGGGGTTGTATATAAATTACGAGTTCTCCGAAACACAGTGAAGCACTGAATGATGGTAATGGAAGAAGAAATCCATTTCCTATCACAGAAAAGCTAACTTCTTGGTCCCCCCCCCCTTCTTAGAAAAAATGAACACCTCCACAGAATAGCAAATAGAAAAGCAAACTCCTGGACCTTTCAGTTCTGAAGATAATCTTGAAATTATATTGGCAGCACCAAACGATGTCTCAAAAGCCAAAGGAGATATTCCGTACGGTTGTGATGGTGGGAGAACGTGGATCAAGCATGCCTTCTGTATTGTATTTGCTGTAGGAAAAAGCAAAATGCAAAACAGCAAACATTTGCAGAATAAATTATGCAAAATAAGTGTCATGCAATTTGGCTTTATTTTATTTTTCTTCTTCTTCCCCTCTCGCAGAGAACCCTGAGCATCGCATATACTCGTCCCCATGTTCAGGATTCACTTTCAGTGACAGCCAAAGACCAGGAAAAGGCATGACGCACTTTATTTCTCCACTGTAACTTTTTAATTATTATTTTTACAAAACAGAAACAAAGTTTGTGAGAACTGGACCATAAGGAAAGCTGAGCGCAGAAGAATAGATTCCTTTGAAATGTGATGCTGGGGGAGAATTTCAAGAGTCCCCTGCACAGCAAAGAGAACAAATAAATCAATCCTGAAGGAAATCAACCCTGACTGCTCCTTGGAAGGGCAAATATTGAAAATGAAGCTAAAGTACTTTGGACACCAAATGAGAACAGAGGACTCACTTGAGAAGGCCTTGATGCTGGGAAAGATCAAAGGCAAAAGGAGACGGGATGGCAGAGGATGAGATGGCTAGATGGTATTGTTGATGCAGTGGGTGTAGAGCTGAGGATGGTGGAGGATAGGGGTGCCTGGTGTGCGATGATCCAGGGGGTCACAGGGGGGCGGACTCGACTGTGCGACTGAACAGCAACAAAGGCAGAAAATCTTTAACAGGTCAGCCCTGTAAACTGAATTCTCTTAAGAGGAACTAATGCAGAGGTTTCGATGCTGTTTCTTCTATTTACTTTATTCCAAGGCTTGGCAAACGCTCCTGGTTCCCCTCGTGTTGTTTTGCTCAAATTTGTTGAAAACATAACTGGAGACTCAAGAGCTGATTAAAGCTTCCGAGAAGATTTGTGAGCTATTTTAGTTTTCATTAAAGAAAGAAAGGAGGATTTGCCATCAGGAGTCAAAACACAGAGAAAACAAACACGATAAGAATATCCTGGCATGGAATGCAAAACTCCTGCTCCCGTGTGTATCTCTGTTCCTCTCCTTTCCCACTGCCAAAACCCCCTCCACAACAATGTCCAAAATATGTTCTGAAAATGTAGAATGAGAGTTGGAAATCTCATAGATTTTCAACACCAGACAGATAATGCTTCCACACATAGAGTAGTCTTCTTCTTCTTGTGACATATCCAATTCCAAATATTGGCTAATAGCCGTGAAGATTGTCCTGAGAATATAATGCAGTGGCCTTCCATTTGCCTTCCACTTTACAGCATGACCCCTGTACCACTAATCCAGTTCCATGAGTCACTATCTGGTCCTGAGTCCTTTTGGCCCCCCAAGTCCTCCTCAGCCCCATTTATTTATTTAATGTATGGCATTTGTACACATTGAGTCTGCCATGAACCTGGCATGCTAATGCAGTCCCTATGCTGCTCTTCTTCTCTGTGCATGTGCATGCATTAAACAAACTGTTTCAAAGTTTCACTTAAAATGTGTAGTATCTTAGGATAACATAGAACGCCAATAAAGTAGTTCTAAGTTTAACTTGCCTTAGAGTTAGAAGGTAGAATTGTGTTCATTTAGTTCACTTGCTTAGAAATAAAGTAAAATTTTTAGTTTAGCTTACAGAAATATAAATCACTTAGTTATAAGGTTGAGAAACCAGCCTGTGCTTGTGCATTCCTTTCTGTCTGTGCATTCTCATGCTTTGCATTCCTGAGAGAGAAAGTAACCAGCAGGTGTTTTTCCACCAGAAACGACCCTTTCTCATCCTTTTCCCTTTCTGGCCCTTGACCTGATACGTCACAGAGGTAGAGGGTGAAGGGGCAGAGGGAAAGGGATGATGGGACCCCCACCAGTGAGACCAGGTGCTTCCCCATGACATAAACACATTTCTTTCCCATGAGAACCCACCTTCAGCAGATGGGTGGCAAATCTCTTGCACTCTGTTATCTCATGTGCCTCAGCCATTCACACCACGGACTCAAGCGTGGGGGCACTGTGAATTTTTTTGATCCTTTTTGTCGTTGTTGCACTTAGCCAAAGGTCATTACAATTTATCAGGCAGAGCAACACAAATCATTCCATAATAAGAATGCAATAAAAAGCAGTCTATTTCTAAGACACTTTAGAGCAGTAATAAACTCTCCATAAGGTCCGTACATTAATACCCCTTAAAATTTAGAGAAGGAAAATATGACTTTGTCGGTCTACAATTCCAATAATTCCACAACCTGCTTGGCCATCTCTCTCATAATTAAGGTTAAAGACCTTTAGGAATCACTGATAAAAGAAGCATGTAATTTCCCATTCATGTAGTCACAGAGATCAAGAAGTGGAATGCTTTTGGACTCCAATCCTACAGTCATATTCTTCTGGCCAAGCTGGAAGAGGGTTGATAGAAGTTGTAGACTTAAAATATATAGTAATAAAAAGTTCATTCATTCATTCATTCATTCATTTTCTGTACTGCCCAACCTCGTGGATGCCTACTGCTCTGGGCAGTTTATATCTGGGGTGCACAAACTTTTTGGGTCGTGGGCCAGTCATGTGGTTGAGCATGCCAGTCACGTTGTTCCTCCCACTGGAAGCAGAAGTAAAATGTGCATCATGGGCACATTTTACTTCTGCTTTCAGGAGTGACATGGGTGGTGTGGGCCATGTGAATTGGTATTGGGGGGTCAGCTATGGCCCATGGGCCATAGTTTGGTCACCCCTGGTTTATATAAACAATTCCCCATTCCTACCAGGAATGTCAAATTGATCTCCAGCAATGTAAGTTTTGTGGCTGCAGCCCCTCTGATTTCGGATTCAGGCAAGAGGAAGGTTTGGTGGGGACAGAATGGATGGAAAGTGTAGGAGAGCAGATTCCCTGCGTTGCCTTTTTAAGAAGGCAGCAGTAGCAGCTGTTCCCATTGCCCTTTTAAAAGTTTTCATGACTCCCTTCCTTTTTTAAAAACAATATTGAATTTTTCAAATTAAACAATGTAACAAAAGTAAGAAAAATAAATGTATATAAAACATACTTCATTACATATCACATCAAATATTTATCTAATATCATTTTTTCACATAATATAACCATTCTCTTAGTTCAGTGTTTCCCAAATGCTGGTTTTTGGACTTCAATTCCCAGAAGCCGAAGTCATTTCCCCAAAGCACTGATCAGCCAATGTACTGACTGAGGCTTCTGGGAATTGAAGTCCACTAGTGGGCTGTGTACCCCTTATTGGGAACCACTGCTTTAGTTCATTCTTAAATCTCTTCAATCAATGATAATAAAGGTAATACAAATAAAAAGTAAAACTATAAAAAAAGATTTTAAAAACTCACCCTGTCCTATATACATTATCCATAGATTTCACCATATGTATACTACATTATTCTCTTTATTTCTTCCAAAAACTCATTAATTCAGGTGCTGGTTTATCACTTTTGTAATCCTTTAATGTATTCTCTAAGAAAGGATTCCAAATATCATGTAATTTGTTCTCTTTTAGCATACCTTTTTAAAATTTAGTTCCCAAGTCAGCTTATCATTCAGTGCCATTTCCCATAAATCTCAGCAGGTGGCTGTAATATTTAACACAGGGAATCGTGGTAATTTCTCTCTCCTTTTCCGATGCCTCTGAGGTGTTTTGTTCCGCACTGCATTTTGCTTCAGTTATATCCCTGATATGGCCGGTTTCACACCTTTTCCCAGAAGAAGCAAAAGTTGGTCACCACAGATGTGAGATGTCAGAGGTCGGTGCCTGGAGTGACTGGAAGGGATGAAATCAGGAATGAGGTTAAAAAGGAAATAACATGAACAGAACTGATCTTAAACTACATACAGAGACAGCAAATAAAGTGGTTTGCTCCTTTGGAGATAATGTCTTGGGATTCCAGACCTTACCAGGCATATGTGGAAAGAGGAGAAGGACAAAGGCCATGAGGCATACCCAGCGGAAGGTGGAGAGATAACGTCAGATAAATATTACAAGCACACCTGTGGGCCAGATCCATCCCTTGATGCCAATTCATCCAGCCCACACTGCCCAATCTGCTCCCACTTCCAGTGGAAGGAACCACATGACCAGCCCACTGAACCACATGACCGACCCATGGCCCAAAAGGTTTGGGCACCCCTGAGATAGATGCTAGGGGAGGGAAGAGTAAGAAAATCTGGTCATTTCCCTAGCTTTTGACTGTTCCTCCTTATCTAACATGCTGCCTTCTAAAGCTTGAGGACGTTACATGAGCCCAAGGTGGCTGGGGATTCTGGAGTCTGTTGTCCAAAAAAGTAATGTTCCCGAGCAATTGCTGCCCTTGGATATTCTATTGACAGCATTGATTTACATTTTTTGGCTTCTGAGTCCGTGGCTGATTCCGGCAGCAGTGGTGGTGGCTGGAGCGAGAGTGGGGGTTAGATTATTTGGCGCCATGGGCCGGATCTGTCCCGTGAGCTGTAGATTGAGAACCCCTGCTCTAGGGGGTGGTGCTCATTTCTGTTTACAGCCAAAAACCTTTCCCACTGAAGTGGTACCTATTTATCTACTTGCAATTCCTTGCTTTCGAACTGCTAGGTTAGCAGGAGCTGGGGCAGACGATGGGGGCTCACTCACACAGTACTCAGGTCTTGAACTGCTGGTCTGCTGACCTTCCGGTTGTCAAGCGCAACATCTTAACCATTGAGCTATCGTGACCTGTATCCTAGAATTATGCCATTTAGCCATTTAGCCAGGCAGCGCTGCAGGCCATCTCATTCCATTTCTACATTGCCAGTTTTCATTTTCCAACTGACACTCATCTCTCCGTTGGTCTCGGAAATGGAGTTTTATTTTATTTTGTACATTCGAGAGACTGTGGCTTTCACCGAACGTGCCAAAACCTCCCTCTCACGCCTCAGTGGCTCTGTTTTGGCTTTCTCTCAGCCGGCGCTGAACGAGGATGGTCTGAACCCCGACAGCTCTGGACCCTGGGAGCGCTGGCTGACAATGGAACAGAGTTGTACAAACAGCCACAATGAATTTTGACAACGCAGACAAAAGGTACAGCTGTTCTTCCGGGCCGTGACTGTAAATCACCAGCCGAGCCCAGATCGGCTTTGATGGAGGCATCACCGAGGCAGAGGCTTTTTATGTAAAACCTGCCTGGTTGTCAAAGGAGCAACGTGTATAAGCCAGGGCCGGTCCTGCCTGCACACAAATTTAGTAAGAAAAAGGTGCTCATCACTTGCCATTGTGAGCCCTAGCTGCCATACTAATGGGTCCTCAGTTTGAGCGTCACTTCCTGAGCTGCCAGGGATGGGTTGGCATGCGATGCTCCAGCCTTCTATAGCCCTGCCAAGTTCCTCTAAAAGCTTATGTTGGCTAGAAAGGTGCAATTTCATCAAAATGGCCAGGGCTCAAAGAATGTAGAGCTCCCAGGAGCTGGTTCCATCATACCCAAAGTATCATGGCTGGGGAGTCTGAAAATTGGAGGGAAATGGACCTAGTGCAGGGATGGGTTGTTACCGGTTCAGACCGGTTCGCCCGAACCGGTAGCACCCATCAGGAGGAGGTCGCAGGGGGTGGTAAACCCCCGGGTGACTGGTTCAGTCGCATCTCCGGCCCCCCTTTCCAGCCCCCCTCTCTGCCCCCACGTCTTCGGCCCCCTCTCCGGCCCCCCTCCAGAAGTGTATTTCCGGGCATCAAACACATGTATCAAACCTCCATTTGATGCATGCGCAGTTCTAGAGGTTCCGGGCCGCCATTTTATTTTATTTTGGCTCCGCCCACAACATCATGATGTCAGCTCTGCCCATGAGGTAATGACATCATGACGTCGGCTCCGCCCATGACATCATAATGTCATGACGTCAGCTCCGTCCATGACATAATGACATAATCATGGGGTAGTAAAAAAATTGATGGAAACGGAGACAGTGGTTTGGGCTGAGTTTGTAATGTATTTCTGAGTTTTGCTTGCGAAATGTTTTAGTAATTGCTTTTTAATTGTAATTCTGATATTTTGTAATTGTGATATTTTGTAATTGTGATACTGTAATTGTATTTATTGTAACTGCGATGTTGCTTCTTTGTTAGCCGCCCAGAGTCGCATTGTGAGTGGAGTGGCATACAAGTCGAATAATTGAATTGAATTGAATTGTAGGGGGGGGGGAACAGGAACAAAAACTTTTCTAGGCTCTAAAACAGTGGTTCCCAACCTAAGGCCCATCGGGTAAATCCATCTGGCACAACACTTCTACAAGTGCATTTGAAAAACAAAATGGCCACTCCTTTGAAGCTGTTGGGACAAAATGACCGCTCCCCATCATGCAGGCAGGGCAAAATAACCGTCCGGCCCTTAAAGTTGAACGAAAAGGCTTGATAAGGTTGGGAACCCCTGCTCTAACGGTTTATCTCGAATGTTTCCATTATCTTTGTTTAATTAGTTTACAATTATTTTTATGGCCTGAAGATAATAAACAGTCTTTAATTAATTTATTTATTTTTTTGCAAAGTTTAGACATTGTCTTCTTCTGGCATGGGATTAGAATTGTCTCCTCACCTATTAATAAATAAATAAATAAATACATACATACATATTAAATGGGTTGTGGAACTGATTTATTCTGGTTCTTCAGTTAAGTCCTGAACCTGTTCAGTACAGTTTCTACCATCATTAGAATACGCAAGCCCCTACACCACGGCAAGGTACTGTTCCGTGGTGAAGTTGTTATTGTTGTTGAATATAATTCTTTGTTATTGTTTTTGTTAAATACAATTATGTCATTAGATTCACAGTCAAAGACTGTGGCATGGATTGGGGTAAGTAAAGAATCTCATTTTCACACACCACAGGGAAACAAGTTAGTCTGGAAGTATCCGAGGGAGGTGGACTTCAGACCCATATTTCAGGGTGTACTCCCTCTTGCTTAGATCATGGCACTCTGGTAGGAATTGTTGCCTTTTTCAAGGAACGGAGGAAGGAAATTCCTCCAACTCCTGTGGTAGAAAGCAGTGATGGGATGTAACAGGTTCTCACCAGTTCTCCAGAACCGGTAGTAATGTTTCCCAGTGTCCTGGAGAACCGGTTTCAGCTTTTGGGGGGAACCACCTTCAGGGCTTACCTTTTCACTGGTTCCCCCACTGCGGATGGGCACCAAGCACTTGGTGTGCATGCATGCCTACAGTGCTTGGTGCGTATGCACAGCCTCTTTGCTGTCCTCCCAAGCGGAGAGGAGGAAGAGAAGCTGCTAGCCTGAAGCTCCCTATAGCCTGATCCCCTAGATATCCTAGAGAACTGGTTAGGCAAAGAGTTAGTACCTAACTTCTTTAACTGTTGAAAAGTTGAAAAATGCCAAAATGAAGCCATCTTGTGGTGAGTTCATTCTGTAGTTCCTTCCCTCTGACCTAGTGTGAGAAAGATTAGCCAGAATAAGCTTTAAGCTCTGGTTTAAAAGCTCTGGTTGATTTGTGTTGTGGATGGGTGTATTTTAATGTATTTTTAAATTTATTTACGGGTTTGTGTTGTGGGTGGGTGGGTTGAGGTGTGTGTGTGTGTGTGTGCTTATTGTTATTTTATTATTTTATTATTTTTCTTTGGCCCCGCCCACATCATGATGTCATGACATTGGCTCCGCTCATGATGTTGTGATGTTAGTTCCGCCCACACTGTGATGATGTCATGGTGGGGTAGTAAAATGTTTGACATCCCACCACTGGTAGAAAGTACTGCACAATTGAAGCCAAACTGAATTCATCTGTCAGTGGCAGGCATTGACCTTACAGAGAGTTTAGAAAAGAAAAGAAATCTTCATTTAGCTCAGAAGATGTTTCAAAGCTAATCAACTTGCTCCATCAGAGCATGTAGCTAGCATAATTGCCTCATAGCAATTTGCAATATTTTAAAACATTAACATGCTCTAAACCCGTCAATTCGTTTCCCTTAAAACAATATGTGCTGCTTGTTTTAATCCGCCAGTGGGACAGGAGGCAGATTGGGACTGACTGGTAGATATTTGGACTTCTTCCTTTAGATAAGCGGCAGTTTCAGCCTCGCAGCCTGTGAGAATAGAAACTAGAAAAGGCTCTCCCTGCCTTTAGATTCATTGCTAGGGAAAAAGAAAACCTGGGGTGGATATTTTTCCATCAAAGCATTTCTGAGATTTGTTTCAGTATTCATGGCTGGGCTGATTGTACGCTTCATTGTAGAGATTCAGGAGTCATAGCGTTCCTAATTCTTCTCCTTCTTGTGCCATATTCAATCCTGAATATTGGCGATCATCATGGCGATCATCAATGAACAATATAACGCTGTGGCCTTCCATTTGCCTTCTGCATCGCAGCATGACACCAATTCCATGAGTCCCTTTTCTGGTCCTGAGCACTTTTGTCACACAAAGACCTCCTCAGCCCCAGGCTAGGATGGATGAAGCTGCTGCCCTCCATCAAGATGGATTCAAGTGGGATTTAATCCACTTGGGGATCAACAACTTCCCTGTGGACTTTGCCAACCAGGATCGTCAGGGTTGTCAGATTAATTAACAACCACCTGACAAGCAGCATTGAGTCACTGGCAGGAGGGTCTACTCCAGGGGTTCTCGATTTATGACCCACAAGCTGAATTCATCCCATGGCGCCAAATAATCTGGCTTCAGATAGCGTCGGAATCAGCCATTGTAAATGTATTTATGACAGCCATAAATGAGTCCGTGACTGATTCTGACAGAGGCAGTGGCTGGCCCACCAGTCTGGCTCACCGGCTGTTTGAGGGACTGTGACCCAACCCTCAACTTGAAAAGGTTGAGAACCCTGGTCTACTCTATTACCAGAGCAGAATAACCTGGCCAATTCTGGTCAGGGTTTCTGGGAACTGAAGTCCAAGAATATCTGGAGAGGCAGTTTTGAGGAACCCTGGGCTAGAACAACAACAAGATAGTGGTATCAAACTGCTTCAACTGTGTGGAAGTGTAGACCCACCCACCTTCTTCTCCACTGTAGTGAGATGTGTTGTATTAGCAGAGATGGAGTAGGCAAAGACACCGTGCAAGCTGATGAGGCCTGCTCCTTTTACTGCTTGTCTCCTGTTTCCTTAGGTCCCTCCACAAGCATTAGTGTTCATTTGGATGTGCTTACATTGTTTTAAAAATCCCTATGTTGGTCATGAAGTTAGCCCAGGCAAAATGTAATTAAAGACTGAGGTTCACAAGACACACGTGTGGAAATTGATCACACAGTGCAGGAGTTACTCTGCATTATTACGGGGACAAGTGGACTATTTTCAATCACCCGCTGGAGTCCATTTATTTTGCACTGACACCAGCTGATCTACAGTAGCTTGTCCCTGCGGATCCACTCGATCCATAACGAGTGTCGCTGCAGATTGCCACTACCATCACCTGATTAATGAGAACAGCCCACTTGATGAGTGGGGATAAATTGATGCACAGGGATACAAGCCCTCAAATGATGCCTTTTGCACTGCTATAAGCAGGCCCATTCTGGCCTGGTGGGATACCGGGACGTGTCGCCGCGTGCCCCTACTTATAACTTTAGGGGCCATGACACCTTGGCATTTTCCGTTTCCACCTTTGTTTCGGCTCCTCTAGCCAGGCTCCCATCCATCCTGTGGGCGAAAGTCTGAAGAATTCAGCAGTAGTGCGGAGATAATAATAATAATAAGTCTTAGATTGAGGGGAAAAACGCAACATGAAATTATTATGAAATAGGGACCACTTCAGCGGGAAGGTAAACAGCGTTCTGTGCTCTCCGGCATCTAGTCATGTCTGCCACGTGACCATGGAAATGTCTGCGGAAGCAGACAATGCGGGTTCTTTGGCTATAAAAAGGGATGAGCACTGAACCCTAGAGTCAGATAGGACTGGCTTTTGAGCAAAGGCGACCTTTACCTTTACTAGTGACTGTGAGTTTGGGGCAAGAGGAGTCTAGATCTGGCATAACTCATGTCCTTCCTTGATTCCAACCCCATATCTACTCCTTTTCAGCTCTTCCATTGGTTGATCTCAGCCATTGCAGTCCTTGTGCCGATAGATTCAGTTCCACTGACAGATCTGAGATCATCCAACACGAATGGAAGATCATGACACAAAAGGCACTCACTTCAGCTGGCATATCTTTGAGTTTTGGTTGCCCTGCCTATCAGTCTGCAACACATATTGTTGAAAAGGCTGGCGGTTTGGATTCAAAAAGTTTTGGGTTTTTTCCCGGTTGCAGCCTATTTTTGGAAGCAATATCTGTTTTGTTATCGTTGCTAGCTTTCGTTCCAATTAACGTTGACTTCCTGTCACCGCAAGCTGTTTTGATAGAGCTGGTATCTGACAACATGGTGTTAAAATATTCTAAATATCATCAGGAATGAATTTTTTTTTAAAGTAGCAATGGAAAAAGAGAAGCAAAAGTCAATTGTTTCTTTTAAACTTCTCCCCACCCATCGAGAGGAGCAGGAAGGGAAGCAATGTGCCAACACAGAAGGAAAGTAAGCTGACAGCAGCAAGACATGGAATGATATATATTTTTTTGCAGGCCTAGTAGATGTTCCAGGATGCTGATGAAGGATTGGTTCATCCTTGTGCGAGGCAGCTCTGTTCTCCATCTTTAGTGATTGGCCTCAAGGACAAACAGCTCAGAGGAAGAGAGATGCTGAGTCTTCCCTGCCAGCCTGTCAATCAATAAGCAACATACATCGTGTTCAGAAGAGTAGCCTTCCATGGAAATTGTTGTTCTGTTACATACGTCACTGGTGAGAAGTCCCCCATCCATCAATACTTCTTCTTCTTCTTCTTCTTCTTCTTCTTCTTCTTCTTCTTCTTCTTCTTCTTCTTCTTCTTCTTCTTCTTCTTCTTCTTCTTCTTCTTCTTCTTCTTCTTCTTCTTCTTCTTCTTCTTCTTCTTCTTCTTCTTCTTCTTCTTCTTCTTCTTCTTCTTCTTCTTCTTCTTCTTCTTCTTCTTGTTCTTGTTCTTCTTCTTCTTCTTCTTCTTCTTCTTCATTTATTAATTTATTTATTTATTATTTAAGCAAACTTTTATGCCGCCCTCCTCAAAAAGATCCAGGGCGGCTAACACAACTCTCAACACCTAAAACACAATAAAAACATAATATAAACTCAAGATTAAAAGATTAAGAAATTTTAAAAAGCTAAAAACAAGACAAACAGAGAGAGGGGAATCAAATGAGCCAACAGACTGGGGCAACTGTCTGGCCCATACCCCACACATGCTCTGCCAGCCAGGTCTTGACCCTCCCCCCCCTTCATAAAGTGCAGCAGCTCCATCTGGAGATGCAGCTCACTTGGCAAGAGGTTCCATAGGGCCGGAGAAGACACGGAGAAGGCCCTGCTCCTTGTGCTAGAGAGGTGCACCTTCTTCTTTTTCTTCTTCTTCCCTCCTCCTCCTCCTCCTCCTCATCATCATCCTATCCTCATCCTTATCCAATTAAGTTCCATGTAAATGACAATATAATTGTAAATATGACTCTTCTTTTGGTATTGTATATACTGTATATTATTCCCCTCCATCACTATATATGTAACTATGTTTACCGAGATATGTAACTACAGGTATATATTTTTCAAGTTTTTGAAAGTGATAACAAGCTTATGTAGTTGACCTCAACAGATGGTACTGTAATAAGAATTTTAACAATAAAAAAAGTTTCCTTCTCAAAAATAGTTTCCTTCTCCTTCACCTCCGTCTTCTCCTCCTTCTCCCCCTCCCTCTGTATCTGATTATTTGTGATTGTCATGGCAATCAGTCATAATGACTGTCCTCAGAATATAGTGCAGTGGCCTTTTATCTGTGTTCTGTGTCCCAGTGTGACACCCATGTCACTGATCCAGGGCAGCAACTCACTTTCTGATCCTGAGCCCTTTTGTCACGCAAAGTCCTCCCCCCTCCAAGGCCAGTATTGATGGAGCTGCTGCCCCCTCTCAAGATGGATTCAAGTGAGATTTAATCCACTCGGGGACCATCACCCTTCCCTGTGGACTTCAGCACCCTAGGCCGTTAGTCCTCAGGGTTGTCAGGTTGGATAACCACCACCTGACAATCGGCGTTGAGTTGCTGGCAGCAGGGTCTACTCTGTTACCATAGCAGGATAACCTGGCCAGAGTCATAATAACCCCTTAAGGTCAGTAAATAATGCCCTTTCCCCTCTTCCTTTAACTTTCCTAAACAATACTATTGGATTATATGAGGCAAAAGTGGATGTTGTTAGGAAAACATTTTCCAAGACAAGTCTTGCACAACCTATGCTGTGTGGTCATAGCCAACCCATAAGTGGACTGTATTAACCACACAGATTGACTAAACCTCCTATAGTTTTAGGAATGTTATTTTAATCAGTAGGATCTGGTCCTTTAGGATAAGAGTGGCACATCCCAACCTCAACGTGTATTTGGAAAGGGTGGTCGTGGTAACCCCAGCAAAGGATCAAGTATGATATTATGGGAGTCTATTGAAGCAACATAGCAGACTAGGCTTAATTTCAGTTATATATTGGTTGATGTCCTACGTGTCTAGTGTAAAGTTACACCTGCAGAAGTTAATGAGAACTTAATGCTCAGGCAATCATGTCTGTTTCGGCAATTGAGTTGCAATGGGTTCAAAGGATGGTGAGCAAAATAATAAAGCATCTAGAAATCTAGCTCTTGAGGAATGGTTGAGCAGGTATTGTATGTTTAGCTGGTGATGAGAAAGTCAAGAGGTTATATGATAGCCATCTTCAGATATCTGAAGGTCTGTATCATGGAGGATGGTGCAAGCTTGCTTTTAGGTTACTTAGTTTTCAGATTTTCAGGACTCTTCCTCTCTGGGCATTATTAAAGCTTAGTGGGTCTGAGAAACAGAAATCGTAAAGAATCTAGATATTGATGCCACAACTGAAAGTGACAATGGAATCAATCCATTCAATTATAGTGGGAGACAGAGAGGCAAAACAGAACCATGGACAGCTCCTAGCAGAGCTAGATGGAACTGAAGCTGAACAGTTGTTATTACACTGGACAGCAATCTGATACTGTATTTGGGTTCTGACCTCTCCAGAGTTTGTTTTCTAACTCCTTTCACTAGATTTTTTTTAAGCCCAGGAATGTCACTGTTGACTTTTGTTCCAGATTTAGAGAAATTTCCAGATAATCTTTTTAAAAAGCAATAACAAAATAATTAGAAAAAATCGTGTAATACGATTAAAGGATTGGTTAAGTAAGGTGTCCAATAGAGATCATAGACGAAAGATATTTGAGGAAGTTAAAGTATCTTGGTTTAACATTCAACAATTGGGAAAATGGATTAAATATTGGTGAAAACAATATGGTAATCAACCAACCAGCCAACCAGCCAGCCAGCCAGCCAGCCAGCCAGCCAGCCAACCAACCAACCAACCAACCAACCAACCAACCAACCAACCAACTAACCAGATATGATTTACATCAACCCTATATGTAAGGGAGATATTTGAGCAATATAATTGTACATCAATCCATGTAGATATATTGTGCAATAAAGACACTTTCGATTTACAGCCACTTTTTTTCAGAGTTTTCTAGGTGGAAGATATATTCAGGGGAGATTTACTATTCCCTTTTCCTGTGGCACCCTGAGATTTCCAGCCTGGGTGATTTCCCAGGAGGAACAGCAGGGAACTGTGGTTAAGAAGGTTGGTTTGTTAGCTGGAAGGCTGACAGGTTGGCAGTTCGAAACCTGGGTACTGCATGATAGATTGAGCACCTGTCTCTGTCCCAGTTCTTGGGAACATGAAAGGAGCCTCATTTGGGTATCTCCTGAGTGGAGTTTCTCTTGCAAAATATCCTTTCAACCCAGAATAATTTCTGACACGAAATTATTATTATTATTCCTATTGCTAAAAGGTAAGCATTTCCTTTTGGATGCTGGTTGCCTCCTCTCTCTCTCTCCCTCTCCCTTTTCTCACCATGGTTAGCACTTCCAAAGTTGCAGCAGGGAAGAGAAAGCTCCTGGCAAGAGGTAAACCAGGGATTCTCAGCCTGCGGCCCACTGGCCGGATGTGGCCCGTGGCACCATTTCATGTGGCCCACACTGCCTCCATCACACCTGGAAGTGCCATGTTGTGGTGGAAGGGCAAAATGGCTGTCCAGCCCTCGAAGCTGTCTGAGGGAGCGTGACCCAGCCCGTGACTTAAGAAGGTTGAGAACTCCTACTACTTTAATGTGAGTGAGTGATTGCCAGTCGGGGAAAGAAAACAGAATGGAAATATGCTTTTGCCCTCCTTTTCTCTTTTCCAGCTCCAGTACTAGCCTCAGCCATGGGGCTTGGAGAGAGAGGAAGGGGAAAATGTGGATCAAAATGTAATTTTCCTTTACAAGCATCACCGGAGCACAAGGCCCGAGTAGAGGCAACCTACCCTAAGGGCCCCATGCAATAACTTGCAACGGCTCCACACATTTATATATAAAGTCGTGCTTATTAAAGTAGTGCTTATTAAAGGTCAAACGTAGCTACAGGGCTTGAGAGGTGATGGATGGAGGGAAGAGGGATGCAGAAGAGGGAGGAAGTAAATATGGAGTCTTGTCGCTGCCTCGGTGCATCGATTGAGCAGCATTCTCTGTGTCGTTTCTGCTAAGGCTAAAAGATCTGCTCTGATCCCACAGAGAATATCCTATTACACAAACCTGGGACCAGGGCTCAACTGAGGCTCAATGTTTGCTTGTTTCAATACAGGCTATTCTGTAGTCTCCATCAGAATTTAGAGAAGTTACTTTTTTTCTGGCTATAACACAGCATCACACACAAAAATAACTATTGTTTGCTACTTGGGCTAATCCACGGGTGCCCAAACTACGGCCCGGGGCCAGATACGGCCCCTGACATCAATTCATCTGGCCCACAAAGCCCTCATTGCTCCTGGAAGCGGAAGTAAAATGTGCCCATATGAATTGGCGTCGGGGGGCAAATCTGGCCCCCAGGCCATAGTGACCGGCTCCCTGAACCATGTGACTGGCCCATGGCCTGAAATGTTTGGGTACCCCGGTCTAATCCATGTGTCCTATACAAAATCAAGTGTGCTGAATCCAAATCAAGTCCAATTCTGTCTAGGACATCAGGATCTTATGTTAGTTAACCCATTACTGATCATTTGACCTGGGAAGCACCTCAGCTCAATGCATAATTTAACAACAACAACACCCCCGATATGATTAAAACCAGTGCATTATAATATTAAACAAAATTAAAAAGGGATCACATTGAAGCAAACATGAAATGAACATAAATTTTAAAATGGTACCTTTCCCCATAAAATAAGAACCTCAAAACTCAATACTTAATTAAAAAGAAAGGTACTGTACCTCTTCACTCTAAAAAGACCTTTCTTCTCAGCCAGCCCCTTCCTCAAATCTGTCTAGAAAGAAAATGGAGTGGTCTGCTTATGGAGGGGCAAAATCAAATGGTTGGCAACCTTGATCTTTTTGGTCTTCTTCAGGTTCTTCAGCCATGAGGTTCATCTCCATCTCTTCCCGGGGATCTTCCTTTGCATAACAAGTTGGAGTACCTGTATTCTATATTTTATGTCATTCCTCATGATATACCCAAGGTATTGGAGCTTTCTTTGTTTAATGGTCTTAAACAGTTCTTGTTGTTTATCCATCTGGTGCAGCACTTCTACATGAGTCACATGGTCTACCCATGATATACTTAGCAGCTGTCTGTAGATCCACATTTCAAAAGCTTTGGTTTTATTTTCCGATTCTTTAGTCAGTGTCCAAGCCTCAACTCCATATAGTAACAATGGGAATACATAATATCTCACTATTCAGATCTTCATAGTGAGAGTTAGATATCTGCTAGGTTAGTCTAGCCTAGGGTTCCTCAGACTTGGCTCTCCAGATGTTCTTGGACTTCAGTTCCCAGAAGCCCTGATCAGTCGGTGTGTTGACTTGGGCTTCTGGTAACTGAAGTCCATGAACAGCTGGAGAGCCAAGTTTGAAGAACCCTCGGCTAGCCTTCCATTTTAAATCAGTAGGGTCTCTGTTCTTTCTTGAGAGCTGAGTTTTGCCACACGAGCAATGAACTGAGTGTAGAAATTATTCTTATTCTTGTCTCTGAGCAAAGTTGAGTCTGATAGATGCCACTGCCTCTTCCAAGCGGCTTCAAGAATATTATTAAAATGAAATGGCTTTCCTTAGGAAAACACAACAAACTCCCCATTGCCAGCCAGAAGTATGCAGCTAAGATCTTAGGGCATGCAGGTTGGGGAAACCAGGAGTTGCATTTTTGTTTGTGTTGAATAGATTCCTCTTGATGTGCATGGTAGCTGGGAGAATTCATGCCGCATTCCTGCTGGAGACACAACTTTCTCTCCACCCAATACGCACAGACACAACTGACTGCGACGAGGTTTAGTTGCTGGGTAACAGCATATCCAGCATCTTGTTGTGAATAGCTCACAAGTTTAAAAATGCGTGAAGGACCCGGTGGTTGTCTCAGGTTATTCTGTTTTGAATTCAACGAAAGGAAAAAAAGGGAATCTAATGCAACAATAGCACAATGAAGCATGACACCTAATTTGAGATCCTTGTTGAGCAAGCCTTGATGTAGTCCAGGGGAAGTGAAACTCTGGCCCATGGGCCTAATATGGAGGCAAAGGTCCCAATTTTTCAGCTCACTGTTGGATCCTCACCACTTACTCTTAAAGACCTTGAGGAGACTCTCTTCCATTTCCAGTCAATTCAGTGCTTCTGAAGGTGTCTCATTGCAGGGGAAATGGAGGAGTTCTAGGTCCCTGAACAAAGTAAAAGAAACTGTGGGCTGTGTTTTGGGTCTGGAGCTGATGTTTGACATGATAGATGACAATATAGTTTTTCAGTCTTGGACTTGAGTCAAACTATTGGTCCATCCAGTCCAGTTTACTCAACTCTGACTGGTAGAACCAGATCTCCAGGATTTTATGCAGGTTTCTTAGCTTCCAGAGTGATATGAGAGTGGGCATGTTAAGCATGGCATGATGAACAGTTTTAGCTGCCTTGACTGTCGTGTCTGGTAGAAAAGTGAGTAAAATATGTAAAAATAAACAAAGTATTGCACATTTTTCCTTTGGTAAATGAATGAGATTGTGAATCTGGTCTAGTAAACCAAACTAAAGTAAATCAAATTAATGAATGGTGATTAGGTGAGTCACCTGTTCTGTAAGTTCCATTGATTTAAATGGGCCCACTCTAACTGCAGTTTACTAGGCCCACTTGAATCAATGGACATCACAGAGGAGGTGACTCAACCAATCCCCATTGATTCAATGGTTCTACTCTGATGTGTCTCTTGAGACATGATGAAACCAGGGCTGTCTTACTTTGGACAGATCATGAGAAGGCAAGACTGTTTGCGAAATACAATGATGCTGGGAAAAGTGGACAGCACCAGGAAAAGAGGAAGACGAAGCATGAGATGGATTGATTCTGTGAGGGTTATGTTTACAAGAGCTGAGCAGGGCTGTTGAGGGCAAGACATTTTGGAGAGCTCTCATCCATAGGGCCACCATAAGTTGGAGATGACTTGACAGCACATAACAAGAACTGGTGTGATTTACTGCACTAAACAGTAAGCAAAATTTCCCAAACTATGTTCTGTGGAACACTGGTGAACTTCAATTCTCAGAAGTCTACATTGGCTGATCAGTGCTTTGGGGTATTGACTTAGGCTTCTGGGAATTGAAGTCTAAAAACCAAAGGTTGGGAAACATCGGTCATGGGGATATATTTTTGTCAAAAAATGAACAGAAACATTTCTTCTCTCTTTTTCAGTCTTTCAGTCTCTCCAGTCAAGAATGAAGGTTGTGGGGTAACATTATTGTCTGAATTGATACTCCTGCTGCCAACATCTGCTTATCTTTGCTCCTTCCTTGCTCTGACAGTCCCGGAAAGAAAGAGTGAAACTGCCTTGAACCACTTGCCCTTATTAATTGTTAGTGCAACTGCTAATGGCGGAACTTTTATGGCTCCAGCAAACAAACAGAGGATTTCAAGAGCAGACATTTCCCATTAAGAGACACTAATGAAATGTGAAAATGTTTTACTAGGCTATAATTGTATATATGTTTGCATGCTTTTGTAGCTGCTGTGCATTTCCATTTGTGGCTAATTTAAACACCCATTAAGCCAGCCAGCTTACAATAAAACAGCTCTAGAGAAACTAGTGCCACTAGAGACTGGGGCAAGAGTTTCCCAAGTGAAAACTCAACTAGAGTTTTCACTGGGCATGAATAGTGAGCATGAATAGTGAGAAGGTGGCCATTATAAATTCACACCGGCTCAAGCCTCATGTGCTGAAGGATAGCTGGAGAGGACCAACCGTAGAAGTGGAATGTGGCTTGCAAAGGAAAACAAAAATGTATTTGTGGTGATGGTAATGATGATGGGGGGGGGGACATCTGTTGTTGCTTTGGATGAACTAATATCCCAATTCATGTGAAGGAGAGGGCCACGGGGGCTTAGTGGTCAAGCTTGACAACCAGAAAGTCAGTGGGCCAGCAGTTCAAGACCCGAGGGCTGTGCAACGGAGTGTGCTTCTGTCTCTCTCCCAGCCCCTGCCAACCTAACTATTCAAAAGCAGGAAATTATTGCAAGTAGCTAAATAGGTACTGCTTCAGTGGGAAAGGTAACAGCATTCTGTAAGCTCTGGCATCTAGTTATGCCTACCACGTGACCATGGAAATGTCTGCAGAAATGATGATATTCACCATCCTTTAAAGTCAGACAGGAGAGTTTTTTGAGCCACCTTTCCCTTTACCTCGAGGACTTAGAGATTTACCCTCCCTGAATTTACCCAATATCCTTCTAAAGCTATCCAAACTGGACATTACTACATTCTTCAGCAGTGGCAACGCTGGATGCCACAAACGTAGGCATTGATACCACATCTCAAAGGACATACGTGGTGGGATATTGCTCCTTAAATCTGATCATAAACAGGATAGGAAGCATCCCTATACAACATGACATCGCTCCTTTTTCTCTCTCTCTTTCTGGCTGTACAGCTTTGCCTGTGGGATTTCTCATTATTTTCTCCTCTGCCTCTGTCCCGCCTCTGCAGGAATAAACAGACATCCTCCTCCTCTGCTTGGGTCCCTGCATTCAACATCTCAACAGGCCCTTTTATATCTTGTCCTTTTGTCCTTCTGAAAGAGCATCTTTGCACTCCATCCCTCTCTAGCACACAGCAATACATCCTAGCAACCCGTCAATGCTAGCCTGTCAAAAGGAGCAAAAGGACTGGAATCATTAATAGGGCCATTTTCGACAGATTTGTTCCTATCAACACATTTCTGGCCCGGACAGTCTGGGTGGAAACAATTGTCTCTGGATGTTATGCTTTCGGTGGAGGAGGGAAGTGAAATTTATTTCTATTCAGGAGAAGAGGCACTGAGCGAAAGAAGAATGTAATGTCATTTCCCCTCCCTGCTTCCTAAAACAAGGGTTGGCAATCGTGCAACTTGTGCGCCAAACATATCAGGCTAGAAATAAACAAAACCAGAGACGACAAAACCATTTGTGGGACTTGAGAGATTAACTGCTACATTTCAATGTGAGCTTTCATGGATCAAGTCCACTTTCTCAGACACAAGCATGGGACTACATGGCAATCATTGATCTACAAAGAGACAATGATAGGCTGGACCAATGGGGAATTACCACTTTGTGATTATTGAGTACTGTACTTTGGTGTAAACCCAGCATGCAGTGAATGCTAGTATAATTATCATAGAGACAAAAATTCTAGACTCATCCGAAGGAAGTTGTTAATTTTGACCCTAACTAACCAATAGGAAAGTTTCTGCCTTCCCACCTCTAGGGATCACCTGACCTAATTTGCATGTATTAAGGCTCTGTTCTTCAGGCATCTCTCTCTCTCTCTCTCTCTCTCTCTCTCTCTCTCTCTCTCTCTCTCGGAAGGACTGCAGGACACTGACCTTGACAACTGGAATGTCAGAGTTCGATTCCTGAGTACTACATGATGGAATGAGTTCCTGTCTCTGTCCCAGCTCCTGCCAGCCTAGCAGTTCGAAAGCAAGAAACTGCAAGTAGATAAATAGGGACCACTTTGGTGGGAAGGTAAACAGCATTCCATGCACTCCGGTGTTGAGACATGCCTGCCACGCATCCATGGAAATGTCTGTAAATGGAGATGTCGCTGGCTCTTTGGCTATAAACAGAGATGAGCATTGAACCCTAGAGTTGGATACGACTGGCTTTCGAGCAAGGGCGACCTTTCCCTTTACTAAATACACAACCTAGCTGAACTGAATTAGGCCTCAGGGCTTCAGAAGTTCCCACACCTAGAAGGAGAGCTGGTATTCATCAAGTGTGCAAGCCAGAACTTCCAGTTTAAGACTCCTAAACCACATATTCACAGAAGCCACCTCTCGGAGAGAACACTGCGATCAAAACAAGTGTGCAGTCCTGACAGTACAAGCTGCCCTCCCCCAGCTTCACCTACCTCTCCTATCCATCACCATGACAGGCATTTTGCTCATGTAGAAAGGAGCCGCAGCAAACTGAATGCCAAATTCTTCACGCCAACATCTGCAGGAGCCGCTGTGGATTTCTGAACACATTTTCAGTCACATGAAGCTTGGGCAGAGTTAAAGGATGGTCTCGGGGAGAGGGATGGAAAAACATTATTTCCTTCCCAAAGAAGATCTTTCATAATATATTCAGCTATGGCTAGCTCTGAATAAGAAGGAGATAGTAGGGCGACCTAGCATTTCGAAAGCAGGAAATTGCAAGTAGATCAATAGGGACCACATCAGTGGGAAGGTAACAGCGCTCCATGCGCTCTGGTGTCTAGTCATGCCTGCCACATGACCACAGAAACCTCTTGCTGAAGCAGACAGTGCTGACTCTTTGGCTTTGAAACAGAGATGAGCACTGAACCTTAGAGTTGGATATGACTGGCTTTTGAGCAAGGGAAACCTTTACCTTTAGTAGTGCGGAGACAAAATTTCTAATAAGGCATGAGGGACAGATGGAGAGAGAAATTGCAAAGGGTGAAGGGTCTATACCAGGGATAGTGAACCTTTAAGAGACTGAGTGTTCAACCAGAGGGATGGGGCAAACTCTGTGCTGGGGGGGAGGAAGCACTCCCATTGGGATGCTGAGCAAAGGGGCGGGATGAACTCTGATGGGCAGAGAAAGGAAACACTCCTATTGGGCTGCTTGACAGAGGGGTGGGACGAACTCTGTGCTGGGCAAGGAAGAAGTGCTCCCATTGGGCTGCTGGCAGAGAGGCGTGGTGAACTCTGTGCTGGGGCAATGGCACACATGAGAAGGCTGTGAATGGCACCTCTGGCACGCATGCCATAGGTTCGCCACCACTGGTCTATACACTCCAGTATAAGCTGACCCGAAGATAAGCTGATGTACCTAATTTTGACCTGGAAAATAGATTGACCTGAGTATAAGCCAAGGGTAGGAAATGCAGCAGTTACTAGTGAGTTTTAATAATCACATTACATGAACATATGGTAAAATTAATTAAATTGTTAGCACATCTCAATCCGGCATGGTCTTGGGACCCTCATGGTCCTTGACCTGAGTACAAGCCAAATCCCCTTTTTAGGGCCCCTTTTTTGAACTAAAAAGCTTACACTTGAGTATATATGGTAGATAAATAGGGGCCACTTTGGTGGGAAGGTAAACAGCGTTCTGTGGATTCTGGTGTCTAGGAATGATTGCCACATGTCCATGGAAACATCTGCAGATGCAGACAGTGCTGGCACTTTGGCTATGAAACAGAGGTGAGCACTGAACCCTAGAGTCGGATATGACTGGCTTTTGAGTGAGGATACCTTTACCTTTACATTAAATAAAGTTGCTCCTAGTTTTCAACCAACACTGCTATCTGAGTCTTTTGCGCAATGGATGGGAAAGACGTTGATGCGAGACATTTGGATTTGGGGATGATGGACTATGCTTCCTGGAAGATGGACTGCTGGCGCATGATGGGCTGAATGGTTACAAGGACTAGGGAAGATGTGTTTGGCCAAAGCATGACATGTTTAAGACCATTAAGCAAAGAAAGCTCCAATACCTTGGGCATACCATGAGGAACAAAATGAAATATAGAATACTTCAACTCGTTATGCAAGGGAAGATCCTTGGGAAGAGAAGTTCTAGACATAGACAGACTTCATGGTTAGAGAACCCGAGAGACTGGTGTGGCGTGTCCTTGGAAGAACTGTTCTGAGGAGTAAAGAACAGGAAAACTTTATTGCCATTATGATAGCCAATATTCAGAACCAATACGATACTTGAAGGAGGTCGTGCGTTATAATTCATGCTTAAAAATAGGAATGAACCAACTTTAAAAACTGTATTGTTTTTACTGTGTTTACTTATTGCATTGAGTCTCTCTGCAAGTAGGATGACATACAAGTATGAATGAATGAACAAATGAACAAACAAACAAATAAATATTGTTTACTAGAATTCTGTAGGTCCTCTGATCCTGCTAAGATTTGTAGTTCAAGGATAGATAATTAGATTCCTTAAACCTTTTCAAGCAAGGGGGCCGGATCATGCTCTCTCAGTCACCTTTGGGGGCTGGGTGGCCCTTTTGCCCTGCCTGCACGATGGGGGGCAGCCATTTTGCCCCAACAGCTTCAAAGGGGTGGGTCATTTTGTTTCTCAAATGCCCTTGGAGAGATGAGGGGGACACATGAAATGGCACTGTGGGCCAGATCTGGCCCACAGGCCTTAGGTTGGGAACCCCTGCCTTAAACCATAGAGGCATCACTATTAATCTCCTGTTTGGTTGTGGTGATGGTTGTTGTTTTATTTTTTAAGCCATCTAGAGAGCACATTCCACCATCACCCCTTCAGGTCAATTCTCTTTTCTTCTTTCATGTGAAAATGATCCGGAAGATACTTTCTTTCTTTTTCTGTCTAGGCAACTGGTCAATATTTCTGCCTGCTGGGCAAGACAAAATAAACTGAGGACAGAGCAGGGAAGGAAATCATTTATCCTTGTTGAGAATTCAAGCTGCCCAGAGGCAGTGTCGTGTTTTTAGGCCAAGAGCAAGGGCAGCCTGTAAGCAGATACACAACAGTACCTTGGAGAGCGTCAAGTGAGACCACTTTTTCTAACTAGGCCTGAAGTTTAGTTGAGGTCTTTTCAACCTTTAGAAGCACAGCTCAAGGCTGAAGGTGGACCTCACCTCTGAACTCTGATCCAAAAGCCAAGTCTCTCTGCAAATTGGCTGACCTGCTCCAGCAACAGAGCCTTCCATGAATTTGACAACATTTTAATTTCATGCAGTCTCATCGATCGAGGTTATGTCAGGGGTGTTGGAAGGAAATCAATGGGGTGATGGATTTATCATCGGAGAATAGCATGAATTTAACCAGTAAGACCTTGGTAGTTGCTTTTTGGAGTGCTGAGTGTAATGAATTAAAATGGGGCTTATGCTTTTAGTGAGTTAAAGTAGCCCTTTGAGTTCTTTATTCCTTAGGCAGTGCTAGAGAAGCCTGGGAAACGACCTTCAAGGCATGTGCTGGTTAGTTTACTTTGAATGTAGTCAAAACAGGCTGAGAACTGTGAGAGCAGAATGAAGAATGATGGACATTGTATGCTGTGCTTCAATTGGTTAAAATTCAGGAAGAGGTGGGATGAATGAAAAAAGATGAGTTTTGTTATATTGGAATGTAAGGGAGAAATGCCATGATTGGTTCTCATAACTCTGATTGCCATCATGCTGATTAAGAGAGAGCATGCTTGGTTGTCTTGCATACTTTGAAGGAAACTTGGTATAAAAATGAAACAAATAAGTTAGGTTCCACCCTTGAGCTAAGTCTTATATTTGGGTTCTCAACCCTAACAGACCAGCTGAACTTGACAATGGGAAGGCGGCAGTTCAGCAGTTGATACCCGGGTACTGCATGACAGAATGAGCTCCTGTCTCTGTCCCATCTCCTGCCAACCTAGCAGTTCAAAAGCAAGAAATTACAAGTAGATAAATAGGGGCCACTTCAGTCTGGCCAGACATTCTCTGGTCAGACATCCCGCTACAGTAATGGAGTAGACCATACAACCAGCAACTCAATGCTGAGTGTCAGATGGCAGTTAACTAACCTGACTCCCTGAAAGCGCCAATGACTACAGATGGATGAGCCCCTTTGGGTGGGTTGATGGCCCCCCTCAGTGGAGGAAATGCCACTGGAAACCATCATTTGGACCCAACAGCAAAATGAGTGGAGGAGGAACTCTGTTTCCCAATGGTCATGGAGGCAGAAGAGGCCATGGTAAATGGACTGGCTGTGAAGGTGCACCTTGTCCATATCCTCAAGGCTGCGGCAGTCGATTGCAGTCCTGGTGTTAAATCCTTCATGTGTGCCACGGGAGATGACACCAAGATCACACTGTGTTGGTCACTTCATGGCAAGATGGGATCCACCATTAAAAAAATTCATGCCAGTGACATTTTTCCTGCTTCAGGGGGGAAAATGCATTCTTGGATACGAGTTGTAGTCGATGATGACTTTGGTGGGAAGGCAAATAGCATTCCATGCACTCCAGTGTTTAGCCATGCCTGCCACATGTCCACTGCAGCTGCCTCTTTGGTTATAAGTGGAAATGAGCACCAAACCCTAGAGTTGGATAGGATTGGCTTTTGAGCAACCTCCAGGGACAGTCTTCCCCAACCTGGCCTTTTTTCAGATGCTTTAGGCCAAATGTTCTACAATGAAGAATTGGACAGAGAGATGTCTACATGCCTGACAAACATAGGCAAAAATACACCATTCTCAAACGGTGATGCCAACAAAGTGTAATGGTGCCATTTTCTCTACTAATTGTGCGGTTTCTAATATTAGTGATAAACACAGTGGCAACGCGGCAATTTGAACAGGGCAAAATATCTGACCAACAGGCTTAGATATATTTTTTTGAGCTCAGAAGTGCTTAAACTAATTTGCATCTAAGTACATTTGAGACACCTACTTTCATGATTATTTCCATTCCTGCCCCCAGAACAGAGGGAGAAAGTGGGATTCTTTCAAGCACTGTAATTTATTTTTAATGCACTTTATCATGTACTCACCAGGTGTTTCAAGGTTTTTCTATAATTATCTATGAAGTACTGCTAAACAGGAGATAGATTTAAACCTACAGATGAAGCAGTACAGAACGCAGCAAGTACAGCTGAATCTCTTCAGATAGAGAGGTCTTTTGCTTTCCTCCATGATTTCCCCCCCCCCTTTTTTTTTGATGAATTTAACCACTTCAAAAGCCACCCAAGCCTGCTTCTGAAGTCTTGCCATATCAACAGGCTGGCAGGGCCATTTTCTCTCCTGCTTCTAAGAATCTCTTGTGGTCTGCTAATAAACAAAGGAAACGTGTCAAGAAACAGATGGAGAATAAAGGAGTTGAAATCAAGGGGGTGGACACAAAATAGGAAACAAAATAGGAAAGAATTGATTAATGAAGGGAAGTGTAGCTGGAACCATCAATGTAACAGAGATTTTTTTAAGAGATTCTGTTCCAAGAGACGCAGGAGACTGGAAAATGGGAATTAAAGTGGGTAGTTCATGGTAGAAAGGGGTCATGTCCAGCAGACGTAAGTGGGAGCACTGTTTTTTTTATGATTGAGAACTCAAATACTATATAAGATTTAACTCAATACCTACTTTATTTGTTTAATTTCTATCCCATGTTTTCTTCAATGTATTCAAGACAACCAAGCTGGCCCTCATCTCTTTGAGGTTTGTCAGGATAAGAGACAGTGAAGGGTTGAAGATCTCACCTTATGAGTTTTGTGGCTCAATATGGACTACAATCCAAGCCCAGATTCCAACTAGAGACTTGCACTGATAGAAAATAGGCTTCATCCACTGAACTTACATGTGAACATGGCACATGGTATCCTGAACCAATCAATTTTGCTTTGGGTCTTCTGGAGAAGTCATCGAAAGCTGATTGGGGACTGGGAAGAGGATAAATGGATCCATTCCTGGACCCACTCTTCCATTAGTGTGAGTTCTGACTGCATCTCTCAAATTCCACTCCAATATTGCTTGTCAAATGGACTTATGGTGGTCCTCAGTTATCTCATGTCTATCACCTTTTGCATCATGTCTGATGCCCTACCAGGTCTGTCCTACAACTGAAAGCCCAGGAGATTGGCTAACAGAGGATCCCAGTTTCAAATCCAAGTCAACTTCCACTGAACAACTTTGTATGACTACCTCACTGTGCAATGTAAGGAAATAGAAGAGTGGGGGCTTGCTTTTACAGAGTAAAGTAGATTTTTTTATTTCTTGATTCCAGTGGCAGAGAAGGAATTCGACCTTCAAGGCAGTTGCTGGATGGTTTACTATACTTGTAGTCATAACAGGCTGAAGACTGTGGGTGTTGTATGCTGTGCTGTAATTGGTTGAAACCCTTCAGAAGGAGGGATGAGTGAGAAAAATGTGTTTTGATTAGGGAAGGAGAATAAAGGGGAGAAGAATTTCACCATGCTTTTGAATCGCTTGCATCGATGGGAGCTTGTGAGTAAAAGCTCATGGGTCTGCTTCCAATGCCATTATTCCATTATTCTATGAAACCAGCACCATTGTTAATATCTGTTATAAGGAAAGAGTGTTGATGATTAGAATTGGACTGAGCTGACTATCTACTCTTTTATCGTAAAACAGGAACACAGGTGTATGAATACACAAGGCCATGTTATAGTGATTTGGAAAATTTGTTAATTTTGTCTAAGAGAAAACAAGGACCGTTCCTTCCTCCTCCACATTAGAACCGCTTCCAACATCTCAGAGAAAGGTCATTCCTAGCCTTGTTATCCTTAGGCTTCAGTAGACCAGCTGCAGATTCTGTGTCTACAAACAGCTCATCCTTAAGAGTAAAATACTGCTTATCTTTTCCAACAAAAGCTTTGCTGAATTTCTATTTGACTAATTATCTTGCAAATTATTATTATTTTGTCAGCTAGGAAGTTTCATGTCTTCCTTTACACCTACTATCTTAGGCAGGTGCTACTGAAAGATTTGAGCCAGCACAAGGTGGCCATTGCCCGGGGTACGCCCAAATGTGGTTCAAAATTACCACAATCTTTGAGGAGCCTCTTTCTGTGTACCCCTACCACTGAGCTACAAATGCCTCCCTTCACTAAGTTAATCTTTCTTGTTATTTCTCATTTACTGCATACAACCATACGTTCCTTCCCATGACAAATAACACACATTTTTGTGATAAAACTAATAGATTAAGATGGACAAGGATAAGAGTTGAAGGGATCTTTGCTTTGAAGCGCCTTTTAAACTGTGGAATGCAGATTATTGGCACCATTAATTGTTCAAACCGGCAAGGCAAAGAAAACTGTGTCGGGGATAAACAGATGTGGATCATGATTCAATACTCATTAAGGAAGAGAAAGGAGTCATTTCCTACGCCTGATTAACTCTTGCCAGCCAATGTTTTGCAAAGCAGATGATCAGAAGAGAATTAATTATTCCATAAATATTACCTCTAATATCCCGCCATTTGCTGCCTCTTTTGGAAACATAAGCCTGTGACTCGACTCGCCCCGTTCCTTGTTTGCTAATTTGGAAGCATAGAAGTTTTAGTTTACAAGGTTCTTTCAGGCAGATGAATAGATGGCTGAATTGGCATCGCCGACAAGGACCATGCTGAATATTTACCAGTACTGTATTTGGAAATCTGCCTGTTTCTACTACCACTGCTGTGGATGGGATTCTCTTGTTACTGGGAAGGTTTCCAAGAAAACAGGGGAACTGTCCAGCTATGGAGTCAAGCCAGGGAGATGTTACAGCAGTAACAGCTGAGCACGGACCACAAAGGTTTAGAGCCAGCCCTAGAGATAATGGAAGTACAGGGAGGGGGAAGAACTGATTTGACTCACTTTGAATGTCATCCTATTTAATCTGTACTTCTTGAATGGACATGTGACCTGCAAACCTAGATCGTCCATGATAGCTGAAATTATGGCGCACCCTTTACCTGGAGTACCTGAAAATCCAAAACTTGTAGCACTCACAATAGTCTTGTTTCTTTTGAAATGGATCTGGGCTGGTCTATGTAGCGTGTAAGCATCTTGGGCCGAAAGCCATTTGACGACCTCTCCTCTCTTCAGGCCTTTGCTCTGTTTTTTGGCCTCTTGAAAAAGAGGGTTTATGCCAGTGGTGGACAGCCAACATTTTTATTACCACACTGTGGGCGGAGCCAACATAGTGAGCAGAACCAACGTCATGATATCATGGGTGGAGCCAATGTCATGATGTCATGGGCAGAGCAATGATGTGGGCGGAGCCAATGTAAAAAAACCCCATAAAAATAAGTACACATAAAAATACTGCCTAACTATTGGCATTGAGTCACTGGCAGTAGGGTCTACTCTAGGGTTCCCCAACCTTAGGCCCACAGGCTGGATCCAGCCTATAGCACCATTCCATGTGACCACCACCCCTCCCACATCTCCCAAGACATTCAAGAAACAAAATGGACACCCCCTTTAAAGCTGTTGGGACAAAATGACTGCCCCATCATGTAGGCAGGGCAAAATGGCCATCCAGCCCTTGAAGGTGTTTGAGAGAGCATGCCCGGGCTTCTGACTTGAAAAGGTTGGGAACCCCCGGTCTACTCTATTAATCATAGCAGAATAAGCTGGCCAGACAGTCAAAGCTTTAAAGTTCTGTGATCTTTATTGTCTGCACTCCAGAAGAATCCATATTAACTCCATTTTCCCCTTCAAACAGAGTGTAGCTCACGAAATGTCAGGATGTCCTCGTGATGCCCAGTGCTATCTGCTGTTCCCACCCAAAGCCCCTGACATCTTTCCCCTCCCCTCTGTGGCTTTTCCACCCTTTGTGTCTGCAACAATTACCATCCCAACGGTCCACAATGGAGGCTGGGAGCAAACCTTCCGCCCACCCTTGCCTCCTCGCCTGCCTGACACTAGGCTGACCTAGTTAGCAATGCCATCACGGGTAAAATGGAGGCAGAAGACTCATGGCTTTTGACAGAGGGGCACTGGGATGATGGGAAGCGAGGCAAAGAGAGGCTAATGTTCACAATGCGTGGACAGCCTTGCTCGGCTTCCCTGCCTGACATCCACGGGCACAGAAGTAGATTTGGAACAGCAAGTCTATGTCATTGTGACAACCCTAACCTCCAAAGAAGAACCTACAACAAGGATGGCCAACCTTTCTATGCCGTGGGTTTGACCACACTCCCAGACAGCTACGCGGGCCAGACCACGCCCCTGGAAGCAGAAGTGGACACATTTACGGCTGTCGGAAATGCACCCACTTCCATGTTTATGACAGCCAAGGGTGCATTTAACGGCTGATGTAAATCCGCCCGCTTCCACTTCCAGGTGCAGCAGAGGCAGCGGTGTGCTGGATGGAATGGCGTCACGGTCCAGGTCCATAGGTTGGGAACCTCGATCTAAAAATTAATGGAGCTATCCACAACCACAAAACAGTCTCACAGTATCCCACCACTACCACCACCACCAAGAGCCTGTCATTTTTATAGTTTATGGTTCTTAGAATCATAGAATAACAGAGTTGTAAGAGGCTATTTTGGCCATTGAGTCCAACCTGATGCTGAACGCAAGAATCTGAAGCAAAGCAGATATGACAGGTGGTTCTCCAGATTTCTCTGCTTCCAGCAAGGGAGCACTCATCATCTCCTAAGGTAGCTGATTCCACTGTCATATTGATCTAACCATGAAGATGTTTTTCCTGATATTCAGCCTATATCTGGCTTCCTTGAGTTTTAGCCCTTTATTACACATCCCACATTCTCGGATGGTTGAGAACAGATCATTCCCTATGATTATCTTCCAGGTACTGTATTTGAAGAGTGCTATCATCTCCCCTCTCCGACTCCTTTTATCAAGGCTAATCATGCCCAGTCCTTTCAGTCATTCCTCAGATGGCTTCATTTCCAGTCCTCTGATCATCCTTGTTGCCTTTCTCTGTACCTGCTCTAAGATTTTTTGTATCGTTCTTAAAGTCCAGTGCCCAGAATTGGACACAGGACTCTAGATGTGGTCTAACTAGTATTGTCATATCTTCAGGACTGCACATTTCCTTGAATGCCATTCCTTTGAATGCTTTGGACTTTAAAAAAAGATCCATAAAATGATTTTATTGTGTATCTTCAAATCTTTAAAGGTATCTTCAAAGGTAAAGGTCTCCCTTGCTCCAAAGCCATTCGCGTCCGACTCTACAGGGTCGGGGTCATCTCATTTTGAGCCAAAGAGTCAACATGTGGGTTGTCTGTGTCAGCGGTCATTTCCGAGGACATGTGGCAGCCATGACTAGATGCACACAAAATGCTGTTACCGTCCAGCAAAAATCTACTTGCAATGTTTTGTTTTTGAACGGCTAGGTTGGCAGGACCTGGAGCAGATGACAGGCGTGCTCAGGTCTCAAACTGCTAACTTGTTTGGCCTTCTGGTTGTCAAGATCAACATCTTAATTATTAAGCCACCACAGTCCTTGTAGAACTAACTTAAAATAACCTTAATAGGGTTTTTCAAGATACGTGAGATGTTAGAGAAATGGTTTGGCCTGTTCTATGCCTCAAGTGAATTTCCGTGGCTGAGTGGGAATTTGAACCCAGACCTCCTGAATCTTAGACTCCCATTACCATTCTGGCTAGGTTATCCTGCTCCTGTAATAGAGTAGACCAGTGGTGGCGAACCTTGGCACTCCAGCTGTTCTTGAACTTTAATTCCCAGAAGCCTTGACCAGCAGGAATGCTGACTTGGATTTCTGGCAATTGAAGTCCAAGAACACCGGGAGACCCAAGGATGGCCATCACTGGAGCAGACCCTACTGCCAGGGACTCAACACAAATTGTCAGGTGCTGGTTAACTAACCTGACAACCCTGAGGACTAAAGGCCTTGGATGGCAAAGTCCATTGAGGACTTTTTGTGCCAAAAAGGGATCAGGACGAGAAAGTGACTTACGGAACTGGATCCACGGTACAGCTGTCACGCTGTGATTCGGAAGATAAATAGAAGACCACTATATTGTTCCCAGGACAATCTTCATGGGTGATCATCATGAGGATAGCCAATATTCAGAATCAGATATGGCACTTTAAGAAGACATTTCTCATTAGACAGCAGTACAAGCCAATGAATGCATCTGAAGAATATGGTTTTAAAAGCAACATTTTTAATGTTTGCACATTACTCCTGGAACATTATTTTCTTAAAATTAGATGCACTCCTCCTGTTTAAATGTGAGCACTTGAAATATAATGCATCCTTTCCAAGGTCTGGTACATTGTAAGGAGGTTTTTGTGTATAAAATGGTATGTTTTAAGGAGACAATTGTGCATTACATTCAGGGACGATAAGAGTGACAAGGAATTAACTTGGAATATAAAAATCAAGAAAGATTGGGAAATGCATGTAAAGTGCTAATTGTGATTTTCTAAAATAAATAAATAAATACAACTTCTTGTGGAAATTGAAGTGAATGGATGTGTGACGGTAATGTAGAAGTTAGGAATGAATTGTTGCAACTCCAAACTACACTGATGAATGCTTGTGTGCCAAATTTGTTTCCTGTGGGGAGGATTTTCACCCCAAGACTGTTTTCAGAGGAATGACAAGGAATCCAACCTGATGAGTTGGTTGCCCAAGTGTTTATATTCAATAGGTCTCAGATATATCACTTTGGTGTTCACACCTACATCAGATGAGAAAATATATCCTCTTGTTGGTATCAATCCACCTAAAATAAGGAGAGAAGTAGCAGTAGATACTTAGAGAATGAAGATGAGCCTCAAGTCCACCAGCTCAGATCCAGGAAGAACTTTATGGCAAAAACAAGGATTATTGGGGTACGCAAGAGCAAAATCAAATTAGAAGCTGGAGGAAGACGCTCACTGGACAATTAATAACATTAAAGGAGGATATAGCTGAGGAACTCAACCTTGGAGGACCCTGAATAGGCTGAGGGTTGGAACGCCTAAATGTAAGACCAACATACTCAAGTGGGGGCTGCTGGTGGATAACAACACACATTGTCAATGTGGAGAGAGACAGAGTCTGGCTCATTTCCTGATCTGTTGATCACTGCCAGAGACATTATGCACCAATGAGGAATTGGGTTTGACCAACGAAAGAGTGAACAAAGTAGATTCATTTTGCCAATCCAAAGTTTGATCTGGACATGAAAGATGAAGAAAAAGAAATATCGCAAGACAAAGTTGAAGCCCCACAAGACACTTAAGAATTAGGTGATGCACAAGAATGGATTAGAAATTATGAAACTATGATATGGAGAATTCACATAAAAGAGAAACGCTTGAAAAGAAAAAAGGGGACAAGATCTCGCCCTTTTCTCTGCAGTGGTTGCTCTGGTTCTGCTGTCAAATGATACTGGAGACAGCCCATAATATCTTTTCATACCTCTGATAGCAAAGCCAATAAACCTAAGAAAGGTACAGAAGTGGCAGTACCACACCAAGCAAACAACCAGCAAAAGTTAATTTTTTTTTTTTACTTCTGCAGATTGGAGACAACTCAGGAGTTTGTCCCATCAAGTGTCTCAAAATAGGTTCAGATAGGCAAAAGGTATATAGAAGTGCCCCCCCCCAGTTGGTCCAGAATGTGGCGGCCCATATGGAGGACCAGGATACCTCAGGGACCACATTGTCCCAAAGATATTGACTCATTCCACAAGAGCAAACCGAGAGGGTACCCTCCATATACCATCCATTGAGGAGGCCCACCCTCCAGCACAAGGAAAAGGGCCTTCTTGGTCGTAGCCCCCACATTATGAAACCGCCTCCCAGTATAACTACACCCAGTTGCTACCATTTGGGAAAGAGCTGAAGACATGGTTGGCAAAATGGGTCTGGGGGCTGGGATTGTCAACAAGCTCCCCCTTCTGGCTCGTCTAAGGCTCCCTCCCTCCTGTAACTAATTTTCATGCTAATGTTATGTTGATTTTATATTTGTTTTTAGCTAATGGCACAGCGCTGGGCAGTATCGCCAAATGTTTTTAAGGGCTTTTTAATTGGTTTTATATTGGTTTTAACCTGGTCTGTTGTATGGTCAGTGAGGCCAGACTCCACCAGATTAAGGCGGTATATAAATTTATTAAAATAAATAAACAAAAACAAAAGTCTGCATAGTTAAAGCAATGGTCTTCCCAGTAGTGATGTATGGTTGTTAGAGTTGGATCCTAACGAAAGCTGAGCACAGAAGAATAGATGCCTTTGAGATGTGGTGTTGGAGGAGAGTTTTGAGAGTCCCCTGGACAGCGTGGAGTCCTGCTTATGCATCCAATTCTTTTTCAATGGTTCGGTTCGGCTCAGTTCAAAAATATTACATTTCATTGCAGCTGAGTTTGGAGCATTTGCCCAAAGAGCCTTCTATTTCCAGGCGTTCTACCACCACCACGGATATGCCTCTTTGTCACTTTCCCTTTGAGTCTCATTTAGCTCCAAATATGTCAGTTTGTTCCACTGCAAATGTCAGCAGATTTCTCCTCCCCACTTTAACAGCTGATGAGTGGTTGATGCAGGAAGACAAAAGAGCTGGCCCTTCTCCAACTTCTCTTCTGTGCGTTTGTGGATCTGCAGGAGGAAGAGAGATTGCGCCGTGCCCAATCCCACCGGCTGATACACTTTCTTTTCCAAACACAGTACCAAGATTTCAGCTACTTCTGGGAAATTCATCCTGCAAATACTGGAGCTGTCTTAGCTCCTGACATTCAGTCTTTGACAGGTGTGTGAAACTTCCAGCCAGTGGGCCAAATATGGCCTAGGAAAGTTGCCTGAATGTCCCATTACCACTCTGGGAAGGTCTCACTTTAGTTCCCCCCCCCAAAAAAATATATATCTATCTATCTGCTAAGCATTACAGATAGGATTATCTTTCTTCAGCCTTTTGTTTTGTTTTGTTTTGTTTCGTTCGTCCGTTCGTCCGTTCGTCCGTTCGTCCGTTCGTCCGTTCGTCCGTTCGTCCGTTCGTCCGTTCGTCCGTTCGTCCGTTCGTCCGTTCGTCCGTTCGTCCGTTCGTTTGTTCGTTGGATTTATATAACCTCCATTTTAGCCTGAGTGGCCCAATGCGGCTCACAACATCCGCTAAAACCCATATTCAATATCATTGCCTGGAGGGCAATGGTCCATGTGTAGCAATGGGTTGGAATCAACTGTCAGACTGATCAACAACAAATTCTTCTAGACTACAACTTCCAGGCAGCACCACTTTGGGATTCTGAGAGCCCTATTCCCATAATACAATGTCTTGTGCAATTTTCAGTAAAGATCTACCTCAATCTTCCCATTTCTGGTCTAGCAGGTAAAACGAGAGTTGTCTCACATCCAGACAGTTTCTCGTACACAAGCTATTATACATTTTCACTCCAGCATCACGTCTCTGGTGCATAATCTCCGATGCATAATATGACTTTAATTTCTCTCTGTTTGTAACGGCATATCTAACCATTTTCCAAATGCTCATTTTCCTTAATGGCACTTCTTGTGCTCACGTCTACACACAGAGAGAGACAAAATTAAAACAAAGCAGGCAACAATAGCCAAACAAGCAGTAGGAACAAAAACTGGCAGCCAGTTTTCCAAACTCTGATCTAGCCAATTCCCCATTTTTACTACATGCCAATGTGTCATAAATCGCTATAAAGCGATTGTCAAAATGAGCAGTTCTTGTGAATCTGTTCTGGCATTCTATCAAAATGTGTCATCAAATCTGCTCTGAAAATAGCCCTGATGTCAGTGGCCACTTGACTTCTCTTCCACTACATCATCGCACGCAAACATCTTCCCTTACTAGTCTACCTGAATTTGATCCTATCTTAACCCACCAGAATCCAATCGGGTCTCCCTCGAAGATTGTTGCCTTGCCATGGCAAGGGGGCTTGGGTTTGCTTCTTGGGAGGCAAGCTATGATGAACCTAGGCAGCATCATAAAAGGAAAGAGATCACCCTGCCAATAAAAGTCTGCATAGTTAAAGCAATGCTATTCCAGGTAGTAATGTATGGCTGTGGGAGTTGGACCCTAAAGAAGGCTGAGCACAAAAGAATAGATGCCTTTGAACTGTGCTGTTGGAGGAGACTCTTCAGAGTCCCCTGGACTGCAAGGAGATCAAATCAGTCGATCCTGAAGGAAATCAAACCTGACTGGTCCTTGAAAGGACAAATGCTGAAGCTGAAGTACTTTGGCTACCAAATGGGAAGAGAGGACTCACTGGAGAAGGGCCTGATGCTGGGGAAGATTGAAAGCAAAAGAAGAAGGTGGCAGCAGAGGATGAGATAGTTAGATGGCATTGTTGACGCAGTGGGTGTAGATCTGGGTGAGCTACGGATGATGGCAGATGACAGAGGATCCTGGGGTGCAGTGGTCCATGGGGCTGCAAAGGGTCGGACTTGACTGTGTGACTGGTTGTTGTGATGATAAAGAGAGGAGGAGGAGAGCCACATATCTCATATTGCACTCAATGAAGTACAGATAGAATATAAATGTAAGGCATGAGTGAATAAATAAATAAATTCCAGTATTTTTTTCACCATTGGTCAAAACTAACTTGACGGCACACTATCTATCTGTCTGTCTGTCTTTCTATCTATCCGGCCCACCAACAGTCTGAGGAGGTATGATCTGGCCCCCGGCTGAAAAAGGTTGAAGACCCTTCTACTAAACCATGCTGAGTATCTCAAAAAAGAAGTTGGGGCTCCACATGGTCATTTGCTTCATGCAATACAATAGTTGATGGAGACCATGATCCCTCATACTATTATTCTCCCAAAGCCTGGAAGTTGAGACAGATTAAGAGAGGGAAAGAGAAGGACTGATTAGAGCAGTGGTTCCCAATGTGGGATGCATGCCCATAGGGGGGTTTTCAATTCCCAGGAGCCTAGGTGAGTAGGCTGATCAGTGCTTTGGGGAATTGACTTAGACTTCTGGAAATTGAAGTCCAAAAACCAAAGGTTGGTCAACACTGGACTAGAGTCTAGTCACTAAACTAAAAACATGTAATGAATTGTTTCATGGCTTACCCATTATTTGAACTCAATCTTTCCCACCACCCATACGGTCATACCCCTATGCTAGTGTCAAGTTCAATGATAGCTTTAGGTCTCCATCTGCTGCTGGATTGTCAGAAGAACAGCCATGGTAGTTCCAGGATTTGAACCCCACCAGCCTGATTCAGCTGGCCCTCATGAGCACCCACTGGAAGCCCTGGTGAGAGAGCTGTAGAAGAATTGGTTCTTTCTTCCAGAAACTGCCTCTACAATGATGGTTTCTTGTCTTGCTGTGTTGCTTTGCTCTGCCTTCTGCACCTGTTCCTGGACTCTACACCTGTTCCAGGCTCCTGTTCCCACTAAGGTAACTTGCTTCTGTTCATATTGATTCCTCAGTTGTCTGATTTCTGGCCTGCTTGTCTACGACTTATCTAATGGATTGTACTTGCCTTGTTCCCTGGTCTACCCTTGACTTTGACTTGATTTTGGAATTGGATAGGTTAGTGGTTTGGGACTTTAGCCTAGCTGGCTTGGGTCTTGGTGCTTGTGTTGTTCATGGGTCAGCCACATCTCAGCCAATGACCACTAGGCTGTCTCTTAAGCTTGATGTGAGAAAAGCAGGGGTTGTTTGTTTGGAGACATGAGGCCCTCCTTGCTTTTTGATGATTTCCTCCTCTCCAACACAGTTTCCCAGAGGATGGAACAATGGAACAGCTGATAATCAGCTGGGATGGAAAGCTCAAAGAATATGGATCTCATATTGGTTGTCACCTTAAACTTTTGAGATTTCATCTCCCCAGTAGGATAAATAGGTTCATTTCATCTTGTCTGTGTTTTCTCAGCTCAAATGCAGGAAGAAGCCAATGGCCAGCTCCACTTATTTGACAGGTAATCACTGGCAATTTCTCTCATCAACTCCTCCACCAGCTAAAAAGCACAAAAAAAGGGGGGGGGATGTCAGCCTGCTGAATAACTAAAGCTGTTCTGTTTCTCTAGATAACACTTTTAAAAAATTCATGGCAAAATGTAGGCCTCAAGCTCTGGACTCATGGAGCTGGATCAGTGGTACGGGTGTCACGCTGCAATGCAGAAGGTCAGATGAAAGACCACGGGAGTATAGTCACAGGACAGTCTTCATGGCTGATCACCATCATGATCGACAATATTCGGAATCAGATACATCACAACAACAAGAAGAAGCCACTGCAGCAGACTTCCTCAGAACTGGAACTGTTCTCACATGAAAGATATCTTTAGAGTTCATAGAATTCAAGGCCTCTTGATCAAAGAAGACAGAGCAATCAGAAGGATTAGGCCACCGATGCCCACGGATGTCACGGCGCTTTGTCTGCAAAGAGTTGACGTGGTTTGCTCTCTTCAGTTCTTTGTGCCACTTAAGAGGGTGAAACACTGAAAAGAACTCTTCCATGTCCTCGTCATGATTCAGTCACAAAGAGAAGATTGCTCAGGTATACACAAAGGCTATTGTGTTTGAAGGCCAGGAGATGGTTTATGAATGTATCAGGACTATGAAAGAATTTATTTTATTCTAGTAATAGGGGGATCTTTAGAGTACAAAGGCAAGTAAATAAATTTGGACACTATATTTCTCAGCTCTTTTGGGTTGTCTACCAGTGGGGACTGTAACCAAGCAACCTGAGGAGGTACAGCGTGTGGAGGAGGCCAAGGAGAAAAATTTCCATTTATCCTGAGCTTGGAAAGAACTGGCTACCCATGCTAGCTGTGGTAATGGGCTTCTGTTTGCAGTAACTAAGTCACTGCAAAGCTATGCTGCCTTAATAATTATTGAAAAATTAAAATACAGGGTTTAATAACCCCACCGGGAAAGAAAATGACAGAGATGCAAAGGAAGAGATCAGAAATGCTATGTTTATTTAGCACAAATCTCCCAGAATCCTCTGATGGCCAGCATGTTACCTTCTTCTCCTCCTCCTCCTCCTCCTTATTCTTTGTCTTCTGCTTCATCTTCTTCATCTTTGCTTCCTCTTTTACCCCATCGAGTGTTGAGGGAGATGCAAGGTTCTTGTTCTGGCAATTCTAGTGACCACCGGACTCCACTGGAGTTATTTGGTGTTCTTGTAATATTTCTTTGATGTTCTCTCTCCACCTTTTTCTGGGTCTGCCTCCTGGTCTTAAAGAGGGTAAAATAAATATTTGGCTAAATGTTGAAAATTAAAAAATAATAATAAAGCCATACAATCAATTGATTACTGGCGGATGAGTCTTTTGGCTACCCTGACAGTGTATACAGTACTCAGCTTCGCTGACTACTGCTAAGGAACATATACAAAATTAATATGATCAAGGAAACCTAATGACTCCAACAATTAGGGAGCAGTTAACTAAACTGACAACCCACAAGGGAAGTCCACAGGGAAGGGTGATGGTCTCCAAGTGGATTAAATCCCACTTGAATCCATCTTGATGGAGGGCAGCAGCTTCATCATTAGTGAACTTGGACTGAAGAGGATTTTCTGTGCCAAAAGGGCTAAGGGCCAGAAAGTGACGTGGAACTGGATCAGTGGAATGGACGTCACACTGCGATGCAATAGGCAAATGGAAGGCCACTCCGTTATATTGTTCCCAGGACAATCTTCAGAACAGCCAGCCAAAATGCAGCCAGTGGAAATGAATTTTTAGACTACAAAATCTCATAATTTTCTTTTTTGGGAGAGGGACCTGATATGAAAATCTCATTCCTAGGAAATGCTATTGCACATGCTCACCCAATGTGCCATGCTAAAGTGTAATCTGTGCCAGATTGTTATAACCTCTTATGTTTATTGGTACAGAAGTTCAGCCCCAGTAGACTGAGGAGGAAGGACATAAGGCCCCCAATGTGTTCCAATTAGTGATGTGAAAATAATTTTTATATAGGGCCACCTAAAATTTGCATCTATATCCTGATACATGAAAGGACAAACCAGTTTCAACCATCATACATTTAGGCCTGTTTTTCAGATATCTGAACACCTGGCCGAGCTACAAACAGAAACACGCTTTGGAATTACTACTTTTCTGACGAACCCAAATCCTGCAAGTTAGTGTAGCCTGGATGAAAACATTTCTGGAGTTCTGGAAGGAAAACTGTCCTTGGCCCCAATCCACTTGGGCAAACCAGTCTTCAGCTCAATCTTCCTTTTGCCATGTCTTTCAAAAACCAGTTATCTTCCATTTGACAGCAGATAAATTCACCCACACCCACTCGTTGCCTCTCTCTGCAGGGCATGCATTGATTGCAGGTTTCTCAATGATATCGTGACTTCTTAAAGGTAATAGTTTCTCTGACCTGCTCAGGTATCTTCCTGTTTATTGCCTTGTTTGGGAGCAGGAGGTTAATTAGCTTTAGATTAAATCAATGTGCGCTGGAGCATCTTGAATAGGGCTGGCTGCTGTGAAGGAAGGCATTGACAGAAATGTGGAGCTGTGAACCTCTGCTATAATTTGGGATACCTTTGCCCTCTCTCCTATAATCCACAATACTGCTTAGGGTTTTTTTTAAGCATCTCTTGTACCCAGACCAGCACTTCCCAATAAAGATCTGGATCTTGGAATGCCACAATTACTACAAAAATAAAGGCATATCAGAAAACACAAACAAAAAAACTAATAAAACAAAAACACTGTAGCACTTTAAAGACTAACTGCTATATTTTTACTGTTAGCTTTCGTGGATCAAGTCCACTTCTTCAGACAAGGAGTAAAACTTCCAGGCATGGTTTATATACACCAAGTACAGGGGTTAAAGGGAGAAGGGTTTGCTCAAGCAGAATGACAGACAAGCTAGCATAACAATACAGCTTCCTACAGCTATCGGTAACAATAGATTATTCAGATTAGTTTTAAATGTCCCCCTTTCAATCTCAAAGGCTGTGAAGTAAAGCCCTTTCTGGTTTCTGATTTAACCTCTTACTTGTTTACTGTTACTTGGTTACTTCCTGTTCTGCTCAAGTTGTAAAAGAGAATTGGCAGGAAGGTTGTATAATACACCAAAATATAATATATCTAGCAGCAAATAGCAATCTGTGTATCAAATTTGATAATGTCCCAGAGACATTTAAAACTAATCAGGGGGTCCCTCCGGTCTGCTCTAGTGGGATGGGCAGATGGTCTTGGGGTGATGTGGTCTCTTAAGTATCCTGGCCCACTACCATGTAGGGCTTTAAAGATAATAACCAGCACCTTGAATTGCACCCGGAGGCACGCCAGTAACCAGTGCAGCTCCCGTAGCACAGGTGAGGCACGGACATAATGCCTGCACCCCAACACCATACAGGCAGCCGCATTCTGCAAAAGCTGAAGCCTCCAAACGGTACCAATGGGAGACCCATGTAGAGCGCATTACAATAATCCAGTCTGGAGATGACCAAAGTGTGTGTGACCATAAGCAAGGAGTCCAGGAGCGGGCGTAATTGGCGAATGTCATGAAGTTGTGCAAAAGCCCTCCTAGCCACGACTGCCACCTACTCATTAAAAGAAAAAGCCCCTGTTTTAATTTGTTACAAATATTCATGATAGTTTTTCCGTTTGCTAATATTCATGATAGTTTTTATTCTGTGCTCCAGGAGAGAGAGAGGAAAAAACATATATGAAGAACAAGAATCTGTGAGATCTTGCCATCAAGAGCAACAAAGCTACACCTGAAGATATAGTTATGGAAATCTAATAAATCAGCTTAGCTTGATTAGCAGCCAATTTTAAATTTTAATTTTTTTACAGTTTTATATTTCAGGTTTTAGGTAGTGTTTGTGTTTTTATTGTGATGTCTTTTATTACTTGTAAACCTCCCTGAGTCACTTCGGTGAGAAGGGCGGTGGATAAATATAAACAAACAAATAAACAATCTTTATTGACTGATTGGATTGGATTTATTGGATTTGTATGCCGTCCACTCGGCTACACGACTCAGGGCAGCAAACAACAATCACAATATACCTAATAATTACAATGTTACATTACAATAGAACACGGTAGAATCAAACAATATCATATCATCATCGCAAATCACAGTGTCAAAAAAGAAAGCATTACAAAAAGTGTAAAACACTAATTTGAGAAGTCCCACGGCAACAAAAACAAAAGTCACTGCACGAATATGCCATGGCACCCCAAACAAAGCCACCAGTGGAAGGGCCAGAGGAGGGTGTATTGGCGCATTGGCGTCTTCCGCCTGCCATGGCCATGGAGTCTGTTTATCCTCCCAGCCGGAGGCAAAACTTTGAGACTACAAGATTTGGTTAGTGATAAAACCTGCTAGGCAAAGTGTAAGGCTCTGTTTATGATCCCCCACAATGTACTTCTGTGTAACGCTTTATAGGAAGAAATATGACATGGAAGAAATCGAAGCTCTCCCTCCTCTTCAGTGGCCAGCAGAAATGCCATCATGCACAGTGCCCGTCATAAAATGTTAGCACAGAAATCAGTGCTTCGATAACAGCTAAAACCCAGGAACCGTTTTCTGCACACATCTCAAGCTTGAAATATTAAACCAGAGGAGGCGCGGCTAAATCCTGTGAAAAGCGAAAGCAACACACCATGCTGAATGGATGAATGCTGAAGGATGCCTCCCACCAGGAAGAGGTTTTGGCTGGACCATCTGGAAGTCATTTAATAGATTCTAAAGGGAAGAATGATTGAGTAAAATGGGGCTACTTGGATACAGGACAATTTATCTGTGAATGTGGCATTTAGGCAAAGGTAAAGGTTAAGGGCTGCGGTGGCTCAAGGGGTTAAGGTGCCAAACGTGCTGACTGGAAGGTCGGAGTTCGATTCCCAGGTACTGCATGTGTGCTTGTGTCTAGTCATGCCAGTCACATGCCCATGGAACTATCTTGCAGACTCAGGCAAGGCTTTGGCTGTAAATGGAGATGAGCACTGAACCCTAGAGTTGGACACGACTGGCTTTTGAGCAAGGGAGACCTTTACCTTTATGAAATATTGATAAAATCCAAAACAATATGAAATTTAAAATTATTAAACAGGTTTTCTTACCAGACACTAGCTACATCAATAGCATTATGTCAGCCATTTAGACCATGATTACTGGAAGGTTGGCAGGTATACAGTTCAAGACCCGAGTACTGCATGACGGAGTGAGTCCCCGTCTCTGTCCCAGCTCCTACCAACCTAGCAGTTCAAAAGCAAGACATTGCAAGCAGATAAACAGGGACCACTTCGGTGGGATGGTAAACAGCATTCCATGTTGAATACCACTGAATGCCTTCCCACTGTAGTGGTCCCTATTTATCTACAGTATTTGCAATTTCTTGCAGGTATCTATTAATCTACTTGCAATTTATGTATTTCAAACTGCTAGGTTGGCAGGATATTTCATATATTTCATGCACATCCATAATTTTATAATGGATGTTTTTGGCCTTTGACTCTGAAGTTTGCCTGTACAGTATTTCATATGCATCTATGACTTTAAACTGTTACCTTTGGTCTTTGACTATGAAAGTCAGAAGAGTTGAAACTGGTCCACCGTTGATTGTGTCTCGCCTTAAAATGATCCCTTTACTCATTCTTTGAAGCAAGAAATAAAACACCCAGGAGAAACGGCCAGCGCTCAAAGCCTTTCTGTGTCTCTTGACACTATCATCTCTACTCGTGACTCCACTTTTCCCATCTCTGATGAAGGGCTGAGGGCTTCATCTTTCATCTCCATACAAACTGATGTTTAGAGGGCCACATGGATATAGGGTGGTTAATTCCCCCTTCTAAGTTATGAATTTACATTTATCATTTGATTTTTTTTGCCAGAAATGCTCCTTGGTGTATCTCCAAAAAAGAAAGCGAGAGACATGATGGATAGGTTTGGATTAATGCATACAAATAAGCTTTATTATGTACTATTAATAATGATGATGATGACATTGTTTCTGCTATATGACAATCTCCCGAGGCATTTCTAGGTACTTCCTTTTGTTTGTTATGTGGGACCATCACACAGCTTGCCTAAGGCCACACAGCTGGAAGGACACGCCACCCCATCACATCAGAGAGTAAACAAAACAAAAAGACAAAAAAACGTTGTGGCACTTTAAAGCCTAACTGCTGTATTTTAATGTTAGCTTTTGTGGATCAAATCCACTTTGTTAGACATCTTGTATCCATCAACTAATCATTTGCAATTCAACAGGTCAAAGCTTCACAAATATAATCTAAGAACAGATATTACCATTTAAAAAAAAACTACATTGACTTGTATAATTATCTGTTGTTGTTGTTGTCGTTGTTGATGATGATGTTTTTGTTGTTGTTTGCAAACTGCCCAGGGTAACGGTTTTTCATTAAAAGGGCAGTGCATAATTTTGACAAACAAATAGGATCCTTGGGGAAAGATTCTCTGTTCAGCAATCCATTCTCCATGGTTCCCTTGTCCTCTTGCCAATATTTAACAATCCAGGACACGCTGCATTTATTTAAGTGTTCTGTTAAGCACGCTCTGCTGGGTTGAAGCATGGCATATCTCCTGCTCCGGCTGGTAACAAGTTCCTGTAGGTTTATTTGAAGCATAAGACGCTCTGTTATCCATTATTGCCTGTGCTCTGCTGGACACCAGAAACAGTTGGCCAAAAATCCAATATCTGGACATTGAGGGACACTGCAATGTCCTAGGACAGGGGTGGGAAAGATCAAAGGCCAAAGGAGAAGGGGGTGGCAGAGGATGAGGATGTTTGATGGCATCGTTGATGCGGTGGATGTAGATCTGGGTGGACTATGGATAGGGTTGCCATAATTCTCTCCCACAAAACCGGGACAGAAGTATACTTGACAAAAATGGGCAGGTTATCTACAAAATAGCATTTAAAAAATAATATAATGACAGCTGTAAAACACTTTCACATTAAATATAACAATACATAAATTAATTTATTTACAACAGTTAATTCTTACTGTATGATCTGTTGTACTTCTGAGAAGTCACATCGCGGTCAACTATTAATGTCCTCACTTCCAGGAAACACACTGATCACAGGGTTTGAATTTATTTTAATGGTGTGTTATAATACAAAATCAGTAAGTTTTAAAAATCCGGGACTTTAACATGATTTTTATTGAACTGGCCAGGACAATTTTTCTGCCCTGAAATCCAGAACAATCCCGGTTTTCCGGGACGTATGGCAACCCTAACTACAGAGGATGGCAGATGACAGAGGAACCTGACGTGCGGTGATCCGTGGGGTGACAAAGGATCGGACTTGATTGTGCGACTGAACAACAACCCATTTTTCTTGAATTAATTGATGAAGCTTCAATTTATTTTGCCAGGTACTATGGTTCAGAGCCCTTGGGAAAATCAACAATAAAACAAAACAAGACTTATTTCCACTAAATCCAGCATAGTCTTCATGCTGCTTCCCGTGATATACACAGTTATCTACACAGTTTTTATCTGAGAGCTGACGCGCACAGTTGAAGGTATAATTATATTTTGAGTCAAAATACTGGAACTGCAAATGCATATGTGGCTGCTATTGCTTAACAATGCTGACCAAATCAATTTTTGTTCCTCATCCCTCATCTTGCCATTTTGATTAGTATGACAGTGCTGATAACCTGCCATTGGTAGCCATCAACCTAGCATCAGTTATTGAGCGAGTGGAGAGCAGAACCTGCTAGTGCTACTCACGAGTAGACCCAGTCTTTGGGCATGAGTATGCAGTATATTTTGCTCATCTGCCACAATTTTATGTGTGTGGTTATTTTGATAGCATTTACTCAGTCTTGTTTTCGGCTTGTGTAATTGCCTATACCAGTCCTTTGGGTCGGTTGTCAGATGACATCACTGATGATGCACAGAGTGAGACACAGTGTGGAAATGAACTTGTGCCTTCCTTCTGCTTCTACTGAGAAAGTTCACAACTGCGATGCAATTTATAAATTGTATTTTTTTTTAATCCTCTACTCTGACCAGGTTATTCTCCTATGGTAATAGAGTAGACTCTACTGCCAGTGACTCAACACCGAGCATCATGAGGCAGTTAACTAACCTGACAAACCTGAGGACTAGCAGCCTTGGCGAAGTCCATAGGGAAGGGTGATGGTCCCCAAGTGGATTAAATCCCACTTGAATCCATCTTGGCCTGGGGCCAAGGAGAACTTTGTGTGCTGAAAGGGCTCAGGACCAGAAAGTGACTCATGGAGCTGGATCAGTGGTATGGGAGTCATGCTGCAATGTGGAAGGCAGATGAAAGGCCACTGCATTAGATTCTCAGGACAGTCTTCATGGCTGATCGCCATGATGGTAGCCAATATTTGTAATCAGATGTGGTGGAAGAAGGAGGAGAAGAAGAAGTTAAAGTTAAAGTTAAAGTTAAAGTTAAAGTTAAAGTTAAAGTTAAAGTTAAAGTTAAAGTTAAAGTTAAAGTTAAAGTTAAAGTTAAAGTTAAAGTTAAAGTTGAACTTGAAGACTAGATTGATACAGTGCTATTTCAAATGCTTCCATGTCTTCAGAGTTCAGCGCTATTTCAACTTGTTACTTTTTCCAGGGGCACACATGAAGAAACCCAAAATTTCTAGATAGATTCCATGTTGTCTCCACCCCCTAGCCCAGTTTCACAGTTTCTTCATATTGTCAGAGTAGGAGAAGGTTTAAACAGAGTTGGAAAGCCGGGAGGGGGGATTACAGCTTCCAAAATCTCACATTTAGTCTAGATATTTTGTCCTTGCCTATGCAAGGTGGGAATTTGTGTGTGCTCTAAAGCAGCTTTGGAAACTGTGGAAATATGTGGTGTTGTTGTTTGGGGGGGGGGGAGGGACGTGAATATTATCTCAGTCATTGATTTTTCAAACGGCCTTTGCTGATTAAGAAAAGCTCTTTGGGCCTAAAAAAAACCCTGAAATGGTTTGATGTTGTTCAACCCTTCTACATATGTGGTTGCCAGCAGCAAGAAGAAGCTACACTGGTTTTTGATTCATGTCAAAACAGTTCGGCTTGGTTTCGCTGCCGTGTTCACAACTTGCAAAGGAAATGAATGCATTCCAGGCCAATAAGAAAGAGAAAGCAGGAGGAGAAATGGAATGAGGGCATGCTTTGTGTCGCTAAAACACCCATCGCTGTGAACATGGAAGTGGTTCTTGAGACACATCCCCCCCCCCCCAATGTATGCAGCTTCACCCCTATCCCTGCTGCAGGGAATCGCAAGCAAGAGAGTGAGGCTGTGTGTTGGAGAAAGTCACGGCATTTAAATCACCGTCTCGCCTCCTTACAACGTGGCTGGGAACAATGTTCCATTTTGCATTTTGTAATTAAAGGGGAGAGGCAGATGGTGGCTGCCATAACCAAAACTGATGAGTCTATTAAAATAATATTTAGTCCTTCCCCCATTGTTTTGCGGGTCCACGAGCTCTTCATCACCCATAAGAGCTGATAAACGGTGTCACACCTGATTTTGAGGGCGCAACTTTTATTTGCGTGGAAGAGACGCTGTCTCAGCAGTGTAGAGCAGAGAGATGATAATGATGATGATGGACTGAACTGGAAGGAGGCACTGCCAGTAACAGGCTTTTTACCCTGGACATAGACCAGTGGTGGCGAATCCATGGCATACTTGCATACTTGGCATACTTGCCTCTCTGTGGGCACCCATGCAGTCAGCCCAGCACAGTTTGCCCCTCCCCATTGCCCAGCAGCCCAATGGGAGCACTTCCTCCCTCCCCCCAGCACAGAGTTTGCCCCGCCCCTCTAAAAGGAGAAATTATCCTTATTTAAGGGTTCCTGGAATGTGGTTATCTCTGTGTTTTTTTTTTGGGGGGGGGGGTTGTGAGTTACCTTGATTGGCCTATGGAGAGAAAGGCAGTAAGGTAAAGGTCCCCCTTGCTCAAAAGCCAGTCGTATACGACTCTAGGGTTCAGTGCTCATCTCTGTTTCAAAGGCAAAGAGCCAGCGCTCTCTGCTTCTGCAGACATTTCCGTAGTCATGTAGCAGGCATGACTAGACACTGGAGTTCACGGAATGCTGTTACCTTCCTACCGAAGTGCTCCCTATTTATCTACTCGCAATTTCTTGCTTTCGAACTGCTAGGTTGGCAGTATATACAGTAAATAACACAACCAACCAACTAAATAAAATTAGAATACATTATCATACATTAAATCACTCTTTCTCCAGCTGAAAACCCCACCCCCACCCCGCTGAAATTTTCAAAAGGAAAACAAGTGCACAATTGTATTGAAAAACCTAGCCCGTTATTTACAGAAATAAACCTCCAGTTTTCTCATTCAGAGTTTTCCTTAGAACTAAAATTAATTTCCCTCTAATCTCTACATGAAGCAGGCAGTGAAGTAAGACTGCAGGTAAACAAGTGAAGGCTGAGCTTCTTCAGTCTCGGCAGAGATATAAATGTGCATCCAGCAGGAATACTCTGAAATGTTCTTGGCTCTGTTAGCATTGTTGGCAATAAAAAGTAAAAGGGAGTGAGGGATAAAAGTGTAGTCAGCTCCTTTATCCATAAGAGATACATGCCAAGACCTACCGCAGATACAGTTGTACCTCGCTTAAAGAGCATAATGCGTTCCACAGGATTGCTCTTTAAGCGAGTTTGCTCTTTAAGCAAAACACCATTGAAAGTGACCAATGGGGGGGTGGGTTGCGAACCCCGATTTATTTGTTAAGCGAGTTTTTAGTTGGTTTTATTTGTTAAGCAAAGCGAACATTCAGAGAAAGTTCTGCTCTTTAAGCGAGTTAATCTTTAAGTGAGGCACTCTTTATGCGAGGTTTGACTGCAGTTGTACCTTGCTTAAAGAACATAATGTGTTCCACAGAATTGTTCTTTAAGCAAGTTTGGTCTTTAAGCGAAACACCATTGTAAGTGACCAATTGTGACTTCTGGTGGGTGGGGGAATTGCAAACCCCAATTTATTTGTTAAGTGAGTTTTTGGTTGGTTTTAGTTGTTAAGTGAAGCAACCATTGAGAGAAAATTCTGCTCTTTAAGCGAGTTACTCTCTAAGTGAGGGGCTCTTTATGCGAGGTTTTACTGTACAGTAAACCCATAGGAAATCGTGTTACGTAAATTGGGATGTTTATGTAAATAGGGACATGGTTTTAGCACAAAATCATTAGGTAAGTCTCATATCACGAAAAAACATGTATATGTGGTTCTCCAAATGTTGAAAAGATCTCATATTTTATTAGATTGCCAGTTGTACACTGATATTAAATTTAAATACCTTGCATCCCTATTGGAAAAAACAACTTTTTGGGACTCAGAAAACAAACTGTCCCATCTCCTTCTGGGTTCTACATGCACATTGTATGTAGAACTGCCAAGTTTATAATTAAGGCATCAGCTAAAAGAATCGAATATGTCAATCAAATTGGGGTATCCTGAAAGGGAGATTCACTTATCTGACTATGGACATGCATGTATTAATGGTATTAAAGGCACCTTCTCCAGTTTACATTCTTTAAAAGTAGTTCAGGTATGTGCATATTGTATTTTATTGTATCTTTACTGTATTTTTCTTGCACTTCATTGCATTGTACAGATTTTAAACGCTTATCTTATGTTATTGATAAGGTCATAAGACTAATCAATTAATAAACATTCATTCATTAGGTAAGTCGAATTCTATGTAGCTTGAGGCGTATGTAAGTTGGGCTTTTACTGTATCACTGATTCAGTTCCGTGAGTCCCTTTCTGGTCCGGAGCCCTTTTGGCACACAAAGTCCTCATTGACCCCAGGCCAGGATGGATGAAGCTGCTGCCCTCTATCAAGAGGGGTTCAAGTGGGATTTAATCACCCTTCCCTGTGGACTTTGTCCAACCAAGTCCTCAGGTTAATTAACCATTGCTTGACGATCGATGTTGAGTCGCTGGCAGTAGGGTCTACTCTCCTACCATAGCAGGGTAGCCTGGCCAGGCAGCAGTGTATGTACATAAACATACCAACCCCAGTGCCTGTATTAACAGTCAGCCATAACCTTATAATGGCTTTGCTTAATCGACCCATCTGTATGTTCCTGTTGCTGATTGCCCTTGTGCAAATGCGTTCATCTCTCCTGGTCATCTGGAGGTCACAGTATCCCTGGAAACATTGCTGTAGGGAAGCATTTGATGGTTGCTTTCATTGAAATGACATTCAAGCGGAAGCACCTTTCAAAATAGCATCCAGAGTGCAAAAAGGTATTTAAAATAACCCTATAAATTTGCAAATCAGTGTTACCATTTGCCTAATGAATTTTGTCTGATTATCACAACTGTTTCAAAAGTCTCTTAATTCCCAGTAGAGTCACCTTCAGCCTCTAAAAGCTGGCTTACCCCCACGAGGGGGAGAAACGGAATGTGGTAGATAACGCTGATTGCAGAGTCTGATTAGCAATTAAAAACAGATTTTTGTTCAGATGGGAGAAGTCTAAATGACAGGCAGTAAGAAGGCGGCGACAGCTCGGAGAGTCTTTAGGGAACTTGCTTGCATGAGGAGGCTCCATGGAACCCAGCCAGATATTTCGGGACATGAATGTCATTGCAGGCCTGGATCAGACACCAGACAACTAAGAAGTCCACAGAGAATTGTGTAGTTCTCTAAAATTCCCTGGAAAGAACCGCACACACATTTGTATATGTTTTAAAAAGAAGGCCACAAACTTCTTCTTTTGTGTCCCGACCAAACCCTGGATGGGCAAAATCAAGCCATCTTATGGCAGAGCAGTAAATGAGCCAATGGATTCTGCATCTCTCTACATTCACACAGCGTGTTGTTTTCCGCCAGCAGCCCTCACTTGAGCTTGTGATGTAGGGGAGGTTGAGTTCCTCAACCTGAGAAGTTATCTCAGACAGACAGACAGACAGACAGACAGACAGACAGATAGATAGATAGATAGATAGATAGATAGATAGATAGAATCTCTCTGTGTGTGTGTGTCTCTCTATACAGTATCTCTATCTATCTATACACTCTCTCTCTCTCTCTCTCTCTCTCTCTCTCTCTCTCTCTCTATCAATTGGTTTGGTTTGTTGGATGATTGTTTGTTTAAATAATGATGACCTGTGATCTGTGTATGATGTTATAATGATTGTGTAACTGTGTATTTTCCATTCCTGTAAGCCACCCAGAGTCGCTGTTGTGAGTGAGGCAGGGTATCTAAAAATTAAATTAAATTAAAACCATCTCCTCCTTTAATGTTATGGAGCTGATTGGGAAAGGAACATTTGTATTATATTGTATTTTCTATTGTATTTAATTTCAATTGTATTGTGATATATTGTGATTGCCTATGTGTTTATTGACCTTGTATTTACTGTGTATATTGGTTATTGTATATTGCTTAATTTACTGTGCATTTTGTGTTTACCTCTGATAACGCTAAAACTTGGTTCCACAAGTCTTAGTGTTATCCAATTTTTTTATGTTATCCAATGCATGCATCAGATAACGTTAACATCCTATGGGATCCATCTGATAACGTTAAAACTCCATAGAGATACATTGTAACTGGCTCAGGCTTTAACGACCGTTATCCGATGCATCCCATAGGATTTAACATTATGCGATGCAATTTTCCCCCTAGATTGCTTAAAATCATGCAGTTTTAGCCTTATCCAATGCAAATGTTATCCGATGTATTACTGTATATTGTTTAATGATTATGTGAGCCGCCCAGTCAGGTTCCCTGATTGGGCTGCATATAAGCGCTAAAATTAAATTAAAATTAAATTAAATTTAAACATCATTAAAAGTGGATATAGCTGAAGATCTCAACCTCCCTTATATCACCTGGAGGACACTGAATAGGCTGAGGGTTGGAGTCAGTGGTGGACAGCAATAGATTTGCACACACCCCTGGGAGGGGTGGTAGCAAAATTGTGTTGGCTCTGGGCAGGAGGGTGGCAGAATTGGGTGGACTTTGGGCAGGGGGGTAGGGAAATTGGGTGCCCACACCCACCTCCTTGCCCTGCCCCCTCAGGTTTTGCCCCTGCAAGTGGTTCAAGGTCTCCCTTGCTCAAAAGTCAGTCATATCTGACTCTAAGGTGCAGTGCTCATCTCCATTTACAGCCAAAGAGCCAGTGCTGCCTGTGTTTGCAGATGTATACATGACCATATGGCAGGCATGACTAGACCACCCATGACATGGGCTCCACCCACAATGTAGGCTCCACCCATGATGTAGGCTCCACCCATGGCATAGGCTCCACCCACGGTGTGGTAGCAAATTTTTTTCCCTGCCCACCATTGGTTGGAGTCCCTAAATGCATAACCAACATGCTCCCGTGGGGGAATCTGGTGCACAACAACACACAGCATGAATGTGGAGAGAGACAGAGTCTTGCCCATTGGCTAATCTGCTGCTTGCTACCAGAGTCATGCGCCAATGAGGGGTTGCAATTTGGGCATTGACAAAGGGAAGAAAATGGCTTCATTTTGGCAGTTCAGGGTCTGAAAAGGACCCAAAACAGAAGAATAGCTTTCGGATGGCCAGAGTACGTGTCCACCCTCCTAGTCCTGGCAAATTGAAATTCACTCCGCAAGACACAGATATGTTTTGCTGCTCCTCTTAGCTGCAGACATGCAGACGGACGGTATATCTGACGGTAGAATAGCCTCTTGGCTCATTTCTCCTGCGGACTCCCACCCTGGCATTCAAAAAGCCTGCTAGATTAGATAGAAAAACATACGTGAAAGAATTCAGCCTGGGGGCCTTTGATATAAAATTAAGGTTACTCCATGGTTTCTAAGGTGGAACGTGGGTCCATTTCTTCCCCTCATTCCCACCTCTGAAGATAATTATCTCCTTAAACCGTCTAACTCGACAGACCATACTCCAAAGGCATTTATGAGTTGTGTTTTTAATAGAGAGCCAGAAGATTTGCCCAATAAATTCCTCGCACAGAATTATACATCAGCTATTACAATCTGTTAATAGAATCCATTGTGCATATATTAAGAATCACCTTTTCATTAATGTTTCATATAAAAGATATGCAAACATTGCAACAGGGAGATGTAAGTGTTACGGGAATTTGTAGCTGACGCCTGGGATTGGTGAGCTCATAATCCAAGGTCAGCGTTCACGGTATCAGAACCTGTGTATTTCCAGGCTGAGTCACTCGTGAGCCACCTTTCAGTGAGTTCATTCTACAGTTCCTTTCGCCCAACCTAGTGTGAGAAAGATTAGCCACAAACACAAGGTTGCTGGTACCAGGGTACGCCCGATTGTGGTTCAAAAATAGAACAAATTTTGAGGAGGCTTTTACTGTGTACCCTGTATTGATGTGCTCAGCATAAGAAACAGAGAAGCATAATAGGATTTGTAGTTCAATAACATCTGGAGGGCTCCACTTGGGATTAGATCAATATCTTCCAAGTGCTCCCCCCCCCCAGGAGACCCAACTAGTAGCCACTTTGGAATCAGGTGCCACAGACACTTTGTGAGCATATAAGGTAGGCTAGCCTAGCAGTTCGGAAGCAAGAAAATGCAAGTAGATAAATGGGTACCACTTGGTTGGGAAAGGCAACAGTGTTCCATACACTCTGGTGTTTAGTAATGCCTGTCACATGACCACGGAAATGTCTGCAGATGCAGACAGCGCTGGCTTTTTGGCTGTAAACGGAGATGAGCACTGAACCCTAGAGTCGGATACGACTGGCTTTCGAGCAAAGGAAACTTTTAAAGTAGGGTTGCAAAGTTTGCCGTCCGCTTGCAAACACGCCTTGGCAAAGATCTGGAAAATGACTTATTTTGGGACCATAACTCTTGGCAATCGCCAAGAACATGGTAGTAACCCTGCTTGTCAGGGAATTCTGGACGTTTTGATGCAGAAAAAGAGGAGAAGATTCTCTGATCTTCTTGGGTTGGCCTCCAGTAGGATTAGAAGCATCGGTCTAGCTTTGGGTGCTTTCTTCCATGGATGCTTTCTTATTAATTCCTGTCGTAGGCAACGAGTCAGATATAAATATTAAACAGAGAAGAAACTAGAGGATTTGCTCTCCTTGACTGAGTTCCAACCAATAGAGATGACGTGGTGGATGAAGTGGAAGTAAGAGGAACTCGGGGGGGGGGGGGGGGAGAGAGACCGTGTTATATTGGAGTTTTTTATTGCAAAGGCAGCCCAAAGCAAAGTGTACGCTGGATTTTATGAAAGGCAGTTTTAATGAGAAGAGTGAAAAGTAAGGTCCCACAATGGGCTTTCATGCAGAGTAAAGGAGTCCAAGAAGGACCGGAAAAGGGGGAGGGGGTGTTCTTAAAAAGGAAATTCTAACTGCAAAGAATTTCAACAAGGAAAAAAAATGTGGGAAACGGCAAAAAGAAAAAGACCAATGGGGCTTTATGAAAATAACCTGGAAACAAAAAAAGGATATATAGAGGAAGTGGAAGGAAGATTAGGCTACAGAGAAAAGGTACAGACAGGTAGCCAAGAATTGATGGGGAGGCACTAGGAAGGCAAAAGCTATGAGCTGAGGTTAGCAATCCACTGGTTGCGGGTGTCTGTGGGATCTCAGTCACCCAGTTGGATTTGTCTCTACGCCGCCTTTCTCCCATACAAAGTATTCTTCATGAATGTAGTGTATATACTCGAGCATAAGCCTAGTTTTTAAGTCCCAAAAATGAGCCCCCAAAAGGGGAAACGGCTTATACTCGGGTCAATGACCACAAGGATCCCAAGACCGCATTGGATTGAGACATGCCAATAATTTAATTAATTTTACTATATTTTCATGTATTTTGATTATCGAAACTCACAGCTGATGCATTTCCCACCCTCGGCTTATACGGTCAATCTATTTCCCTGAGTTTTCGGGTCGAAATTAGGTACCTCGGCTTATATTCTGGTCGGCTTATACTCAAGTATATACGGTAAGTAACAAATGGAAGATCAAACAAAGACTACATTCTCAAGAGCTTCAAAATGAGGAAACTGAGGCTGTCATACTTTGGGTACCTCATAGAAAGGCAAGACTTGCTAAAAACAGAAACTAACACTGAGAAAAAGCAGGAAGAGAGGAAAACTAAAGATGAAATTGATTGGCCCCACAAAGGAAGCCACAGCCTAGAGTTTGCAAGATCTGAGCAGGGCAATTAATGACAGGACATTTTGGATGTCACTCATTCATAGGATTTTGTGTGTAATGCTTTATTTTTACAACTGATTTCAACTGTCTGGTTGGACATCCCGCTATGGTAATGGAGTAGACCGTACAGCCAGTGACTCAACGCCAAGTGTTGGGTGGTGGGAAATAGCCTGACTCCCTAAAGGGGCCAATGGCTACAGGCAGATGAGCCCCTTTAGGTGGGGCGAGGGTCCCCTTCAGTGGAGGAAATGCCAGTGGAAACCATCCTATTGGGCCCAACGGCAAAATTTGTGGAAGTGAAACCCTGGTTTCCAACAGTTATGGACGTGGAAGAGGCCATGCCAGATGGACCAGCTGTGAAGGTGCACCTTGATAATATCCTCCAGGCTGTGGGAGTCCATTGCAGTCCCGGTGTTAAATCCTGCATGTCTCATTTCATACACACTGCAGGAGATGGTTCCATGATCATAGTGTCACTTCATGGCAAGCTGGGATCCACCTTAAACAAATTCACACCAATGGCCTTTTTCCTGCTTCAGGGAAAAATATATTCTCATATACGAGTTGCTGCCGACAACGATTTCAACTGCACAGAAATCTGAACACCTTCATCTTCATAAAGGTAAAGGTCACACTTGCTCAAAAGCCAGTTGTGTCTGACTCTATGGTTCAGTGCTCATCTCTGTTTATATCAGGAGTTCTCAACCTTTTAAAGCCAGGACCCAGGTCATGCTCCTTTAGACAGCTTTGCTGGCTGGATGGCCATTTTGCCTTTTCTCCACCCCATGGCACTTCTTTGTGTTAGAGGCAGTGGGGGAACACATGAAATGGTGTCACGGTGCCGCATACGGCTCACAGGTTGAGAATCACTGGTTTATATCGTACACATCAACTTTTGCAGAAGTTGCCACTTTCCAAAATCTGTCTTGCCCCAACATGCTGTCCACTTTTGAACCCAAAGGACGTGGTAAATCAGTATCAGGAGATTTTTCTCTCTGGGCATGTATGTTCAATTAGCATTGACATTTAGTTTATCACGGTTAATTGCTAGATTACAACCAACTTGACATGCAAGATAACTGTGTTGTTGACACATTGAGGAAGTGTAATTGAGGTTGCAGGAGGGGGGAAATCTCCACAACTCTTCATCTACTGTGTTCTCTTTATCTAATTGAAAACAAAGAAAATATTATAAAGATGACATCTCACTTTAGTGCTGCCTGTCTTATCTGAAAATAGCTTTTTCTGACCTGAAATTCCTTGCCTAGTTCTGGATCGACTCACAAACTAAAAAAACAAAAATTTTAAGGGGGCTCTAAATTTCATAAAGGACTGACAGGTTGTGTGACAGGTTGATAAAAGATCAGAATAAGGCTGATAAGACCTGGGTTCACAACCATCATTGTCTGTGAAAACTCACCAGATGTTGCCAATGATAAATCACAGCTTGAACATCTTACATACCTTGAAAAACATAGTAGAGAAGGAATTCCGAACATTGTTATGGTGTGGGCCTGACCACACATCCCGGACAGATGACCCTAACCCTAACCCTAACCCTAACCCTAACCCTAACCCTAACCCTAACCCTAAACCCTAACCCCTAACCCTAACCCTAACCCCTACCCCTACCCCTAACCCACCACCCTCTGCAGCCCACTCAGCTCTACGCCCATTGCGTCTCCAGTGAGTCTTCTCTTCTGATTTAGTGTCCAAAATACTTTAGCTTCCTCTTCAATATTTGTCCTTCCAAGGAGCACGTGATGGCGTTGCAACCCCCCCCCCCCCAATGGTGTTGGGATTTAAGAAAAATGTTTTGGTAAGCTTGATGTGGTGTAGCAGGTGGTGAAGGTTACAGAACCAGCAGAGCAGTCAGGGTTGATTTCCTTTAGGATTGACTGATTTGATCTCCTGGCTGTCCAGGGGACTCTCAAGAGTCTCCTCCAGCACCACAGTTCAAAGGTACTTTGGACACTAAATCAGAAGAGAAGACTCACTCGAGAAGGCCTTGATATTGTGAAAAATTGAAGGCGAAAGGAGAAGGGGGCAGCAGAAGATGAGATGGCTAGATGGCATTGTTGATGCAATGGGAGTAGAGCTGAGCAGGCAGCAGAGGATGGTGGGGTGCCTGGCATGCAGTGGTCCATGGGGACGCAAAGTGTCAACTACTGTATGTGACTGAACAACAAGAAGAACATAGCTGAGGAACACAACCTCCTCTTTGTCATCTGGAGGACCCTGAATAGGCTGAGGGTTGGAGTCCCTAAATGCGAGACCAACATACTGAAGTGGGGACTGTGAATGTGGAGAGACACAGAGTCCGGGTCATCTACTGGTCTTCCGGAGACTGCCAGAAACATGCAGCAATGAAGACTTAATTTGGCCAATGACAAAGCCAAGCATGTGGCTTTATTTTGGCAGTCCAGGACATGACAAAAGAAGAAGTCTGGGGTGTCTCACTCTGACCACTCCAGCCTTGAGTGACATCGCTCGGAGTCCAGGCTCATAATGGAGTCTGGCCTCTTAATGGCATTGCCCTCATCTTCACTGACACACTCAAACCCGTTCACCATGTTCCCCCCCCCCCGAATATAAGACACTGTCTTATATTTTTAAAAACTCCAAAATATGCACAAGGTCTTATTTTCAGGGGATGTCTTATTTTTCCATGACGAAGAAGAATACAGTACACATTTATTGCTGATACAGTGGATCGCCAGGGCAAGATTTAGGTGAGTGCCTTATTTTCGGGGAGGCCCTTATATTTCCGAAGTGGGGGGAAATAGGGTGGGTGCCTTACTATACGAGGAGGTCCTATATTCGGGGAAACAGGGTAGCAGCAGGAACAGATCCACCTTGACAAGGTGCTAAAAAGTTCTAATTGACAAATTTCTCTGCTCCCTCCTGGGTGATCTGCTAAAGTGAACTCACTGGAGGACACCCAATTTCACAGAAAACCATTTCACATTTCTAATGCTGTGTAGTTGCACCTTTTATAGCCTCTGGTTACAGAGACCACCTCTGCATAGGATGTGAGGTAATGCTAAAGATCAGTTCAGAATAATACAAATGTGTAATGTGTCAGTACAAAATATTACAAATCAATCAATCAATCAAACTTTATTGCGGTCGATGACTAGTACAGTGAAAAGGGTTTAAGCGCATGAAATACCATCAAGACGCACCCCTGTAAACACATTCATTTGAATTAAAACAGAATAGCATAAAATCATTTTTTAAATTTATGCTACATTTGGGACAGGTATCTGGTTTAATAAGAATAAAACAGCACATAAAACAGTTTAAAAGTTATACTTGCCGTTATAATATAAGGCTAAAAATGTCTTTCTAAAAATGCACATAGAAGATACCAATTGCGTTAGTAGGATATAAACAGAAATACGTAATACAAATATGTTATGGATATAAAAAAAAGCAAGGGGGAAATCAAAGGTAAAGACAAAGAATTTTGGAACTACTTTTCCGACACAGACCCGCGCAATTGCGTCTGTTCTGTGGCTCTGCTTGAGGAGATGGTTAGGGGTGCAAAGGCATGATGGAGCCGCTGGGTTTCAAAACTCAACACTGAACCATTTATCCTTCCATAGCTCAGCCATTACATACAGACTGCCCACAGCTCCTGTTTATAATTCAAGGTAGCAGGGAGTCTCAAAAGCTGCTTTCAACATTGGATTTCATGAAGGGGGGCAGGAATGGTAAGCATGAAGCAGAAGAGACAGGAGCATGACAAAGAGTTTCAAAGGAGTGAAACAGTTTCAGCTGGTATTAAAAGCATTTCATTTCTTCAGCCGGTGCTTCATAACGGGGGAAGGACAATATTACCGAAGCACGCATTTAAGTGAGAACAACTCTCTTTGCACTTTAGAAGGGTATTAAGGGTGCCATTGGACAATGGGAAAGGATTATGTTTGATTGATTGCCCTGGAAAGGGTTACTTGTCTGGGAGGAATGTCCTTTAACGCAACCTGTCTGTCTGTCTGGGTAGCAAAGTAAATAAAAAGTTTTTTTAAAATTAGTCAAACAGGGAAAGTAACCCCTCAACACTGGGGGGGGGGGGGATAGCAAAATAACACACATGCACAAAAGCTTGCATACTGATTAGTCAGGCTGGTTCATGATCTGCCATGCGCTGCATGATAGCAATAGCTGCACTGCACAACGATTTTTGCTAATGGGAATAACACATGTGATTTACATGATATCGAGTGTGCTGATTCCAGATCTGATCTCAGAATCTCGCCTATCACGTACAGATTTTAGGTTATAGGCATGCTATCACTGTTCAAATGGTATTGGGTAATGTATTTTTACATGGGAACCTTGTAAGTTGCAGCTACCATTATGCGTGCTGCCGCCTCAGCTGAATCATGTCCCCTGGGGGCATGCATGTCCCAGCAGTGGATGGGCAGGTCTGGTCAGATCAGGAAGCTGACATCAGAAAAAAGGTATATATAAGGCGAGATGGACCAAGGACTTGTCTCTAGTGCGAAACCATCTTATTGGATAGTACAGCTTGGCCAGAGTGAGTCTGTTTTGAGCTAAAGATGAGTAGGTGCAGCTGTGTTAATAAACCGGACAATTTTTGCTACAATTGTGGCATATACACCCCGCGTGATCAATGCAAGAACCTATCAAAGTGGGTGAGATTTCCTAACTTAAGATCCTGACATCCTAAGCAGGATCGGAGTTCAGATTTGGATTCAGCGCACTTGATTTAGTCTAGGACACATGGGTTAGACCAAGCAGCAGACAATATTTATTTATTTATTGTGATGCAGTGTAGCAATTACACTTATATACCGCCAATGGGTGGTTCACAAAATAATTAGCACTTTGCCTCCAGCATGATGGGTGCTCATTTTAACAAACTGGGAAGGATGGAAGGTGAAGTCAACCTTGAGCCCCATCAGGATCAAACTCAAAATGTTTAGGCTACAGTACAGTAATTTAACCACTGCCATCAGAACTCATTTCACCTATTGAGAGTCATATTGTTGTTATGGTACCCTGTGAATTAGTTGTCATTTATATATTTCACCAATTGGCTCTAGAAAGTACCAGGCACCATAGTTCCCAGCGCACACCTGGGCTATTCAATCCATGCTACAAGTACTCCATAATGTAAGCTGTCTCCTTCTCTTGGCCACACTCTAGGACTGCTTCAGCCTCAAGTTTCATGAACTGCAACCCACTGGCATCTGTGGCAATGGGTAGGCTTCTTGGCACCACAAATCTCCTTGATCAGTGTCTTGTTCAGACCACCACGCATGACACAGCAGCCATGGAAGTCAACGTGACCAGAAAGTCATGGATGCATGCTAGCAACTTGCCAATTAGCTCTGCCCTTTGGTCCGGTTACCATTAGCTGGATGGTCGGCAAGCCAGGTTAGTTCGAGACCCGGGTACTGCATGACAGATTGAGGCTCCCATCTCTGTCCCAGCTATTGGGGACATGAAAGGATCCTCATTCGGGTGTCCCCTGCGCAGAGTCTCTCCAGCAAAAATCTTTTCAACCCAGAATAACTTCTGACACGAAGTTATTATTACCATTCTCTGTGCACGAATTCAAATCGGAAAGTGTCCTGTATTGGTTCCTGCTGCATTCAATTGACCTAGAAATTGCTGCCACTGAATTATACAACAGTGGCACATACCCAAACTCCTCTTCGGCAATCAAATTTCTCTTCTTCATAACTTTTTGTACTACTTAGGCTGCAACTGCACAGTCAAACACCATGGGATTTGTTACAGATGAATTCAAATTCTTAAACTGATCGTAGGATGCGAAGGCCAATTTGAATCAGTCTAGCACTTTTTTGTTCCCAAGATGGAGTTTTTTCACTACTGCTAGGGACTTCCCCCCCCAAGCTGGAACAATTCAAAGTCTTTTCTCCCTGTGTGGAACCCCATCCAGAGGCACAGCTTTTTGCGTTTGCTCCCATATATCAAACCCTTCCAACCATTGAAGGTTGTTCTGGTGTTAACATCTAGTATGTCGTGCTACATCGGTTAGGGGAGATTTTTCTTTCTTTTTCTCTCTACTAGTGCCACCGGTCTGGCCAGGTTATCTATACTATAGACCCGTGATGGTGAACCTTGACACTCCAGATGTTCTTGGACTTCAATTCCCAGAAGCCCAAGCACCCTGTGAATCCACACAAACGGGTTCATAGCAATTCATCTGGCCCGCGCTGCCTTCGTTGCTTGGGCTTCTGGGAATTGATGTCCAAGAACATTTGGAGTGCCAAGATTCACCATCATGGCTATAGACCCTACTGCCAATGACTCAACACTGAGCATCAAATGGCTGTTAACTAACCTGACAACCCTGAGGACGAACGGCCTTGGGTGCCTTGGGGAAGAGCAATGGTCCCCAAGTTGATTAAATCCCAATTGAGTCCATCTTGATGGAGGGCAGCAGCCTCATCAATAATGGCCTGGGGCTGAAGAAGACTTTGGGTGCCAGTGCTGTCTGCTTTTGCAGATGTTTCCATGGTCATGTGGCAGGTATGACAAAACACTGGAACACACAGAACGCTGTTTACCTTCCCAACATAGCGGCTCCTATTTATCTATTTGCAATTTCGTGCTTTCAAACACCTAGGTTGGCTGGAGCTGGAACAAAGACTCCATCATGCCGTATTCGGGTATCGAACTGCTGACCTGCCACCTTCCAGTCAGCGTCTCATCCACTTGAACCACTGCACATGTGTTATTTGGAGGGAGGGGGGGGGTCAAGCTAAACATTATTTCACTTCTGTGCTGTACTCAAGCAACCTCATAATCAATTATCCTAGATAGGGGCTGCAGTGGCTCAGTGGTTAAGAAGCTCGCCTTGTTAGCTGGAAGGCTGGCATGTTGGCAGTTTGAGACCCGGGTACTGCATGACGGATTGAGCAGCCATCTCTGTCCCAGCTCTTGGAGACATGAAAGGAGTCTCCTTTGGGCATTCCCTGAGCAGAGATTCATCTGCAAAAATCCTTTCAACCCAGACACGAAATTATGTTATACAGTATATAACGATCCGTGACAGCCCCACAAGTGGCCTTATGGGGAGGCTCCCGTACCATATAGCCTTCCTCTTCCATTACAAGTTGAGATGCCATGCAGCTGACAGAGACATAAGACCAAGCTTCCTCCCTTTTCTTTTTTCCTTCCTCAGGTTAATAAAACCTTTCCAGATGAAGAGATCAGTGATCTTGGGTGGTTTTGTGTGTGCTTTCTGGTTTGCCTGATGAAGACATCACCCACCTCTGTGTGTTTTATAAACAAAGCAGAATGCTTCCGGCAGCAAGACTTTGTCCCCCTGAGAATGTGTTTTTGTGGATGAATCCATCAGAACCACAAGATGTCCAAGAATGTAGCGTCTCCTTCTTTATCTTCTCCCAATGAAATGCACAATAGCTTCTCCCTGTAGGTTATTCTCCATCTCCCACCGAGCCTTTACAAGCAGCAGTGTAAATTGTTACTCTTTTTCGCCCACAATGGAGTTTGATGTGTCAGTTGCTCCACTAAGCAGAACTAATCTGGACAGATTAGGTGCCATTTTCATAAATCACGCTGAACTGCATTCTTCAGGCCAATTAAGTCCAGGGTAATCTCCACAGACAGGATCTTTCAGGGGTGGATTGAGGTTGTCAGGAGAGGAGAATGGGGCCGATCCATTGGATGGTCTGAGCACAACATGAAGATTACATTAGTAAAACAAACAAACTCATTAGGCCTGCAACAGAAATCTGTGGCAGGGAATACAACTATCTGAAATTCCAGCCACTCCATTACACTCCCTCCAGTTTCCCATATATAGTATCCCAGTCGAGCTACATGATGATCATTCCCACTGGAAGAACATTTACCAGTAGAGCTCTGCCCCCAGTGCACCCTAGTCAGGGCGTACCAGTAGAGGAAATTCCCCTAGGCCACGCCCACTTGGCCAGCCATGCCTACTTGCCAAGTCCATTGCTACAGCGCACATGCTCCATTGCTGAGCAGCTGGAGTTGTGGCAATGGAGGAGGTGGCGGCGGCAGTGCCTGCGCTGCCAGGCAGGCAGAGGAAGAGAGACCGGTTGCTAAAGAAGCCACAATGCCAGCTGGAAGGGAGGACTTAGGCGTCAGACTCCGAGGGGCGGCGGAGGGGGTGGGGAGCTTCGCACTGGGGAGCTCCTGTGGCTACTAGAGCCACACTGACATTTATCATCCTTCTTTGGGAGCCCTGATATTCCCCAAGCCTAACCATATACCATTTTAAACATGAGTAGCATGATTTTGGCTCCATAAACTATGATAACTAACCTGTTCAAGAACAAGAACAAGAACAAGAACAAGAACAAGAACAAGAACAAGAACAAGAACAAGAACAAGAACAAGAACAAGAACAAGAACAAGAACAAGAACAAGAACAAGAACAAGAACAAGAACAAGAACAAGAACAAGAACAAGAACAAGAACAAGAACAAGAACAAGAACAAGAACAAGAACAAGAACAAGAAATACAGACAACATGAAATAAAATTAAAGTGCTAAAGTGCTAAACTATTTTGAACAAAAGAAGGCTATTTCCTTCAACTTACCTTGGCTATTTCTTCTTCAGGTGCCATATCCGTTCTGAATATTGGCTATCATCATGGTGGTGGCTCGGTGGTTAAGAAGCTCACCTTGTTAGCTGGAACGTTGGCAACTCGGCAGTCCAAGATCAGAGTATTGTATGATAGAACGAGCGCCCGTCTCTGTTCCAGTTCCTGCCAATCTAGCAGTTCGAAAGCAAGAAATTGCAAGACGATCAATAGGGACCACTTAGGTGGGGGATAATCTTGGGGGTATAAAAGGAGCCTCATTCAGGATCCCCCTGAGAAGAGTTCCTCCAGCAAAAACCCTTTCAACCCAGAAAGCCACTTTGTGTGATTTTGTCATGATTTTTAAAATTCTCCGACCAGTTCTTCTGAGGACTTTTCACACCAATCTGTCAGGTTCTTTAGCCACGAAGTCCATCTACATCCAGTGACTCTCTTCCCAAGGATTTTCCCTTGCATAACAAGTTGGAGTATTCTATAAATATAGCAACACTGGGATAAGCAACATCTCACTATTTGGATCTTTGTAACCAGAGTTAGAGCTTTACTGCATAACAAATGTTGCATTTTTATGGAGGTGGATTTTGCTTTCTCTATTCATATTTTAATCTCTACCCTGGGATCCCACTTTTCATTTAACATACTCCCAAAATAGACAATTTTATCTACTCATTCGATTTCTTGTTTTTCTGCCACTAGTTTTCTGCCATGAGTTGGTGTTCGGCTTATAACAAGATAGCTAGTCTTCCAAACCATATTCTGTGCTTGAAGCAGTGGCGTAGCATGGAGGTGCACGCCCCGGGCGGCACTTTTTTGGGTTGGTAAAACATCACTTGGCTGTATGGGTGTTCTTGGACTTCAATTCCCAGAAGCCCTAGAGGCAGCTGCGGGGACGGACACTAGCGTCTTGGGCACCGTCCAAGGGACCGCTAATTTAGCTTACTCCCTGGGTGGCTGAAACCCACGCTACGCCACTGGCTTGAAGCTCTAACTCGGAGGTGTCCAACCTTGGCGCTCCAGGTGTTCGTGGACTTCGATTCCCAGAAGCCCTGATCAGCAAGTGTGCTGACTTGGGCTTCTGGGAATTGAGGTCCAAGAACATCTGGAGCACCAAGGTTGGACACCTCTTCTCTAGCCTGATCCAGCATCAACTGAATATCTGCAAGGTATGTAGCCAGCAACACTGTGTCAACTGGATGTTCGATGTTATTCTTGGCTGTTTACTAGATTATAACCTTAGAACAACAGAGCTAGAAAGGATCCTCATCTGATCCAACCCACATCAAGGAGCTGCAGTGGGGGAATTGAATTTCCAATCTCTGGTTCCGCAGCCAAACACCTACAGCATTTATGTTGTACACCTAGTAAAGCATAAATTGTATCCACTTAAATATTTCATTGATTGAATTTCACAAAGAGAATGTCCTGTATCCAAGCAGCCCCATTTTACTTTACATTTTACTTGAGGGGAACTTTGGTCTAAACATTTTACATCCTCCTGAACAGAATTCCAGCCATAGTTTTGTAGAACATTGCTGATATTTGGTGACAGTTTTCTGTTGCTTATCATTTGTGCGCTGTTCCTCCATTTTGACCCACATAGAAGAGAAGGAGGTGCTTGAGAGGAACCTTGCATGAAGCATAATGGTTAAGGAAACTGCAAGTTCCTAATGCAGGGATTCTCAACCTGTGGCACACAGACCAAATGAGGCCCATGGCACCGTTTTATGTGGGATCCCCACCACCTCCACCACACCAGGAAGTGCCATGAGTGGCAGGCAGGGCAAAATGGCTGTCCAGCCCCCAAAGGTGTCTGAGGGAGCGTGACTCGGCCCCTGGCTTTAAAAGGTTGAGAACTTGTACCCAGTGATGGGATGTCACCGGTTCCAGACGGATCTCTGGAACCGGTAAGACCAATCCCGGAGGGTTCTCCGTGAGGGGAAGTCCACTTTTGGGGCGTCTGGTTCCGGACGCCTGACCGAAAGAAAAAAAAAATTAAAATCGGAGCGAAAATGGCTCTAATTGACTGCGCATGCGCAGAAACTCAATCTGACGCATTGCACATGCGTCAGATTGAGTTTCTGCGCATGCGCAGTCAATTAGAGCCATTTTGCTCCGATGTTTAAAACATTTAGAACTTTCAGGGCAGCGGCGGCGGCAGCAGCCCTCTGAGGGGGGCGCCTCCCCGCGGCACGTTGAGGGCTGCCTCGGCCGTCCGCTGCTGACAAGCCCCATGCCCTGGGGACGCCCGGCGGGGTACACCGCTGCCGCCGCCTCCGCCGGGCGCCTGTGGGCCGGGTGCCTGCACCCGGCGTCCACAGCCGCCGCCCGCCGCCGCCGGAGCTGCCGCTGCCTGAATCCCTGTGGACTCCTTCTTGGGTCGGTCCCTTTTGAGCTCGGCTGCCGCGCGCTGCGGAGGAGGAAGCTGTAGGCGGCGGCGGTGCGGCATGGGGACGGCCCAGGGAGGCGCGGCAGCCGCGGCTGCCCGTCGCCCCTCGCCATGGCCGGAGCCGGGCTAAAAAGGTACCGGCCCAAGGAGGACGCCACAGGGGTGCAGGCAGCTCCGGCGGCGGCGGCGGCTGTGGACAGCAATCGGGGTGCCGGGTCCCAAGAAAGGTAAGCGAGGGGTTTTTATTTGGGGTGGGTGGGTAATTTATTTGTGTTTTGGGTGGGTGGTTGTTTTTATTTTATTTATTTATTTGAGTCTGGGTGGGTGGGCTGAGAGGGAGGGGTGTGTGTGTATGTTTATTTTTATTTTTTATTTATTTTTATTTTGGCCCCGCCCACAACGTCATGACGTCATGACGTCGGCCGTGACGTCATGACGTCATGCCATTGGCCACGCCCATGACGTCCGTGACGTCATGGCGTGGTAGTAGAATTTTTGTCATCCCATCACTGCTCGTACCCCTAATGCCTTGCAGCTCCCATTGAGCTTTCTCTGTATAGCCTCTTTCTCTATCTTCATGAAGATTTGTCATACTTAACAAAGACTTTATTATTCAGGTGTAAGTGATCCAAAACATTTGGAAAACTCTCTGTGTGTTGTAGTCCAACAAATAAGAAATCCCCATGCTCAATAGCACGTCATCCCAGTTTCCATGCGTACTCAGGAAAATACAAGCAAAACAGATTTTATTCCCCAATGCAAATCAATGAATGGGCTGAAGGTTTGGACTTTATGAATTTTTGAACTGGATCAGATGGGGTCCAAAACAGTCTTGAAGTGAGTCGAGCGCAAATCCAGATCCTGAACTGAATTAGGGACTGATGAGCAGTCATTGTTTTAACTCCTGTGATGGCGGGAGGAGTGGAAATCTTTGATTCCTCTCCTAAATTGCATTTGTTCTCAGCCTACACTGAATATTTTTAACACTGTTGTGTGCTTCCAGGGGAAGAAAGAAAAATGTTCAAGGAAACCCCTAAAGCAAGACAGCTTAATCTTCACAGCACCGTCTGTTTGTCATTCAGCTATTCCAGATCTCATTTCTTGTGGGCAGCCACCTCCTATCTCTGCAATATGTTAACCATCAAAACAAATAAATAGATAACACACAGCAAGCAAGCTGCACCAGGGACATTGATTTCATATAATGCACCATTTATTTTCAATTATCGTGGCATTTTCCCTTCCTCCTCTTTCTCCTCCTCAGCCCCCAGCCTCCCACCCCTTCTCTTCCAACACACTTGGCAGCTCGGCAATGTAAAGTTTGAAGAGTTGTAGAGCAGCTGGAGCTGTCTCTGCGAAAAGCAAAGCCATAGAAAGGCAAAAGCGGAGGTGGCATAGATTTTTATTGCTGAGACTATTAAAATGTCACCGGGGAAGACAACAGGACGGCTGTGAGCCATCACGACTTGCTTATTCTTGAGGCCTCGCTGCCTCTTCAGATCTCCTTGCAGTGTTGTTGTGATTTTAAAAACTGAACAAACAAACAGCACCGCAAAGTGTTAGCATGAGTGTAAAGAATCCATCCATCCCATTACCTGGAGTTCACAGGGAGCAATGGTTGTGGCTCATGTTGGGTCAGATGTGGATAGGGTTGCCATATGTCCTGGTTTTCCAGGATTTTCTTGGACTCAAGCTGTCCCAGCCGGTTCAAGAAAAAACATGTAAAAGTCCCAGATTTTTAAATTTGAACAAAGGAAGCAGGATCACCCCTCAGCAAAGGATTTTTGCAAAGAGTTAATTCACTGCCTCCCTGCCTTTCTTTCAATTGAAAGTGGCAAAGGCAAAACAGCACCCTGAGAAGCCTGCTGGGGAGGAGAAACACTTCCAAGCAAGATAATTGAAAGAAAGGCATGGAGGCAGTGAAATAACTCTTTGCAAAAATCACTTGGCTCATCTTTGGAGGACAAGGAGTCGTCCTCAGCCCTTTCCCTCAAAAGCCAGGAGGGAGCAAGAAATACCCATATCTAAAAAGCCATACCACCATACACTGGGATGGAGGATTTCTTCTTCATGTGACCACAAAGGGTTAATTGCATAGGGTCGGTAAACCCTGTCTGCCCTGGAAAGGAATTCTGCGGGGTCTTAGAGCCACAGTCTCTCTGATAGCCCTGTCCAACGCATGCTCAGTTTGAAGAATGCAATGACGTCACATGGCTGTCCTGGTTTGGTGGGAGAGAATTATGGCAACCCTAGACGTGGAAGGGACTGAGCACCAAGAATGAATGGGTTCTGGTCTTCAGTCTTGGGTTTTTGGGTCCAAAGGCTATGAAGCCCAAAGAGTCATTGTGTGGAGTAGTGGCAACAACAGGAGTCAATTTCTGAAGTGGTAGCCATGTTAGTCTGCGCAAACATATCAGAGAGTAAACAAAACAAAAAAGACAAAAAAATGTTGTGGTACCTTAAAGACTAAGTGCTGTATTTCAATGTTTGCTTTCATGGATCAAGCCCACTTCATCAGACATAAGAGCGAGTTTTCATGGGGGACTGCAGGGACTAGAGTGGCTCAAGCGGTTAAGATGTTGAACTCGACAACCGGAAGGTCGGAGTTCAATTCCAGAGTACTGCACAACGGAGTGAGCTCCTGTCTCTGTCCAAGCTCCTGCCAAACTAGCAGTTAGAAAGCAAGAAATTGCAAGTAGATAAATAGGGACCACTGTAGAAAACAATTATTTTAGCAACATATATGAACTGTATTGTATTGATTCAATTTATGCTTTCAGTGGACGTATGGGAAACATCCTGATAACAGTTTGACAGCTTACACAATGGTGGGAACTGTTAATGAGAAAATGATGGCCTAGGACTTTGTATGATTTCTGAAACCTATATTAGATTGCAATTCCTTACCCAATTTGCGCATTGACTCAGGCATCTGAAGTCTATGCGACCAGCTTTTATTATGGCCAAAATAAAGAGCTGTCTTGCCTAAACCTCTGTCTAGAATGTTATTGGGAATATTTCTGGATCTAAAATAAGCCCCAACACCACTTTGGTGGGGAGGTTAACAATGTTCCATGCACTCCGATTTTGAGGCATGCCTGCCACATGTCCACGGAAACGTCTGCAGATGCAGACAGTGCTGGCTCTTTGGTTAGCAACAGAGATGAGCACTGAACCCTAGAGTCGGATATGACTGGCTTTCGAACAAGGGCGACCTTTCCTGTGAGGAGGAAAAGCCAGGTGGCTTTGGGCGGTGTGGCTATCTCAGTTCGCAAACCACCTGCCGCCACCCTCAATTTGCAGCCTGAAATTGTTACCTCGCTCTCCCTAACGCTCCGCCTGGCCTTGGAGCCATGGACAGTGGGCAAAAGGCAGCTCTCTGCCTGCAGTGTGACTGCAGCAAAAGGGAGTCATATTTACTTCCCTTTCTTTCAGATGCTAGCTACAGAAGCAGGGATACCAGCCTGCATGTGGAATCCAAGCTGAGGATGGAGTCAGGTGGAGGAGGTGGTGGTGGGGAGGGTGGTGCAGGCGGATGCCGACAAACCTCAGTGAGTACTAATTACTTCTGGCATTATCTCTGCCGGCAGATAAGGTTTTCATTTAATAAACTTGAGGGTGGCAACCCTCGGTGCCAAGTGAGATCTGCAAATTTGCAGAGACAACTCGACAGCCGGCAGATCAGGCGGAGGGGGCAATTAGGTGAGGGACAAGAAGCGGTGGCCGCCATCGTGTGAATGTTGGGGGAGCTAATTAGCTCCGCTGTTGGTCCCTGAACAGCCTCCTTCCTCAGGCTGCCTCATAATTCTTGACATATTGGAAATGCAATCATTGTGTACACAAGGCCTTCTTCTCCTCCTCCTCTTCTCTTCTTTCTCTTTAAAAGAACCAAATTGTACATACTTAATTGGAAAGAGATAAACCACAAAAGCCGGAGCATTAAGGAACTTGGGTTACTCGGCGCACAGATCTCTTTGCCAGCTGGTATAAGGGGAGAGGCATTTGTGTCCAGCGCAGCGTTTCCGAAACGTATTCTATCATGGAATGCCTAAATTTTAATGGAACACTTTGGTTTTTGTCATAGATTTTTCAGGTTTTTCAGACTAGAGCAGGGGTTCGCAACCTACGGCCTGCAGGCTGGACCTCCCCCCCCACATGGTGGCAACCCCAGAAATGGAAGTGGATGCAACCATAAATGTACCTGCCGCGGTTTACGGCAGAGTTCAGGATAGTATATCAGTGATGGTGAACTTTGGTGCTCAAGATATTCTTGAACTTCAATTCCCAGAAGCCCTGATCAGCAGGAGTGCTGAGTTGGGCTTCTGGGAATTGAAGTCCAAGAACACCTGGAGTGCCAAGGTTGGCCATCACTGGTCTATATCTAGCAGCTTTTAATCAGTTCCTGACAATACACAATAATTCATCTATGTGAATGACTCACAGCAATAGCCGTTCAAGGATAAAGCTTTGATGAGGTAGCTGGAGAACTTACTGGAGAACTTGAAGAATTAGGACAGTATTATAACATAAACAATTTGAAGACTAATCGAAGCAAGACTCAAGTGAGTGCTTTCTACCTTCAAAACCAAGAGGCAAGGGTTGAGTTGATGTCACATTGCAAGGGAACCAACTACAGCATCCAAAATACCTCAGTATGACGTTCTCTTTTAAGCACCACTGCCTAAATGCCAAAGCTAAAGTTATTACGAGGAGCAACATCATCAGGAAACTCACCAACTACAAATGGGGGAACTCAACCATCCACTCTGCGCACATCAGCTTGGCTCTCAGTGTCTCTGCACCACAGTATGCTTCTCCATCAGGGAGTGCATTCACATGTGAAAAACAGGTTGACACTGCTGTTAATGAAGCCGTGCCTCAAACCTACACCTCACCTAAAATAAGGTGAGATGTAGAAGTCAGTGCAGAGAGAACTAAACAAGAGAATGACCCTCAACATCTCCTGAATGGACATGTGCCTCAAGTCCGTCAGCTCAGATCCAGAAATAGCTTTATGGAAAGAACAAACGTTCTTGAGGGTTGGCAAGTGCAAATCCAGATTAGAAGATGGAGGAAGAAGCTCATTGGACAAGGAACAACATTAAAGGAGGAAATGGCTGAGAAACTCAGCCTTCCCTACATCACTTGGGAGGACCCTGAATAGGCTGAAGGTGGGAGCCCTTAAATGGAACACCAACAGGCTCAAGTGGAGGCTAATAGTGGACAACAACATACTGTTGAATGTGGAGAGATCCAGAATCCAGCTCATTTACTGGTCTGCCGATGACTGCCAGAAACACACAACAACAAAGACTTAATTTGGCCAACGACAAAGCCAATAAAATGGCTTTGTTTTGGCAGTCCATGGTATTGATCTTCAACAGAAGAGCTTGGTTTTATCCAAGCGGTTTTCTTTTCATTGTAAGCCCATCCTTGGACATCCTTGTTTCAAAACAGACAAAGGGGTCAAAACCATCGCAACCCTCCCAGGTTAGTTTAATTCCTACTCAGACATTTTGGGAACGCTGACCTCACTGCTCTAAAGTTATCACAAGAGGGCCGGGGTGGGAGTAAATAAAGCAAGAAAGATTCAAAAGCAGACAAAATGTTGAGAATAGTGAATGCGGAGGGATTCCCAGTTGATACCAAAATGTGAGAATAAAGTGGAATTGTTCTCGGGTGAGGAGTCAGAAAATATATTCATAAAAAACAGTCAAACCCTATGTAGGTCAACACCTTATTTTTGGAAACCTCCTTTCTTCTGCCTTCTCCATTTTCTTTCATGCTGCATTCTCCTTCCCGTCTTTACAAATCTTTCAGTAAATAGATTGTTAAGGAATTGCTAAAAGATTGTTCTTTTGGTGTTACAGGTGTTGACCGACCAATTTCACTACAATAATGTCCTTTAAGACATTAACCATGTATTTATCAGGTGTACAGTGAGTGGTATAGCTGAAGCGCTTAGTGTACTGTTGATCACCAGACAGAAATTTGATAAATAATTAGATTTGGGAGACTATGTGTTCATTGTGAGTCTTCATACTCGGCCCTGCAATGAAGAAGGTTCAAAATTGCATCCATCTGGAGCAGACCATATCAATAAATCCGTAGCAGGTCTTTTGTCCAGTTAATAGCTCATAACTTCTCAACCATGACCAGCCCATTCTCTAACACTTTGCATCACAAGAAGAGTAACTGCAGCAATACACTATTCCTGGGGAAATCCACTTTTTCTTCCATGTGATATAAGGTTTATGTCAAGTTCTGAAGAAAAAAATAGGATGGAGGGGAGAAAGATAAGATAGAGAGCAGTTTTTAAATTGGTACAGTGTTTTTATTTTATTCTTTATTTTATTTTGTTTTGTTTATTTTGTTGTTTTCTAAGATAGTCCCAGTTACTCAAAAATTAAAGAGTTTCAGATTTGGAAACTGTGGTTCCATTGCATTACAGTGTATGGTGTCTTCTACCTCTAATCCTTTCTGTCTGGGATAGGTATGGCTAAACTACGGCCTGTGGGCCAGACCTGGCCCACAGTGCCCTTGCCACTACCGGAAGAAGTAAAATGCACCCACTCATGTGTATAACATTGCTGTAAATGCACCTGTGGCTGTCGTAAACACGTTTACGACAGCCACAGATGCGTTTTACAGTGGGGAGGCACCACATGACCAGCTGACTCAACCGCGTGACGAGCCCATGGCACGAAAAGTTTGGCCACCTCTGGTCTGGGGAATAAAATCACCATCTGTTCTCTAAGCAATGTAAGTATTTCCTCCTCTTATAACATTTTCTTTCCAGGTACACAAATCTTTCACAGCCATCTGCCGGAGAAATCAGACAAAGAAACCAAAGGCTATATTACCGATCAGAAAACAAGACCAAGCAAAAATGTTAAATGTGGATTAAAAACAGATTCCTGCTGGACTAAATCCAGTGATGGCAAACCTTGGCACTCCGGGTGTTCTTGGACTTCAATTCCCAGAAGCCCAAGTCAACCACCACTGAAATAGGCAGTCTTTTGCTCCTTAGGGGGTCCCTGCCTCTAATGTCACATGAATGGTTTCATCTTTTTTTACCTTCACCCCATGCAAAAGAGGATCTCTGTGAAATTGCATTTGTTAAAGAATACGTGCAAGGATGCGAAATTGGAAATGTGATTTAACAGAAAAGGCCGCAAACATTTTACACCGGACAAACTGCTCAGTCTTTGTGCAAAATAATAAGTAGATACAAAACTGGCATTAGACACTGGTGGAAGAACAATGAAGTCTTGACTCTGCCTCTGGCTTCAAGGCTAGTGTTCTTGAACAAAAGGACTTTAGAGAGAGATTCAAACTACAGAACAGGAACACCTCTAGACTAAGGTTCAGATCTATCTTGGCTTGAGTAAAGATAAGAGCTTTTTATCTCATTACATATATTAATTCGTTAACCCATGGTGAGATATTTAAGGAAAGTTTTTACCAGTTCCACACTCCCACGTGAGTTTCCAAGGGCACGCTGGGATTTGAACCTTTGGAAAACTAAATGTGAAATAGATAAGAAGTGTGAAGGGGATGAGGGCCCCGGTGGCACAGTAGTCAAGCTGCTGTACTGCAGGCAAAACCCGCTGACTTTGTGAGTTCGATCCTAACAGGACTCAAGGTTGACTAAGCCTTCCAGCCTTCCAAGGTCGGTAAAATGAGGACTCAACATTTTTGGGACATAATGCTTGTGACCTGCCCAGAGAGTTCTCTAAGCACAATGGGGCGGTAAAGGTAAATGTTTCCTTTGCTCGAAAGCTAGTCGTATCCAACTCTAGGGTTCAGTGCTCATCTCTGTTTCAAATCCGAAGAGCCAGTGCTGTCTGCTTCTGCAGACGTTTCCATGATCATGTGGCAGGCATGACTAGACACCGGAGCGCACAGAACGCTGTTTACCTTCCCACCAAAGTGGTCCCTATTTAGGTAAATACTTGCAATTTTTTTGCTTTTGAACTAGTAGGTTGGCAGGAACTGGGACAGAGACAGGAGCTCATTCTGTCCTGCAGTACTTGGGAATCGAACTGCTGACCTGCCGCCTTCCAGTCAGCATCTTAGTCACTTGAGCCACTGCAGTCCTATGGGTAAGTGTAATTGTTATTGATATTGCTATATTGGTCAACAAGAAAGGGGAACCCAGAAGACTAATCTTCGTTTCTCTAATTGCTGTTCCGGGAGTTTAGAAGCCCACCTGTAGAAACGGTCACTCAAAGGCATGAAAAACATGCGCAGATGGCAAATGTTTCCTGGGAGAAATTGGTGCATGAGCCAGTAGAAAGCAAGCAGGATCTATCATCGCTAATTATTTGTTCTTAATTGTCAGGAAAGGGGCGGATTGATTAAAGGCATCGCCGCGACAACGTGAAAATTTTCCAAAGTCGAGAACAGCAGTCAATGGAAAGTTCTTACCTTTTCATAAATCCACGGGCTGTTAATTATCTAAACACAGGTCCCTTGGAGCTGCCTGAGTGAAGATTAATTAGTTTTCAAAATAATAGCTAACCTGATGCCAGAAAGGGATTGGGGGCTTCGAAAATAATGGATGAAAATTAGCCAGCCTGTTTCTTCATTTCTCTTTGTGGGGCTGTGCGAGGAATTAGTCTCTGTTGTCTTGGCACCGAGAGGCCATTAATCACACGGGCATATGGCTCTTCCCAAAGACTGTAACGGCAACAGAGGCGATGACAAAAACTTTTCATGGATGGAAGAATGCCTCGGGCTCATTTGTAGAGCCATGAAGCCCCTTTTCCCCACGTCACCAGAACGAGGCACAAGTCAAGGCATCAAGATTTTTGCTGTCCTGTTGTAGCCTGTAAGTAAGCGGTTCCCAACCTTTTCGCACCCTTTTCGTGACCTGGGCCAGACCACACACCCCGGACAGCTGAGCGAGCCAGTCATGTGGTTCGACCCACCGTAAACACTGCTGTAATATGTGTCCGCGGCCGTCGTAAATGCATTTAGGACAGCTGTGGGTGCATTTATGACAGCATTTATGGCCCCATCCATCCAAGTTTTGAAATAAAGTAGTCCTAATTTGGGTGCAATGCAGGGCCAGCCCTGCTATAAGTGTTGTAGGTCTGTCCTATAGTTTTGAAAGCTTTCCCCCCAATTTTCCCCAAAAGAGTAAATTCAAATGCCAAACTACTTCATCAGGCAAGATTAACTCATCAGAGTTGTCGTTGTCGTTGTTGTTGAGTCGCACAGTCGATTCCGACCCTTTGTGACCCCATGGACCATTGCCCGCCAGGCACCCCTGTCCTCCACCATCCTCCTCAACCCACCCAGCTCTGTGCCCATTGTGTCTACAATACCATCTAGCCATCTCATCTTTGGCTGTCCCCTTATTCTTTCACCCACCACCCTTCCCAGCATCAAGGCTTTCTCAAGTGAATCTGCTCTTCTCATCATATAGGTTTGACTTGGTGATACGTATCCCCCTCTCCCCAAGACCTCCAAATTAGGGTCTCCAAAGTCAATCTAAGATATTGGACTGGATCATCATGTCTGTGTCTTCAAAAAACTGTCGAATGATGCTTTAATTCAGACTTAATCCTGCTCGTAGCTAGGCTTAGGTTGCGAAGAGGAAACGCCGCATGTTATGTTCCCATGACTCATCATGTGTTTTCTTATTGCTAAGACCTCTGTAGGGCCATTCAATCAAATAATCAGGGTCCAATAAATAAATAAATAAATAAATATATGCCATATATAGTTACCAATGGTTTCATTTTGCTTGCATTATGATAGTTTATTCCTGTCATAATGCAAGCAACCATCACCTCCACTCCCCACGTGCGTCATCACAATGTTACCTGCCCTTCTAGGTCATAATACAACTGCTCTATAAAATGCCCCCACTTCCTGACTCCAGAAGCATTTCTCAGCCAATGGCCAAGGCCCATGGTTCAGCTTTTGAGCCTCTAAAATCTGCCACTCTATACTGAGTAGAGAATGTGGGCTGAAGTAAACTTGATTAGGATAGGACACTGATGCCCATCTGTGGCATCCCCAAAACCAGCTCTACAGAGCTGAGTTTTCAGACAGTGCAGGGAGGTGAAGATAAGTTGTGGGGCAGCAGCTCAGAGTTGAATCTCTCTGTTAAGTCTTAGCTTGAGAACTTCAGTTGCTGCTTGAAAGCTTAGATTTAGGGCTTAACCAGACTGTCCTGGCTTTGCTAGGAGAGAGCAGGAGACGTTAAAAGTTGCCCATTCCTGTCCTCCTTAAAGAATTTGCAAGGCCGTGGCCACCTAAGTAAACCTGGGCTGGCCTTGCCAATTAGATTGTACAAGATCTTTAGTACTTCTTAAAATAGGGCCTGAGATTTGCTAGGCATTACGTAAGAGGCAAGCCAGAGAGGGTAGGACAGTTTGGCGACCCTGAAGAAGATGCTTGCGACTACTTAGGTAAGTATCCTCAGGTAAGTATCTCCTTTTCCTTTTAGAAGCTGAGCCTCATCAATGCCAGAGCAGCGCAGACAAGGACCCATGGCTGGCAGACGGAGACGGAGAAGGAGTTCGTCACTCTGCAATCCTCTAAGGAGGACCTAGGCCCGCTCACCCAGAGTTTAACCAGACAGTGCAGGCTTGGCCGGTTGCCCCAGTTGGAGCCGAGAAGGAATTTTCCCTGCAGAACCCAAGTTTGGTCCATGGGGAGGATGCAGGTTTTCGCCTTCTCTACACTGCCTTCCACTCAGGCCGCTGCATCTTGAACAGCACCTGAGGAGGAGTTAAAATGGGTGGGTCTCTTTTCTTCCTTAATAAAACTTAAATATAAGTTAATCTACTGTTGTGTTGTCTTTGTTTTGGAGTCTGGGGTCAATTCTTCCTTTCTAATGTGTGCCTAGGATTCCAGTGGGGGACAGTGCCCAGAGTGTGGAAAAGTTCCTTTTTTAAAAAAAATTGTAATTTCCTTGCGTCCCCCAGCCAACATATAAATTGAATATAATAATAATAATAAATAACATGTCATGGGAGTTTTCTGCCCTCATTAACATTCAGTTGGTGATGACACAATTGTGTGGGACCTAAGAAGACATGGACTCATTATCTCAACAAGGATGTATCTTTTGCCCTTGGCTTATGCAACGTTCAACTTCAAGATAGTGAGGGTCACTACATCAACATCAGGGACAATGGGAATGCTGTCAGACATGACTCAACAATAGACCCATGGCTGAAAAGTGCTCAAATCAACCTGTGACTGGACTGCTACCTACCCAGTTTAGATATTAAGGTCATTGAACTAATAGGACCTCATTCACTCATTGATTTGGTGACATTGAAATTTGGTCTTGAAGATTAAAGCAATGTTTCATTGTTTGAGTATGTAGCACTAAAAACCTATGGTGGTAATAACTGAGACATATATTCAATTGCTAGCTAAAGTACACTCACTGAATGAGGAAATGGTAAATCAACATGTTTTGGCCGTGCCACACTCAAGCATCTCTAAAATCCTTATCTCCCACCACCCCATCAGTGACATATGATTCTTAATATCCAAAAAGTGAACTATTAATGTGGAAGAAGCTTAAAAGGTCATTAACTTGGTCTAAACAAGCTTTGAATTGTCCCCCTGGGTGGGTGGGTGTCCCACGTTGGGAACCACAGAGCTAGATAGAGGTAGTATTATCTGCCTTCAGGTCAGATTTCCTGACCCAAAGTAAGTGAGGTATTTAAGGAGTGGTTTCATCAGTTCCATACTTCTGATGAAGTTTCTATAGCTGAGGAGTGATTTGAACTCAGGCCTCTTGAGTCCAAGCCCGTTACTCTGTCCATTGTACCTGACTGGTTACCACAATGTTTTGGTAAAACAACACATTTTAATTCCCTTGATTTAATAACTCTAATTAAGGCTAACAAATAGATTTAAGCTATTGTTTATCACATATCAGCCTAAAAACAAGGAAGAGATGAAAGGTCGTGTTTAGCCTTGAGAAAAGGAGGTTGAGAGAGGATAGGATGATGCCTGGAAGATAATTATCATAAAGAGGCAGGGAGGTCTCTGTTCTCTATCATTCCAGAATGCAGGACACGTAATAATTGGCTTAAACTAAAGGAAAGCCAGATATAGGCTGAATATCAAGAAAAATGTCTAACAGTCAGGGCAGTACCAACTGCCTTGAGAGGCGGTGAGCGCTCCAACACTGGAAGCATTCAAGAGAGAATTGGACAACCCTCAGATCTGCTTTGATTCAGATTCCTGCATTGAGCAGGGGGTTGGACTGGATGGCATCATGGGACCCCTTCCAATTCAGTGATTCTGTGATTCTATTAGTCTATGAAGTGTCTAGCCAGACACCCCGCTATGGTAATGGAGTAGACCGTACAGCCAGCGGCTCAACGCCAAGTGTTGGGCGGTGGTAAACAACCTGACTCCCTAAATGTCACTGTGAACCATCATACTGAGCCGAGGAGGAACCCCTTCACTATTCTGATTCCCAATGGTCATGGAGGCAGAAGAGGCCATGGCAGGTGGACTGGCTGTGAAGGTGCACATTAATATCCTCAAGTCTGCGGCAGTCCATTGCAGTCCTGGTGTTAAATCCTGCATGTCTCATTTCATATGTGGTGCAGGAGATGGCTCCATGATCATAGTGTGTGGGTCAGTTCATGGCAAGCTGGGATCCACCTTAAACAAATTTCATGCCGATGGCAATTTTTATTTATGTATTGAATTTCCATTCCACCCTACTCACCAGGGCGACTCAGGGCAGATTACAAACACATCATATAAAAACATACAAAATCACAAATTCCAATACAATTTAAAAATCTAAACACAATTTAAAACAACTTCTTATTCCTTCATAAAATAGAGAGAGGGTGGATATAAGGTATTAAATAAGCCAGTGGGGAGGGGTCAATAAACCATCACTACCCTTCACTTGTCCCACCAGCCAGGTCTTCACACCCTTCTTAAAGGCCAATAGCTCCGTCTGGAGATGCAGCTTTAAGGGCAGGTGGTTCCAAAGGGATGGAGCAGACATGGAAAAGGCCTTCCGTCTAGTGCCAAAGAGGCAAGCTTCCTTAGCTGATGGAACCACTAGGGAGCCCCTCCGGCCCACTCTGGTGGGACGGACAGATAACCTTGGGGAGAGGCGGTGTCAAGTATCCTGGCCCAGTACCATATAAGGCTTCTTTCACACATCCATCAACTGTAAAACAATTTAGGGGGGAAATGTATATTTGGGTATGAGTAGCAGCCGGCGGATGATTATTCTGTGACATAACCAACACCAGAGATAATGGTATGGCAACTCAAATGACTCAAGAGCAGACCACCAGCAGAAAGGTGGTCAGTCTGATGTACTTACTTGCTCCTTTAAAATATTTAAGCCTATATCCAATCAGTAGTCCAGTATTAAGTACACCCACAAAATCAATTGTCTATTGGTAAGTTAACGCTTAAATACATTCAGTTGATTTAATAGATTTGCCTTACATGAGGTTACCAACTGCATTCAAGTCTGGGTTATTAACCATTGCATTTAACCAACTGGCAGTACTAATTAATGTGACTGAACAATTCTGCCTTTTCAAATATTTCTCTGTTCCGTTACATAAATCTGAATCTCAGATCCATGTGATATCCACATAAAATGCACCATTTAGGACAGGCTTAATATGGAAATTAAAAAAACAATAATTGGTTGTTTGCACGTAGAAGGATTTCTTTCCCATTTCAGTATCAAAATTAATAGAACATGGTTATTGCCGTTAAATAGAGACATGGCTTATTTTTATTGCACTCCCAGGCTGCCTGAGCGAACTCTGGATGGTGTAGAATACTTTAGAAATATGAAACAAGTAATAAATAGTGACTAGAGGCAACAAATAGTAAAATAAAGATAAAACCAGCAACAAGCACATAGTAATTAATGCATATTAAACCAATTAAATCGTTGTTACTCCTTTTTTTTCTCAATACCATTACATTAAGGAACCACAATAATCATAATTTAACTTATAGCATTACTTTTAAAGCACATTCTTGCCTTTGGGTGCTCAGGTCTGACTTTTAAAATCTGTGGATTGGATTGGAGCTTCATTTAGGGACAAAGGTATGGTTCCATTGAGAAGATGGCTCGTTTCTGTTGTGGTTTGTTTTGAAGCCTTAATAACACTTGAAACCAACTGAGATCATAATGATAGCTCAAATCAAATCAGATCTTTATTGCAGTCCAAGACTAGCATAAAACAGGGAAGGGAACAGAAGTTGACATGAGGGTCCTTAAAATATATCAAGAGACAAAAGTTAAGATGAGGGTGCTTAAAAAGCATTTCTGCTCAGAGTTAAGGAGGTGTAAAATTAGTACCGTACATAGATCAATAATGTTACAACTATTACTAAGCCTGTGATGTGGCACTAGTAGTTTATTTAGATTGGAGGAGGAGGAGAAGAAGGGGTTTTGCTCATCTCCATTTACAGCCAAAGAGCCAGCGCTTGTCTGGTCATGTGGCAGGCATGACTAGACAGTGAGGCACATGGAATGCTGTTACCATCACTCCACCTAAAGCAGCTCATCCGCCCATAGCTGTTGGCCCCTTGAGGGAATCAAGTTATTTACCACTGTCCAACACTCAGCTTTGAGGCGCCTGTTTTATAAGCAGAATAAATCCTGCATTGAACAGGGGGTTCGACTAAAAGGCCCCTTCCAACTCAGTGAATCTATGATTCTATTATTCTACAGGGTGGCCTGTAAATCCCTATTTAATCTTTCTCTAAATTTGCCACTTATTGTATCCAGAGTGTCACCAGTATTCTTGTGCTCATGTACCCACATACTTGTCACAATACATTCTTCAAGTGTAAATGAGCTTAAATCAGCCATATTTTTAGGGGGGAGGGAGAGAAACAAAATTATAATACATATAGATGGGTAGGGATTTACGGGCCACCCTGTAGTTTATTTAACTAAATACACGAGTGCCTAGGATAACGTTATAACTTGGTTCCACAAGTCATAACGTTATCCGATTTTTAACGTGTGATGCATTGATTGCACAACTTTAAAAGAAAAGCCCTGTTCCCTTTCCGAAGAGGAAGGGGCAATCCAGTTTGCTTGGGGATGGAAAGTGCCCTGCCTTCCCAACAAACCGGTGGTCCCAGCATGGGATCGCCCTTTGCTTGCGAAGGGAATGCGGTTTCTGACGTCCCCCGACCTCTCTTGGGTGCTGCTACAAGGTGAAATGCCAGGTTCGTCGGCTGCAGATTTTGCCTTGTAGCAGTGCCCGGGTAGGTCAGGAGATGTTGGAAACAACACGGATCGGGTCCCCCGACCTCCCCGGAAGTGGCAGGGGCAGCAGAGAGCTTCCCCTCCCCATGCATTTGTCTCCCCAGGCATTCAATATTCCACCACATTTTATCATCTAAAAAATCTAATAGGCATTCCCCACATCTCCACATCCTAGTGACTAATAAAAATGTTGAAGAGCACCTGATCCCTCCTCCCAGTTTGATAAAAACTTTCTCTTCTGGTTTCATAGCCAGGATTAAGGTGGCTTTTCACACTTGACTGCTGCTCCTACTGTTGATTAATAACTCCCTGTCTACAGGACAAGCCAAGCGGCTGCTTCTGACATCTCCCTCTTAGATTTCGGTGGCGATTTTTCATCATTTGCGAAGGATATGGGTTAGGCTTGACCAGAAGCAATGAGGATAGAAGCTTCACTGGATTTACGAATGCCCCCCCCCCCGCATACACTATTACACACACAACATCTTTCTGACCATGCTGAGACATGAAACTCATTCATCTCGCCTTCCTTTTTGTGTCCTAAGGGAGTTATTTTCTCCCTGCCACAGTTGACATAGGCACACCTGTTACAAGTCTATGCTCTTTGTGTGGGACCCTAAAGGAGCAAAATCAATCATCAACCAAAGGGTATGTGGTCTTCTGCAGAAATCTTCACTTTTATGAGTGTAATATAAACATAAATTAGAGCAAGAGCACGGGTGTGCTGGCCACATGGGAGGGCACTGGACAAGGGTGGGGGTGGCGACCAAGGGATGGGGGGAGAAGGCTGCCCCTCGCTTGCTCCACCTGGCATGTGGCACTTTAGAATAAACCATTGCTCCAAGCTGAAGGAGAGAGCTTGGAGCAATGGTTTAATCCAGTAACGTGGATTTCAGCCACCCGGGGTTTAAACTAAATGTGCCACCCCCTGGTGGAAACTGATGCCCGCTCCTGCTAGGACTTCTGGGAATTGTAGTCCAAGAACACCCATAGCCAAAAAAGTGCCACCTGGGGTGAGTTGCCCCCCTGGCCCCCACCACATGATGCCACTGGTTTAATCAGTGGCGTCGCGCAGTCTTCAGCCGCCGGGGGCGAAGAACAAACTTGCCGCCCCCCCAGCTCGCCGCTGCCGCCGCCCCCTCCCCCCGACCCAGGCAGAAGGTGCCCCCCAGGCAGAAGGCGATCGCTCGCGCGCGCGATCCGTCCGCTCGCGCGCGCGACCGCGCAACCCGTCCGCTCGCGCGCGCGACCGCGCAACCCGTCCTCTCGCTCGCTGGCAGCGGCTTTCAGGGGGCGCGGCAAACTGTCCCCTCCCCACCCTTTTGCTGGCGAGAGCCCGGCTTGCGCTTCGCCGCTTCCAGGCGAGGAGGAGAAAAAGGGTTTTTATTTTAAGCGGACAATTCAAGGAGGGGCCCGGCTGGCCGTCGGGGGCTGTCCTGGCGGCGGCCCGCGTGCGCGCGCACGCTGCCCACCTCCTCCTGCCCAGCCAGCCACCAGGGGCTCCTCGCCACGGCGCCACCCACCCCCGACGAGCGCCCCGTCTCACGGCAAGTTGGGTGGGTGAGTGGGCGGGCGGAGGCGAGCAGCGTGCGCGCGCACGCGGGCCGCCGCCAGGACAGCCCCCGATGGCCAGCCGGGCGGGCGGACGGGCTCCTCCTCCGCCTTTAAAAAAACCCTTTTTCTCCTCCTCGCCTGCAAGCGGCGAAGCGCACGTGGGGCGCTCACCAGCAAAAGGGTGGGGAGGGGACATTTTGCCGCCCCCTGAAAGCCGCTGCCCAGGGCATTTGCCCCCCCCGCCCCCCCCACGCTACGCCACTGGGTTTAATCTAATGTGCAGTGCACCAGGTGGATAAAATAATAATAAAATTATTATTTGTGTACCAGGGTGCCAGAGATGAGGATACACTGGGATGAATCCCTGTGTCCTGGTGGCCCAGCCCATGCCTGAGTGAGAGCTAGCGATCAAAACAAAAAATTGCTTCAAGATGAACATGATGCAAACAGAATTTCTGTGCAGAAATGCAATATAGCGTTTCATGTTGTTCATTTTGAGTGTGGAAGGGAAATGGCGCATGTCTTGGTGCCAGTTTATGGCTCTTTAAGGAGGGGTTTGTTGTGCTGCTTTGTATATGCCCAGTTCTGCCATTAGGTGAACAGGCATGAATGTAACCAAAACCTCATTAAGGAGCAGCAATCTGCCACTAAGATTTACTCAATGTCCTTTACCTAAGAACCAATTGGCAATTCAGGGCGGGGCATAGTATTGCAACAGCAGCAACAGGGTTTCAGTACAATTCAGTTTGGATGCAGAATCACCTATAAGGTGCAATCTAGGCATGCTCTTGTTTTAGACTGATGTAGGTCTGTAGTGTAGCATGGGGAGCAGGGGTGTGCCCTGCCCCGGGCGGCACTTTTTGGGCATATGGGTGTTCTTGGACTACAATTCCCAGAAGCCCAAGTGGGAGTGGGAGCCACTGTCCTAGGCCCCCACCAGGGGGAGGCAAATTTGGCTTATGCCCCGGGTGGCTGAATCCCACGCTACGCTACTAATGAAGTTTAGAACTTCCAGTATGGTCCGGTTATCCTGCTATGGTAATAGAGTAGACTCTACTTCCAGGAACTCAATGCCGATCATTGACTAACCTGACATTCTTGAGGATTAACGGCACTCGGTGGTGAAGTCCACAGGGGAGGGGGATGATCCCCAAGTGGATTAATCCCACTTGACCCAAATTAAGCCGAAGAGCTAGCACAGTCTGCTTCTACATATGTTTCCATGGTCATGTGGCAGGCATGACTAGACACCGGAGTGCACGGAATGCTGTTACCTTCACACTGAAGTGGTTCCTATTTATCTACTTGCAATTTCTTGCTTTTGAACTGCTAGGTTGGCAGGAGCTAGGACAAAGATAAGAAATTTGTAAGTTTCGTTAATCACTCTTTTGGAATCTTGAACCAAAAAAAATCCAATCCTTAGTAACAGGGATTGTTAACGATTATCCCTCAGTCTCTGGTTGTCCAAAATGTATGTTATTTTTTTCTTCCAAATGTGTTTATTATTTTCCCCCCTCCCCTTTTAGGGGAGACTGCTACACATTTTTCAGATTTGGGTCCTGGGGAATCTCCTGCCCTGAAGGTCTGCCAGGGAATCCTTCAAAACATTTCTTCTCCTCCCGGCCACTTCCTTCAAGACCTAGCAAACAGATAGGAGTGGGGTGTGGAGAAGAGATAAGGGAATCAACCACCTCCATCAGGTCTCTTATTGAAGCAGGGCTGGCGGGGAGATCTTATCTCCTAGGCAAGCTATCAGACAGTTTATCCTTGACTGCAACTTGAATTGAAGCCAATTAATTAGAAAGCGAGAAAATCATAGTCTCCTCAAACTAAGCCGACAGGTTTGCAGATGTAGGGATGGGTTGTGTGGTCTCAGGCTGGTTAGGAGGAAATGGTTGCACCTCCCCCCCCCAATGGTGTAAAGCATTATAGGTTGCTGGGGAAACAATGGCAACTGTCTACCCCAACCAAGCTCATTGACTCAAATGTAGAAATCGATGGTTTTGTTAGTTCTCCAACTTGTTACTTCTAAGAGATCTTTCCTCTGATAATAGAATAATAGAATAACTGAGTTGGAAGGGGCCTTTTAGACCATTGAGTCCAACCCCCTGCTCAATGCAGGAATTCGTATCAAGGTAGACCTGACATAGAATGGTCCAAATCTCTCTTGAATGCTTCTAGTGTTGGAGCTGGGACAGACTATGGGATCTCATTCCATCATGCAGCACTCAGGTCGTGAACTGCCAACCTGCTGACCTTCCAGTCATCAAGTTCAGCATCTTAACCACAAAGCCACCACAGTCCCTTACTAGGTGAGCCTTATCAGGGACTAAAAGCCATCACTGAAAGGTACCACTGGACACGGGCTGGTAAAGGGAACTCGCTCCTAGAGAAAGGTGAAAGATGGAGTGGTAAAGAGCATGGGAGATGGAGCCTCTCCAGGGACAGGACTACCCAGAATCCTCTGCTGATTTAGCGTGGCTGTAGAAGCACCCAAGACCTATTAAAGACCAGGGACCCACGACTCTTCCCAAACTTCCTCCTCTTGGGAGGTGCAATGGGATGCCCCAGCCTACACAATGGCTATATAACCAAAGAGGGGAGGTGCCAGTGCTGTTTCGGTGTAGTTGAAGGGAAAGGAAGGGGCAATGATGGCTTAGTGATTAAGATGCTGAACTTGATGACCAGAAGGTCTTCAGGTCAGCAGTTCAAGACCTGAGTGCTGCGCGATTAGAGCGCTTTCCCGTCATCTATCTTAGTTCCTACCAGCCTAGCCATTCAAAAGCAAGACATTGCAAGTAGATAAACAGGGACCACTTCAGTGGGAAAGTTGAGTGTTCTGTGCACTCTGGTGTCTAGTCTTGCCTGCCACACGACCCTGGAAACATCTGCAGACTCAGACAGTGCTGGCTCTTTAGCTAAAACCGGAGGTGAGCACCGCCTCCGAGAGTCAGATGCGACTGGCTTTTGAGCAAGGGAGAACTTGCAATAGGAAGGGTGGACCTACAAGTTTAAAGACAACGATGCTGCTGTTCTCTCCATCCCAGGCACTTCATTGCTTGGGGAAGCACTGCAGAAGAAAGATGGGATGGGTTGGATCAACTACGCCAATGAGCAAGAACAGATTAAAAGCCTCTTTTAGCTCCTGCTGAGTTCTTCCATTTTTTAGCCAAAGTCTTCCTTTCAAGCTGTCACTGCTTTGTATTCTAGCTTCAAAAGGCCTCTGAACTCCTTGTAGGAGGAGAAACCCTGAAGACAGCCAACCTTGTTCCTCGTGGCTACACGGCTCTTGTTTCCTGCATGTATGCGCTTTCATCTTCTGAAACTACTTCTGTCCAAAGAAAGAAGATAACCAAAAGGAAATTTCATGATTTCATTCTGTTAACATAAAGCTCAAGTCGCCGCTGAGACATGACTGAAGGAGATTTCCTGATGAGACTTCGGGTTTCCTGTTCAATGCGCGTTTCAGAATAGCTCTCGGCAGAAGACTATGTTGGGTAAATGAGACCGGGTGTGTGTGCGTGCAAGACAGGCAGTTTCCACTGGAATTGGGAGCGGGGGCTCCGATTCCATTTAGAATCCAATTTGGGATTTTGGAATAGATTCTGCTTTGGTTCTGAGATTTGTGCCTTGTGTAATTTGATTTGTGCCCCAAATGGCATGATAAACCCTAAAGCAGAGGTTCCCAACCTAAGGCCCACAGGCCAGATCTGGCCAACGGCACAATTTCATGTGGCCCCAAGCCCTCCAAGGGCATTCAAGAAACAAAACGGCTGCCCTCTTTGAAGCTGTTGGGACAAAATGGCCACTCCCATTGTGCAGGCAGGGCAAAATGGTCATCCAGCCCTTGAAGCTGATGGAGAGAGCATGACCCAATAGGAGCTAAAATAGATGATGGGAAATCACTCTAATCATGCAGCACTCAGGTCTTGAACTACTGACTTGCAGACTGTCTGGTCATCAAGCTCAGCATCTTAATTGAAAACGTTGGGAACCCCTGCCCTAAAGAGAAACCCAGTGCTTGGCTACACAGCTCGGCCAGAGTGGGCTGGTACAAGTTAACGAGGGCCATTAAATGGTCCTATTGTCACAGTCAGCCAGTTGGGTGTAATGGATCAAGTCATGGATTAGGTGTTTACATCAGTAGTTCCCAAAACGGGGCCCATAACCTACCGGGGTACTTCAATTCCCAGAAGCCTAAGTCATTACATTGGCTGATCAGTGCATTGGGGAATTGACTTAGACTTCTGGGAATTAAAGACCAAAAACCAACGGTTGGGAAACACTGGTTTAGACTAACCCACATTTTGGCCAAATAATGTGAGCTTCAGCCATGCGCCTGTATATCTCGATCTTTGAATCAGTTTTGAACATGGCAGCTTCGATGCAAGTGTAGGACTTTCTACTCATCAAGACGCACCAAAGTCATCATGGCAGAGGTTCCTGTGGAGAAGAGGGCACCCATGCTTATGCTTCGATAAACATGTTCCTGTATATACTCGAGTATAAGCCTAGTTTTTTTAGTCCCAAAAATGAGCCCCAAAAGGGGGAAACGGCTTATACTCGGGTCAATGACCACGAGGGTCCCAAGACTGCGTCGGATTGAGAAACACCAACAATTTAATTAATTATACCATATTTTCATGTATTTTGATTATTGAAACTCACTAGCAGCTGCTGCATTTCCCACTCTCGGCTTATATCCAGGTCAATCTATTTTCTTGGGTTTTGGGGTCAAAATTAGGTACCTCGGCTTATGTTTGGGTATATACGGTAATCTCTCAGGTGCCTCACAAAATAATGTGGTTCTACCTCTCAAATTTGCCTCAGCCCAGTGGCTTGCAGCCACAATCTGATTCTTAAGTCTCTCAACAGCAGGCTAGGTGTAGATTGGGGCTGCGTGCAAAAGATAACGATAGCTATGGGACAAGCACCGTCTGGGAACATTTCCAGAGCATTGGTCTCAGTACATATCCCTGACAGATCAGAAAGGATGCTCTCGATATCAGCCGTGACCACCGTTTCCCTGGCATCTTGGTTTCCTTAGTTACCAGGCGGCGTAGAGTTAGCGGATGAATCAATGCATAGATTCTGCTCAAGAAATGTCACCTAAATCCAGCAACAGGCAACCAGTAGACAAAGGGATCTTTCTTAGGGATTACAAAATGTAGTATTTTGAAGCTCCTAATTAGGATTCCAGCTGCATATTCTCCTTTCTAGATAATCCATTTTGTATCTCTTTCCATTCCGGTTTATCACTCTGTTTCCCTCATTAAAACATCAGCAGCTCATGCCTGCTGAAGTCGACAATTTTGTAGATGTTTTCAAGTTTCTTCTTCTCCTCCTCCTGCTCCTCCTCCCCCCTGAACTCTCTCTGAAGTTAGATTTTGAAAGTAAGAAGAAAACAAGGCACATCACACCCAAAGTAATTTTGAAATTACTTGCCATTCTGCTTTTGAAATGTAATTTAGTTACACTTTTTGTTACCTACAAAGTAAGGATCTATAGTTTACCATCTTACTTAAAACTAGTTACTTTTCAGCTCAGAAGCAAAGTCACCTGTTACAACAACAATTTCCTTCTAGGGTGCCTACCAGAATTCATTTTCTTCCTCAAGAGCGTTACAAGCAAGCAATTCCAAACCACTATGGAATTAGGTTTTTATTTATACAACTGAAATCTCAGTGCAGGAAAAGACCCCTGGCCTTCAAGGTGCGACTTGGTACATAAACAACACCCGCCCCAAAATGAATTGTTGTCGTTGCCCTCGGAGAATACATTAACAGTTCCCAACAAGGTTGGATTCGTGGGAAGATTATGTCAATTAAATAATCAAGTGCTCTAATCCTTCCTAACAAGACTGCAAGAGGGATATGAAATATAGATATCAACCACTGAACTCCAATAGGGTGAGACTAAAATTATCTCCCAAAGGCAGTGGAAGTTGCTGTGACTATCAAGAACATGCTGCGTGCATTGCTTCTAAAATATCACAGAGGAAAACAGATGCACCTTCCCTTCTTACTGGGGCGGAAGCCATACATGGGCGTTTATTCCTTAGGGTGCTCCCAAATCTAAAGGCTTCTGTAACCAAGTCTAGGATTCCCACCACCACCACTGCACTATCCCTTTGAACTGATGTCCTAAAGCAATAAATACAAGTTTTCTCTTAAAACTATACAAGCATTTTCAGGCATGTGTTTCCTATTTAATAGCTCAAGTTCACACTATTAAACATACATGGGCCACCCAATTCTACCACTACCACCCTGCCTGAAGGCCACCCAATTCTACTACCCCTGCCCGGACCAGTGCGGACCGGTCACTGCCCACCACTGTTTATAGCAAGAAATTAAAAATATTCATACAAAAAAAAGTAGGAAAGAGTCTTGCCCTCTAGATTTAAGATTTTCTGACACCACATAGTTTTGTCTCTTTGGATTATTAGTGGTTACACCATAGGTGTCCAAACTACAGCCCCCAACACCAATTTATCTGGCCCACACCACCCTTGTCACTCCCAGAACCGGAAGTAAAAGACATCCCTATGGGTGCCTTTTACTTCCACTTCCGGGAGCGACGAGGGCATTATGGGCTGGATCAATTGGTGTTGGGGGCTAGATCTGGCCCACGGGCTGTAGTTTGGGCACCTCTGGTGTAACCACTAATAATCCAAAGAGATTACACTGGGTTACACTGCGCAACAACAATTTTGCTACTGGGAATAACACATGTGATTTACATGATATCGAGTGTGCCGATTCCAAATCTGAACTCAGAATTTGCCTATCACGTACAGATTTTAAATTATAAGTGTGCTATGGCTGTTCAAATAGTCAGTAGTTGGGGTAACTAACTTAAGATCCTGATGTCCTAGGCAGAATCGGGCTTCAGATTTGGATTCAGCGCACTTGATTTAGTATAGGACACATGGATGAGACCAAGTAGCAGACAATAGTTATTTTTTGTGAAGCAGTGTTATTATTGGATTATTTTATTCCCACTTGGGTGGGAAGGTAAACAGAGTTCCAGTGTCTACCCAAGCCTGCCACATGATCATGGAAGCATCTGCAGATAGCGCTGGGACTTTGGTTGTAAGTGGAGCTGCGCACCGAACCCTGTGACTGGAGCTCATCCTCTGCTGGTGGGTAAATCTGGCAGAACTAAAAATATTTTTTTCTGATCTCTAGAAAAAATGTGTTGCGAAGCTTGTTCTACAGGCCAGTCTTTAGTCAGGATAAGCATTATGTGTCTCTTACGGTGTTATTGGACTCTCTCCATCACTTCCGCCTGCCCGCCCATTCAGAATTGCTTAGAAAAAACATGCGCTGTTCGCATCTGCAGAGGTTTTCGCGATCCTGTGGCAGACATGACTAGACACCGGAACATCGTTTACCTTCCCACAGAAATGGTACCTGTTTACCTACTTGCAGTTTCTTGCTTTCAAACTGCTAGGTTGGCAGGTCCTTGGACAGACGTGAGCTCACTCAAGTCTTGGACTGCTGGCCTGCCAACCTTCCAACCGTCAAGTTCACCATCATCACCACTATAAATAATTTCATGTCAGAAACTATTCTGGGTTGAAAGGATTGTTACTGGAGAAACTCCACTCAGGAGATGCCCGAATGAGGCTCCTTTCATGTCCCCAAGAGCTTTTCCCACCAAAGTGGTCCCTGTTTATCTACTTGCAATTTCTTGCTTTTGAACTGCTAGGTGTGTGGCCTGGCCCACTCAGCTATCTGGGGGACATTGTCAGGCCCACAGAGTAAAAGGGTTGGGAACCCCTGGTCTAAACTTTGCATTAGACATGATTATTGTAATGAGCTCTACATGGGGCTGCCCTTGATGACCATTCGGAGGCTTCAACTGGTTCAGAATGCGGCTTCCCTGGTGGTGATGGGGTGTGGGCGGTATGCACATCCCTTGCCTCTGCTTCGGGAGCAGCACTGGTTGCCGGTTTGCCTTTGGGTGCAATTCAAGGTGCTGGTTATCATCTTTAAAGCCCTATATGGTAGTGAGTAAGGATACTTAAGAGACCACCTCACCCCAAGAACATCTGTCCATCCCACCAGAGTGGACCAGAGAGGCTCTCTAGTTGTTCCATCGGCCAGAGAGGCACATCTCTCTGGCACTAGAAGGAGGGCCTTCTCTGTGTCCACTCCGGCCCTATGGAACCTCCTATCAACTGAGCTACGTCTACAGATGGACTTGCTGTCTTTTAGGAAGAACTTAAAAACATGGTTGGGCAGGACAGGTACCATGACCCCAACTCGCTGGTTAGTTTGACCTTTCTCTCTCCCCTGGTCTTTTAATTTTTTAATCTTTTATCTCTGGGACTTAGTTTTTAATATTTTAATTATGATGGGAATTGACTGACTTAAAAAAAATTAAAATCTTGAAAATTTAAATTTTTATAGTTGAGATTCTGAAGCTCTCGGATGATGGATTTGGATTGTATTATGTAGGTTTTTTGTGATGTTGTAAACTACCCTGGGTCGCCCTGGTGAGGAGGGCGGTATAGAAGTATGAAAAATAAATAAATAAATAAGTTTCTGGATAGGTTCAGGACCTTGGACAGTGCCTTCAGAGTTCATAGGATGATCCAGATTGGTGTCAACATCCTGACAAACCAGAGTCACATCCACAAGGTCTGTTCCTTCCCTCCCTCTCTCTGTCGCTCTGTTTCAGGCCACAAAATGTCTCACACTGGCCTCTGGCATGTTCAACATGAAGTACCCCATGCAAATATTTCCCCTTTCCTGGCTCAGCTCTGCACCAGCGTAGCGTTTGCCCACGGAGGACTCGGGAGAACATTACAATGGCTAATTTAATTTCATGCCAATCCGCTCTGCCCTCGGGATGACATTGCAGAGAAGGGGAAAAGCCCATTTGCATTTCCTGGGTGGAGGAAGGCGGGGGAGAGACAGGAAAGTAAGGCACGGGCCATGATGTCAAAGTATGTCGATTGGCATAGCCTGTTCCAAAACCTCCCCCAACTAAAGTACTTCCTTCGGGAATGTTGACAGTCCTTATCAAAATCAAAGGACCAAAGTTAATTTCTTCTACGTGAAGTGCCTAATGCTTTAAACTCAGGATTAGGGATCTCATTGCTTCCAGGTGATCCTGGCAACAAACCTGTAACTGTTTCTCTCCAAGGCTGACTTGATCATAGAGGGGGTAAGCTAAGGATTTCCCCCCTTGCCTTTCTATTTAAAAAAATATGAGGGGGTATGTCAGTAAAAAACTGATTTTAGAGAAAAATGGGGAGAATTTTTAGATTATGTATTAGTGAAAAGGAAAGGAGTAAAGCCAGAGTGAGATGTATTATCTTTTTTTGATGAGGGGATGAATCTATAATGTGATATTGAGAATAGTTAATCGAGGAATTTTACAATGTCACACTGATGGTGGGTGTACAGAGTAGTGATATGTAATTTTGTTACATTTTTTGTCTGTTTTTCTGTTGTGGTTTTTTTGTTTATATTTTAATTAAAATATTGTCTGGCCAGACATTCTGGTACAGTAATGGAGTAGACCGTACAGCCAGTGACTCAATGCAAAGTGTCAGGTGGTGGTTAACTAACCTGACTCCCCAGGCAGATAAACCCCTTTGGGTGGGGTGATGGTGACCTCTGTGGAGGAAATGCCACTGGAAACCTTCATATGAGCCAGTTGATCAAATAATTGCGCTCATCCCACATGCTAGCAAGGTGGTGCTTTACTAATGCCGTCCCAGTAAATTTCCGTGCACAGGCATAATTTGAACCCAGGCCTCCCGAGACTTAGTTTGCATTCCACACCATCCTGGGTCTTAACTGCATTTTATACTACCGTATATTTTTGCTTCACCCGCTTTAAATTTCAACTGCATTTGTTTTTGCTGGGTTTTCTTTTCAGCAGGAAAATTGGCCATTGGGTAGAAATCTAATAAATAAATTTGTAGCCATTCTAACCCCAATAACCTTCTCCTGGCTCTCGATATCCCATCAAGCGTAGTCTTGGGCTACTGAACATGAATTCCTTTGCATACCAATTTCTGGGAACAAAACTGGAACATGAGAAATGGCCTGGGGGAGGGAAAAAGCATACACAAAACGTATACACAAACTTAATGGCAGGAGGAGAAATTAATGAGCTCAGCCAAAGAAGGAAACAGCTAATAGACTCAACCTTCTCCCAGTCACTGTGCTGGTCTGCAGATTATGCAAGTCGGAATCTGGGGCTAACAAGCCTGGGGGGCAAGAGATCAATGAAGGTAAATGGAAAAGATTTTATATACACAATTTAGTGGCTTAAAGGAGACTTGAGACTTGTTTAGCAGGCTAGAAAGAGAGCATAGTCAGTTTAGGGATCTAGCTGTGGATCCAAGGGGGTGTGGGTTCTATTCCCCACTGTGCCTCCCAGGAGAAGAGCCAGCCTTAGCCATGGGCAAGTTGCACAGTCCCAGGGCACCCCCTAGAGCAGTCCCATTTCATGTGGCTCCCCACCGCCTCCACCACACCAGGAAGTGCCATGGGCTGGAGGAAGGGCAAAATGGCCGTCCTGCCCCGAAAGCTGTCTAAGGGAACGTGACCCGGCCCCCGGCTTTAAAAGGTTGAGAACTGCCCTATAAGCCTAAAGCAGCATTCCCCAAACTATTTTCTGAGTAACACTGGGAAATGAAGTCCAAAAACCAAAGGTTGGGAGACACTGCCCTAGAGGAAGGGAATGGTCAACCTTCTTCCTTCTTGTGTCGTATCCGATTCTGAATATTGGCAATCATCACGGCAATCAGCCATGAAGAGTGTCCTCAGAATATTATTCAGTAGTCTTCCATTTGTTTTCCACATTGACACCCATACCACTGATCCTCAGCCCCAGGCCAGGATGGATGAAGCTGCTGCCCTCCATAAACATGGATCCGAGTGGGATTTAATCCACTTGGGGACCATCACCCATCCCTGTGGACTTCGCCACCCAAGGCTGTTAGTCCTCAAGGTTGCCAGGTTAGTTAACCACAGCCTGACAATGAGTGTCGAGTCGTTGGCAGTAGGGTCTATTCTATGACCATAGCAGGATAAACTGGCCAGACCAACCAGTTTCGTGTGTTCTTTATGTACCTGGCAAGGGTGTCCAGGTCAGAATCAACTTGGTGGCATGCAATTATGATCCAGAAGGCTTTGAGAAGGGCAGGTGGGTGACGTTTCCTTTTTGTATTTCATTCCAGACATGCAAAAGTCCCTTTGCCTGCGGTTTCTTTTAACGGCTGGCTGGTTAAATTAGCCTTTCCATCTTTGCAGGGAGGAAGGGACTGAATAGATTGTGTTAGGGTTGGGAGAGTTCCACATCAATTTTGCAAGGTTATTCGGTGCTTTGCTGTGATAAGCTACAGAGGATTATCCTTTCAGGAGGAAGACATGGGAGGGCGGAGACTACCTGATGCTTTATGTGCTCCAAGGACCAAGAAAAAGAGGATGTCATCGATTAAAAGGGGAAACCATATGGCCTTTCTGAGACAAAACAAGGCTATAACCACCTCTCTGCTTAACCAGAATTATTACCCAAGACAATTTAACTCTGACCGCTGGGGTCCTGGCTGTGCTGACCTAGGAATTCTGGGAATTGTAGTCCAGCAAAGGGAACTTATTTCAGCTCTACTTGGGAATTATCTATGCTGAATTTAGCACTGCTTATTTCTGCTGAATGCATTCAGTGTGGATGAAAGATCTCACTTCCATTGTTTTTTTTAAGCATACAGAGGTGCTTTCTGGGTTGAAAGGATTTTTACTGGAAGATCTTTGCTCAGGGGACGCCCGAATGAGGCTCTTTTCATGTCCCCAAGATCTTTTCCCACTAATGTGGTCCCTGTTTATCTACTTGCAATTTCTTGCTTTCGAACTGCTAGGTTGGCAGGAGCTGAGACAGAGACGGGCACTCATTCTATAATGCAGTACTCGAGTCTTGAACTGCCAACTTGCCAACCATCCAGCTAACAAGGTGAGCTTCTTAACCACTGAGCGACCGCAGTCCCTGGGTGAAATGCAACCTTCCAGGCAAAGAGATAGAAGGCAACTAAAGGGGAAATGTCCAGAATGTCTAAGAAATCACAGGGAAAATCGAGTCTTGACTTGGAACACTGAAAGATCAACAGAGAAGCACATTACCCAGAGCAAAATAAAGAGAAGATGGAAACAGTATACTAAAGACCAATACAGATAAGGTTAAAAAGATGATACACTTTTTTTTGTAGAGGGATCCTGTGATCAACCTGCAGTTCTAGAAAATGAAGTGAAAGCTGCTCTGAAAGCAATGGTAAGAAATAAATAACCAGGAGAGAAGGAATACTAATAGAACATGCTGCAGGCATGTTTAGACACCCAAGAGCACGGAATGCTGTTTACCTTCCCACCAAAATGATCCCAATTTATCCACTTGCAGCGTCTTGCTTTGGAACTGCTCGGTTGGCAGGAGCTGGGACAGAGGCGGGAGCTCACTCCATCGTGCAGCACTTGGGTCTCAAACTGCTGAACCTGCAGTTGTCAAGTTCAGCATCTTAACCACTAGGCCACCGCAGTCCCTCCATAGTGAAGCGAGGGTAGGACAAATTTGCTTTCCAGGACCATTCAAAAGATCAGAGATATGAAAACATTTTAGAAGCAACATGGCTTCTGCTACTGGGTTGTAACAACAGCACAGCATTCTAAGTTTGGGACTGCACAATTCATCTGGCGTTAAAAAACCCCTCTGTTGGCTTTGGGGTATCGGAGGTTTTTCATATTAAGGCCCTGCAAGGCCAACATAATTTGCCTCTTGTAATAAGATGAGCCATTGGCTAGGTAATAATAATTATGTGTCCAAATTATTCTGGGTTGAAAGGAGTTTGTGGAAGAAACTCCACTCGGGGAGCATCCAAATGAGGTTCTTTTCATGTCCCCAAGAGCTGGGACAGAGACTGGTGCTCAATCTGTCATGGAGTACCCGGGTCTTGAACTGCTGACTTGCCAGCCTTCCAGCTAACAAGGCGATACCTTAACCACTGAGCCACCGCAGCTTCTACCACAACCACCCCTCCCGGCCAGGTAAAAATGAACCACAATTATAACATGAAGCAACTACATTCTGCCGGGGGGACGTCGTTGCTTGTGCCAGTCTGCCACCAAAACCACGTTCCATTACTCAGGCATTTCTTTGATTCACACTCAACGAGAAACGCTTAAAGGAAGCATAAGGACTCCTTTCCATGCGCAGGATCGACAGGTCGTACTTCCCCCGCCTTCTCCTCTCATACCCAGGGTTCGGAAGTAACTGAGTGAGATTATTTCACCACTTTTTAATTAAAAAAACCAAAGGAAATTTCAGGAAGCTGCAGGAACTCTTTCTAACAACTTCCTTGCCAGCCCGTTTCAGTTCAGCAAAGCCACATGCTAGCTACTGAAACAGACGTTGCAGTCAAGAGTCACCTTCTACTCATTCATTGCCCTCCTGGATGTCAAGGGGCAAAGGCTCAATTAGGACCATGTTGCGTCCTTTCCCGTCCTATGAATGGAAAGGTGTGAGACCACGGCAGCTGTTCAGTCTTTGGGGGGTAAAAGAAAGCTAAGCTTAAGCCTCAAGGCAAGGCTGTAGGATGGTGATGGCGAAGCTTGGCATTTCAGGAGTTATTGGACATCAATTCCCCGAAGCCCAAGTCTCTGTGAATCCACACAAATGGTTTTACTAGCACTCCAGGCGCTCTTGGACATCAATTCCCCGAAAACCAAGTCTCTGTGAATCCACACGAATGGGTTTACCGGCACTCCAGGTGTTCTTGGACTTCATTTCCCAGAAGCCCAAGTCTCTGTGAATCCACATGAATGGGTTTGCTGGCACTCCAGGTGTTCTTGGGACTTCAATTCCTAGAAGCCCAAGTCTCTGTGAATCCATACGAACGGGTTTGCCACGTGTACATGCAGTAAACCCATTTGTGTGGATTCAGAGACTTGGGCAATTGGAAACTGAAGTCCAGGAATACCTTGAGTGCCAAGGTTCGCCGTCATGGCTCTAGGATGTTGCTTTAGCTCACGGAGAGATACAAGGACAACTGGAACTGGATGAACTGCGTCCTGAATGGCTGGGGGAACAGACGTCTTCCGCCAGAAAAACCCGGGAAGCGCAACCACAGAGTCTCTGTCAAGAGCTGATTGTCTTTAACACATCCGAGAGATGTCCAGGCAGAAAGGTCACGCAGCTGACCGCCGCCGGATCACAAACGCCCCTCGCTGGAGCTGGCCAAGGTAGATCCGCATTTTCGTGCTGTCGCTCGTTTTCCTTACCCAGATCTGTTGGGGATGGGGGGAAAGCAAACACAAAGTAATGAGAGAAGAAACAGCAAAGTTAAAATGGAGCTGGAACAAAAGTCCAGACCTCTCTCCTCCCTCCCCCCAGCACATGGTTCACCACATCCCTCTGTGGCGTGGACAGCAGCCTGTTTGAGTTTGGGCACTCCTTCTCTAAAAGGTTCACCACCACTGTTCTAGGGGTTGGTACTCATCTCCGCTTACAGCCAAAGAGCCAACGCCATCTGCGTCTGTAGCCATTTCCATGGTCATGTGGCAGGCATGACGCCAGAGCGCACCGAATGCTGTCACCTTTCCTGCCAAAGGAGTACCTTTTATCTACTTGCAAGTTCTTGTTTTCAAACTGCCAGGCTGGCAGGAGCCGGGACAGATGAGGCAACTTTTTGTTTCCCAAGCGAAAAAAATAAGCAAAAACTGGTGCAAAACCAGCTGACTTTAGAAGATTCCTCCATCCCTAGTTTAAACACCCTTTCTGGGAAGAGGATGGGCTGAGACTTAATTTCAATTAGGCAGCCATGTAACCACGTTAAAGTGTATTGTCATCATTAATGAGATTGCTCTTTTTGATTTAAGGCTATGTTCCAATGCATCTCTTGGTACAACACTAATTTGGTTAACCACCCCACAGAACATAATGACATCTCTGTGACTAGTCTCATTACTAATTTAAAAAGACACTCTAAATAGCAGCCAAAATTCAGGCTCTTCAATTCCCATTGTTCACTTGGGCTGAGCTGTGTTGCTTAAAGCACTTCTCAAACACTAGCCAGGCCCTTTCCCAGTTGCATTCAAAGCATAAAAGCACATAATTCTCCTGTCCTGAGATGTCATCACCACTATTATCTGGCTGTTTTCTATGTATTCATTGGTGGGTTAAATGTCCACCCGCCTCCAAATGACTTTCAAGGTCTCCTTTGGTCCCCAAATTACCCTTCTTCGCCGATCTCCAGCTAGCTCTTTAAAACTAACAATTTAAGCATATGACAAATGTTCTTTCAGTATAAAAAGGAGAACTGTAGGTGTTATAAAATGATTACATGTATATTTTTTATTGTGTCAGAAGCACACAAAGGTGCATTCTGGGTTTGAAAGGATTTTTGCTGGAGGAACTCCACTCACGGGACGCCCAAATGAGGGTCCTTTCAGGTCCCTCCTTCCCCCAGATCTTTTCCCACCAAAGTGGTCCTTTTTATCTACTTGCAATTTCTTGCTTTCAAATTGTTAGGTTGGCAGGAGCTGGGACAAAGAAGGATGCTCATTCTGTCTTGCAGTACTCGGGTCTTGAATGGCCGACTTGCTGACCTTCTGGCTAACGAGGCAAGCTCCTTACACACTGAGCCACCACAGTCCATAAAATTATATTCATGTATTCTTATTTGTAATTTTAAATGTACTATTATGAAAGTATTGTAACTTTTTTTAGAAAAGCATGGTATCAGAAGCAGGGATTCAGCTTAACCCCGTGACCATTTTTTAAACTCCTGTTAATAAGATACAGGGTCATGATGGTCTGTTTTTATCGCTCTCTGCATTCTGGGGTAAGACCAATTCACAACTTTGCAGCGATTCTGAAAACTTCTACTAAGCAAGGCCAGAGAGGAACATCGGAAATAAGAGTACTTTATGATATATTTTGTTGTTATGAAAATTTGGTCAGTTTGTCACTGACTAGGAAGGATCCGTGATTACCTAGCAAAGACAGATACAGTCAAACTTTGCAGAAAGAGCACCTCGCTTAAAGAGTAACTCGCTTAAAGAGCAGAATTTTCTCTGAATGTTCGCTTTGCTTAACAAATAAAACCAACCAAAAACTCGCTTAACAAAGAAACTGGGGTTCGCAATCCTACCCCACCCCCCACCAGAAGTTACAATTGGTCACTTACAATGGTGTTTCACAAAGAGCAACTCAATTAAAGAGCAATCCTGTGGAACGCATTATGCTCTTTAAGCGAGGTACAACTATACTTGATTTGGACTAATTATGCCCCAGCAGAATATTTTGTGGATAGCATTGGTGTTTCAGCTTCTAGCGTACAGCTGGCATAAAGGACTAAACCCAGGATGCCCAAACTATGGCCCACGGAGTGGTTACGGCCCACGGCGCCAAATCATCCAGCCCATGTCGCCCCTGGAAGCGGAAGTAAAATGCACCTGCACCTAACACTGCTGTAAATGCACCTGTGGCTGTGGGAGGAACCACGTGACTGCCCCCCCTGGACTAGACAAAGTGTAATTTAGGTGCCAAAGAATAAAATCAGAAGCACTAACCATGCCTCCTCCCTCGAAAAAGCCCAAAGGGAATCTCACTGCAGCTCTTAAATCTAGCTCTTCAGCCTCTGTCATCAGCTAGCTGTTGCCATGCAACCAGTGAGGAAAGAGCTAGGCAACAACTCTGGTTTGGAAGCTGTACCCATCACAGAGCTAGGAAAACACCTACAGCAGGTATTGAAGTGCCATCCTGATTGGGTTGAAAGAAGAAAGCGCAACTAGTTTCTGCCATCAGTTGCACAGCCGCCACTGTGACGGTTGTGTGGTGCCCATGCGGAAGGGCTTTTTGAATATGGCTTCTACAGTGGTGGTTTTTTGCTGTTTGCAGAAATGGCAACTTGAAGATGGCAGAATCAGGCCTTTACCTCATTGGCTCCCACGGAGCTGATCACACAGCTGATTTTGGTGTTTTCTTTCGACTCCAGATAAATAGCTTGGCTCTTGTGGTACCTGAAAATGTAATAAATAAATACATTAGATAGATAGATAGATAGATAGATAGATAGATAGATAGATAGATAGAAGCCCTGATATGAAGCTCTGTAACTGATTTTTTTCAAATGACAGCCATGTTAGTCTGTGTTTTAAGCATATCAGAGAGTAAACGAAATGAAACAAAACTACAAAAAAATTGTGGCACGTTAAAGACTAACTCCTGTATTTAAACGTGACCCTTCATGGATCAAGTCCATTTCGTCAGACATAAGATTGAGACCTCATGGCATCAATTTATACACATCAGGTACAGAATGGTTGGTTAGCATAACATGGGTTCCCAACCTTTTCAAGCAGAGGGCCGGGTCACGCTCCCTAGGGTGCACTTATTCTTCCCTGACCCAGTCTCTGTCTCCTTCCCTAGGGAACACTTATTCTTCCCTGACCCAGTCTCTGTCTTCTTCCCTAGGGTACACTTATTCTTCCCTGACCCTTATCAGTCTTAATTACAGCTTAGCATTTCATTTCTTCTCCATGAATAAACACAGGCCAGTGTCTCCTACTAGAGACCACGTTTATTATCCCTCCTGCTCTTAAACATTTAATTACTACCTGCCTGCTTCTCCCTGCAAAGAATCTTGATGAAATAGAATCACTGTCTGAGTAGCTATTAAAATGTACAAGAAAGTGACAGTGGATTAGGGAGCAATAGGCTAATTAGGAGGATTTCCCAGATTTTTTTTTAAATGTGAGAACTGTAGGGAGAAAGTTATAGAACCCAAACTGGATGATGAATGGGCAGCAGTCTGGCAATGGTGGGTGGATACTGGGGCTGTTCTTCCAAGATATCTGGAACTGCTGAGTTCAGGTTTAGGGCATGAGAGCATCATGTTTCAAGCCAAACTGGTGAGTTGTCAAGAAAATCTAAAATTAACACTAGAAACACCTCCTCCTGATAAAACTCAAATCCATCTTGTCCAGGGGTTTGCAACCTATGGCCCACGGGCTGGCCCTGGGTGCCGTTCCATTCGCCCTGTGGCAGCAACCCCAGAAGCGGAAGTGCCTCCTCAAAGAAAGCCATAAACGTGCCCGCACAAGGCATTGTTTCTTCCCCCTTCCTTTTCTCTCTCCAGACAATTCTCACTTTTGGCCCTTCTTCTGAAGAATTCCAACCAATTACTACACAGTACTCCATGTCCATCAAAACTTCGGTTTCCACAGAACACCAGATTATTATGTCTATCACACAAGCCTTTCCCAGCAACAACACTTGAAGACCACGTAACTCCTCCCATCAATGCTCACACTCAGAAATCTCCATCACTGTTTTTAAAAAGAAAACACAAGCCTGCATTTCTATTCCCTTACACATCCTATTTCCCAACTGTGCCCACTCTAAATGTGCAGCTACTGCAAGTAGAGGCGTTGTGGATTAAACAAGCCTTTATTTCATAAATAAGGACAAATATGTCATAAATAGGGGCAAACCTCTACCACCAAAACACCTCCTTGCAAGGGAAAAGTCTAACAAACAGCACCAAAGAATCACAGCCTTAACATTTGTTCTCTGGAGGTAATTGCCTCTGTATGTGTTTCCCACCAGGAAGAAGGCGAGGGTTGATGATGAAGAAAAGCATATTCAGCCTATAGAAAGCAGGTTTTATTCGTGACACATGATAGCTTGGAGAGCTTAATATGCACTTAAGAATTGTCCTCCTACACTCATGAGTTATTTTAAAATATTAACTATTTTTGCCAAGGCATTATTGCAATCAATAAGAAAATTACTCTGGCAGGAAAAAGGAGGGAAATGGGAATGTTGATCTTCTGGACACAAGAGAGCTAAGAAATGGAGTAGCAAAATAGCCCAATGTTTGGGCACCACTGTTGTAGGTAGGTAGGTAGATACACACGGTCTTCTAAAATCATCTGAATAAAAATACAAGGAAAAAACACAGGAAAAACAAAGGCAGATGGCATAAAAAATCTTTAAAAACACTATATTACATGGTAGGATATTACCCCAGAAAACATGTCCAGAGCCTTCTTACATTGTGTCAAAAGAGTGAAAGGGCATTTTTGAATTTAGTACCCTTGAAGAAATAGAGGCGGCAACCACACATCAGAACACAGTATGTTTTAAGCTAATTATGCATCTTTTCTAGCTACACTGGTGACATTATCTGCAATCAGATCCTCTTTAACTCACGCCTATCGTGTGTGGTTAATCCTAGAGATTACATTTCTCACATAAGGGATCCAATTAGAAATGGAACGTAGACAGAGCTGTTCACAAAATGAGGCATCTCAGGAGATTTGTCAAGATTTGACAAGTCAATGAACTAAGAGGGATTCTCACTCCTACCTCAAAATAAAAAAAACCCCAAAGGTTCAATAGGCCAGAAGGTCAGCAAAGGAACCAAAATGTGCACCAGGATTGATGGATGCGCTTAAGGAGAGCAGGGGAGAAGCGTTGACATTCCAACTTCACACCACCTTCAGACCAAAGTACTTGTAGAGATAAAATGGTAAAATAAATGCAAATATTACCTTAAAACCTTCTCTATCTCTTGGTTCTATTCTGCCACCTTGTGGCAGGAAGTTTTACAAATGAAAACACAAACATTTTATGTTTCAGAATCCCTGCTACATTTAGTGGACTCTTTGCTATTTCAAGCTGGAGGCTGGGTCAAGTTCTCTCTGTCGGCTTCGAGGGCCGGATAGCCATTTTGCACTTCCTGCATGATGGTGTTTTACAATATCTTCCCACCCTTGTCTCCCCACTTCTGATATTTTAGCTGCTTCTATCAGGCCCATCTTGCCTTATATTTCATATTGCATATTCATATTTTAACATGTTGTTCTTATTCTTATTGCTTCCTTAATTCTAAGATTGTATCATACATTTGTTATAATTATGCTTGTCTGCCGCTTAGACTGGCCAGTAAGGTGAGACATTAGCCCAATAAATAGGTAATAAATAAATGTCACTAGTAGTAATCTAAAGGGGTTTTTTTTTAAATTCAAGGACCTCAAGATTATATGAGTTTTCTGTTTTTTGAGCTGAAACCTTTTCCTTCTAGTTTTTAGGCTGGCAGAATATAGTCTAAAAGTGATGAGACACTGCCCCCTGCTAGTCATTTGGGGCTCTGCAAATTCCACGCAAGACAAGTAATGGACCGTTCCTGTTGAAACAGAGATGAGCACTGACCCCTAGAGCCGGATACGACTGGCTTTCGAGCAAGGGAAACCTTTACCTTTACTACCTTGTATATGTTTGTGTGTACATGTCTGTCAACTGCACACATTTCTGGATGCATAATCCCAAATTCTGAAATTCTTTGTAGCCATTTCAGAAACCTGCATTTTGTCCTTAGAAGCATTTAAATACATGCAAATTGAGAGCTGTGTTTTTAATGCTCCAGATAATGTACGTCTTCTTGTGCCGTATCCAGTTCCCAAGTACTGGCTGTCCTCATGGCGATCAGCCATGAAGATCATCCTGGGAACAGTACAATGCAGTGGCCTTCCATTTGTCTTCTGCATCGCACCCTGACGCCCGTATTACTGATCCAGTCCCGCAAGTCACTTTCTAGTTCCGAGCCCTATAGGCAGTCACAGTCCTCATCAGCCCCAGGCCATCAAGAGGGATTCAATCCACTTGGGATTTTATACAAATCCATTTTATACCACCCTTCCCAGGAGACTTCGCCATCCAAGGCCGCTAGTCCTCAGGGTTATCAGGTTCGTTAACCGCCACCTAAAGGTCAGCATTGAGCCACTGGCAGTAGAGACTACTCTGTTACCATAGGATAACCTAGCCAGGCAGAAAGAGAATGTACAGCACCTTCGAATTATGTCAGCTCTTGAGTGTTAACTGCTAACATGTCTACGCTCCATTTTGGGGATGCTTTTATACAAATCCATTAAAAAACAACAATGCGAACTCCTCAGAATTACAATAGTTTATAAAGTGTCAGACTATCGGCTCACGTAGCTAAATTTCATCTACATCAAGGTGCACCATGCGCTAGTGTTTAGAGACTGTGGAATAGCAACCTCCACTGCTTATTTCACCCACAGTACTGAAACCTCTGGATGGGTTTCAATTTTCAGGCCCTGGTCTACATGGACTGGCAAAGGCTCTTGCAATGTTTTGGCCACTTGGCAATGATGGTGACTTAACCCAGGACCTCTATAGGCAAAGGCAGGTGCACTGCTATGGGGCTACAATCCTTGTAGCCTTCACAGTCCAATGTGTGGTTCTTTGTACTCTAGGGATCTAAATCCATTATAATTTCAGGATCAGTTCAGAACGCCTTTCGCAAAAGAACCCAAAGCCTTACCATCTTTTATCGTAGTATAGTTTGCCATCTTCTATTCTGGCTTCAAATCGTTGTGCTGGGGATTCAGCGGGCGTAGCTGGAAGGTGTTCTGGAGATGAAGGGGAGGCTGGAACAGAGGAAACAGATCTATGCTCAGTAAAACTCCCAAATATCCATTTGAAACACAAGCCCTCTCAGATGGGTGGACTTCTTCTCAACCCAAGGGTGAAGATAAAACATCCAGCTTTCCCACACAGCAAACTTGCCAACAGGGTTAAACGGGAAGACTTCTACCAACAAGCCATTGGCCAAACCAAAAGGCAGCAGCAACTGCCCAGTGTTTCTAAAGGTCTCCCTTGCTCGGAAGCCAGTCATGTCTGACTCTAGGGTGCAGTGCTCATCTCCATTTACAGCCAAAGAGCCAGCGCTGTCTTTGTCTGCAAACATTCCCAAAGTCAGTGATAGGCATGTAGAGATGCTGAAGCGCACAGAACGGTTACCTTTCCTACCAAAACAGTACCTATTAATCTATTTGCAACTGGGGCTGCGGTGGCTGAGTGGTTAAGAAGCATCCCTTGTTAGCTGGAAGGGCAGCAAGTCGGCAGTTTCTGACCTGGGCACTGCATGACGGTTTGAGCGCCTGTCTCTATCCCAGTGCTTTGGAACATGAAAGGAGCCTCATTCAGGTGTCCCCTGAGCGGAGTTCCTCCAGCAAAAATCCTTTCAATCCAGAATTATTTCTGACACGAAATTATTATTATTTGCAATTTCTTGCTTTCAAACTGCTAGAAGGAAGTTCACTCTATCATGCAGTACTCAGGTCTTGATGTCAAATCCTGCTTGTCTCATTTCACATGCAGCACAGGAGATGGCTCCATGATCATAGCATGTGGGCTACTTCATGGCAAGCTGGGATCCACCTTTAAAAAAATTCATGCCAATGGCACTTTTCCTGCTTCAGTTAAAAATGCATTCTTGGATACATGTTGCAGCCGCCGCCACCGAATCCATTTCCTTATAAAAAATGGTGCTCACTGCAGGTAGCCACAGAAAAATGTATCTTTGAAACAAGTACCCTTTAACCCAGTGTGTCATGACAGGGCTGTGGGAACAATGGCATGCTCTAAAGACACTGCACTCGACTACACGTACCTGTGAACTGCCGAGAGGGCAAGAAAAATACCAACAGCACTCACCTGGTCTTTTGGGCGATTTAAGCTGTAAGGAGAGAAAAGAAAAGCTGTTCTAGTAACCGGAGAACACCTTGCATGGAAAACCTCGAAAGGTCACTTTTTAAAACTTGAACTTCTAGAATCCCACAGCCAGCAGGGCTAGGGGACTCCAGGAGATGTAAGCTCCACACACTGCCCATAGTCACAAAGCACTATTGCAGGGGTGCCCAAACCTTTCAGACTGCGGGCCAATCACGTGGTACAGGGAGCCAGTCACTAAGGCCCAGGGGCCAGATGTGGCCCCTGATGCCAATTCATCTGACCCACGAAGCTCTTGCCGCTCCTGGAAGCGGAAGTAAAACACACCCGTACACTCATGGCTGTTATAAATGCATTTATGACAGTTGGGGACGCTTTTACAGCAGTCTTTATGGCAGGGGGGAACCACCAGTCCGGCCCGCTCAAGGGGCAAATGCAAGACAGCTTCTGTCATCCTTCAGGCGAAGATATTGGGGTAGAAGGCAAAATGGAAAACTTGGAAAAGTCACTTTAAAAAACTAGAACAGAAAAGCAACATTGGGTTTCACAAAAAAAGAGAGGACAGTAGCAATATTTTTAGAAACAGCCACTTAGGCTAAACAGCATCTCGGCAAACCTGCTCCCTACTAACAATTTAAATTATTATTGCCACATAGCAATAAAAAACCCCACACAACTAACCATAAAGATTTATTTTAACCTGCTCTTTCTGAAGAGTTCTTGAAGACTGAAGCCCAGAAAGAAAGAACAACGAACTGATTAGCACTACACTGGGATCGAGAACACTACCATGTATCTTCTCTTGTCCCTATAAGACAAGGATGGCCAAACTGTATTGCTTCCTGACGATGTCAGACCTCCTCGCATCATCCCTCAATATTGAATGTGACATCTAGGTGTGACAGGAATTATACCTTGACACCTTTTGCAAAGCCATGAGTTGCACACCCTAGAGCAGTGATGGTGAACCTTGGCACTCCAGCTGTTCTAGGACTTCAGTTTCTAGAAGCCCATGTCTCTTTACGCACAGTAAACCCATTCATGTGGATTCAGAGACTTGGGTTTCTGGGAATTGAAGTCCAAGAACAGCTGGAGTGCCAAGGTTTGCCATCACAGCCCGAGAGCAGTGTTTCCCAAACTATGTTCCGCGGAACTCTGGTGTTCCATAGGTCAATAAGTGTTCCATGAAAAAACCCATGAAATTCTGATAAATTTATTAGCCTTATATGATTTTAAATACTATACTAAGTTGAGTTTTAAATGTGTGAATTGTATTGTTCTGAAAATTAGTGTGCTAGTGTAGTTACAAATTCTCAGATCAGTTGTCAATCTCAAAGTGAGCAGAAGTAGAACTTCCTATAGACATCGGTACATGGCAATACCTACTTATTAATCAAAAAGTGCAGCATTATTTTACAAATACTGTGCACCACCATCACTTGATACGTATAGCGGTATTATTTTGTTTAACTGTGTAAGTTTATTATTAATATTGTGCCTGACATTACAGGAATTTGTAATTCAAAGACCCAAAAACATCAAAGTCATTAAAATTTTTGTTGATTATGTACTGTTATTTGTTTTTGCTATTGTTCATTATTTTCAAGAGTTCTGTTTTAACAAAAAATTGGAATAAATGTTTATTTTGTTTTTTATACTCATACGCGTTTACGTTATTTGTTATCAAAACTGAAAAATACAAATCTTTCTATTACAAATAGTGTTCCTTTAAAATTTAAGGATTTGTAATGTTCCACAATAGATTTAAGTTTGGGAAACACTGCCCTAGAGCAGTAGTGGCGAACCTATGGCATGCATGCTAGACATGGCATTCCCAAGCCTGTTGGCATGTGTGTTCGCCCCACCCCTCTGCCCAGCAGCCCAATGCTTCCTTCCTCCCCATTTGGGCACTCGGCCTCTAAAAGGTTCACCATCACTGCCATAGAGTATCTACGCATGCTTACCTTATTGAGTGTCCTCAGATCCTCCATTATCTGTTCATCGGTTAGTAGGTAATTGAGCTGAGGTAATCCAGATTAAGGCCAAATCACTCTGAAATAAGAATGGGTCTCAAAACTTCTTGATATACAGTAGTCCAGGAGCTTCAACTCTCTTCTTTGAAGCTAATTTTGGGTCGCTGTTCCACAGGGCAGATGTTTTGCATTTGCTGACGATTACCTGACTTCTTTCCTATTTTCCTGTGTAATCACATTGTGTTCTAACATTTTACCACTGTTTGTGTCACTTTAAATAATATTCTTATTCAAGTGCCATATCAGATTCTAAAGAACGGTGATCGGCCATGAAGATTGTCCTGGGAGCAATATAATTCAGAGGCCTTCCATTTGCCTCCCGCATCACAGTGTGACACCTCTAGTACCACTGATCCAGTTCCATGAGTCACTTTCTGGTCCTGAGTTCTTTGGACACACAAAGCCTTCATCATCATCCCCAGGCCAAGCTTGAGGAAGCTGCTGCTCTCCATCAAGGTGGATTCAAGTGGGAGTTAATCCATTTGGGGACCATCACCCTTCCCTGTGGACTTCACCACCCAAGGCCGTTGGTCTTAGCTGTTAAATAATATAGAGTATAATTTACCTTGAAAGGGGCCTTAAAAACAGAATGAAAGAACAAATTGAGGGCCCGCATTTAACTCATTCGCTACCTTGCTTTAAGAAGCCATTGAACACAGACCTCTTTAGGAAGGCTTCTGGAGGATTCCTCTTATTTTGGTGTTTGCTAATCTCTTTGTTTGTTTGGAATCATTTATGTCATGTCATGTTAATTCTTATTTGTTTTATAGGATTCTGAATCTGTCATCTCCTCCTACCATCTTGAATGCTTGTTTTCCCCTTCCCCTTTTGGTTGTGACAGCACAGGTGCCCCTTCTGACTCTAATTTTTCTCTTTACTACCCAGAGTAGCCCACTAGTGAGTTGTATAAAAGTCTAATGCAGGGGTGCCCAAACTACAGCCCGGAGGCTGGATCCGGCCCCCCGATGCCAATTCATCTGACCTGGAAGGAGCAGCAAGGGTGGTGTGAGCCAGATGAGTTGGTGTCGGGGGCAAATCTGGCCTCCAGGCCGTAGTTTGGGCACCCCTGCCTTAAGCAGAGAAAATGGCAGCCTCAAAATCTATCTCATCCTGTTGCAAAACAGATTGCAAAGTGCGTTTTACTTCCCCTTCCAGTGGGAGGAACCATGTGACCGGCCCACTGAACCATGGGACTGGCCTGAGGCCCAAAAAGTTTGGGCACCTCTGGTCTAATGAATAAACAAAATACATGAACGAACAAACAAAATGAGCAAGCCACCCAAGCTTTACTTGGGCCTTCCCCACCGTCTGCTACCTGATTCCTTACAAACTGGTGATACTCTGTATCTAACCTGAGTCCTTCTACAAGTAAAGTTGTTACTGGCACTGCCCACATCCACTAGGACCTTACTGTTGTTTTGCACGTGATGCTTCCATGCCTCTGCAGCGGTACATTGTAGGAGAGTCTCTAAAGGTAACGGGCCAGCTATTTTGCCAAGAAATTGATTCACGGTCCTTGACCAGTTCCTAGGAATTTAGGAGAAGAGCTTCTTAGGAAAGGATATCAGGGGCTGGCTTCCTTCTCTTGTCAGGTATGGGAACAGGGTCGTTCGGCCGCCTCCTCAGCTTCCTTGTCATGATAGGCTTCACTTCCATGGAATCTGAAGAACAACAGACCAGATACCCACTAGGTACACAGGCTTTTTAGATGTGACAAAAGACACTAACTGTGGCTCTTCAATGTCACCTGTGCATTCATACCACTGTTATATAAACTGATGCAGTCCTTTGGGAACTATGGTTTTTAAGAGATTAATTTTTGAGTTGCATTTTGAGAGAAAGAACTTATTATTCTTACAGGCCCTTCTTTATTGCCAAGAAACATTAAAACCTGGGTCCTAAACTATATTCTTAAGACTTAACTATATACTTAAATCCAGATAAAGCAGTTCCAGAAACAGTGGATTTATTGTATGCAATATGCAGCTGCAGGATTCAACCGCTAAGGCTACAAACTAATGCACAACTGGCAGACAGCAGGAGCCAGTGAGATTGGCACCATTCATTTCTGTGTAAATATGATTAAGAGTATAAGCTAATAATAATAGTAATTTCAAAATTATTCTGAGTTGAAAGGGTTTATGCTGGAGAAACTCTGCTCAGGGGACGCCCAAATGAGGCTCCTTTCATGTCCCCAAGATCTTTTCCCACCAAAGTGGTCCCTATTTATCTACTTGCAATTTCTTGCTTTTGATCTGCTAGGCTGGTAGGAGCTGGGACAGAGATGGACGCTCATTCTGTCATGCAATACCTGGGTATCGAACTGTCAACTTGCTGGCCTTCCAGCTAACAAGATGGGCTTCTTAACTACTGAGCTACCACAGTCCCTAGTATAGGATGCTGATATTTTCAACCCAGAATAATTTCTGACACAAAATTATTATTATTAACTGGGATCCTGAGTCCTGTTACTGGTCCTACATAAAAATACAGCATGGTGATCTTTTACTTACCTCCTGTCAGCTCCATGGTTAACTTCTCACTCTCTATCATCTTTTTCTTCTCCTCCAATTCAGCAATTAAATTTTCTTTCAGCTCAATTTTTTTATCTTCAAATTCCTTCACGGCTGCTTTCTTCTCCTTGATGTAGTTCCTTTCCACTTGCTCTGTCTGACACGGAACACCCCACCCCAAGACACAGAATTATTGATAGGGCAGAAATGCATCAGATGTGCATTCTGCCAACAAACAAAATGTACTCAAGATTTCTCGACTGAAAATCTAGTCGCAAATTAACATCACCCACATGCATCATCAAACTGAGCAACAGAATAGTCAATCAAACTGTATGACAAATTCATGGGGAAAGGACTGTAATGGTGGATTCAGGAAGAAACCACTATAACTGTTCAGGGCAGGAGAATACATGCCAGGGGACAGAAGATACAGCACTATCCAAGGGTACTGGTGGTGATGACATCTATTGAGCAGAAGCTGAAGGTGACACTGTTAATACTGTGAAGCAGGTACAATAAATAAATAATCTGGCCACAATACTCATAAAATTGTATTCAAACATGTACAAGAGAGCGTTGGATCTAGACCAGTGTTTCCCAACCTTTGGTTTTTGGACTTCGATTACCAGAAGCCTAAGTCAATTCCCTAAAGTACTGATCAATGTACTGAGACTTCTGAGAATTGATGTCTCCCTGTGGGATGTGGGCCCCACATTGGGAACCACGGATCTAGACTTAGTCATATTAAGATCCACAAACAGATGTAGAAGCACTGGATCTAACTCAATGAACTGATTACTTCATTAAAACCTCAGAACAAAGCAAAAAGACATGTACTTACTTCCAGCTGGAGAAAAAGCTCTGAAAGGAAAAGAGAAAAAATATATATCAGTTTTCAGGCACATGCATGCACATCGACTCCAGTAAGACCTCAGAATGAGCAGCCTAGAACAGATGCTCTGGTGATCACAATCCTACAGGATAATTGCAACCAGAATATAAAACCAGCTCGAGTAAAAACAAAGCAAAGCAATCGCATTTATATACCACCCCATAGCGCTTAGTGCACTCTCTGGGCGGTTCACAAGTTAATTAGCAAGTTAAGTACTTCTGAGTATGGAGTGAGTCATAGGATAGAGAGTCATATGAGAGTTGAGAACCTCCATGCACCTTACAAGCAAATGCACTGTGGTGCTGGCTTTTGCAAACTACAACCTAATTCATCAGACGAAGCGATAGGCCTCCTTGCAATACACCAGGGGTTCCCAAACTTTTCACACCGCGGGCCGGTCACATGGTTCTTTCCACTGTAAAACACATCCACGGCTGTCATAAATGGCAGTTTATGACAGCTGCAGGTGCATTTATGGCTGCACATTTTACTTCCACTTCTAGAAGCATTTGCACATGCATGGGCACATTTTACTTCCACTTGCGGAAGTGCTGCGGGTGCCATGGGCTGTAGTTTGGTCACCCCTGGAATACACACATATCTCATGAAGGATATAATCTATGCACTTTATGATGCTGCACGTTATAAAGAACACACTTGTCTTTAATTGTATTGTATTGTTCGACTTGTATGCTGCCCCACTCGCATCGCAACTCTGCATAGCGACTTTGCAGCAAGTCTCTCCCATTATGCTGCCAACCAAAATAAACCCTCTGGAAAGTTTCAAGTAGAAATATGATACGAATAAACACATCTTAGCAAGCATTGTGCAGGTGAGTCACAACTGCACAGGCCCAGTTGAAAAGGGCTTAACCAGTAATGAGAAATCCTGCTCACTAACCCGCATTTCGTATCCTCTCCTTGTATTGTTGATCGAGCTTTTTCATTCTTTTCTGATATTCCTGTAACGTACCTGTAAGGGACAACATACTTATGTTATCCCACTACAATAGGACCATTTCGGTCTGACGGAGACTTGCACCCATCCAGGAAGCCAGCACAAAATCTTTGTGCCACTTCAGAGTACCTGTGGTTCTGCCCCAGACTAGAGAGAAATCTAGGACAGATTTCAATCACTAACTGTTTATGTTTACAAGCCAACCAGATCAGGAAGGACATGGTATATGTATCTTAGTTAGCAATAGGTAGCATTGCCAATAAATAAAATGGAATACTCCCGCCAGCCCAGCTCTGTATAAAAACATGGTGTCTTCTATAGCAAGATAGCTTTTATTTAAAAGAAAAATAGCTTCAAAGTTCAGAATTACTGCAAAGCAGGTACAAAAATAAAAAGGAACATTTTTATTTTCCCCCTTTCCCTGAACAAAACAAGAAAGGCATATCATATTTCCCGACTTGCCAGCCTTCCAGCTATCGAGGCGAGCTCCCAACAACGTCATGAGCCTCTAATTACTACACTGCAATGGCTGCCCAAATTAAAAGTCCATGTGGTTAATTAATGCATTTCACATTTAGAAGGTGAAAATACAATTGTCTAAGGATCTTCCTGAAAGTTGTAAAATGAAGAGAAAACAGTTGACCAAAGACCACCTGCTTAGCTTCATGACTGTGTGAGGATCTGATAAAACTTGGGATTAAGGAACTTTCTTGGCTGCAGATAGATCTGAACAGTGTACATTATTCACATCTGCCTAAGCAAGACACTGTCATTCATAGCAGACAACACTGCACAGGGTGGGTGAATTATTTAAATGCATTACAGTTTCTTATGATGACAATATAACAGAAAGTTCAACTTCAGAAAACTGAATAGTCTGATGTACTTAAGCTAACTAAAGAATTGTAAATATCCCTCTTTAAAATAAATAAATATCAAGTTCAAGATATTAGAACCCTACCTTCTTGTAACTGCTGCAACTGCCTCTTTAGTGATGCCAATTTATCCTGATACATTCTGGAAACAGAACAATATCCATTAAGTTATTACTCAGAAACTTACTTCAGAAAGCAAAAAGTGATTAATACATAGAGATGACTACCCCATCTCTCTCTCCTGCAGCAAAGTTCCTCCCCAGCCCCCATTTAACACTTTCATTTTAAAAACGGAATTCATTAGAGGTAGTGTACGTATAGTTTCGAATTGGAGGCACAACAACATCTATGTTTCATTTACACAAACAGCTATTGAGAAATAGGAAGAGTCCTAATTGCTGAATAGCAAATATAAGAAACACAACAACCAAGCTTTTAAAAACCAATGATAAATCAGCTATTACTGAGCTGGAAAAATGCAAAAAGCACAAAAATTGGCTTAACAAAGTAAGTGCTGATATAGTAATGTTTAACGTATGAGAGTCAATATATGTACTATGAAGCCTGTTCGTTTCCAATCTGGCCACTGTTTAAAGTTCAGGCAATAATGGTGTACTGCAGTTTAATCTAAAATGAAAAATGCAGAGCCACATGGAAAGAAAGGGGAGAGTAAAATCTAATGTAGTATAGCGTAGAGAAGATAGATAAGAATCCTGCCACGAGAATTTCAGGACAAACATCACAATGACTCAAATATATTATTTGGTCAGGGGAGTTCAGGACAATAGATAGAGAACTGAAGCACTACCAGATAAAACAGAATGGAAGATTTCAAGTATGAACAAGGTGATTATTGTATATTCTCAAGTATAAGCCTAGTTTTTTAGTCCCAAAAATGAGCCCCCAAAAGGGAAAATGGCTTATACAGTAATACCTCGGATAACGTTTACCTCGGATAACGCTAAAATCGCATAACGTTAAGTAATCTGGGGAGGAGAATTGGATCGAATAACGTTAAGGTCCTATGGGATGTATCGGATAACAACTGCTAAAGCCTGTGCGGTTACAATGTATCTCTATGGAGCTTTAACGTTATCCGATACATCCCATAGGATTTTAACATGCATCGGATAACACTAAAAATCGGATAACACCAAGACTTGTGGAACCAAGTCTTAGCGTTATCCAAGGTATTACTGTACTCAGGTCAATGACCACAAGGATCCCAAGACCGTGTTGGATTGAGACATGCCAACAATTTAATTAATTTTATCATATTTTCATGTATTTTGATTATTGAAACTCACTAACAGCTGTTGCATTCCCCACCCTCGGCTTATACTCAGGTCAATCTATTTTCCTGGGTTTTCAGGTCAAAATTAGGTACCTTGGCTTATATTTGGGTCAGTTTATACTCGAGTATATACGGTAATCCATAAGAAAATAAAAGGAGTGGGTTTTTATTGTTCAGAAAAATGCAATTGATTGAACATACAGCCGCATTAGAGTGATTATACAACACAGAAGTGACTAAAGGGAGATCACAAAGAAAGCCGCAGCTCCATCATCTGGTTGGTGATATTATCAATTGATATAACAGACAAGATAAAGGTATGGGATACAGAAGCACTGGTGATCAACATGTAAGTTATGCTGAAAGCCATACAATTTCATATCCTTCTAGGACACAGCAGACCAGAATGACAATAGATCAGATCAGCAGACCAAAATGACAATAGTGACAGAAGCAGCAACTCCCGAGAAGAAACTCGTTCCCAGCTGAAGAAATTAATTTGAACTAATGTGTATTTCCCTGAATCTTGACTTGCAGTCACAAAAAGTAATAATTTGAGTGAAAAATACACTGAACAAGATACAGTCAAATGATATCTTTTATTTTAACAGATGGCTACTTTTCGAGAGGGACTGTGGTGGCTTAGTGAAACTGAACTTGATGACTGCAAGGTTGTCAGGTCAGCAGTTCGAGACCCAAGTGCTGCATGACCTAGTGAAATCCGTCTCTGTCCCAGCTCCTGCCAACCAAACAGTTCAAAAGCAAGAAATTGCAAGTAGACAAATAGGTACCACTTTGGTGGGAAGGTAAACAGCGTTCCGTGCACTCTGGTGTCTAGTCATGCCTGCCGCATGCCCATGAACACATCTGCAGACAGCGCTGGCTCTTTGGCTATAAACAAAGATGAGCACTGAACCCCAGATCCAGATATGACTGGCTTTCGAGGAAGGGTGAGCTTACTTTTCTAGATTCTCAATAGCATTCATTCATTCGGCGTTTGACCAGGTCATTCTGCTATGGTAATAGGGTAGACCATATGGCCAGCGACTCAACACCGAGTGTCAGGCAGCATAACTAACCTGACCACCCTGAGAACTAATAGATTTGAGTGCCAAAGTCCACAGAGAAGGGTGATGGTCCCTAAGTGGATTAAATCCCACTTGAATCCCTCTTGATGGAGGGCAGCAGCTTCATCAATAATGGCCTGGAGCCAAAGAGGAATTTGAATGCCAAAAAGGCTCAGAACAAGAAAGTGACTCGTGGAGCTGGATTAGTGGTACAGGTGCCACGCTGCGATGCGGAAGGCAGATGAAAGGCCACTGCATTATATTCATAGGACAGTCTTCATGGCTGATCACCATGAGGACTACCAATATTTGGATTTGGGTACGGCAGAACAAGAATTCATTCTTGCTTGGTTAATTTTCATCTCAAAAAGTGCTATAATACTATGTCTTTTAAAGGGTAAAATGATACTTACTGCTCCTTCATTTCTACATAATCTTCCTCATCATGCTTTGCCAGATCAGTTTCACTTGCATCTTCCGTATCTGACCAACAGGAATGTTTAAAAAATGTTAGAACTGTGTTGCCAAACAGCACATTTTTGTTCAGGCATTTTCAATTCTCTTTTTACTTGACCCAAGCCTACCTTAAAGTTAACTATACAGTTTTCTTCCAATTTTAAAGAACTAATACACATTACAGAAGAAGTTATCCATTCTGTGAAGTTGAAACAGAAGAAGCTTGATATCCTGGATCCCACCAAATTGTAGAATATCTAAATAGTGCTTTTGCCTATTTCCTCCTACTATTCTGTATAGACTTGCTGAATCCAACTGGTCACCAACTGTTCATGAGTGCAGAAGAATAGATGCCTTTGAGATGTGGTGCTGGAGGACAGTTTTGAGAGTCCCCTGGATAGCGAGGAGAACAAATAGGTCAATCTTAGAAGAAATCATGCTCCTTAGAAGGTCAAATAGTAAATATGAAACTAAAGTACTTTGGACATCAAATGAGAAGAGAGGATTCACTGGAGAAAGCCATGATGCTGAGAAAGGTGGAGGGCAAAAGAAGAAGGGGGTGGCCAAAATGAGATGGCTAGATGGTATTGTAGACGCAATGGGCACAGAGCTGAGCGAGTTGAGGAGGATGGTGGAGGACCGATGTGCCTGGCGCACAGTGGTCCATGGGGTCCCAAAGGGTCGGAATCGACTGTGCGACTGAACAACAACAAAAGAATTCAAAATAGCTGGAGAGCTAAATGTCTGCCTCTCCCCTCAATCCACAGGTCTCAGGAGACTTCAATGCTTTCAAAGATGGTTTACACGTGTTTAGTCAAACTTGTAACCTAGCATGTTATGGCCAAACTTCTAACTACCTTGTGAACAGCCCAGAGTGCACTAACCGCCCAGAGTGCATTAACCGCCTTACCCAAGGCAGAGGAAGGAGGAAGCGCTCCCATTCGGCTGCTGGGCAGAGGGGAGGGGTAAACTATGTGCTGGGGGGAGGGAGGAAGCGCTCCCATTGGGCTGCTGGGCAGGGGGGGGTAAACTATGTGCTGGGGGGAGGGAGGAAGCGCTCCCATTGGGCTGCTGGGCAGAGGGGGAGGGGTAAACTATGTGCTGGGGGGAGGGAGGAAGCGCTCCCATTGGGCTGCTGGGCAGAGGGGGAGGGGTAAACTATGTGCTGGGGGGAGGGAGGAAGCGCTCCCATTGGGCTGCTGGGCAGAGGGGGAGGGGTAAACTATGTGCTGGGGGGAGGGAGGAAGCGCTCCCATTGGGCTGCTGGGCAGAGGGGGAGGGGTAAACTATGTGCTGGGGGGAGGGAGGAAGCGCTCCCATTGGGCTGCTGGGCAGAGGGGGGGGTAAACTATGTGCTGGGGGGAGGGAGGAAGCGCTCCCATTGGGCTGCTGGGCAGAGGGGGAGGGGTAAACTATGTGCTGGGGGCAGGGAGGAAGCGCTCCCATTGGGCGACTGGGCTGAGCGAACTCTGTGCTAGCGCAATGGCACAGAAAGGGCTTCCTTCCGAGTAAACCATACACCCCCACTCAGACTAAAGGTGGGTGCGTTTACTCTTGAGTAACCGCCCTATGAGCCAAGCCAAGCGCCCCCCAAAAACCGAGCGTCTTCTCGCGAGCAAGGCTGCCAAGACCCACTTCAGTGGATGGTGACCGGGACGAGGAGAGGTGGCCTTACACCCGAGTAACTCCATCTCCCCTCCCCCCCCGCGCAGCCTACAGATCCGGCCTCACCCTCGTCGGAGTCCCTCGCGCGGCCGCTGCGCTCCCCATCCTCCTCGTCGGCGGGGCTGTCCGGCTCCTCTTCCTCGTAGCTCTCGGCGGCCGCAGCGGCGATAGCGGCGGCGGGGCCCGTCCCGGGGGGCAGCGCTGAGGTAATGGCGGGGGCTGCGGGGGGCGGCCCCGGCGACGGCAGCGCGGGGGAGACGAGCGTAGCTACGCTCATGGCCGAGGCGGCGAGCGCGGCCTACCCCGCCCGGCGCGTCCTGAGGCGACCCGTCGCGCCTCAGACCATTTCCGCCCCCCTCAGCGGACAAACATTCCCGCCTGCGCCGCGCAGCCGCAGAAGCCACTTCCTGGTTTTCGCCGCCGCGCGACGGAGCGCCGAGGGAGTTTGCTTTTGCCCGCGTTTCCGCTCTGTTTTGTCCCGCTGCGCTTCCCGTAGGCAGCGAAAGCAAAAAAACGACACCACGCCGCGGACCTATTGGTGAGGCAGCCCCTAGATCCATTAAAATGTGTAGACAGGGAAGCACACAGGCCATGAGAGCGCTTCCAGGTTCGCTTTCAAAGTTTTTCACTTGGTCTCTGCAGCTGCGAAGGTCGGTCGCCGGGCTTTACCTGCAGGCAGTTGCCAAGCCTTGCACACCCAGCAGCAAGTTAATCGTTTTTTGGGGTTGAAATCTTGACGAAGTGGGCTTGATCCATGAAGAGCTAACATTAAAATACAGCCGATAGTCTTTTAAGTGCCACAACATTTTTATCTTAATAATAATAATAATAATAATAATAATAATAATAATGATGATGATGATGATGATGATGATGATGATGATGATGATGATAATAAAACTTTACTTGTCTTTGATGATATCACTGCTTTCACTATTATTACTACTACTATCATCATCATCATCATCATCATCATTTTAAATATTTTATTAAGATTTTAAACAGAAAAAATTAGAAAAAACAGTAATAAGATGCGAGATTACATAGCATAACAACAAACAGGAAAAGTAAAATAAAATAATACAACATAAGATAGAAAATGGAAAGTATAACAACTTTATCAGAAAGTCCTTGAATACTAAATCATTTCAATACATCCAATGTCTTAACCATTCTTTTGTTGTTGTTATTCTTCAGTCGCACAGTTGATTCCGACCCTCTGCGACCCCATGGAACATTTATACTTTATTCTAGTTATTCTCTTTAATATGGTATTCCAATTTTTTAAAATACAATACATAAAACACTCAAGTGCACTAAGATTATGTCTTTGAATCTACCAGTTGTCTTCCTTCAACTCAATTGTTTTGCCAAAAACTCATTACATCCAGTACAGGCTTGTCCTCCTTTATTTTATCATTATTATTTTGTGTCACACATTATCCTGGTTTGAAAGAATTTTTGCTGGAGAATCTCTGCTCTCTGATATGATTTGAGGTGCATCGCTTCTCAATCCCCAAAAAGGGTAATGCCAAAGAATTTTCAAATTATCGAACAACTGCGCACATCCCACACACTAGCAAGGTGATGCTCAAGATAATACAGGACAGAATTCGGCAGCACGTGGAGAGAGAATTACAGAAGTGCAGGTGGGGTTCCGAAGAGGCAGGGAGACTAGAGACCACATTGCCAACATACATTGGATCATGGAGAAAACAAAGAAATATCAGAAACAAGTCTTCTTTTTCATTGACTACACCAAGGCCTTTGACTGTGTGGACCACAACAAAATGTGGCAAGTAATTAAAGAGATGGGAATACCAGAACACTTTATATGCCTTCATGAGAAATTTGTACAAGAGTCAAGAAGCAACAGTTAGTACAGAATACAGAATGACAGAGTGGTTTGGAATAGGAACAGAGTTATACACAGTTATACACAGAGCACAGAATGTGCAATGCAGGGTTGGGTGAATCACAAGTAGGGATCAAAATTGCTGGGAGAATCATCAACAATTTGGGATACACAGATGATAGAACCGTAGTGGCAGAAAGTGAGGAAGACCTAAAGAAGCTGCTGCTTAATTTGAAAGAAGAGAGTGCAAAAGCTGCCTTGAAACTCAACATCAAGAAAACCAAGATAATGGACTGATAATCCCTATCAGTCCCTGAAAATAGATTGGGAAGAAGTAGAAGCAATGACAGATTTTACTTTCTTAGGATCCAAGATCACCGCAGATGGTGACTGCAGCCATGAAATAAAAAGGCAAGCTTTGAGAAACCAAGAAGATGCTCCTTCACAGCCAGTCCATCTAGCATGGCCGCTTCCGCCTCTATGACGGGAATCAGAGTTCCTCCTCCACTCATTTTGCGTTGGTTTCTAGTGGCATTTCCTCCACTGAGGAACCAAACCAAAGGGGTTCCTCCACCTGCAGCTGTTGGCCCCTTTAGGGAGTCAGGTTATTTACTGATGCCCAACACTCAGCATTAAGTCACTGGCTGTACGGTCTAGTCCAGGGTTCTTCAAACTTGGCTCTCCAGATGTTCTTGGGACTTCAATTCCCAGAAGCCCTGATCAGCAAGTGTGCTGACTTGGGCTTCTGGTAATTGAAGTCCAAGAACACCTGGAGAGCCAAGTTTGAGGAACCCTGGACTCTAGTCAATTACCATAGCAGGATGTCCGGCCAGCATTGCCTTGTACAAATATAAACCAAATTAAGCGTGTTTGTGTATATAGCAACTCCCCAATAGATTGTTTACGTTAAATCTGGCATTCCTATAACAGGATCAGAAGTGGTGGGAGAGGAAGATACAACCAGGAAGATAAAATGACACCACGAATGTTTAGCTTAGAAATGCTTCTTTCTTGCCTTTCCAGGAAAATGATTTAATTGATCCAAGTTTTGTTGCTGGAGTGTCACTTTTTTCAGATCCAGGACACAGGAAGGGTTGGGAGCAAAGAGGAAGGTCAGAAAGTATACAAGTAGATTCCCTGCACATAGTGGGATGTGTCTGGCCAGACAGAAAAATCTGTAAATATTAGAAAAATCAAGTTTATGATTGGGTCCATTCAAAAGAGAAGACTTTTTATTGATCTGATGGGGTTGCATGCAAAGGTGATGAATTTTATTGAGTACTGTACATCATATATCTCGTTTTATTGTGATTCAACTTAATCTGTTTTTGTAATCATATTTTATCTAACGCATTTTGCTACATTTTAACCTGATATGGTCAGATGACTAATCAGTTAACAAAAGGATACTGGACTGGGCAGAAGAGAACAATTAATTGATTTTTTTTTTTTTTTTTGGAATAGTTAATTAATTGAATGTCCTTTTCCGCCCCTCCAAAAGCCGCCGCCTGAGGCCAAGCGCCTCGCTCCATCCCGCCCTGACAAGCCCCGCCCTTAGGGAGCGCGTTCTCTCCCGGAATGCGGAAGCGCCTCTCTCATTGGTCAACACCCAAGCCACGCCTCATCCCTTACCCTTTTTCGGAACAGGCCAGCTGTGGAACGGTCGCAAGGCAGGCCCAGTCGAGGGCCGACGTCGTCGCTCGCTCCTCCCCCTCCCTCCCGCTCCCAACGGCCGGCGCTCGCGCTCACCCCGAGGTTGGGCAGGGCGAGGCAACCGAGCGACGAGGAGGTCGAGCGCGATTGGCCGCGCCTGGCCAAGCCGGAACCGCAGCTCCGAGAGCTCGGCAGCAACGGCCGAGGAGGAGGAGGAGGAAGCGGGCTGGGGTGGGTCTTCGTAGTGCGTGTCCGCCTCGCTCGCTTCGCCCTCCCGGCTGAGGACCGGACTCCTCCTCGAGGCGGGGGAGCCGCCGGACAGCGCCCGCCAACTTTTCCCCACTCCGGAGTCGAGGCGAAAGAGGTACTTTTTTGAGGGAGGAGGAAGAAACTGTCTTCGCCCCCCCCCCCTTCTCCTCCTCAGGCGTCGGTGTTTGGCGGCGCGGCAGGAGTTTTTGAGGGAGGTCCGGCTGAAGGGAAGACGTTTCTGAGGGGGAAAAGAAGAAGAAACCCTGAGGGGGAGAGAGAGAGAGAGAGACCGTTGACGACCCTCCCCCTCAATGTTTCCCTTCATGAGGGAAGGGTGGGGCGGGGTGGGGGAGTTCGTGTGGAGAGGCAGCCTTTGGGGCGGGAAAGGAAATGGGTGTCGCTGAGGGGTGTGTGTGTGTGTGTGTACTGTATATGTGTGTATATCTATCATCTATCTATATACCTGTATACACACACACACATATACTGTATATGCACACACACACGTGTTTGTGTATATATATCTCTATATCTCTATATCTATCTCTATCTCTATCTATACTGTATATAAAAGAGCCAAGTTTGGGGAAAAACACCTGAGGGGTGTGTGTGTACTGTATATGTATATGTGTGTATATCTATCTATCATCTATCTATATACCTGTATATACACACACACATATACTGTATATGCACACACACACGTGTTTGTGTATATATATCTATATCTCTCTATATCTATCTCTATCTCTATCTATATATAAAAGAGCCAAGTTTGGGGAAAAACACCTGAGGGGTGTGTGTATACTGTATATGTATATGTGTGTATATCTATCTATCATCTATCTATATACCTGTATATACACTCACACATATACTGTATATGCATACACACACACGTGTTTGTGTATATATATCTCTATATCTCTATATTTCTATCTATCTCTATATCTATCTATATCTATATATAAAAGAGCCAAGTTTGGGGAAAAGCACCTGGACATGAAGGGAGAGGCAGCCTTTGGGGCAGGAAAGGAAACGGGTGTCGCTGAGGTGTGTGTGTGTGTGTGTGTACTGTATATGTGTGTATATCTATCTATCATCTATCTATATCTATAATCTATATACCTGTATACACACACACACATATACAGTACTGTATATGCATACACACACACGTGTTTGTGTATATATATACAGTAATACCTCATATAACATTAGTATCGAATAACACTAAAATCGCATAACATTAAGCAATCTGGGGGGAAGAATTGCATCGGATAACATTAAGATCCTATGGGATGCATCAGATAACAACCGCTAAAGCCTGTGTGGTTACAATGTATCTCTATGGCTCCCATAGGATTTTAACATGCATCAGATAACACTAAAAATCGTATAACATCAAGACTTGTGGAACCAGGTTTTAGTGTTATCTGAGGTTTTACTGTATATCTATCTCTATCTATCTATATCTATATATAAAAGAGCCAAGTTTGGGGAAAAGCACCTGGACATGAAGGGAAGGGGAGAAATCGGAGGTTGAGGGGGAGAAGAAACCAAAATGTGGGGAAGGGCGGGGGGAAGGAAGAAGGAAGGTAATAATAATTATTTTGTGTCAGAAATAAGCCGCCCTGAGTCGCCACGGCGAGTGGGTGGCAATATAAATTTGAACTAATAAATAAATAAATAAATTATGGGTTGAAAGAATTTTTGCTGGGGAAACTCCACTTGGGGGACACCCGGATGAGGCTCCTTTAAGTTGTTGTGATCTGCATATAAATAACATTTAAATTTGCCCTTATTTATACTTTTTAAAAAATGCTTGCAATGTTAACCCGCTAGAATGGAAGAAAATAGACAGTACTTAGTGATAATAATGATGGTAATCTTGTGTCAGAAGTTATTCTGGGTTGAAAGGATTTTTGCTGGAGAAACTAGGATGCCTGAGTGAGTCTCCTTTCACGTCCCCAAGATCTTTTCCCACCGAAATGGCCCCTGTTTATCTACCTGCAGTTTCTTGCTTTGGAACTGCTAGATTGGCAGGAGCTGGGACGGAGACGGGCACACAATCCGTCATGCAGTACTTGAGTCTCGAACTTGCTGACCTTCCAGCTAACAAGGCAAGCTTTGCCACCTCTGAGCCAGAAGGTAAGACAGCACCTCTGAGGAAATTACCCTCCCTTTCTGTGAGGACAGATGAGGGGAGGAGGACAGTTAGAGAGGTGTGTGTGTGTGTGTGTGTGTGTGTGTGTGTGTGTGTGTGTGTGTGTGTGTGTGTGTGTGTGTGTGAGGAGGACAGTTAGAGAGGTGTGTGTGTGTGTGTGTGTGTGTGTGTGTGTGTGTGTGTGTGTGTGTGTGTGTGTGTGTGTGTGTGTGTGTGTGTGTGTGTGTGTGTGTGTGTGTGTGTGTAAAAAAGATCCAAGGTGAAGAAATCGCTTTCCACCCATAATAGTACAGCAGAGGGTAATAGTGGCTGTAGGTTTGGAAGGGAGACTTGACTTATTTATGAGTTTTTACATAAGTTGCTTACTTCTGAAGATTCAGTCACGAAATGTATGACCTGGTGCCCAACATGGATCAGTGCGCCTGCTCGTGCTTAGCCAAAAGGCAGAGAAGTGGTGGACATCGATGCGCAGTGTCCATGCAGTTCCAAAGTGTTGCCTGGGATGATGCGCCGCCCTGCGGGAGGCACATTTCATCGCCTGAACATCAAGGCTTTTTCTAAACATGGGGTAGTAGAATGAGATCACCTTAAACAGTTTCTCAGGATGGCTGAATTGAGGGGTGAATGTAGGCAACACCCGGAGAGTCGTTGATATAAGTGGGACACATATAGTGGGGGTGGAAAAGCTGTAGGGGGATGTATGAGGAGAGACAGTAAAGGGGAAGAGCAACCCAGGGCTGGGGAAAGAAATGAGAGAAGAGGCCATTCTCTTCAGTATTTGTGGTAAAGGAGAGAATGTCCTGTGGAACCAAAACCAGGGGAGGGGTTGAGGATGTCTTTTTTCATATCTTCTGTGGTTGCTTAGTGGTTAAGACGCTGAACTTGATGACTGGAAGGTCGTCAGGTCAGCAGTTCAAGACCGAGTGCTGCGTGATGGAATGAGCGCCAGTCTTTGTCCAAGCTCCTGCCAACCTAGCAGTTTGAAAGCAAGAAATTGCAAGTAGATAAATAGGTACCATTTTATTGGGAAGGTAACAGCATTCTCTGTGTCTGCTCATGCCTGCCACATGACACGGTAATGTCTGCATATGCAGACAGTGATGGCTCTTTGGTTGTAAATGGAGATGAGCACTGAACCCTATTGGCAGAGATTACTGGCTTTTGAGCAAGGGCGACCTTTACCATTTGGGGGTGAAGTATGAAAGAAGAATGGGATATAGGAAGCCACTTGAGGTCATCAGTAGAAGTGGGAAATCTCCTTATTCGCCACTCCAGAAGGTACAGAGCCAGGTGAGTAAGAAAAAGGGTTGCCAAAGGGAAGTAGAGTAGAGGAGGAACAGATTTACTAGAAGGGGAAGCAGGCCAAGAGAACAGAGGTTTTGCAAAGATAACTAATATTGGGGAGCTAGACATAAGGACTTCCTATCCTAACTTGGAACTGAAGACATTGCAGTTTGCTGGGAAGAGAATTACCGAGATGAGGAAGGGAAGTAGGTCAGAGAATAGCAATAGTTCTATAGAGGTAGGAGTCAAATCTGAAACAGAAGAGAGCAAATGTAAAGAAAGGTAAAATGTGAGGTTTCAATGGCGATGAAAGGTCAAGTATAAGGGAAACCTGGACATAGTTTGAAGGGAACTGGCGTGGTGGCAATGGGAGGGGGAAATTGCTTGGTTTGAGAAAAGGTGTGAATGTATTTTTAGGGAAGGGAATATATTGTGTGTTAGTGTGTATATGTAATAGATAAACATTCAGAGAAAATTCTGCTCTTTAAGCGAGTTAGTCTCTAAGCGAGTTGCTCTTTATGCGAGGTTTGACTGTACTTTTATACCCAGAAATCCTTTGTGGCAACAGGGTGACATATTGTCATACATCAACTATCACAGCCTTTTTCATAGAGATTCCTTTTTAGATGCTAGGATTTTGCAGATCAGAATGATACTGCTTGTGTGTTGACAGGATGTAGCAAGAGATGACCAAATTACATCAGTTTTGAACTCTGCATTGGCTACAAGTGAGGAGCTATTTAGGAGAACAATGTTACTGTGCAGATGGTTCAGAATCGAATAACATATAACAACACTGACCAACCCATGTTTTTAAAACTACATAGCTTCTGTTAGATACACAGTGTGGTGTAGTAGATAGACTGGTGGGCTGAGAATTAGGAGGCCTGGGTTTTCAATGCATGTTCAGCCATGGAAGCTCACTGGAGAGTGGAACTAATAAAAAACACTCCTTAAATATCTCACTTACATTGAAAGTCCTGTTAAGTTTTCTATAAGTTGGTTTCAACCTGATGCTACATAACAACAATGGTTCTGTTTGTGGTACCTGTGATGAGTGTGTCTGGCCAGTAGCTCGACTAGATGTGGTGGAGTCCCTCAGTAGCTATATAATTTCTTCTTAGTGGAAGTCTGGCCATCCCCCTCATTGATATTGTTAGGCTTCAGCAAACACATTTCTCTTGTAGCAGTGTTCAGAGAATTGGCATGTGCTGTGTTGATTTAGTTGCTGATCTTTCATAGCTTTTTTGAAATCATATATCTGATATTTTAGAATTTGAACTGTAATATTAATGGTCGGCTGTACTGTGTTTTATTAGATGTGAGGTTTTGTAGCTCATAAAAAAGAGGTCTAGATGGGAAGAAAATGTGAAAAACCCTGTGCTGAAGAGAGGTGGGAAGGATAAAGAATAAGTCTGAGGTGACCTGTTTTGTGGCATGCAAAGGAGGGCTGAAAAAGTGCAGCTATCACTGTGTTAATTGTATTTTCACAATTTGCTATCACTTTTCTCTTTTGGTGACAGGTAATTTGGTTTAGTGCTTAAACTGGCAGTCTTTGGGGAGCAGCTTTAGACTGTCCACAAGTTTATTTGGAAAACTCTCATTTGGCAAATGAATTTGTAAGAAGATAAACATATTGACAAATAAAATAAAAGAGGCAGGTATCATCTTACTGTGGATGTGTGATTTGCTTTGTTATCCAAGCATAACTACTGTGTCTCTGTCTCCACAGCTCCTCACTCATGATATTCAAGGGTGAATCGTATCTATACCTAGGTAATTCTCTTAAGCTTAGCAATAGAACATTGATGTTTCAATGATAACTTTAGCATCGTTTGGTCCGGCTGATTCACAGGACCCATGATTCTATCTATCACATCTCCCTCCCCACTAGCACCCAGAGGACCCTTTACAAAGGCGACAGTGTTTTCTCATGCGTTGGACGTATACTGCACAAAGTTGTGATCTTTTGCCATCCAGAGGATTCAAGCTTTAGTCTCCAGACTCTCTATCTTGCCATGTTGACTTGGGTTCTTCCAAAACAACTGGAAGGCTAATGTTTGAGAACTATTAGTATAGATTTGGAAACAACTCTGTAAAAATGGAAGAAAGTTTTGTTTATTCCTCATGCTTCCCCATCTATTGTACTGTACCCTGTTTCAGGACTTGAATCCCATACATACTATTCTATATTGGATTCACCTGATGTAGGACAGATTGTTTGTTGAAAAAATTCTATTTTCCTTTTCCATCCATTTGAGTCTTGTACATATCACTCTTGTGTTGGTGTTCAAATGGTTCTATTTTTCAGCAACTTATAGTTTGCTAGTATTGCCTCCTTTTTGAAGCTGTGAATTTAGACCTTTTGGTTTTGCCTTTCGTTGTTTCTATATTTTTTCTTGGAATCATCATAACTTTATTCTGCAAAAGAACAGCTTGCTTTAGTTTTGTATGGACAGGAAGTATAGACTGTAAGGAATCCTGTTACACATGAGTAAGACTTTGGTCTACACACAGTTGGGATTCCACCTGAATTGCCACCCTCCTAGCTTAGCAACCCAGGATTTTAGCTTGCTGTAAGTAAGGTAGCGCATAGGAAATCAAACAATTCAAGTCAGCTTGAATTTAACAAGTATATTGTAGCAAAAGTAGTTTACAGACTAATTAAGCAAATGAAACAGTTTTAAGTCAGAAAGCACCTTAAAACAAAAGAAACTTATCTAATTGTGGAAGCCCAGAGGGTCCCCCTTCTACCTTGAAAGCCCCTACATCAACGGTTCTCAACCTATGGCCCGGGTTCCAGATGAGGTCCATGACACCATTTCATGTGGTCCCCCACTGCCATATTTAGCAGGCCCATGAAGCTATCCAAGGGAGCATGACCTGGCCCTCAGCTTGAAAAGGTTGAGAACCCCTGCCCTACATTTTGTCTAAGTTCACAGCTCACACTTAGCAGAGAGAATGTACTGCCCCCTCCCTTCAGTTTTTTATCTTCTCCCACAAGTTCCACCCTCTGGATGACTCCAGCCAATCACTATACAGTATCACATGTCTGTCCAACTTTAAGTTTCATTTTTTTTCCAAACCACGAGGCTAGCATGTTTTGAATACCAATCTTTCTTTGGAATGCACCCTAACTTCTCCCCACCTCTCGATTATAGACATGCAGGCCCCATTTCAACCCTGACATAGGCTCATATGGATTAATGTGGGTTTATGTGATTATAGTTTTTGCTTTCGTGACTGAAGGTCTTCATGAAACTTATATATTGATTTTTAGGTGCAATGCTGATATCAGCTTGTGTGCTTAGTCTAGCCTTGGGGGAAGGGGCACTGGTTTTTGACATAATACATTATGCAATTTAGACATTTTCACACAACTAAAGAATACTTTTGATTTAACATCTCCATGTTCACTCTAGCACACAGGAAAAAAATCCATTAACCTCAAGTTCTAATTCTTCTTCTGCCATATCTGATTCTGAATATTGGAAATCATCATAGTGATTAGCCATGAAGACTGTCCTGAGAATATAATGTGGTGGCATTTCATCTGCCTTCTGCATTACAGCATGACACCTATACCGCTTATCCAGTTCTGCAAGTCACTTTCTGGTCCTGAACCCTTTTGGTACTCAAAGTCCTCTTCTGCGCCACATCAAGATAGATTCAAGTGGGATTTCATCTACTTGGGTTCCATCATCCTCCCCTGTGGACTTTGGAACCCAAGCCATTAGTCCTCAGGGTTGTCAGGTTAGTTAACCGCCTCCTGACATTTGACATTGAGTCACTGGCAGTAGGGTCTACTCTATTACCATAGCAGGATAACTTGGCCAGACTTGATCAAGTTCCAATAGCGATCATTTTTATCAGAGTTACCTGATTGCATATTTATTTATTTGTCCCAGTTACATCATACCTTACTATTAAAGATCTTCCAGTTTTATCAGTTTCCAGAGGGGTAGCTGTCTCAGTATGTAGCAGCAAAATCATTAACAAGTCTTATCGCACTTTGAAGACTTAAGAATTTATTATAGGATATGTTTTCATTAAATGTTATTCTGCAATTAATGCACCACAGATCTCCTGAGAAATAAAATGGCAGCAAAGAAAACCGTGCTGAACAAAATTCAGTAGACAAAGCAGATATTTAAAGAATGCTTCCTTCTTGTCAGAATGTTGTCAGCAAAGGAGCACTAACTCAGGAGATAACTGAGCATGGCACAGCTGTCCAGAAGGTCTTTCTGAGGTCATATCAAACATACATGAGATGTTGGTGAGGGCCTCACCACAGGATTTAAAGACATGAGCAGGCATAAAGAACAACATAGGCACCTGCAGGCTTAAACTGTTTGGGGCTTTATCATGTAATTGACTGTTTGTTTTGATTTATATTGCTGCCCAACTTGATTGACTTATGTCAATCACATCGCCGGTGCCCCACACCTGCTTTGCCAGTCAGGTTTTTAGCTCTTTCCTGAAGGGCAGCAACTCCATCTGGAGTCACATCTTGATTGACAAGAGGTTCCATAGGGCTGGAGCAGACACAGAGAAGGCCCTCCTTCTGGTGCTAGACAAGTCTCTGTAGCAGATGGCACAATTAGAGAGCCTCTCCGGGCTGCTCTGGTGGGACGGATAGATGTTCTTGGGGTAATGCAATCTCTTAGGTATCCTGACCCACTACCATTTAGGGCTTTAAAGGTCATTACCAGCACCTTGAATTGCACCCGCAGGCACACTGGTAACCAGTGCAGCTCCTGATGTTAAAATAGTTGTGGGAAATTGACTGAGTAGAGTTCAAAAGTAGTCAAATTATCTAGTCTGGGGAACAATTTCAACCTCTTAGATCGTTTCAGTTCAGAATACATCATGGTGGTGCAGTCAGTACTAGGAAAAGGCAATAAAGATTGACATCGTCAGATATTTCTGGCTTATTTCAGGGGATCATTTGGATGACCCACGATAATAGTGTAAAGTTAGCTTTTGTGGATCATTTTACGCTTTTTTTTGTGGCCACTGTATGACAGGCTGTTCATGAGGATTGAGGTACAGATGAGCGTAGATTTAAAAAGAAACTTTGTAAGGAAACTGGAGCTGGATCCTAATCTAGGACTAAAAGAGTTGAGTACTAAAGCATTAAGGTACTACTATGCTTCCCAGACAAACAAAAGACTAAAGTTTCTAGGGGATCTTGTATACGCAACCAGACTTCAGACTTTCTAGTCTTACAATTCACCGTGGTTTATAGTATGTATAAATTTCTGTTCTTCTGTATGAATATAGACCAAAATGATTTATATTCTGAGAGGCACAAAACTTCGATCACTGTGTCTTAATGACTTCACCCACATACCATATGCCATTATATGATTTGCTGAAGTCTGCCTTACTGTGAGGTGCAGACTTAACTCTGCCAATAAACCATTGTTTGCTGGCTAACCATAAACCGCTGAATTGTTGGCTAATGATCTCTGGCTTGTTTAAGTCAGTGGTTCTCAACCTCTTTATCTTAATCCAGGGTGGATTTCATTTAAATAAAATCAATATAAATCATGATTTAAACCACGAATTAGTCTTGGAGGATAGACAGTTTACACAGTAAATAATTTTTAGCAGAAAAAACATGCAAAATAATGCTCAAAAATATAATTTTATTGTATTTGGATGTTGGTGGTGGTCTGCAGTTTTAAATCCTCTCTGCCTTTAAGGTAGTTTGAACATAATAGCTGATCTTAATGCTACATTTTCTTAAGATATCTTAGTTTCATTCACAGAGAGCAATAGATGAATTATTTGTGAATTCATATTTTTCTGGCCAGAACTCTAGTACAATGTTTTTAAAGGAAACCGAAATATGTACTTCTGATTAAAGACTACAGCCACCCATCTGTTAGTTGGGAAGGACTCCAGTTTGAATGATGTACTGAAGTACTCTTGTCAGTTAATGTATAAATAAGGAAACAATCAAATCTTCCATTTATCATAGTACACAGAGAGACTCATACACAGGCAGCAGCTACTGATTGTATTGAGCTTGAGGAGAAATTGAAACAAATCCAGTTTAAATGATAAGTACAAAGTTATCTTTCAGCATATTAACTCATTAGAGGCTAGATTATTTTTCACAGTTACAGTCTGCTTAGTGTGAGATTCAAGATGAAAGTAAACAGATGTTCTCAAGACCATTGTGCTCTGTTCAGACCATTGGATTTCTTTTTGAATTAGTGCATAAAATCACTTTGCCTTCCCTGGAAAGTTTCTACTATGATATCTTGCTACTCGATCTGCTCAGTTTTCCCCCTCTCTGTTCAGTTATAATCTCGGTACTTTCAACAGATAGAAAAAGGCTTTACTAAGTGTTTCTCTTTTTCCTCTGTGCATCTTGTTCAACAAATGGAAAGGGCACACTAACTAGAGGTTAGTCTTGGTTTCTTAAAGAGACCCTCTGTCCTTGGCTAGGCATATTACACTTAATGACATTAGTGTTGTATTTGCTTGAAGCTTCATTCAGTATTAGCATCAGTCACAATATAAACTGACTTGTTTTATATAGTAGCTGGAAACAGGTACCTTGTGTTCTGGGTTCCTATAAATGTATGCTAGCTCAGTCCTCTGTTTGGTTGCCACCATCAATATTTTGACACTCAGAATATTACCGGTAAGTTTTTCTTCAGCCTTGCCCTAAGTTCTGCAGTACCCAATGACATATGAGTTGACCCTGCCAAAGTTCTGTTTTTCGCTTCTGCTGAGTGTGCTTATTTAGCCAATGGTGGATTAAAATAATAAGAAGAGGCAGTTTGGATCAAAAGTTGTGCAACTTTTATGTAACATATCTGCTAGCACTGGCATCCCATCTTTAAAGTTTCAAGACTGAGCAGGTAGTTCTTGCCTTGTGTGTACTGAAAATATACCCCAGGTACAGACATTTGGGCTACATACAACAATAAATATCACTGTACAATGCACATTTTTGAAGCCAATGCATATTTCATTCATTCATTTTACATAAACTACTTTTTGGTTTGACTTTCTTTGAATGGATATGATCGCACTGCTAACCGCCCTCACTTTTCACTGAAAATGCAAAATGCAAAGTCTGAAATGTAAACTCATTGCAGAATGTTTAATGCCACAATGATTATGTTACATCTGTCTACTAAGTATTTGCCATTTTACAGAACAAAGTTTCACAGAAATAGATCTGATTATTAATCAGGGATCTTCAGTCGATACCAAGTGTGAATTGCCATACTCACTCATGTGATTTGCAATTTGTATCTACTGTACTAACCAACCATTGTCCTTTTGTATCCACACTTGGTCAGGGGTTGTGTATAAATTATTGTTCCGAACTCTTAGACATTCCGCTATGGTAATGGAGTAGACCGTACAGCTAGCAACTCAACGTTGAGTGCTGGATGGCGGTAAATAACCTGACTCTCTAAAAGGGCCAACGGCTACAGGTGGATAAGCTCCTTTAGCTGGGGTGATGGTCCCCTCAGTGGAGGAAATGCCACTGGAAATCATCCTATTGGGCGTAACAGTGTTAAATCCTGCATGTCTCATTTCATATGTGCCGCAGGAGATGGCTCTGAGATCACACTGTGTGGGTCACTTCATGGCAAGCTGGGATTCACCTTAAACAAATTCATACCAATTGCATTTTCCCTGCTTCAGGAAAAAAATGCATTCTTGGATACGAGTTGCAGCCACTGGGACTTAGCCCGCAAATGCTGTATTAAAATATAGCAGTTAATCTTTACGGTACCATGACATCTCTCTCTCTCTCTCTTTTTGGTGTGTTTGTATGTTTTGTTTCTTGTTCAATGCCTTTATGTTCTGCATAGCAGATGTTGTTGGATCTTAACATCCTGGCTAATCTCAAAAATCAAATCAATCTTTATTATGGTCCAAAACCAGCATAGAACAGCAAAAAGAACAGAAGTTAAAATGAGGGTACATAAAATGTATCAAGAGACAGAAGTTAAAATGAGGGTGCTTAAGAAGGAGTATTTCTGCTCAGAGTTAAGGAGTAGTAAAATGAGTACATAAGATCAATAATGTTATAGCTATTACTAAGCCTATGCTGTAGCGCTAGTAGTATATTTAGCTGAAGGACCTGCCAGGAATATTCTTCTGATCTTACACACTATGGCACAGAACCTGGCAGTGTTGTGGTTGAAAGTGGGCCTTTAATCAGAGAGCAGCCAGTGGGTGTATGTGCTGTTTGACTGGCCAGGATGCTTACAAAGCAGTGGACATGTGAACTTGTTCCGGGTGTCTCTATCAAAAGGGCAAATGCAGAGAATGTGTTCTATGGTTTCAGTTTCTCCGGTGTCACAGGGGCAATGTCTTTCTGACATTGGTGTCCTTTGGAACTGTCCCCGAGAATCACAGAAGGAAGGGCCAGGCAGCAGGCTAATGTAAATGCCATCCGATGACTTGGTGTCTCAAGTTGGTACCATGACATTTCTTTCTCTTCTTTTTGTGTTTGCGTATTTTGTTTCTTGTTCTACTGTGCATAGCATATGTTGTTGATCTTAATATCCTGGCCAATCTGTAATACCTGAGAATCTTTGGAAAAGTCATGAAGTTTTTATGTATCTAGTGCATTTTCATGTTATCCTACCTCCAAGGAACAGAAATGATATACAGTAAAACCTCATATAACACTAAAACCTGGTTCCACAAGTCTTGGTGTTATATGATTTTTAGTGTTATCTGATCCTCTATGGCAGGGGTGGCCAACTGTAGATCTCCAGCTGTTCTTGGGCTTCAATTCCCAGAAGCCCAAGTCAGCACTCCTGCTGATCAGGGCTTCTGGGAATTGAAGTCCAAGAACATCTGGAGATCTACAGTTGGCCACCCCTGCTCTATGGGATCCTTGAGATACATTGTAACCACACAGGCTTTAGCAGTTGTTATCTGAAGCATCCCATAGGATCTTAATGTTATCTGATGCAATTCTTCCCCCCAGATTCCTTAATGTTATGCGATTTTAGTGTTATTCGATACTAATGTTATATGAGGTATTACTTGTATACAGTATCTGCATCCTCCCATTTGTCTGCATGTGAACTCCATGAAGCAGATAGGTTAAAACTCTGAGATCATGCCTGATTGAAGCTTTGAACCTGGATCTCTCCAGGCCTAGCCTGAAACTTAAACCATCATGCTACGCTGATTATCTAGTGTAGGATTTCTCTCTGTGTTCCAAGTTTTATTTCATATCTGTTTTATAATGGTTTTTAGATATTGAAAAAGATTTAGACATTATGCTGCCATCTATCTAGAATTAGCAAATTTAGATTGTGTTTTCTGCCTCTCACATATAATGCTAAGGTTTAATTCATAGAGTATGACCAATAGAGATTTTTGGTATCTTAAGCCCCTGTCATGGTAGTGTAGTCAGAGCTGATTCACCCTGAGGAGGCATGTCCTGTAAAGAAATGTAGGGCAGTAAATGAACAGAATATGACACTATAAGAGAGAAAGAGAGAGAAAAACCACAATATCAACATTCCTATTTTGATTTTGGATAGTGAAACCGGCTGGAGAATAGCTTTTTTGGAATTGAGGTTAAGTAGAAAGCTTTACTAATTAGTGCTTTTTAATAGAGAAAGAAGTAACAGTGACATGAAGCAGTGAGGGGTGATGTCTTCCCACTCCTCTCCTTGTGCTTCACAATTTCCAAAGGAGGTAGGTACACAGTTCCTGTATGAGGAAGGAATGGTGAAAATGGGTTGAACATTGATTTTTATGTTTTTATTGTCCCCATGGCTGTATGATTATAGATCCACGGGATTTGCATACAGTGGGCCATAGGTTCAGTTCCTAGAATATCTAGTTAAAATTGCTTCTGGTAATAAGGTTGGGAAATCTTACTTTCTCTGTATCTGAAACCTGCTTATGGTCATAGTACTCTGGAATGAGCAATGTGCAGCCCCTTAGATGTTGCTGGACAGTAACTCTTATCACTCCTAGCCAGTGCAGTTCATGTTAAAGAACAGTGGGAGTTCTGGTCCAGCAGCATCTGGAACAGCTGTACATAGCCCACTCCTTAGTAGACAATATCAGGCTGGATGAATCAAGATCAAGAATCTGATTGAATATATGGCATCTCTGTGGCTACTGCCAGACTTTGGTGCCCCTTTCAAAGGGAGTGCTTGCAAGTCCTAGACTCTTTCCTTGAAAGGCAAAAGAAGTGCATGCTATGCTTATTTATTGATGGTACTTTTAAATTGCTTTTGATACAATTACTTTTAATTATTATAATTTATTTATATACAGTATGTTAATACAACTTAATTTTTTGCTTTCTAGTTTAGCTTTCTAGTTTGATCTTATTGTGAACTGTTTGAGTAGCCATTTTTGTTGAAAGCAGGATATAAATTGAAGAGATAAATAATAATTATAATTTGATGAGTTAGTTGGATAGCTCAGTGGTCTAAATAGCTAGATTTAGTTATCCACTGGGCCTCCTGGGAGAAGAACGAATCTGAGTAACAATCGCAGGGTGCCCCCTGAAGAAGGGAATGGTAAACTGCTTCTGTGTATTCTTTACCTAGAAAACCCTGGAAAATGTTACCATAAATCAGAATGGACTTGATGGCACGTAATGATAGTTGTTGCATAAATGACACTCAAGCCTTCCTAGCCCCAAAGGTAGTGGAGTTGATGGTATTCCGGTTGAATTATTCAAAGCCCTAAAAGATGATGGAATTAAAGTACAGTAATACCTCGGATAACGCTAAAACTTGGTTCCACAAGTCTTGGTGTTATCCGATTTTTAGTGTTATCCGATGCATGTTAAAATCCTACGGGATGCATCGGATAAGGTCCTATGAGTCCCATAGGACCTTAATGTTATTCGATCCAATTCTCTCCCCCCCCCCCCCCGATTACTTAACGTTATGCAATTTTAGCGTTATCTGAGGTAAATGTTATCCGAGATATTACTGTATTGCATTCTATATGCCAGTAGATTTGGAAAACACAGCAATGGCCACAGGATTGAAAAACCTCAGTATTTGTTCCAATCCCTAAAAAGGGCAATGCCAAAGAATCCTCAAATTATTGAACAATTGCACTCATCCCACACACTAGCAAGGTCATGCTCAAGATAGTACAGGTTAGGCTTCAGCAGCACATGGCGAGAGAACTACCAGAAGTGCAGGCTGAGTTCAGAAAAGGCAGGGGAACTAGAGGCCACATTGCCAACTTATTTATTCATTCGTACTTGTTTATTGCCCTCCTCCCCGAAGGGACCCAGGGCGATTCACAACATATCAATAACAACAACAATTTAAAACCAATTAAAAGATTAAAAACTTAAAAGAAGCTTTAAAAAGTAAAAAAAACTAGGCATTGCAGCTAGGAAGCACTGAGGGTCAAACCATCCAGCCGGCTGGGGATATTGATCCATCTATTCCCCAGACCTGACCTGCCAGGTTCAATGGACCTACTCTATTTGCAGGTTTTACTACTAGATTTCAGCCTATATAGCAACAGGAACTATAGAATTAACATGTTAGCTTCTTAAAATAAACTTTGGATTACATCAAATAGTATAATCATGCCAGTTGGGCCTCTAGCTTCTTGCATGAAAAGCTAATAAAATCACTTTTTTGCAGTTATGGGGACAATATCTAGTTACTGTTTTTGCAGTTACAGCAAGTATGAGAACACTGGGTAACTGTTTGTCTGCCAATGCTGCCAGTTTGTCTCTCAATGTTATCCCATTATACTGCACAACAATGATTTTGCTACTGGGAATAACACATGTGATTTACATGATATCAAGTGTGCTGATTCCAAAACTCAGAATTTGCTTATCATGTACAGATTTTAAGTTATAGGCGTGCAATAGCTGTTCAAATTGCATTAGTCAATGTATTTTTACATAGGAACATTATAACAGTTGCAGCTGCCACTATGCCTGCTGCTGCCTCAGCTGAATCACATCCCCTGGTGGCATGCATGTTCCAGCAGTGACCAGGCATGTCTGGGCAAGTCAGCGAGCTGACTTCAGAAATAGGTATATAAGGTGAGATGGACCAAGGGCTTGTGTCTAGTGCGAAACCATCTTATTGGATAGTACAGCTAGCCCATAGTGAGTCTGTTTTGAGCTAAAGATGAGTAGGTGCAGCTGTGTTAATAAACCAGACAATTTTTGCTACATTTGTGGCAAATATACCCTGTGTGATCAACCCAAGAACCTAACCAAGAGGGTGAGATTTCCCAACTTAAGATCCTGACGTCCTAGGCAGAATCGGACTTCAGATTTGGATTCAACACACTTGATTTAGTATGGGACACATGGATTAGACCAAGTAGCAAACAATATTTATTTTTTGTGATGTAGTGTTATCAGTGTTGCTTTAGCAAACATGATTTTGATGGGATATATTTTCCAAGGTAATGTGCAGTTCTGTGTTTAGAGTAATGCTTGATCTGGCTCATTGCCACAATAGAGTGCATAAATCTCGTTGATTGTCAGAATTCTGCAGTAGTCCCTGGATTGCATGTTACAGGGACATACTTGATATTATGTATGTTTTTGTCCTTACCATCTACCAAATGCTTTCTTCCCCATTTCTATAAATTTGGATACATCGCATTGGCCATTGGTTTTTTTAAAGGAGGGAACTTAGGAATAGAGAAGCTGCTATTTAAGCAAATCCATGCACAAAATTTGGATGCCTAACATGTTTGTTTCTTCTGCATCAAAGATTCTGATAAATGAAAACTGAAGATCAATTCCGAATGTGCTGCCATGAAAAGTTTTCATTTCCCATTTTGCAGAAGAGGTTTATTGCACAGAACTTGGTGGCATGTTTGCTCTAAGTTTGCCTTTTTAATATTGCGTTGCAGAAGGAAATGAAGTGTTTCTGCCCAGCTACATACAGTGGGAATTGCAGCCGGCTGGTTATTTTTAGCATCTGGAGTTATCTCACTGCAAGCATGAGTCTTTGTGGTTGCAGATGCTTGGATTGCATGGGGGTGGCTGTTGGTTTTTCCCCCCTTGCAGGTTCTCTTGTGCTGTCTAGATCTTTATAAAGCAGAGAAATCATAAAGAGCTGGCAAGAGTCAGGGCTTCAGCTTCTTATGTATAATAGCTATGCTGTGGGCAGTTCATGTTAATTTCAGTTTTATTTTATTCCTTGTCCAATGAATCCTGTCTCTGAGAACAGGTAAGTCCTATACAGTGACTGAGAGCTTGGCGATGCTGTCTGTCTTGCCTGTAGAGTCATTCCTATGTAAATAGATGTACTCTGAGTATAGCTGCTGTTTACTTCCTGGATAGGAAGGACCTCATTTCTGTTTTAGCTTTTACTATAGGACATGGCTGGCACTTTCTCTTGCTTGGTTTTATGTCATAAGGGGGAGGGGGGCAACTGCTGTAATTTTATTTCTGTGCATCACATTCTGTCATTGGATTTTAGAGGAGCTTTCTTTCTGTCTTCCTTCCTTCCTTTCTTTCTAAAAGTTAGACAAGTTTCTAGCTTCCATTATTTTTATAGACATGTTTTCAAGGTATTCTAGATGTTTAAAAACCAGTACTTTTCTTGAAGAAAACTTTGTATCCTGTGATTTTCTCCTTCCCATTTCTCTTGTGCATCTAATCTTCCATTTCTTGTTTAATCAGTTATTTACCAACTGAACCAAGTTGATCTAGTTACCTAATATCTTGTGAACCTCATCACTTGTAAATTGAACTAATTCTTCATTCATTCATATTTTTTTTGTCTCCAAAGAGACCCAAAATGGTGCACAGCACAATTTACTGAATGTGGATATTAGAATTGTAGTATACTTTGGAAAAGAGATACTGTATCTTTGAAGATCAATGTCTGTATAAAAATAGTGATAGAAGAATGTTGTACTGTATTCATGCTTTATATATGAGCTTCCTCAATATAACTTGCTGACTGTTTTAGCAATAGTTTGCTTGACTAAATTAGGCCCTGGTCATTAGAACTCTTATGGCTTCTCAGCTATATAACATGCCTATGATTCTCCAAAAATAATGTTCCTTCAATATTCCTATGACTGGCCTACAACCTGGTGAATCTTTTGCTTTAGATTGTGACTTATAGAATTCCCTAGGCAGCATTCTGAAAGCCTAAGTCCAAAAAGGTAACTTTTCTTTTTTTCTCTTTTTTTATTATTTTGAAGAAACATTCAACATACAATAATAAACAAATCAATTACAATACAAACATCATATTATAGGTACTTAACCAAACATATTAATTGTGAGATACAACTATACTCATGTTATTCTTAACTCGTTTTCATATTTGTACTTTCTATAGTATTATATTTTACACAATATTAGTTTTTTTAAACTATGAAAAAGAGACAGAAAAGATTATAATAGAAATAATAACACCCCAGTGCTATTTACATTGCCCTAGTGAACGCGGTTCATTTTTCCTTTCTAATGTTATTCCCAAAATCTTGATTGATCTGGTACTGGCTTTCCACCTTTACCCTCAATCAATGTGTAATTTAAAAAAGGTCTCCATATACAGTATTCCCAAAATTATTTTCTTTAATTAAACCTTTTTTGTAATTCAGTTCATATGTTAACCTATCATTTAATGCTAACTGCCATATTTCTCTATACCAATCTTCTATTTTTAATGAAGAATCACTCTTCCAATTTCTTGCAATACACTGTCTCGCTACAGTCAGTATTATAGATAATAATTCCTTTTTATATTTATCCAATTTCATATTATCAATTTTTGTCAATAAGGCGGTACCCGATTCCAGTATAAAGATTCCCATTATTCCTGATATTTCTTTTTCTACTTCCACCCAGCCTGCAACGCCATTCCATCCGGCCCTTTGTCACCTCTGCCGCACCTGGAAATAGAAGCGGACATGTTTGTGTCAGCTGTAAAACGTGCCCACACATGCAAAAACGCACCTTCAGCTGTCGCAGATGTGCAAGTGGGCACATTTATGACAGCTGTAAATGCTTCCACTTCTGGGGGCGTGGTCCAGACTTCTCAGCTGACTGGGGGGGGGGGGGCGTGGATAGGCCCGCAGCATAAAAAGGTTGCCCCCCCTTAACTAGACAGTTTGCTGTTAAAGCTGATTTCAGGTTCTAAATGCATTGATAAAACAGATGCACAAGTACAGTGAGAGAATAATATAGTAGATTGGCAGGACAAATGAACCAAGACATTGCTTATAAGGGCAAGAAATCAACACCAGAAGAGAGGTAGACTAGATCAGACCATAGCATGGAAGCTGTTTAGTTACTTAGACAAAGTTCAGGAGTGAACCAGCCAAATGTAGTGGGTGGGGTGGGGTTGGGGTGAAGCAAGTCGAATAATTTTAGAGTTGCTGGGGTTACGGAAAGCTTAAAGTTCTTAACAGCATAACAATGACTCATGGTTCATTTTCATCCTGGAAATGTTTGTTAGTGGGATTCATAGTGCTTGGGATTTGATTTTGCCGCCTACTTAAGCTATAGATCAGTGATGGTGAACCTTGGCACTCCAGGTGTTCTTGGACTTCAATTCCCAGAAGCCCTCATCAGCAGGAGTGTTGACTTGGGCTTCTGGAACTTGAAGTCCAAGAACACCTGGAGTGCCAAGGTTCACCATCACTGCTATAGATCATGTTGTTACCAGTTACCCTGTTGTCTCTAGTAGTGCTGGCATGGTCAAGGGCATCATGGAATTTAGCATAACCCTTAGAGGCAGCATGCTTATTTGCTCTTTGATTATGGCAGTTTTTCCTGAGCAGATGCTTCCCAAGAGCTGACTGCATTGACCTCAGGTCTTTTTCTTCAGCAGCTAGAGTGAATTGTAAAGTTCAGCCATGTGCGTGATTAACTCTCATTAATTTTCCCTGTATACATTAATGTACAGCTGGCTAGATATCTCAGTGGCTTAGGTATCTGGCTGCAGAACCAGAGGTTGAGAGTTTGATTCCCCACTGTGCCTCCCAGGAGAAGAGCCAGCCTGTGCAGTCATGAGAAAAATCCACATTCCCAGGACACCTTCAGAAGAAGGGATTGATCACCCTGTGTATTCTCTACCTAGAAAACCCTGGGTAAAGGTCACTATGACTCACAATTGACTTGATGGCTTGCAGTTATTATAATATACTGACTTTCTCTTGTCAGGAAGACATCCTTGCATTGAGATTTTAGTTGCTGTAGATGTTCTTTACTATTCGTTGTAAATAGGTAATTCTTGGTGACATTGTATTATACACTTAGGCTCAGGATAACACAGAAATGTTATCTCTCCGTACGGCATGCTTGAAAGAACAGATTTGGAGGACATTAAGTAGCAAAAGCTCTCTGAGAGCCAAGGGAGATCTGTACTACAAAATGTATATTTGTTGCATACCTAGTGCCAAAGAATCATGGGAATTGTTGTTTTTAGGTGTAGGGGCTGCAGTGGCTTAACGTTGAGATGCTGAATTTGATGACTGGAAGGTTAGCAGGTCAGCAGTTTGAGACCAGAGTGCTGCATGATAGAATGAGCTCCTGTCATTTGTCCCAAACCTAGCAGTTTGAAAACAAGAAATGGCAAGTAGATAAATAGGTACCACTTCAGTGGGAAGGTAACAACATTCTGTGCACTCTGGCTTCTAGTCGTGCCTGCCACATAGCCACAGAAACGTCTGCAAACACAGACAGTGTTGGCTCTTTGGCTGTAAACGGAGATGAGCATCCCCCTATGGAGTGGGATACAACTGGCATTCAAGCAAGGAAGAGCTTTACCTTTACTTTAACCATTCTTTGTAGAGATCCATTACTGCCCTTTTATAGATCTGTGGTTTCCTGAGTTTCTTAAGAAAGAGGTCATAACTATTAAACTGAAGTCAATGGAGTGAGCATGTTTATTATTACAATTCCACCAATTTAATGTATTGTATTATCTAGCAGTTAGTTGGGTGTGTGTAGGCGTGCATCTCTTCTTTTAAAAAAATTCCTTATAAACATGTTTTATACAGTGTCTTTTGTGATCCCTTACCTTTCTCTATTAGGTAATTCCATAGGTGTGGAATGGGGAATGTGAGGCCGTTGAACTGCATCTTTCATCACTCCTTATCACTGATTTTGGCTGATGGAAATCAATTGCATCTTAGCAATATTTGAAGAGCCACAGACTTCCCCACCCCTGTTGTAGAAAGGGCTATTCTGTTTTTGTTTCTGCATTCTCTTGTCTGTCTTTTGATTATTGGGCCAGTAGGTTACTGTGGGCATAGGATAATATAGTTTATTTTTAAAGTGATACTTCCTCTATTCACAGCAAGTATTGCACCTGTTGGCGTTTGGTTGGGAGAGACATAATAAGGTATTATACATGTGTTGTGTTGTTGTTTTATACCTTTCTCTCTGCTGTTTGCTAGTTTGATTGTTGTGTGTGTCCTATCTTTAATTCATTAATTGGCAAGAAAGTTAAGAGCAGTCAGTGGGTGTGCTTATTGGTGAAGGAGAGGGCATCTGTATGCAAACACTGAAAGAATTCTAGGATGAACTTACAAAAAATGATAAAGATAAAAATATGGGACATTGAAGCTGAGCTGATAATATTGTTCTCTCGCCACACCCCAAAGACTGAGCCAAAGAATGCAGGCTCTGGGAAAAGAATGAATAAGTTGACTGTTACAGTGATTTACTTTCCAGCTAACATTCCTTCTCTCTTGGATGTACATCTCTCATTTAGCATTCTGTTCCAAGCCCATTGGGGATAGGAGTGAGGTTTCAAAAGCACTGATGCTCTTGGGTTTGTCAAGAAGCAATTGTGGATTATCTCAGCTAATGTTCTGTGCTAAGATCCCTTCCCTTTCTCTTTTTGCTTGCCTTTTATTTTACAATGGTGAGTCATATTGGTATTAGTATTGTGACCTGCTATGTGTCTGATCAATGTGTGTGAGCATTTAATGTGGGTCCAGGAAGGTCAGCTTTTAAGAGTCATGTGCATGGCTGCCGGCAGGAATGGATACCTTGAATATCTAATGAACATTTTTTGTTATGAGCAAAATATGTTGGCCTAGAATGCTGCAGTCACTGGTAAACTCTCTTGACTAGCTTGTGAAGCGTGAAGCATTTGCTTAACACATGGGGCTCAGAGTATTTCTTTCCAGCAGCCAACAAGCATGAATGCAATACTGAACATTTCCCTGGTATTTTGTATAGAATAGCTACCACAAGGATGGCAGAGAATAGTAAATATTGTTTACATCTCTCTTCCAATAATTTCTAATCACCAGTAGCAATTTGGCTCAAAGAATCTGGTGTATCAAATGAAGATCTATTCCAACCTGTAACAAGCCAGATAAAGTTTGTAAATTATCAATAGCAATATAAATTTGTGCTTGTAAGGTTGAAACATCTATTTTATTAGTAAATTCTGTTAGTTAAAGGGAGGTGAAGTGATGAGTGATAGGAGAACTGTGGAAAGACTTCACATCAAATGTTACTTGAATTTCTGTGGATAACATTTTGTCTTCAGCTGAAGATGCTAATTCATTCAGTGGGCATTGATTATACATTACAGTAATACCTCATATAACATTAGTATTGAATAACATGAAAATCGCATAACATTAAGGAATCTGGGGGGAAGAATTGCATCAGATAACATTAAGATCCTATGGGATGCTTCAGATAACAACCGCTAAAGCCTGTGTGGTTACAATGTATCTCTATGGATCCCATAGGATTTTAACATGCATCAGATAACACTAAAAACCGTATAACACCAAGACTTGTGGAACCAGGTTTTAGTGTTATATGAGGTTTTACTGTATTATAATAATTAGCCAACTTTACCTGGGTTTGTACTGGGTGAAATAGCTCATTGTTTGATAAACCAGATCCTTTGAGGTAAACATTTCATCTAGGATGGTTTATATGGTTTATATTTTAATTCAAATAGTGTAGACACCAGTTGTCCAACTCTTGATAGTTGTGTAAGACACATAATGGGACACTTTGGGTCATCTCTTTAGTTCCCTGAGCAAACTGCAGTTACTTTGGGGAAACATCTGTGTAACCCACTAGCCTAAGCATGTGGGATGACATTCATACATCCCAGTGTTCGTCACATTGGTTTTTCTGCTTCCGGGTCTAGGTCAGACGTGAAACTGCCAAAATAAAGCCACCTTCAGGAAGGTCATTCTCTAGTTCCTTTCGCCTGTCCCAGTGTGAGAAAGATTAGCCAGCACAACGTGGCCATTGCCCAGGGTACACCCGATAATAGTTCAAATATACCATAATCTCCAAGCAGGCTTTTTCCGTGTACAGTACACCCCTCCCACTGTTGAAGCCTGTCAACTCTACCTTTTGTTAACCAGCCGTTCATCTTGTATAAATCTGTCTGGTGGTTAGATACATTAGGTCGCCCTTGCTCGGAAGCCCGTTGTATCCAACTCTAGGTTTCAGTGCTCATCTCCGTTTATAGCCAAAGAGCCAGTGCTGTCTGCATCTGCAGACGTTTCTGTGGACTTGTGGCAGGCATGCCTCAACACCTCAATGCTGTTTACCTTCCTACTGAAGTGGTCCCTATTTATCTACTTGCAATTTCTTGCTTTTGAGCTTCTAGGTTGGCAGGAGCTAGGACAGAGATGGGCACTGACTCCGTCTTGCAGTACTTGAGAATTGAACTCTGACCTTCCAGTCATTGAGTTCAATGTCTTAACCACTTGAGCCACCGAAGTCCCACATAGTTAATGAAATTGGTATTTCAGGCTTAAAACGCATAGGCACATTTTTGTTACTACTGTAGTTTCAAATCTCTAGGTACCTGGAAAACCATGGAAAGGGTCTTTGTAAGTCAGAATTAGCTTGACAGCACAAGGTCATTATTTTATTAATACAGTAAATGCATTAGACTAACATGGATTTCAGAGTTATGTTTTGTGTGCACCATCTACCTAAAATCAAGCATTTTTGGCCCATTTAGTTCAATGAAAAAGTGAAACATTTTTCTCCATTGACATCAGTGGATTGTGCGCAGCACTGCAGTGGCTTAGTGGTTAAGATACTGAGCTTGGAGACTGGAAGGTTGGGTTTCGATACCTGAGTGCTGCACGACGGATCTTGGGGACATGAAAGGAGCCTCATTCAGGCGTCCCCTGAGCAGAATTTATCCAGCAAAAATCCTTTCAACCCAGAGTAATTTCTGACACGAAAGTTATTTATTTAGTGGATTGTGCAGAAAGCAGTGGTAGATTTGTCATGAGGAAAGTTTCAAGATGATGTATTTGCCAATTTCAACCTTTTCCTTGCCTTAAAACTGAGGGTAGTGAGGACCATGTAGGATTTAAAGTTTCTCTATAAAGATGTTTTTAATATGTTTTAATATGTTATTTATATAGAGTTATGTCTCTTTATGAAGAATTTTATTAACGGTATAGAAATGATGAGAAATATGTAAAACTTTCCAGACAGATGTGCTGGTCCTCTTTTCTGTAGGGTGTAACATTTTTCACACTTGACTCATTTCTGATCCTCTCTTTCTGTGTTAACTCATTTTGACTCTGATTTGCAACTCCGTTGTTTTAACCATAAAGTGATTTAACAGCTGTAGCAATGTTGCCTGGAGAGAGCCAGGAGCATGTGCATAAGATTTAATTAGCTGAAAGTGTTCAAGGATCTTGGCGAGAGATGGTGCTTTGAAAATTGTTGCCAACATCCTTTTCCCATATTAATTTGTTCTTTGGAGGGCAGTGGTCATAAGTGATGAGGTGTTTGACTGGGGAAGATGACACTATCCATTATTCAGCTTTTGGTTTGTTTACCATCAAAGGGATGACTTTGGGTTTGGAAGTGTAGGATGGAACCTGTGGCAAAATGAAGGTGCTTATCTCTGTATGGTTAGGTATTTAATTAAATTGTTGTCACAACTGATGGAGGTTGGGTGGGTTTTCTAATTGATTAAAATACAGTAAAAATTTCTTAGAGATTAGGATTAGTTATGTACTGTCAAACACGTAAACGCATCTGCGGCCGATTCCACTGGTGGCAGCGGCAGCGGCGGCAGGAGCCAGGGTGTGGGCCAGATGGTTTGGTACCATGGGCTGGATCTAGCCTATGAGCCGTAGGTTGACAACCCCTGCTTTAGGGAGTCAATCCATCTTGTATTTGGTCTTCCTCTTTCCTGTTACCTTCAACCTTTCCCAGCATGATTGTCTTTTCCTGAGAATCTTGCCATCTCATAATGTGCCTAAAATTGGACAGCCTCTGCTTCGCTATTTTTGTCTCCAAAGATAGTTCAGACTTCATTTACTCTATGATCATCTTTTTGAAAGTTCAGGGTATCCGCAAAAGTCTTCCCCACTACCATATTTCAAATGAATCATTTTTTTCTGTTGGTTTTATTTAATGTCCCACTTTCACATCCGTTCATGGTGAGAGGGGATGCAAGAGTGTGGGTGGTCTTGGGTCTCCAGTGACATATTCTTACACTTGATAACCATTCTGGATTCTTTTATTGCTGCCCTTACGAGTCTCAGCTGTCTACTGAAGTCTTGGCTGCCCTCTCCATTTGATTTGATGAGTGGACCAACGTACACAAAATCTTTCACTATTTCAGTTTCTCATTGTTAGCTTTAAAGTTGTGTAAGTTTTCTGTAGTTCTGATTTTTGTTTTCTTAATGTTTAACTGCAGTCTTGTTTGGCGATTTCTTTTTTCATTTGGACTAGAAGTCAAATTTGTTAACACCTTCATATTGAGGTTAAAAAAACTAAGATGTTAAGCCTTTAAATGTGTGTGTGTGGGCACTGTCTAATTGTTTTCATGCTCGTCTAGTGTTTCACTCTGTCTGGGGTTAAATTTCTGTTCATTCAACCATTTGTGTGATGCTGAATTAGAATTTCCACCTGCTGAGAGCTCCTTATCTGTAGCCTTATATGGCATGCAGGAATAGTATATAATCTTTTCTATGCTGAGTTTGTATTCCTACCTGCTCATGGGGCCATGTATGAATTATTGCCATGATGTCTCACTTGTGTCTAAAGAAGTTGATTTGATTCATGAAAGCCAACATTAAAATACAGTATAGCAGTTAGACTTTAAGGTGCTGGAATTTTCTTTTTGTTTTGTTTCATGTTTAGATACTTGCACAGGGACTAACCAAATAATGATGTGGCTACCATGTAAAAAATTAATTTCATTTTTAAAAAAGGACTTAAAATTCAGAAATTGCAAGAATTTCATTTTAAAAGAGAGAGAGAGCAAAAAAAGCAAAATTGGCCAGTTTCTCCTTTCCTAGCTGTTTCATTCACCTTGCTAGGCAAGGACTGTAGACATCAGGATTCACAATATAAAGGGGAGACTCTGGAGATGCTTCTTGAACATACACGAATCATTATTTGGTTAGCCAGTGATGGTGAACCTTTTGGAGACTGAGTGCCCAAACTGCAACCCAAAACCCACTTATTTATCGCAGAGTGCCAACACAGCAACAGGGGAGGAAGGCAACGCTCTTGTTGGGCTGCTGCACAGAGGGGTGGGGTGAACTATGTGCTGGGGGAGGGAGGAAGCGCTCCCATTGGACTGCTGGGCAGAGGGGTGGGGCAAACTCTTTTCTGGTGTATCTGCATGGGTGCCCATAGAGTGGGCTCCGAGTGCCACCTCTGACACGCATGCCATAGGTTAGCCACCACTGGATTAGGCCCCAAGTCTGCAATTCTGTGAGTTCCCCCCCATACTGCCCAGTTTCAAAATCTTGTAAGTAGCATATGTATGTGTTCTCTCTCAACTATTATTCTGTCCTAGTTTGAATTTCAGCATTGAGAAAATCATAGTTCTGTAACTATAATTAGTATATGCAAAGTCAATAGTTAGGCATGGAATTTGCATGCTTTTACTTCTGCCACCTGAAAGAATGGTGAAAACCTAGGTGCTCAGACTTCCCCATTTGGTTTGTGCAGTTTTACCTGGCATTTTACATAGAGGTCCATGACTGTTGATTGCCAGCTAGAATGTAAGCCTACTTTTTCTCCCAATTTGAGAGGTCTTCATTGTAGAATTTTCTCCCCTCTAGATTTTAGAATATCAATTTATTAATATTTTTGTAATAGTTGTAAAAACAAGAGAAAATACAGGCTTATAACTAGAATTAAAATTAAAATATGGTGTTGTAAGTTAGGTATGCCATGTTGTAGAAAATACATTTTTAATCATGATGGCTCTGTTATTTACTTTGGGGTTTGGTGTAATTGTTTTTAGTAGGATACACAGGAAAGCAGTACTGAAACCCAGCTAACCTCTTCAGCCTAGAGATGATCAAAAAGTTCAGAATATTACACAGAATCCATGTTCTATTAATCATTGCAGTGGTAACAACTTAAGAGCAAAAAACATGGAGGAAATATTTTGAATATGTTGCTTCTTATTTATGTGCCATGCAGATAGAAATGTAAGAAAAATTAGAATTAACTGAGTTTTTAGATAAATTTATCTAGATATAAAATTGATTAATTCATTTAAAAATTTGGTTAATTCAAATTTCTCTAACATATTCTGGTTTATATCTGAAGTGTTATCATTTAGAGAGAGAGAGAGTTAGTTAAGAGAAACTTTTTAATTTAATTTAATAACTTTCTTTAAAAATTTGCCTTTTTGCAATGCTTTAAAAAGTGTTCATATGACAAAGACATGAAAACTGAGTGGCTGTCTACATGGGATTCCTTCAAAAGGAATCTCAATGTTGCCTCAGAATTTGAGGTGGGGGTAGGATAGGAAACTTTCAGAGAGTGATGAAAGCTAGTGGCGAATGACATCATCAGTTTCTGTGGGTGCAATTTTGGTCAGTTAAACCTATTATTATATTGGGAGGGGGAACCCACTGAATTCAAACAAGTTAAAAGCCCAGTATACTTACTTGATTACTTGGTTGATCCGTGTTTCACACGTTAAGTTGATGTGACAGATCGAAGCATCATCTTCCACTGTTTCTGATCCCATTGCCAGTCTCATCCAGGGCCTCGGGAACTTTGCCCTGAACTGGTCTTCCCAATCAACATTGACGCTTATTTTGCACCTGATCTTATATGCAGTTCTTTATTTGATATTTGGTTATCCCATTGTATGAATAGCATTCTTTGCTCAATTGCTTTTTGTGTTATATTGATTTGTTGATGTCAGCTTTTGTAGGTGCCCATGTTTCACTGCCCTATAATAAGCAGGCAGAATGGTGGTGTTGACAAGTTCAGCCCATAATTTTCTCTTTTTTTGCTTCACTAAGCACATCCTTTATGCCAGGCATTCGCAACATTTTCCTGCCAGGGGCCGGAACTGCCCCTGACACTTCCTGCCAGGGGCCAGTGCTGTGTTTGCTTACTGGACTTAGGTTTCCATCATCATCGGCGGCGATCACGTGTTTCTTCAGAGCTTTTGGACAACCTCCACCGCTTCCCATCTCCTTGCTGCAGCACTGTGGTGGCTTCGTGGTTAAGATGCTGAGTTTGGAGACTGGAAAGTCGGGTTTCAATACCTGAGTGTTACACGACTGATCTTTGGGACATGAAAGGACCCTCATTCAGGCATCCCCTGAGTGGAGTGTCTCCAGCAAAAATCCTTTCAACCCGGAGTAATTTCTGACACAAAATTTATTCATCTCCTTACTTCCTTCTTCTCAAAAAAGGAGTTCCCAGCAAGGGAAACCTTTACCTTTACAAATACAAAGGTGATGGACTTCACAAGAAGCCGCCAAACAGTCTCCAACCTCATTTCTTTGTCTTACACAATGACAGCCCATGTGGAATTTAATTTCTCAACTGTGTCCAACCACTGCGTTGAAATCCCCCATGACAATAGTGTAGCCCAGGGATTCTCAACCTGCGGTCCATGGGCTGAATGCGGCCCATGGCACCATTTCGTGGGGGAGGCACTGACTCCACACCAGGAAGTGTCATGTGGTGAAGGAAGGGCAAAATGGCTGCTTGGCCCCCAAAGTTGTCTGAGAGAGAGTGATCTGGGCCCCGGTTTTAAAAGGTTGAGAACTCCTGGTGTAGCCAGGCTTACATCTAAAAGCCCTGTAGCAAAAGTGAAAAAGTAAAGTAAAGGTATAAGCAGTTTGAATTATGCCTAGCAAGAAACAGACAGGCAGTAAGAGTAGCAAGGAATTTCTGTGGAGGAAGCCGTAGACTTCAGAGAAATGTGGTCTGTGATATAATACATTTTTACTGGCTGATCCCTATGTTGTCCATTGGAGCTGGAATAGATATTTTAATTTACAATTTGAGTTTAGCTGATGGTTTAACTGTGAAGGCAAAACTGAAAATCAAAAGTCTTGCATATGTTTTTGTCCTTTAGTATAACAACAGAATCACTAGGTACTTGGTAGAAAACTGCATTCAGTATAAGCCCTGGTCGAACAGCAGCCTAAACTGTTGATGTTGTGAGTTCTATCCTGCTAGGGATCAGGGTTGACTGTTGCTATTGTTATTGTTATCACCTTCAAAATCAACTTTTGGAGACAAGTCAGGAGTAACAGAGTTGCATGAAAATAAAACAGAGTATGGCAGTTCAAGAGTTAAACCGTAAATATTGTTTTAGATTGCCAGAGGCAGATGTTTGTACTCTTTTAGCTAATGTCCCCAGGACCTGAAATGCAACATTTTTTCTGTAAAGAGTGCAATGTTGTAAAATGACACCATGAGGCGGAGGCTGGTCAGTTGCAAATATGATGATTTTTAATTCCAAGTACAGTACAGTACTGTAGTTTGTTTCCTTTTGTTGCAGGTGGAAGCAAAATATATTTTCTGTACATAGAGAAGTGGCTGGAATTTTCTTGTAAAGTTTTAAAGAGGAATACCTTTCATTCAGGGAAAACCAAAAGGGTTTATTTATGACAGGGGCCCCCAAGTGTTTATGGAAGAAATGATGTCTGCCATCTGTGAAAAATCTTTTAACTTCCAATATAAAAATATCTGGGGAAATTCTTTACTTCTCTTTTAGGATTTGCCTAAATAAGGAAGACCTACTGGAAATATATCTCCCTCTCCTAAAAGTCCTTCTATCCTTCTGCAATTTCTGTTCATTCAGTACCACAGTCAGTGGAACATTTGTGGTATAGTTTGGTGTGTTTCTTTCTTTTCTTTTAAATGAACAAACAAATAGCTGGTGTTGGGTTTAATTTGGATTAAAACAGTGATGAGATCCAGGGAGTGAACTCCACAATTCTGCTATGCTATGGTCAGAAATAGAGCCCTCCATTGCTTTTGTTTTAGGAACCTTCTTTACATTGCAGATGTTAGCTGTGGGAAGTGCTGATTTTGATCAGGACTATGATAATGGCAAAAGGTTTAAAAATAACACTGTTGGCAATCCCAGTCCAGAATGAAATTTACCTCTGTGGTTGGTTTGGTAAGCAATTCTGGAAAACCAAGTTAGTGATGCCGGTGGTGTCTAGCCTGGCCATTGGTGGAGCTGTTATAGAAGGTATGGTCAATTTTCCACACTGTTAGAACTGTTGTCCATCTTGCTGCTGTTAGCATCGTGTAATAACCTCTGCCCACAAATGGCCATCTTACTTTCTATTACTGCTTTGAGCAATACCTGCAAATCTTCCACTTGTGCCTTTTATAGATATGGCTGCTCCTGTGATGGTTTTTGTTCAGATGTGCCTCTCTTCCTCTAACATCTGAATGTGTAACACATCTTGCTACTTATTCACATACAGTAAAACACCGGATAACGTTTGGATCAGATAACGCTAAAATCACATAACGTTAAGTAATCTGGGGAGGACAATTGGATCGAATAACGTTAAGGTCCTATGGGATGGATTGGATAACAACTGCTAAAGCCTGTGCGGTTACAATGTATCTCTATGGAGCTTTAACGTTATCCAATCCATCCCATAGGATTTTAACATGGATCAGATAACACTAAAAATTGGATAACACCAAGACTTGTGGAACCAAGTTTTAGCGTTATCCGGTGTTTTACTGTATTACTTATCTTATGATCTTATTCCATGCCGTCAAGTCATCTCCAGCTTATGGCAACCCTAGATTGCAATGGTGGGACTCTCCAGATGTTGCAGTACAATGTCCCATAGTTAATAGTGCTGCCCCCAAAAACCAAAGATATACATATCCCCCAGCCATCATATATTAGAAAGGTAGAGTAATGAGAAGTTGGAAGATGCAGAAAGGGAGACCTTCTAGGGAGCTCACCATAGTTTAAGTGTGACCCTTTCTACTTAGAACAATTATAGAAGGTAAATAGATCGATTGGTTCAAGAGATTCAGGTTTGTTTGAAGGTCCTCTCCCCTCTCACTGCCTCTCATTGGATCTATTGTAGATAAAATATAAAACTTTCTGGTTGTTGAGAATACGATGTATGGATGATCTTGTGTTTTTCCTCAGCAACAGATCCTTACAGTATAAGATATTTCTTGTTTCTTTGTAGGTATCATTCCATCCTCGTTCTTCTGATTTCTTTCCTGCTATCTCTGTTTTGGTTTATGGTAGATTCAAAGTTTAGAAAATCTGTAATAATTTTCATTTCTTCACTGTCAGCATTAAAGTTACAGATTTCTTCCTTACTCATTATTTTGGTTTCCTTAATATTCAACTGTAATCCTGCTTTTTATCTTTCACCTCCATCAAAACATTGATTGCTTCCTGTCAATGATATGGTGCCATCTGCTTATGTATAGCACAGGGGTGCCCAAACTTTTGGGGCCATGGGCCGGTCATGTGGTTTAGTGGGCCGGTCATGTCATTCTTTCCACCGGAAGCGGAAGTAAAATGTCTTGCAATCTGTTTTGCAACAGGATGAGATAGATTTTTAGGCTGCTACTTTCTATGCTTAAACCAGAGGTGCCCAAACTATAGTCCATGGGCTGTACTTTGGACACCCCTGCTATAGCATAAAATCAAGGCCTGTACAACAGCCAACTTCTGGTCTTGTTTTGCAAGAACTATAGAGCTAGTCTTTTGTTCTGTTTTTAATTATATGATCTATTTGATTTCTGTGCTGGTCATCTGGAGACACCCATGTGTATAACTGTTTTGTTGCCTGAAGAATGTATTTGGAATAAACCAATTATTGGCTTCAAAAATGCTCTCCAGCTTTATTTCTGATTTCTAGGCCACATTCTCTGATGATATTTGGCTCTGCTTGATTTCTAACTTTTTTCATGCCAGTAACCTGTGTTGTTTTTAGCATATCATTTGGGGGGATGTAATCAGTTTCTTCCTTGAAAGTTGCATAAAAGCTTTCAGTTTCTTCTTCAGCATCTGTAGCTGAAGCATAGATATGAATCATAATGGTGTTGACAGGCTTTGTATGAATTGCGATGGATATATTTCATCCCTAGTTTGCATTATAATCTATGTCTCATTACACTCACACTTTTTTTCTTCATTGGCTGCTTCTAAACTAAAACACTTCATAATTACCTGATGGAAAATGTCGTATTCTAGACCTCTTTAGTTTGCTTACCACAACAATTACTATTTTTAATTGTTTTATTTCTTTTTTTTTTTTATGAATTTGAGCTTGCCTTGATTCATATTTCTCACATTCCATGTGATAAATTTTCCCCCTTATATGCATCACTGCTTGGACTTTCCTTTAGCTTTATGTTGCTCCTTGAAGATTGTGGTGTCTTTGAACCATAGTCGAGCGTACCCTGGTAACAGCAACCTTGTGTTGCCGGCTAATCTTTCTCACGCTAGGTCAGGTGAAAGGAACTGCAGAATGAACTCCCCCAAAGGTGCCTTCATTTTGGCTGTTTCACGTTTGGCCTAGACATAGAAGAAGAACAGTGCTATTTGTATTTACCATTTACTCTTTGCCAGGGGGTTTATTAAGTGCCTTCTGATCTGGGAGGCTCATATTCCAGCACTAACTCTTGTTTCATTTTAGATTGCCTTGTCATACATTTTTCAAAAATATTCAGAAATTACCTTTGCCAGAATAGTAATAGAAGTTACCATAAATGTTATTACCATTATATATAAAAGAACTTCAGACATTATCTCTTCCATTACTGCTACTATCCAGTAGCTGAGATATAAAATATTCACAGGTACTTTATCTAGGCACAGTACTAACAAGGGTTCATTTGAGTGTCATTATTGTGGTCTAAGACACTCAATCTCTGCTAGTGTTCTCTTCCAGTACTGTTGCCCCCTTTCAGCCGCTTTTCAACCTTTTAAAACTGGGGGCCAGGTCACGTTCTGGGGACCGTACAGCGATTTTGCCCTTCTTCCACCACATGACACTTCCTGGTGTGGTAGAGGCGGTGGGGGGAGCACATGAAATGGTGCCATGGACCGCATCCAGCCCACGGACCACAGGTTGAGAATCCCTGTTCTATCCCATCATCACTGGAAATATCGATTCTCTTGTGACTGTTAATTTCTGAAAAGAGTGGATGTATCTAATACTGTACTGATACCTGTACCTAAGCCTATTCTGTCTTATGTGATTTCACTAGAAATCTAGAGGCATAGCAGAATTTAGGCTCCTGACGATATTGTACTCATCTACCCTGACACAGCGTGTGTCTATATAAGGAAAAACGGGGGAAATGGGGCAGGCTGATTCATGCTCCTAGCCAGCTGCGATATTTCACGTTCAAGGCCATCTGGCCACTGTCTTTTGAACCCCTTTAGTATATACACTAACTTCTTTGGTGCTGTTTCTTCCCGGGGAAGAAGATCTACCCTCCTCTTCCAAATAATTGCATTCTCCTGAAACCGTTGGGGTTTCTATAAAAGCTGGGTTGTATCAAGAAAGGAAATGGGTGGGTGTTTGTTAGTTAATGCTGCCTGGACAGTTACATGCTGGCAGTGTAGTGGCTTTTTCCATTGATGACCTGGACCTCTTGCACACTTTTGCTTCCCAGGTTTGGCCTTCTTTTTTGAAAAAGTTTCCACATCCTTGAGGGAACGTGTGAAAGGGTGGTGGGGTTTGCCTTTTGCTATCTCTGCATGATCAGTCCTTTCTCCCAGTAGCCTGTGCATATGATGACCTAGAACAGCGATGGCAAACTTTTTAGAGATTGAGTGGCCAAACTGCAACCCAAAACCAACTTATTTATTGCAAAGTGCCAACATGGCAAAAGTGATCTCTGTGCTGGGGGTAGGGAGGAAGTGTTCCCATTGGGCTGCTGGGCAAAGGGGCGGGGTAAACTCTGTGCTGGGACAACATGAATGCCCACAGAGAGGGCCCTGAGTGTCACCTCTGTCCTGTGTGTCATAGGTTTGCCACTACTAACCTAGAAAGTCATGCAGCTAATTTGTTACAGGCATGCATGGCTCAGATTAGCTCTGTAATGTAAAGTAGTGAATGTAGATGGATCATGGGTATTACAGTCCACAGTTGCCCACCCTGGACTATGCCTTAATAATGTTTATCAGAAAACAAAATAAAAAACACTGTAGCATTTTAAAGACTAACTGCCTTAAAGTGCTACAGTGTTTTTTATTTAGTTTTCTGATATGCCTGAACCACAGACTAACACGGCTACTGTTCAAAAAAAAAATTAATAATGTTTGTATCTTTCACTGCTTGAAACTATTTGACTCAAATGTATTTTTCTTATACAGTATAGCCAAACCAAGAGAGAGAGAGAGAGAGAGATTTGCTTCTTACATCTTTCTACCCTTCTTCTGAGGAACTGATTAGAATAATCTCTGTTTTGGACAGACTTGATTTGCTCAGAGTGATTAGTGAAGACACAGCAGGTGCCTGCAAAGCTGTTAGCTAGAAAGACAATCACAATTATTTTCCAGGATTCCTGTTTTCCTACACAATTCTGCTTAAAAGACCTCATCTGGCTCTGTTAAGTGCACATGTTTCTCGTTCAGACACCAAGAATTGTTGTTTGTTGTAATCCTATAAATATGTATAGGATTAAGAGAAAGAGAATTGTGCTGCCCGTTGATTAAAAAATGAGATGTTTTTCACCTTCATCCTGCAGTCTGACAAGATGAACAGGAAGATATCTGTCTGTCTGTCTATATTTACGCACAGACACACAAATCCTGCCTATCTTGCTAAGACACCACTCCAGCCAGCCCAACAAATATAAAAATATATGAGTAGTACAAACATAAAATACATATTAAGACAAAATATACACAGCAACAAAGATGGCAGTAATAATTTAAGAGGGAAATGCGGTAGCTTAGTGGTTAAGATGCTGAACTTGATGACTAAAAGGCCAGCAGGCCAGCAGTTTGAGATCTGAGTGCTACATGGCAGAGTGAGTTCCTGTCTCTGTCCCAGCTCATGCCAACCTAGCAGTTTGAAAGGAAGAAATTGCAAGTAGATAAATAGTTACTACTTTGGTAGGTAGGTAAACAGTGTTCCATGCACTTCAGTGTCTAGTCATGCCTGCCACATGATCACGGAAACATCTGCAGATCCACACAGTGCTGGCTCTTTGGCTATAAACAAAGATGAGCACTGAACCCTAGAGTCGGATGTGACTGGCTTTTGAGCACAGGTGACCCAGGGCCATAGCCAGGATTCTAGATATGGATGGGCAAATATTTTTTCAGGATGGGCAACAATTTGCTCTGTCTGTCTGTCTCTGTCTGTCTGTCTCTCTCTCTCTGTGTGTGTGCGCGCACAGCTGGGAGTTTGAGGGTGGGCAATCTGCTGGCTTAGGGTGGCCACCCCTATGGGTGAGCCTGGGCTGATTTAACCAGAAGACACATTCCAATAGGTACAGAAGTTTCAATGCATTCACGACAGCTGTAAATGAGTCTTCTGCCATCGTAAACTCATTTATGACAGCCGTGGATGCATTTTACAATGCCAGTCCGGCCCGATCAGCCTCTCAGGGGGTGTGGTACGACCCGCAGCTGAAAAACGTTGAGAACCCTTGGTGTAGGGCATCATGTATCAAATTTAATACCTTGAATCTGGCACAGAAGTTTACAGGCAGCCAGTACAAGTGGGCCAGAATCAGAGAAATGGATTTCAGGGGAGGGCAGCTTTCCCTGATATTGTTGGATTTCAGTTCCAGTGAGGTCTAATAAGTTTTTTGTTGGTGGAAAGGGTTTCAGTGTAACTGGGAGGAGGAAGAGGACAAATACAGAAAAATGGTGTAGCTCATTGCACTTGATTCAGAAGCCCTATGTCAGTGATGGCCAACCTTGGCACTCCAGCTGTTCTTGGACTTCAATTACCAGAAGCCCAAGTCAGCACTCCTGCTGATCAGGGCTTCTGGGAACTGAAGTTCAAGAATAGCTGGAGTGCCAAGGTTGGCTAGCACTGCCCTATGTGGTCCAGGAAAGAACTAATCATTTGTGTAATAAATTGTTCATTTTGTTGTTTCCTATTCCTGTATTTTCACAGGTCAAAGGACAAATGCACAGCTCTTAGAGACACAACAGAAAAGAAAAACCAGTCTTTCTGCTGAAATGAGTGTAATCCACAGAGCATGGTTAATGCCGCAGTTACCCAGGTATGTTCATATGCCATTTTTGTACCCTACCACTTACTTCAGGATATTCCTCTTGGTTTTAAGCAGCAAAATATACAAATTCTCAGATTATGGGTCATAAATATAGGACAGATTCCTCAGTTCTCCCACCCTACAAAAATTTGTTATGAAGAAAATGAAAATCCTATGTGCTTAAAAATAATGGGTATGTGTCCAAAAATGAATATGTTTTAAATCTTTCAATTGTCATGCAATCACCTGAACTTAAAGCTTTTGGCAACAGGGTGTTTATGGTCACTCTTTGCTCCAAAATCCTTTATGTATGTGTACCTACCTATCTTTGTTCTAGGAAACAACAAAATAAAGAGAAGACTGGGGTGATGGCATTTGGGAGGAAACAGCACACTACAGCGTTTCCTATACAGTGTTCTGATCAGTGCTTTGGGGAATTGACTTAGGCTGCCGGGAATTGAAGTTAAAAGAAGCACTAGATATCGATATATAGGGAACAATTATAAAACCAGTGACAGAGTTCAAATACCTAGGAACAACATTTACTGAAAATAGCAAAAAGGACAAAGATTAATACAGTGGTACCTCGCTGAAAGAGCATAATGCATTCCACAGGATTGCTCTTTAAGTGAGTTTGCTCTTTAAGTGAAACACCATAGTAAGTGACCAATTGTGACTTCAGGGGGGGGGGGGGTTGCAAACCCCAATTTAGTTGTTAAGCGAGTTTTTGGTTGGCTTTAGTTGTTAAGCGAGGTGACCATTTAGAGAAAATTCTGCTCTTTAAGCGAGTTAGTCTCTAAGCAAGGCGCTCTTTATGGGAGGCTTTACAATGTACGGTGCAGTATATTGGGACAGTTAGGTCCGCTCTTACAACACAAGACAATACCAATCAGCACAAAGAAACACCTTATAGAAAGCATGTTTATTCCCACCTTATGTTACCAGTGCTAAATATGGACACTTACAATGAATCATAAACAAAGGTTGGTCATCACGGAAATGAGTTGTCTGAGGAAGGCTGCTGGAGTGAGTAGAAGGGATACAATCAGGAATGAAGTTATATGGGAACAAACTGGAATGGAATCAGTCTTAAACAACATATAGAGACTACAACAAAAAATGGTTTGCCCATTTGGAGAGGACGTCTTGGAATTCCATATCTTACAAGGCATATGTGGAAAGAGAAGAAGGACAAAGACCACAAGGCAAACCGGGAGGAAGGTGGAGAGAGAATGTCAAAGACATATTACAAGAACACCAGTGGAGGCCGCTAGAAGTGCCAGAACAAGAACCTTGGATTCCCCTCCACACCCGATCGGCTAAAAAAGGGAGCCAAAAAGGAAAATAAGACATACCTATCTATTGTATGGCTTTATGAACACATGGTAGATAACACTATAACATTTATCACAAATATGGGTCAAATATGCACTGGATGGATAAAGAACAAGAACTGTTGAAGACCATTAAGCAAAGAAAGCTCCAGTAGCTTGGCCATATACTCAGGAACAACCTAAAGTATAGAATCCTCCAACTTGCTCTGCAAGGAAAGATCCCTGGGAAGAAAGAGACCCTGGACATAGTCGGAGTTCATGACTGAATAACCTGAGAGGCCACCACAGTCCCCAACCAGATGGTTACAACTAGTTAATTGGTTATTTGACCACAATTTTCCCTCCTTGCAGGTTCTGATTTGTTACGTACAAACTCAATTGTCAATGAAGGAAGAGACTGCCTGGGAATCTAAGGTGGGAACACCGTCCTAATATTGTTCATTATGCGGAAAGGCGTGCCAAAAGACCCAGATATAGCTGACCTGTTCTACAAAGATGATCCTCAGGAACTGTTTGTGGGCTTACATGAAATCGGACATGGAAGTTTTGGAGCAGTATATTTCGTGAGTAATTCTTTTTGTCCATATAAATGCTTATGAAAGAAAATAGATAGATAGATAGATAGATACTGTATTAGGAGCACTATAAGTCAGTTCTGACTTGGTGGCACATAACAACAGTAATGGGCTCGAGAAGGATGTTTGTTATATTTAAACTATTTGATCCTCTTGCTTCCTTCCTCCACTTCAGCAGGGCATCTTATTTCACAGGAAAAGATTTTTGTGTTTGGTTCTGTTAAAATATTTTGTCAGTCACACATTAGGTATAAGGACTGATAGTCAAAAGCAAACATAAGTCTGGGATGTTTTTTCTTCTTGTGGGTCCTTGGCCATTATTTCTTTTACTCTTCATATTTCCATCCATTATTTCCAAAATGTTATTACCGGTACTTGACTTGGTTTAGCTCCCTTTGCTTTCTGAAATACATAGTCGACAAACTCTCCCCATATAAGTTCAAACTCGTTATTCTTTTTTCGTTCCTTTCTTAAATTTTAATTCACATGTTAACTTACCATTTCATGCAATATTCCAAGCTTCCAAGTCTGGGATTTCTAAGCTGCCCAATATCAGGTTTGATTTGAACAAGAGACATGGTGGGACTCTTCTACATTTCCCTCCCTTACATTTCTAGGCTCCAGGTCTGTGTTTCTTGCCTTAGATAAGTTAAACATGGCAAGAAGAAAGTAAAATTAACAGTGGAAAAGCAAGGGATGAGAAATGGCTTAAGCATATTTGCCATTATTTTCCCATCTGTCTTTTTTCTTTCCTGCTTTGCAAAACAGAGAAGTAAAAATGGACTCATATTCACAGCCAATCTTTTAGGTCCACTTTTATAATGATTGGGTTGTTGTCAAAGATTCCAGATGGTCACCAAAATAGAGAGGCTAAAAGCTTTTGCGTTTGACCAGTCAACACAAGCTAACACAACTCTGTGTGTAACAGGGTACATGTGCATCAGTGTATTGGTAGTATTCTCTAAAATGGGAGCTGTGCCTGTGATAATTATATCCTGTCTAAGGCTCCCCAGTGAGTTTGTGGTAGAGATGAGACTTGGATTTAGAACCTCCTAGGAATCCTCATTAATTTAATAAAAGTGACGCTTTAAAGCAGGGATGCCCAGACTATGGCCTGCAGGTCGGATCTGACCCCCCAACACCAATTTATCCGGCCCACACTGCCCTTGTCGCTCCTGGAAGTAGAAGTAAAATGTGCCCATCCAGGAGCGGCAAGGGCGGTTCAGGCCAGATGAATTTGTGTCAAGGGCTGTATCCGGCCCACGGGCTGTAGTTTAAGCACCCCTGCTTTAAGCAGAAAAAATGGCAGCCTAAAAATCTTATCTCATCCTGTTGCAAAACAGATTGCAAGGCGCATTTTACTTCCTCTTCCAGTGAGAGGAACCAAGTGACCGGCCCGTGGCCTAAAAAGTTTGGGCACCCCTGCTTTAAAGAGACTTTCACATCACAGTGTAGCTTTATGTTTTGGCTGTTTTTAGTTGCAAAAAAAAATGGCTGCTAACTAAAGGAGGTGACCCAGTTTTATAAATGAAGTAGCATGAACGTATTAGTTCCTCTGCTTTGCAGAAACGATGCTGTACTCCTTGAAAATGAGGCAGGGCCACTTAAAAGCAGCCTGCCGTACAGCATTACTTACAGTCTGTCTGATGAGCCTATTATTTAACTGTAAAATGTCTCAGGCTGTGGATTAGTCCTTCAAGGAAAGTAGAGCCCTGCTGCTTTAATCATTTAAAGCCTCCATCCGACGGTACTGCTGCAGAAGCGCTTTCTGCAGGGAACAGTTCTCTTTCCACTGCTCTTGGTGGAGAGCAAATCAGGCTGCTGCCACACCTTTTCCAGCTTCTGAAGCTGGGCGTAGCTTATTTTAAGCACATGGGGTGGGGGGGAAATCACCACATTTTACTGGCACCACTGAACGTGTGTTGAGAGGTTTTCATATAAAGCTTCCTTTTTTATTAGTAGAATGATGGGGCTGTGGTGGCCCAGCGGTTAAGAAGCTTGCCTTGTTAGCTGGAAGGTCAGCAAGTCGTCAGTTCGAGACCTTGGTACGGCATGACGGATTGAGCGCCCGTCTCTGGCCCAGCTCCTGCCAATCTAGCAGTTCGAAAGCAAGAAATTGAAAGTAAATAGGGACCACTCCGGCGGGAAAAGATCTTGGGGACATAAAAGGAGCCTCATTCGGGCATCCCCTGAGTGAGGTTTCTCCAGCAAAAACTCTTTCAACCCAGAATATTTTCTGACATGAAATTATTATTAATAGAATGATATTATTAATAGAATGATAATTGTAATTAATGTGTTTTTAATTGTTTTAAATTGTAAGCCGCCCTGAGTCCTTGGATAAGGACAGGGTATTAAATAAATAAATAAATAAAATACAGAACTAGTGACTTGCTTACACATATAAATAGCACTTTTGAGGCATAAAAGCTCCTAACCTTCTAAGGTTCGGCTTATTAAATATACAGCTGAAGCCTCGGAGCAGGTGACGGGAGGAATTCTGTTGGGACTTTTTAAATTTTAAGAGATGACATTTTTTGAGATTTCAATAAATTATAATAAATCTTATTAACCATGTCTTATCCAGGGATCACACATGGGCACAAGTACTGATGGAACACATTTACCTCCATAAGGCACAAGACTCAAACTTCTTACTCTCAGTAGGTAGAGGTTGCTCTTGCTCAAAAGACAGTCGTATCCAACTCTAGGGTTCAGTGCTCATCTCTGTTTATAGCCAAAGAGCCAGTGCACAGAACACTGTTTACCTTCCCACTGAAGTGGTACCTATTTATCTACTTGTAATTTTTTGTTTTCGAACTGCTAGGTTGTTTTGACAGCACAAAATAATTCAGATTGTAAGAACAGAAAAGGATGGTGATAAATTCCAAAAGAATCCCTCCAAAACAGCTAACAAGACTGTAACATAAATAAGATGTTGCCCTTTGGAGCAAAATATCCTAACTTCACATAGGCAGGGTCTCACTAGAAGTCTAGTGAAAGGGCTATTGTCTCCTGACCTTCTTATGTGCTTCCTGATGATATTTAGTTGCCCAGTCTAGGTAGTGTGGTACAAGACTACTGCAGCTTTGTGTGATCCAGCAGATTATGACCATAATGCACTCAAGTATATCTATATCAGCTGATTAGTTTGTCTACCTTTTTTTACCTCTTCCAACATGTCTGTAGCTAGCTCTGGTACCACGTACTGTCCTTAACCTGCTTCTCAAAAACCAGGCCTTTTGAGATGCAATTGTTTCAAAAAATAATAATAATTAAGGATGGTACCTTGTTGGATGAAGAGGTAATAATGTGCAGCTACTGCAAGCTTTAATGTGGCCCTTGATCCACAGAGGCTTGCTCGAAGTGGTCATTTGGCTGAGGTTGTGGATATTGAACATTATGGAGAGCGAGATCAGTAGGTGGCAGTGAGGCTGGCTATTGTCTCAGACAACATCTGGCTTCACCACATAGGTTGGGGCTACCCTGATAAGCTCTCTGACTCACTGGAAGGACAGCGGTGTAAGCCAAATGGAAGAACCAGGCTGGTGTAACTGTTTGCTGCTGTTCAGAACAGTGTTTTTTCCAGTGTATGAGAGAACCATGCCCCTTCAAGGCCACAAATGCTTCACTAAGAGAGGCAGTTCCCAACCTTTTCCTGCCATGGGCCTGAGGGCCGGTCACGTGGTTCTTCCCACTAGTGGCAGCAGCAGCAGCAGCACATTCGTTTGCGCTGTGTTTCTGGACATTTCCCACCTCCGCTGCTTCCCTTGGAGGAGGGAGAAACAGATTTTTTTTGCCGTGTTTTCTCAGTGTTTCAGTGCGAAAACGTGGCAATTTTGGCACTTCCAGTGACATCTGGGCACTTGCGGCATTGGCAGCTATTTGGCCCAGGGGCCGGAGGGAACCCCTGACTTAGAGTAAAATAGCAAGGTATCTTTTGAGATAAGTTGTTTCTGTTAGAGCTGGACCATAAGGAAGGCTGAGTGCAGAAGGATAGATGCCTTTGAACTGTGGACTGCAGGGAGATGAAATCAGTCAATCCTGAAGGAAATCAACCCTAACTGCTCCTTGGAAGGACAAATCCTGAAGCTTAAGTATCTTGGCCACCAAATGAGAAGAGAGGGCTTACTGGAGAAGGCCATGATGCTAGGAAAGATTGAAGGCAAAAGGAGGAGGGGGAGGCAGAGGATGAGATGGTTAGACAGCATTGATGACATGATGGGCAGACTCTGGAGCATGGTGGGTGACAGAGGAGTCTGCCGTACTGTGGTCCATGGGGTTGCAAAGGGTCGGACTTTACAAAATTGTCTCTATGGGCCTCCAGTGTGGTGTAGTGGATATAGTAATGGACTAGGACTCAGGAGAACCTGGGTTCAACTTCCTGCTCAGCCATGGAAATTCACCGGGGAATAGAACTGGTAAAATCACTCCTTAAATACAGCTCACTTAGTTTGAAAACCCTATTGGAGTTGCTACAAGTCAGTCCTGACATGATGGCACATCATAAATTACAGTACTTCCGTACCCTATGTTAGCTCCCCAAATCAGTTTTACAGTGTGTGACCTTCTTTAAGTTTGCTCTGAAATGCTTTTGCGGACTTTCCAGGTGACACGTGCGTCTGTACCTCCTGTCAGTCCCAGTCAGAATAGCCCATGATCAAGGGCTTTGAGGATTGCAGTTCAGCCCCAGGAAGCATCGCTTTCCTCTTCCTCCTAAGGCTACATGGAAGCCGACAGTAATTTGTTTCAAGGTTAACATTGGTCTCATTGATCAAATATGTCAGGCTTTGACAAGTGGCCGTGCTTTTTTCATTGAGTTTTAGGGATTTGCGCAGAGGAGCCATATTGTTTAGCAGACACCTACAGTTTGAGGGCTGTTTTAGTGTTGATGACATCCTGGCATAAATCCTAATACAGAGAAAAATTAGCATTTCATGAGGAAGTATCTCCAGGAATCTCCATTTCCTTAGCTATAGGGGCAAATTTTTGAGAAACAGTTACCATACATTTTTACTTTTTTTTTCTTTCCCACTTCCAGGCCACCAATGCCCGCACCAATGAGGTTGTGGCAATCAAGAAAATGTCCTACAGTGGCAAGCAAACAAATGAGGTAAGACGGACAAACATCTGCTTCAGTTGTGTCACAAATGCTTTCACAGAGAAACTGTGTTTAAAAACTGAAATGGCATGATTATTTACTTGATAGTGAAAAAGTGAGATTGTAGACAGTGAACTAATTACAACCTGAAAGCCGAGTGATTTTCAGAAAGTGAAAGTAACTAAATAAATGCTGTTAAACACTATAGCCTTTAATCTGAAGGCTTGCATCATTATATGGAATTCCACAACTCCTAGCAGTGCAACTTCTATTCTAGTGATGGCGAACCTTTCAGAGTGCAAGTGCCCAGGGGATAAGAATTGAACATTCCACTTCTAGTTGCTGGTCCAAAAAATGCTGTATGGAGGCAGTCAAAACTCAGGTTCTTGAATCCCAGTCTATCCAGATATAATATTTCCAGATGAAATGAGAGTAAGCAAGCGCCCCTGATATTAGCCTACTTCAGAAATTGTGCTTTGCTTCTATACCTTTGTGATGTTTTGGCCACTGCAAATCTGGTTGTTAAACTAAGTTCCTTTGGCTTTTTTAAAAAACAGAAATGGCAGGATATTATCAAGGAAGTCAGATTTTTACGACAGCTCAAGCACCCGAACACCATAGAGTATAAGGGATGTTACTTGAAGGAACATACTGCTTGGGTGAGTTGTACACTAGATTATGTTTTACAGTTTTATATTCTTCCTTATGTTTCTGATGTCCATTTGTCCTTCTTATCGTCCTCATGATATGAAAAGTTATTATTCCCTTAACAAAAGGTTGCATATTAATCCTTACTGTTAATTTCACTCCAAACAAACTACTTGGCTATATGAATAGCCACCATGGACATCTGAAGGCCTTTCAAGGAAAGCACATTTTAAATAAATAAATAAAGCCTATCTGGTTCTAGAGCAGTAGCTTTGAACTTTGGGGTTTAGGGAGGATACCCAAAATTCATCTATCCACTCTACCTCTCAAAAAACTCAATTATTTTTTTTTAAATTACCATTTTTCAATTTTTCAAGGCCTTGTTTAGTTCTAGTAAACCCAGGGGCTTGAAATTGCCCTCAAAACCAAGGGTCGGCAGCCTATTTAAGTCTTGGGCCGGGTCACGCTCCCTCAGACAGTTGAGGGAGCCGGACTGGTGGTCCCCCTGCCATAAATGCTGCCATAAACACATCCATGGCTGTCGTAAACATGTTTATGACAGCCGTAAATGCATCCACAGCCGCCATAAATGTGTTTACAACAGCCGTAAATACATCCACAGCTGCTGTAATTGTATTTACGACAGCCATAAATCCATCCACAGCTGTCATAAATGCATCTGTCTCCGGTGGCAGCAGCGGTTGGATTGAGGGCAGGGGGCTGATGATTTGGCGCCGTGGGCCAGATTTGGGCCATGGACAGTAGGTTGCCAACCCATGCTCTAACATACAGGTGGGCAACATCTGATGGTTTAGAGCAGGGATGCCCAAACTTTTTGGGCTGTGGGCCGTTCATGTGGTTCAGGGAGCCGGTCACTAAGGCCCAGGGGCTGGGTGCGGCCCCCAACGCCAATTCATCGGGCCCACGAAGCCCTCGTCGCTCCTGGAAGTGGAAGTAAAACGCGCCCATATGGGCGCGTTTTACTTCCGCTTCCAGGAGCGATGAGGGCTTCGCGGGTCCAATGAATTGGCGTCGAGGGCCGCACTTGGCCCCTAGGCCTTAGTTTGGGCATCACTGGTTTAGAGTCTAAAGCATCAGAAGTTGCCCACCTGTATGTTAAAGACTGCAGCCTATTGTGTCTTATATGAGTGAAATTGGGATATATTTGAAAGGATTTGGGGCCCATGTTGATCCAGCTTTATTTTTCTGGAAGTATCCCAGCAATGAATGTTCTCTACTTGGCCAGGATCAGGCCAGATGTTCTCCTTAATTGCAGTTTCCAGCATTCCACATGACTGGGTATACTGGCTAGAGCTGAAACCCGAAGAGCTGCATTTTGCCGATTCCTGTCATAAGTTGTGTGAAGAGTTCATAGCATTGTCATTCATTAATTTCTTTACACGTGTTTCCCCGTGTACAGTGTGCATATACATCCTTGTTTACAGTTCCTATTTGGAGAGCGGAGTAACTGAGTTTTCCCGTTCTCCTTCAAATTAAAGTAGGTTGTCACACTGACATTTGTGTTCCCTACTTTGCGCAGGCATATGCAAACTCTAGATAAAAATGAAAAAATAATAATCAAAATGACCCATCTCTCTTGATTCACTTTTACACTGCAGTCATGCATTTCTGTGGATGTACCTCTGTGACAAACAGACAGATGACAAATGTGGCTGATAATGAGCCTATGGTGCACCAGGAAGGTTACATCTATGCTGTGAGCATGCAAGTGGAACAAACAAAACTGCTACGTAAAGTCGGTGTATTGAGAGAAGACTAGACTATTCCCCTGTAAAGGCTGGCATGAATTTCACATGCAGATGTTCTGTCACTATTGGGGTTGCTTCCCAGTATACATGAGTATCATATGCATGCAGCAGGAAGGAGGCTATCCAGGCAGTGATTTCGTTATCAGTGAACCAGCCGTGACACTGCACAGAGTCATATGACAAAGCTTTTCAGGTCTGATGGAACCACTTTGAGCCATAGGCAAAGAACACATATTTGAACAGTACATGGCAGGAGTAGGCAAAGTGCAGCAGTCCAGATGATGTTGCCCTGCAGCTCGGAGCCTTCAACCTCCTTCTTTGTTCCAGCAAGGGCTTTTGGAAGTTGCAGTCTGGCAACATCTTGAGCTGCACTCTGGCCATCTTAGGCCTATAGAAAAAGAGATTTTCTTCTGTGAAGAAACAGCACGTTAAGGCAGAAGACAAAAATTAAAGCTTCATAGAAGGGAGGACGTTTATCTGTGGCCAGCAACAACATTGTCTGAGTAAATCTTTGCTGTATAAGTCTGCTAATATTGAAACAGTTTATACAGTTAACCTCATTGTACCGTTCCTTTCTTAATCCCATATGTTGATGATGCAGTGCTCCGCACTCCACCAGTCTTGATTTTGGGTTTACACAACCATATAGACCAGGGGTGTGCAAACTTTTTGGGCTGTGGGCCAGTCAACACAGTTCAGGGAACTGGTCACTGTGGCCCGGGGGCTGGATGTGGCTCCCAACGTCAATTCATCCAGCCTGCGAAGCCCTCATCGCTCCTGGAAGCAGAAGTAAAACGCACCCATACGGGCGCATTTTACTTCCGCTTCCAGGAGCAACGAGGGCTTCGCAGGCTGGATGAATTGGTGTCGGGGGCCGCATCCGGGCCCCTGGGCCATAGCTTGGGCTCCCCTGATATATACTTTACCTATACCTTCAGAGCTTGAGGGAATGGAGAGAGTTGCCCAGTATAGCCAATTACAATATAGCACAGATTACAATATAAATGTTAAAAGCAATTATAAATGTTTCCATTGTCATTCAGATGTGAGCAGGTAGGATAAACTAGAACTCTAGTTTTCTAGGTGGTTGACATTTGTGATATATTAGTTAAAGGTCACCCTTGCTCGAAAGCCAATTGTTTCCAATTCTAGGGTTTGGTGTTCATCTCCGTTTATAGCTAAAGAGCCAACACTGTCTTCCCCAGCGTGGTCATGTGGCAGGCATGACTAGCCACCGCAACGCTGTTTACCTTCCCACCGAAGTGGTACCTGGTTTTTCTACTTAAAATCTCTTGCTTTCAGACTGCTAGGTTGGCAGGAGCTGGGACAAATGATGGGAGCTGACTCCGTCGTGCATTACCCGGGTCTCAAACTGCTGCCCTGCCGACCTTCAATTCATCAAGTTCCTTTGTGACATATTACAAACCTATATTTGTTGGAAGTCATTTAAGCTGTCATGCCTATCTCCCAGCTCCAGGTGTAAAATGTCACTCTACAAAACTACACTTCTAAGGCTTCAGCAAAAATACCAGTGGCTCATAAATCCTACTCTTTATCCATTGGCCATTTGTAATTCCTGTTTTTTAATAGTTATGCCAATTTCTGTTTTTTGCAGTTAGTGATGGAGTACTGCTTAGGATCAGCTTCAGATTTGTTGGAAGGTAAGCCTAGAAATGTTCCTACCCCTACCGTGTTTCTTTGCTAAAATGGCTATAATTTATGGAAGACTGGCCTAGCTGCACAGTACCTGATGTGTACCTGATATGTGTATAAATTGATGCCATGAGGCCTCACTCTGATGAAGTCCCTGGAGTGGGACTCCTTGCTCATGATCACACACGCTTTGGTCACCTCCAGACTTGATGACTGTAATGTGCTCTACATGGGGTCTGCCCTTGGTGACCATTCGGAGGCTGCATCTCATCCAGAATGCGGTTGCTCGGGTTTTGATGGGGTGTGAGTGTTATGCTCATGCCTCACTGCTGCTTTGAGAGCGGCACTGGCTTCCAATATGCCTCCGGGTGAAATTCAAGGTGCTGGTTATTACCTTTAAAGCCCTACATAGTAGTGGGCCAGGATACTTAAGAGACCACATCGCCCCGAGGACATCTGTCCATCCCACCAGAGTGGACCGGAGAGGCTCTCTGGTTGTGCCATCAGCTAGAGAGGCTCACCTCTCTAGCACTGGAAGGAGAGCCTTTTCTGTGTCCACCTCGGCCCTATGGAACCTCCTGCCAAGTGAGCTGCGCTTCCAGATAGGGCTGCTGCCCTTCAGAAAGGGGGTAAAGAAATGGCTGGCGGGGCATGTGTGGGGTGCGGGTTGGACAATCAGTTCACCCGGCTGGCTCTTTTGAATAATCCCCAACTCCCTAATAGTTTTAACTCTCCCTGATATCTTTAACTTTTTAACCCTTTTAACTTTTAAATTTTTTAAATGTAATCAATGTGTTTTTAACGGTGTTTTTAATTTTGTAAGCCGCCCTGAGTCTTTGGATGAGGGCGGGATATAAATGTGATAAAATAAAATAATAATAATAATAAAGAAGTGCGCTTGGACACATGAGAATGTATGAAAAATAAGAACAACTTGTTAGTCTTAAAGATGCTACAAGATTTATGTCTATGCTCTTTTGTCTATGTAGATGATATCACAGTTTGCATTTCCTGCAAACCATTACAGCCTTTCTGCCGTCGTGTTGCATAAAACACTGTTCTATTTTCGTTCTTTTTGCTTTTCCCCATCTAGTTCATAAGAAACCACTTCAGGAAGTGGAGATAGCTGCCATTACTGATGGTGCCTTGCGTGGGCTAGCTTACCTGCATTCTCACTGTAAGATACATAGGTGAGAGCATAATGTTGTTTTTATAAATATAATGTTATTTTTCTTTGTACTGATTTATCTAACCCAGGGAGGTAATATTTGTATGGAGGCTCACTCCGTCGTGCAGCACTCGGGTCTTGAACTCCTGACCTGCCGACCTTCCAGTTGTCAAGTTCAGCGTCTAAAGCACTAAGCCACCGCAGTCCCCTGCCTTGCTGTATACGTAAGGCTAATTTGAAGTTATTTCAAAATACACCTGAATGAGATTTTCCTGGGCTTGGCTGAGTGTAACACATTTCATATGCTCTTAAATATCTTCTCTGGCTGCAGGTTCATTTCCAAGCTTAAATCAGAATTTAGGTGCTAAACTTTAAAGCACTAATGTTAAGTCCATTTTTCTAAGACCCTCCTTTAGATTGCCGTTCCTTCTAGCAAAGGTGGCACCAGAAAGAGAGCTGCATTGGTTTGGGTCCTCCATTCCTAGAATGTTCTTGCTTAGCACCTGACCTTATCTACTTCCAGCATGAGATAGATCGTACTTACCCAACCCTTTTATGATGCCGTTTAGAGCAGTTTCTCTGCTGACATATTTTCCCTGTCATACTTTTTTTTGTTCTTTTGATTAATAACACTGCATCACACAAAAAAAATATTGTCTGCTGTTTGGTCTAATCCATGTGTCCTAGACTAAATTAAGTGTACTGAATCCAAATCTGAAGTCCAATTCTGCCTAGGACGTTAGGATCTTAAGTTAATTGAGCATATAGATGCGATTGTCCAGTTTATTAGCATACCTGCGCCTACACATCTTTAGCTCAAAACAGACTCATTATGGGCTAGCTGTACTATCCAATAAGATGGTTTCATACTAGAGACAAGCCCTTGGTCCATCTCTCCTGATAAACCTATTTCTGATGTCAGTTTCCTGACTTGCCCAGACATGCTCAGCTGCTGCTGGGAACATGCATGCCACCAGGGGACATGATTCAGCTGAGGCGGCAGCAGGCCTAGTGGTAGCTGCAACTGTGATAATGTTCCCATGTAAAAATACATTACCCAATTACTGATCATTTGAACAGCTACAACACGCCTATAACTTAAAATCTGTACATGATAGGCAAATTCTGAGTTCAGATTTGGAATCAGCACACTCGATATAATGTAAATCACATGTGTTATTCCTAGTAGCAAAATCGTTGTGCAGAGTTTTCAGACTGAAAGGCTGGATATTAAATATTTTTAGAAGACTGGCATATTTAAAAGGAAGGACATTTCCCTATATATTTATTTCATTATTTAGCTAGTCTGGGCCTTAAGGCACCTCGTGGCAAGATATAGTAGCCATAGTAAATGTTTATACTAATCAAGTGCCACACCAGAGTGAAGGCAAATCTGTGTTCCATAGAAGTGCAGGATGTATCTCTTAAGATTCTCTTCTTACTCATATACTCACAGGAGTGAGTAAGATGAACCAAGATGAGCTACATGTGAGGAGGACTTGAGCACCGTTTGTGTTGAGAATAGTTTGAAGCCTGTAACTGTGCCTTTACTTCACACTGACAAGAACTTGTGGAATACAGTGGAAAGGGGTGTTTCCTAGGGATTGGGTCCCAAACTGGAAATCATCTAAGAGCCTGGCATCAATTCCTGTAATTAACTTCACAATTAGCTATCTGTTAAAACTCCTAGAGGGCAGCATAAACATGTAGGGTTCATGTATAGAAGTAGTGCATTACCAACTGAAATCAGAGTTGCACCCCACTTTGTTGGCTTTACGTAAATCCTAGAAAACATTCCTATTCCAACAAGATTTTTCAGGGTAAAGGAAAATCAGAGTTAGCACCTTTTGGGCAGAGCTGTCTAGATTATTGAAGGGGCACTGTAGGTTTATACTCTTACTTTACTGCATATGTGTTGTTGTTTGTTCTTTTTTAAGTGTACGTTATTTTGATTTCTATGGTGTTTGTGTGTTATATTTTTATTTTTAATCCTGTTGTAAGCTGCCCAGAGTAGTGGCTTCACTAATCAGGTGAGAGAATGAATGAATGAATACTGTTTGTGATTATGACTATGGTTTTCCTCCTTCTGTTCCAAAGGGATATTAAAGCAGGAAATATTCTCCTAACAGAGCCAGGTCAGGTGAAGCTAGCTGATTTTGGATCTGCATCTATAGCCTCCCCTGCCAATTCCTTTGTGGGGACCCCTTACTGGTAAGTGAAGTGGGAGTAAAACTTCATTCTGGGATGGTTGGAAACAAAACAGCTCTGCAGTCTTGATCTGCCATACAACTGCAATCCTGGCATTTCATAGCAATAGCAGGTACACTTAGAGAATGCTCCATCGTGCTTAGAACTTCCTCTAGTGATCTTTACAAGGTAATTAGTACTTTGCCTCTAACAAGTTGGGTACTCGTTTTCCTTACCTTGGAAGGATGGATGGTCTGAGTCAAGATGGAGCCCCTCGAGATCAAATCATAAGCAGCGTTTTGGCTGCAGTACAACTTGGCCTTTGCCCCACTAGGGTTGTGATGGTTTTCATCTGAAACTATGACATGCACGTTGCTGCCGAATGTTGAGTGAAGTGTTGAGGAAGCACACAACAGTTTTAAGTACTGAGCATGGATCCACAAGGTTCAAGTTCTTGTCATTGGAGTTTGTTAATAATCCAATGTCATCGCTTCTAATCATAAGCTGTTTTTTGTTCTTCCCATGCACACATTAAACCTATAGGGCACACACTCCCAGAATCCACCCTAGGCCAGATGCCCTCAGCAGCATGGTCTTGTGGGACTCCTCTTCATGTCAGCCAAGATTGAATTTGAAATGGATGGCATCCTTTGTAGTCACATGTCCTAAAATCTGTTTCATTAAAAATTGCCATCTGATCTTCCCTGACTGGATAGGAAGGTTCTCCCCTTGTCATGTTTTCTGTGAGGGATTATTGGCTTCCATATTGGAGATCAAGGTGGGGTGACATTAGGTTGCAAGCTTAAATGTCTCTTCACACCAGAAACGGCATTTACCAATAACAATCACGCTTAATGCACCCTCTGGGCGGTTTACAGGTAATTAGCATTTTGCCCCCCAACATGCTTGGGTATTCATTTTACCAACCTCATTGAACTCACAATATTTTGGCTGCAGTAAAGCAGTTTAACCGCTGCACCACCAGGCCTCCTTTAACACTTGATTCAAATACATTCTTGAATAATTGGTTTTAAATTAGAATAATAATTTTGTGTCAGAAATTATTTTGGGTTGAAAGACTTTTTGCTGGAGAAACTCTACTCAGGGTATGCCCCAGTGAGGCTCCTTTCATGTCCCCGAGATCTGTTTCCCACCAAAGTGGTCCCTATTTATCTACTTGCATTTTTTTGCTTTCGAACTGCTAGGTTGGCAGGAGCCTGGGACAGAGACGGGTGCTCAATCCACCCAGGGTCTTGAACTGCCAACTTGCTGGCCTTCCAGCTAAGAAAGCGAACCACTGCAGCCCCATCCATTGGTTTTAAATGAGTGAGAGATATGAGCCTTATTCCCCTGCAACTTTGACTCAACTCTCTGCGTTGAGCGTTTCGTGTTCCATTTCTCTTGGGAGAAGTCCCAATGGCTTTCTGTGATCGTGATCTGCCACTTGTATGCAAAACCAGAAAAACTAACCAAAGGGATGCTGGTTGAGAGGAGGTATACTCCACAAGTTGCTCTGAAGGAGTGAAAGCCAGCAGGGTGTTTGTGGGCGAGGGAAGGGCACCTCAACTGCAGAAAGCTGGCCTGCGTTTCTCTCTCTTCCAAAGCTTCGCTGCAGATATGCTCCCCGTCTCCTCCCCTCGGGCTTCCCTGCTGTTTTTGCCTATTGCACATTTGATCTTGGACTCCCCTCTCCCTTTTCCCCCACTGTGTGCTCCAGATCCCCTTGTCTCTTTCATAGTTGCACTTTCAGGCTGAGCATCTCCAGGAAAACACACTTTGGCTGTATCAATGGGGAAACTCACCGCCACTGGGTGAGACTGAAATTGATGCCTTAGGACCCTTTCAGCCCCTGCTGGCTGACTCCAGCGCCAAAAGAGGTTGGTGTGGGCTGCCCCTCTGCCAGCATGTTGAACTTCCCTGTTTTGCTCTCCTCATCCGTCCTTCCCATCCTGTCCTGGAGACCTTTTGCTTTGGTTTTGTTTTGGCTGAGCAGGCGTGTCTTTATTTTACAGCATGGCTTTAATTCGGCTCCATGCTGGCTCCTTTTTTATTATTATTATTATTTTAAGTTCTGGGGCTGTGGTGACGGTGCAGATCACGGACCAAAGGGGTGGTGGTGGAGGGACATCTTCTCCTTTTGATACTGCGGCTTGTGAGTGTTACATAACTGGCACTGTTTGTCTCCCTGCCCTGTAGGATGGCTCCTGAGGTTATTCTGGCCATGGATGAGGGACAGTATGACGGAAAGGTAGATATTTGGTCTCTAGGAATCACATGCATAGAATTAGGTAAGTAACGCACACAGACTTTGAAAATGACCAACCTGCTCCACTCGGAAATCTAAATCCAGATTTGCAAATACTGACCTGTCACCTAAACATTTATATTGCTACAGAAAGATCCATTTTATGCCAACAAACAGCAATTGCTTTACTGCTGTGCAGGAATGTGTGATGTGCAAAGCCCACAGCGAGATGTGTTGTTCCAGCGTAGAATATTTATCTCAGTCGATAGAAGTTTTTCTTTTTCGGGGCAGGGGGCTGAAGGGGTTACCCAAAGTGAAATTGTCAGCCGGTTTCTTCACATTATATTTATATTTGGTAGGAGGCAGGAAAAATTTTATTCAGGGATTCAGAAGGCCAGCAGCTTATCAAGAGCTAAAGTGTGAACATTGCTGGCCATGATATATTCCTGGAATGACTCCTGGAGTTAAGAACTAAAAGCAGCATGTTCTGGTGGTTGCATTGCTAGTTGAATGCATAAAACAAATAAAAATTTTACAAAAACATTTAAAAAGCATTAAAAATTAGATTTGTTTTAAAAAACTTAAACAATTTTTTAAAAATGCCCTTCAATGCCGCATCACAAGATTTTTCAAAAGCTGACAACCCAGGCAATACTTAAACAAGCCAGCCCAGGATGGCTTATTGCCCCAGCAACCCCTATACCAAGCCAGGTCTTAAGGCTCTTGCAAAAGGATAAAAGCTCAGCCTGGAGATGAAGTTCAGTTGGCAGGAGGTTCCACAGGGCCAGAGCAGACGCAGAGAAGGCCCTCCTTCTCGTGCTAGGGAGGTAAACCTCTCGAGCAGATGGAACTATCAGAGAGCCCCTCTGGTCTGCTCTAGTGGAACAGATGACCTTGGGGTGATACGGTCTCTTAAGTCCCCTGGTCCACTACCACGTAGGGCTTTAAAGGCAATCACCAGCACCTTGAATTGCACCTGGAGGCACACTGGCAACCAGTTCAGTTCCCAAAGCAGTGGCGAGGCATGGGCATAACACCCGCACCCCATCACTACCCGGGCAACAGCATTATGGACCAGTTGCAGCCTCTGAATGGTCATCAAGGGCAACCCCATGCGTGACCATGAGTAAGGAGTCCCGGCTCATGAGCGGGCGTAACTGGCAGACCACACAAAGTTGTGCGAAAGCCCTCCTGGCCACGATTGTCACCTGCTCATTGAGCAGGAGTTGTGAATCCAGATTACGCACCGGATCTGTCTGAGCCAAAAAAGCCCCATCCAGAACCAAAGATTGTAACTCCCGTGATCACACAGGCCCCCAAATCCACAGCCACTTGGTCTTGCCAGGATTCAATTATAGCCTGTTGTCCCCCATCCAGACCCCTACAGCCTTTAGACACCTGGATAGAACTTTGATGGCCTAAAAGGCCCTTTCCAACTCAGTTAATAGATATTTTCATATGTGGTGGAGTTGTGAGCACGTGTTGAAATTTTGGTAATTGATCTTCTACTTGGTTACTTAGGTGATCCGTATTTCACACATCAGGTGATGTGGCAGAGCGAAGCATCATCTTCCACTGTTTTTGATCCCATGCCAATCTCATCCAGGACCTCAGGAACTTTGCCCTGAACTGGTCTTCCCATCTGGTTGTTGGCCTTCCTATTGGTCGCTTTAAGTCAAGTAGTATCCATTCTAGCTTTCGTCCACCTGCCATCTTTGAAGTGGCATATATGCCTGCCCCACTGATGCCTTGCCAACTCAGTCAATGTTGATGCTTGTTTTGCACCTGATCTTATGTCCAGTTCTTCATTCGATATTCGATCAACCCATCATATGTGTAGCATCCTTCGCTCAATTGCTCTTTGTGTTACATTGATTTTTTTGATGTCAGCTTTTGTAGGTGCCCATGTTTCACTGCCGTATAATAAAGCAGGCAGAATGGTAGTGTTGATGAATTCAGCCTGTACTTTTCTCATTTTTGCTTCACTAAGCAGATCCTTTCTGCTGTTAAAAGCTGCCCATGCTGCTTGCCTTCTTCTCAAAATTTCTTTTGTTAGATTGTGCCTTAGGTTAACCTCTTGCCCAAGGTATATATATGAATCAACTTCTTCTGCTACCTCATTTCCACATCTCATATCTACTCTGTCTGAAAGCTGTCCAGTATAGTTAGAGGAGCCAGGCCACTGGGATTAAATAAAATCTTAAACCAGAGGTTGAGAGAAGCTACCCCTAATCTCGCCTCAACCTTTATCATGCCTGTCTCCAGATAGAGGGTGGCATTAGATATGCAGCATGAGATTTGTAGGGCTGCCCATAAATTTTTTTGTTGTACTTTCCCCATAAGGGCAAGATTGTTAGGAGGAGGCCCTGATTGAGTTCTGTAAAGGAGCTGTGATATGATTTTGGCTTCATATAGTTTTAGAGCTGCTGGGATCTACTGACCTCCTTTAGTCCTCAAGAATTTTAATATGGCAGTTGCAGACCTCTGGGCTGTAAGAACAGCATGTAAGGTGTGGACGCTTCTTCAGCCAGAGGATTGGAGGACTACATCTAAGTATTTAAAGTTGGAGACCTGCTCTATCCTGTGTCCATTCTCCAAACATGTTTCTTTGGCCTTTTTGTGAAAGTTATTACTTTGGTTTTCTGATAATTAATCTCCAGTTGATTATTATTATTATGGTAGTGAGCTAAAGATTTCAATGCTGTTCTGAAACCTGTTGAGGTCCTGGAGAGAATTACAGCGTCACCTGCATATAAAAGTATGTGTATGTATCGGCCAGTTTTGGAGGATCAGGACTTCTTAGGTGGTCAACCATATCATTAATAAAGAAATTAAACAAAAGTGGAGCCAGTACACATCCTTGCTTAACCCCCTTCTGTGTGGAAATAGGCTCCATAAGATGTCCCTTATGGGGGCATCTAACCCTAAGAATTGGTATGGAGTGCACAGATCAAATAAAGCAGTTGCTGGTCAGTGGAAGATGCTTCTAGCTTTTTCGTAACTTAATCCTTGAAATTAAATCAAAGGCAGACTTTAGGTCAGGGATTCTCAACCTGCACCCTGTGGGCCAAATGCGGCCCACGGTACCATTTCATGTGCCCCCTCCCACCGCACCAGGAAGTGCCATGGGGTGGAGGAAGGGCAAAATGGTCATCCAGCCCAGGAAGTGTGACCTGAGGGAGGGTGACCCAATGGCTCCCAGCTTGAAAAGTTTGAGATCTCCTGCTTTAGGTCAATTCATGCAGCGTAGAGTGGCATTGAACTCTTTGAAGAGTATTTCCCAATAAGGTGTTGGGTCACTAGACAGTGCTCTATTATGAGTTGTACTGTTAGGAACTTTTTCATCATCTCATCAAGTTGTAAGGTCCATTTGACACTGAATTTGCCCTGTCCCGAGGGCAAAATGAGTAAAGAGGGTTGTTTCTCTAGGTGAAGCTGTGGAGTGGGGAGCATGATTTACAAACAAATAGAAAGGTGATCACTTTCAAAATGGGGGGAGGCACTTCATCTCTCCCTTTTCTCATTTAGCAGCATAGGCAACTGCTGATGGTATTGGGACAGATCTTTCTTGCATCTTTTAATGCTCCTTCTTTGTTCATCTACTTCCATGAGTCTTTTTCTTCTGTAAGCTTCATGGTCTTGGAGATTTCTTCTAAGTAGATGACATAGCAGGCAATATTTTAGATCATTAGAGTGATCTCATTTCTTTTTGTAAGTAATTGCCTAGTCTCCTCAGAAATTCTGTTTTGGAAGTGATTTCCAGCAGTAACTTCCAGCTTTTTAACACAGTTGTTGATCTGGCTGATGACAAGTTCATACTACTCTGTAGCATCTGTTACATTTACCCAATCTATTTTCTCTAGCTCTTCTTGAAGGAGATTGGAATCAACTACCAGCTTTTTGTTTGGGTTTTGGTGGCTTTCATCTTACTTTCTACTTTCTCATCAAATATAATTTTAGTGTGAACAAGATGATGGTCACTTCCCATGTTAAAAGGGGTAATGACTGAGACATTGTGTACTATGTGTCCTCTATTTACTATAATGTAGTCGATCTCATTTTTCATTCTTGCATTTGCTGAGACCCAGGTCAATCTCCTTTTTTCCATCTTCTAAAAAAAAAAGGAGTTACCAATACAAAGGTAATAGACTTCACAAAAAGTCACCAAGCGGTCTCCAGCCTTATTTCTTTTTCTTACACAATGATAGCACACATGGAATTTAATTTCCCTATTGCACCCAACCACTGCATTGAAATTCCCCACAACAGTAGTGTAGCCAGTCTTACATCTGTGGAGTACCTCTTCGAGTTCTTCAAAGAAGTCTTCAATATCTTCTGTATAAGATGAGGTAGGGGCATAGTCCTGTATGACATTTAATTTCCATTACTTTGGTAACTTCATTTTTAGGATAGCAATTCTTGGAGACTTTACATTGACCTCCTCTATAAACTGCACAAAGGTGTGAGAAATGATAAATACAACTCCTCCCACATTTTGATTGTCATTCTTAGCTCCAAAATGGATTTCATCTCCATTTGTTCAGGTAGCATGCAAGGCTTTTTGTCACTTTGTTTCTGCAATTCCATGGATGTCAAACTTTATTTTCAGTTTTTCGTCCATAAGCAGGTTGAGCCGTGCTTGATTGCTAATAGTATGTGTGTTATAAGTGCAAACGTTGATCGTGGTCTGTTTCCATGGTAGCCTATTTGCCTTCAGTGAGATAAATTAAAGATATATCAGAATACAAAAACAATTCAGCACTTTAAAGACAAACTGCTATATTTTTATTGTAAGCTTTCATGGATCAAGTCCACTTCTTCAGACGCTAAGAATGACAATCAAAATGTGGGAGGAGTTATATTTATCATTAAATAAAGATATGTCCTAAAATAGCTCTTTTATCAATATATGGTAAGGTTCAATGTAAATTGATCAAGGAAAGAATTAATTTCAAATTTGTTAACAACAGCAAAACTAATGATAGCTAGCAAATGGAGAATGCAGTATAATTCTTTGACTAAATGAATGGCATAAAGAAGTTTTGGAATATCTCTACTAATGGTATGTTAACTAATATTAAAGTCAAGAGGTGATTATTGAAGGAGACACATTTTAAAAAGAGAATTTCTAGATTATGCTTTATTAAAAGGAAGAGGGTTGACACTTTGGCAAGAATTGATGCAATTTTGGAAACAGAATTAGGCTTTATAAATTTATGAATTATGAAATTTGTTAGCCGTCCTGGGTCTTTGTGAGGAGGGCAGCATAAAAGTTTGATTAAATAAATAACAGTGTTGGTAAATGATTACGTTGCTCTGTTGTCACAGTGGGCAGGGGATCACTTTCCTTAAAATTATTGTTTTGATGTTGTGTTCATAATATTTTAAGTTAAGTTCTGTTTTATGTTCATAAAAGAAAAATTAGAGCAGGGAAAATTAGTGGTGATAAATAGTTAAGGCAATCTCAAAATGTTAGAATGTTAGTCTTCAAATTTTAGAATATCGCTTAGAATTGTTGGAAAGCACTGCAACAAATTAACTCAACGAGAAATGTCATTCACAATTCTGTTGATTAAAACAATGTTTTAAAGTCACTGTTGCTATTTATGACACATTAGAACCTCATATTAATTTTAAACATGTTTCCCAAGTTCTCACAGAAATGCAGAATGGGAAAATGTAATCAAAGTGATCAGAGAATTAAGCTTCTCTTGATTCAGAATGTGGCTTGTGATGCTGAATTTCTTCTTACCACTCAGCCTTCTTTAGGAATACATCCCCCTCCCCATTATCTCTTATTCCCCCCACCTTCTATTAGCTCCGTTGTTCCATGTATGTAGCTGTTGTTCCCATTGACTTCATTGCTCCAGAATTCTGAGCCCTTAATTGCTGGGAACACGTACCTCTGCACATGATTTGTATAGAATACCACTGACAGAAGCTGGTGCGCTTCACACCTCATGCCATGAACAACTTGAGTTTTGCTCTGCCCTGTTGCCTTGCTGGCTGCTTAACCTTCCGGAAGAAAATCTGAGTGTGCTTCCAGTAGAGATAGTCTTGAGTAAAGAGCTATCCTTTGCCCTCGGGAATTATTTTTAATTTCCCCACTGCACATTTACAGTAGCAGTCATAGTCTTACCAAATACATACTTTATTTATTATTTTATTTTTCTGATTTATATTGCCGCCCCACTCAGAAGTCTCTGGTTGGCTCACGGTAAATACTGCAAGACTTTGTGAGGACTTAGATACTTCTTCTCATCCTCCCTCTTTCTCTCTGTCTGCAGCGGAACGGAAGCCTCCTCTTTTCAATATGAATGCTATGAGTGCCTTATATCATATAGCCCAGAACGAGTCTCCTACACTACAATCAAATGAATGGTAAGAACTCTGCCAACCTCTCTTCACTTCTGCATTTGCAAACTCCTGGGTATCCTTTCACAACCGTTTCTTGTGGTGCAAAAGAGGAGGTCCTTTGTTCCTGCCTGTTCTGTGACCCTCAAGTGAAAGCAATGGTACAGTTGATAGTGTTGTTATGAATGTGAGAGAGCATGATGGCCTTAGGCACAGTAGCGCCATGCTTTTTTTATTCCATTCACACTGACCTCACAGACTAGTGTTTCCTGCAGCAGATGTCTGAATTGGGAATCCCATATATTCAGGTGAGGTCTGTGTGTACTCAGGTGAGTCTGGTGTTCCACCTAGGCCAATATTGTGTATATCAGCTGGAAGTAGGAGCTTAGATCTTCAGATACTTGCTACTTCAATCATTGAAGAGGAGATGAACATAGAATGGTCTGTTCTCCACTAAGCAATGTTCTATCTATACCTATCTTCCCTTAGGGAATTCTGGGCACAGTAGTCCAAAAGAGTAATGTTTCTCAGTTCTAATTTTATGAATAAATTAATCCATTATATGGATATAAACATGGCGAATCACTGAAACAGTGAAATCAAAATGGGTGGATATTTTCATGAAATTTGTTCCAACACGATACAAGGTGGTTTCAGCTCATGTTTGTTGCTCATGGCAATTCATGTTAACAGTCACTTTCTCCATAATCATGTATGTTCTACATTCAGCCATTCTGTACTGAAACTGAAGGAATGGGTAGGTGTTTCCTGCTAAATGCACCAAGTGTGTTTCCCTCCTGGAAATGTAAAGAATCATTCTGGGAAGACTTGGACATTTTTGCTCAAAAATATTAAACAGAGGTCAAAGCTTTGGAAGGACAACCTGCACTTTCTGTGGCAGACACATACTAAAATAATAGCATCTATCATTAAATTCTAAATCAGAGGTGGGCAACTTATGGCCCACAGGCCAGACCTCGCCCATGGTGCCAAATCATCCGGCCCATGCCGCCGCTGGAAGCGGATGTGGACATGTTTATGACAGCCATAAATGCGCCCGCGGCTGTTGTAAATGTGTTTACGACAGCCATGGACGTGTTTTACAGCAGTGTTTCCGGCGGAAGGAACCACCAGTCCAGCCCGCTCAATTGTCTTGACGGAGTGTGACCCAGTCCCTGATTTAAAAAAGTTGACAAGCCCTGTTCTAAATCATTACAATAAATCTGCCTAGCAGGCCAGCCATCTCCACATATATATCAACTGGTATGTTCTGGTTTATCCAGATTGTGCAGACTGGCTGAACTTTAGTGGTGTTGACTATTCTCTTAAAATCGTCAAGGTGAAATGTTGCTGTTTTTTATTTAGATACATTTGTTTTACTAGTAAGTCCTTAGAACATAATGCATCTTTGTCTTGGTAGCCTGTAAAAGATACCAATTTAGGATGAGAGTGATTTGTGAAGAACTAGCCATTAAATCCCAAAAGCCAATTAAGATTTGAACCTGTGTTGTGCACATATGAGCCTAGTGCTCTGACCTGTTCCACAACTTTAGTTATACAGTAGAACCCCATATAATGAAAACACTCGGTTCCACGGACTCTTCACTTTATAATTTTTTTTATTATACGGATCCCTATGGGCAATACCCCGTACAGTGAGCAAATTTTTTTCGTTTTACGGGGTATTGCCAATAGTGATCTGTATAACAAACTCCCCCCCCCCCCCCGTTATACGGTGCATCACCAATAGCACAAAAACGCTTCATTCTACTAATTTTTCATTATACGAAGCATTCGTCATACGTGGTACCACTGTATTAGATTCATCTGGCTGGTGAATGCACCTGCTGTAGATCTGAATTTCTGAATGCAGGTATGATTCGGTTTTCTCCCCTTTTTGGTGTCTTGTTGATGCTCAGTTGGCATTTGCTTATCATATCGAATTTAAATATATTTTTACATGTACTCTGTTCCTATACTCAGGACGGACTCTTTTAGGGGATTTGTTGATTACTGCTTGCAGAAAATACCTCAAGAAAGACCATCATCGGCAGAACTGTTGCGGGTACTTTTTCAAACCTTTCTGTGGGGGGTGGGGGGGAACATACGTGTGGGCTGGGGACATAATCTGAGGTTGGGAATGGCTGCCTTGGCAAGAACCAAAAGCATCTATTCAAGGAGGAGTTTTTGGACCCGAGGAGGGACTCTTCAGCTTGTAGGGCTTAATCCAGCATGTAGCAATCCTAGGCCATCCATCCCTCTCCGAGCCCTCTGACCCATATACCCAAAGATCCTGCTTAGATAACACTCCCAAATAGGATGCTACAACTGGTATTAACCCCAAAGTAGCCTGCACTGTCATTCCGTGACTGCCACCCCTTAGGGTCTTATCATTTCCTCCAAACAGTAGTATTGTAAGAATACCAGTACAGAGTAACTCATACATCTTAGAAATAATGGTGAAGACAGAAAAGGCAATTAGAGGACATAATGTGTGAGGTAAACAGCCCACGGAGAGGGAAAGATCGGAGGGATAACCAAGAGATTAATAACAGATACAACCTTATTGGGGAAGGCATTGTGAAGATTTGATTTCTGTAGCCCCAGTGTTAACTAGAGGTTCAAGTATATGGAGTGCAACAGTGGTCTGTTGTGACAAAAGGTGTACAGCAGAGCCGGACAACTTTTGCCCCCTGCAAGTTTGTTGGATTGCAGCCCCTATTAACACTCACCATTGGCTTTTGTGGCTATGGTTGTATTTCAGCTGCTTGAAGGCCACAGGCTGCACATCTCTGGTTTTAGTTTATGGTACGTGTGCACAATGTGATGCCAGTATCTCTAAGCCTGTGATGGCGAACCTTGACACTCCAGCTGTTCTTGGGTTTCAAGTCCCAGAAGCTCACATCTGTGTAAATCCACACGAATAGGTTTACTGCACGTATATGCAGTAAACCCATTCGTGTGGATTCACAGGGGCTTGGGCTTCTGGGAACTGAAGTTCAAGAACAGCTGGAGTGCCAAGGTTTGCCATCACTGCTCTAGGCAGTTAGCATTAAACTGGCTAGTGACCAAAAGTTTACATATTTGCTTCCAGTACGTGAAGATGCAAATCAAATAAATTGATAAGTTACCCTTTGGAACATATAGAAATTGGATGGGTGTGGGAGGAGTTGTATGTCTGTCTTTCTTTCTTTCCTGACCCACATGCTTCTGTGTCCCTTCTAAAACCAGCATGAGTTTGTTCGTGGTGAGCGGCCTCCACGGGTTTTAATAGACTTGATTCAAAGAACGAAGGATGCTGTTCGAGAGCTGGATAACTTGCAGTATCGGAAAATGAAGAAAATCCTCTTCCAGGAGGCCCACAATGGACCTCTGAATGAATCTCAGGAAGAGGAGGAGGTATCAAGTTTATCTATACCAATGATGGGTGATAAGGGATCTCAAATGGCATGTATTTGGTCACTCCCATCCCTTTTTTCCACAGGCCCCGGCTTGTGAACATTTTGTTGTGAACAAGAATAGCTTGGGTCTAATGCTTCTCCTGTCTTTCAGTTGGTTATTGAAACAAATGGAAGCAAAGTCCTTGAAGCATTTGGAGTTGGCTGCCAGTCATTAGTCATGAAAAGAATCTAATCAGACTCCAAATGCCGCTTCATGTACAGCAGAAGGTTTCCTTAAGAATACACTGGACACAGGCCAGATCTGGGTGAATGAGTTCACGTCACCGGATTGTCTGTGAAACACTGTGTAAAATAAGGTATCTAGGGACAGGGCCAACAGGCTGCTCACCCTAATTCAGTGGTGGCGAATCTATGGCACGTATGCCAGAAGGGACACTCAGAGCCCTCTCTGTGGGCATATGCGCCGTCATCCCAGGACAGAGTTTGCCCAACAGAGTGCTTCCTCCCTCCTCCCAGTACAGAGTTCACTCTGCCCAGCAGCCCGATAGGAGCACTTCCTCCCTCCCTCCAGCACAGAGTTCGCCCCGTCCCTCTGCCCAGCAGCCCAATGGGAGCACTTCCTCCCTCCCCAGCACTCAGTCTCACCATCACTGCCCAAATTGGTTGCATTAGTTGAAAAGTAAAGTTTGTTGAACAACCCTATCATTGTTTTGGGCGAACTGGTCAAATTGAGTGCTTGTATGTAGAAGAGAGTACCACGGAGTCTATATGGGCAGAGTAATAGATGCAGCTGTGACTCCAGGTAATATCTGAATCATTGCAGGCTACCTCCAAATCTCATAGAAGAGTGGCAAACTGGACCTCATTATTCCATGAGTTCCTACAGTTTTTGTACACTCACTAAATATGTGGAGCTGGCCGCCCACTTTACAATAGTAAGGCTTTCTCCCGACTGGGAAGAAGTGACTGCTAAATAAATGAGAGGCTAAATTCTTTGCAGCCAATGAGTTGATGTGGCTGTAGGAGTCTTAATGTTTGGTCTCTGCTCCGCAGTCTTGGAGAGGTAAAACAGAAACTAACCATGATGCAAAAAGCTTGGGAAATCTAGGTAATAGGATGAGCTAGGAATAAAGTTATCGGATGAACTAGGAATAAAGTTATTTCCAACCCCTGGTTCCTTACAGTGATGTTACAACCCAGCCCCAGACAGATGTATTTCTTTTTGTCCCATCTGTGCTTGAATCAGGTTACGATCTGTGTTTCTATCATTATGATTTTTTTTGACACATTTATACATTTTTTAACAGAATTAATGGCCATTGGGGGCTAAACTGTTTGTTACAATGTGCAAATGAAGCCTTGTTTTTCCCTTCATTGGATAGGAACAGAATGGAAGTGAAGGTAGCATATATCCACTATATTGTGGAGTACAATCAGTGATCATTTCACAGTATTATCTTAGCAAAGAAGAAATAAACACATAGTTACATATGATGTGCTTGTCATAACATATACTTGCCCCCTGCAGAAACTGGAGCAAACGAGAAAGCTTTTCACACAACAATTTAGACTCGAAATGGTTTACAAACCACAGATAACAGTGAACCCTATACATCAAGGGTTCTCAACTTACGGCCTGCGGCACCATTTCACGTGGCCCACGCCGCTGCCAGTGGAAGCGGACGCGTTTACGACAGCCATAAGTGCTCCCGCTGCTGTTGTAAATGCATTTACGACAGCCGCGGGTGCATTTTACGCCAGTGTTTATGGGGAACCACCAGTCTGGCCTGCTCCGCTGTCTGAGGGAGTGTTGTCCGGCCCGCAGCCTTAAAAGGTTGAGAACCCCTGCTATACATGTACCTGGGTCAATACATATATCTGGGTCAAAAAAGCAAGGGAGGGGTTTTAAGTGCCTCTGCATTTAAAAACACTTACATAACTGGTACATCTGAATATGTTATTGGTTCTAATTAAAATCTTCCATAAGATTTAACTCTATGATCGTGCCACTGAAAGTAATTGAAAGTGAAGGTAAGTGGGGCAGTTTAAAACAATAGGCAAACATGTTTTCAAAGATTGCCTATGATGCTGAGAAATGGAAACAATTTTTGGCACTACCTCATTTTCAACAAACGGATGTGAGGTCTTTGGTTTGCAGATGACCATATGAGCTCATTGACCACGGTAAGACAGGACATTTGGGGTAAGGGAGTTTTCTACTTCCAGCATTTTCCACCCAAGCAAACTAGGGGTTATCAAAAGAGGGAACCAAAGAGATTCCTGCCAGTACAGTTATTCCCTTCTCTGCTTGTGACTTTGTCTACAAGATCTTGAAGTCAACAAAAGTCTCTGCTCACCGCTGGAAAATCCCCAATTGGAGATAAATATGAGAGTTAAAGAATAGACACCAATAAACCATTGTCCATCTCAAATCCCTGTGATGAAACAGTATGTTTGAAATGAGTCAATGGGGCATTTCTACTTAGTTTTGTTCCATGTGTTATGGTAGTGCGGTTGCTTCAGGATTACAATAAACTCATGTGAGTTAGATTGTATCTGCACTGCCAAATTCTTGCATTACATCTTATTTTAAATTCAAGAAGAAAAGCACTGTAAAATATATTATTTTAGAATGCAGTTCTTGTCTTCAGACTTATGTGTGTGTGTGTGAATGTAAAAATATACTCCACATGCTCACACACAACAGTACTCATACTCTGCTCAGGCTCTGTACTAATAGAGTAGCTTGTACTATCATGGGATATTGTAATTATAAAAGTTTGTATTTCACAGAAGGCCAAAGTACTCGGGTAGCATTTTTGATTGCTACCTAAATTGCTAGAAATTATTTGGACCATTGTTTTCCATTTCATTCCACCCCTGGCCCTTATTCCTCATCTCCTTCTTTACCTTTGTTTAAGCTTTTAAAATACGTATACATCTAATGGCATGCAGGCCCACGTGTTCACTAACCGCCCCTCTTTCCAATTTCCTTTTAAAATATTAGGTGCACTTGCCATCTACCGTTTCTTTACAGAGAGCTGCCCCTCCCACTTTGAATCTTGCACACACGTTCAGTTGTGCACATAAAAATATAAAGGGTGGATGTGGTAGTAAAAGTGTGGCAGTACAGACAATGCTCTAACCTCAGACAGCTGTCTGTACTAATAAAGGGGAAAAAGCAGTGACGGTTTTGTTTTATGGCTTAACTTTGGAAAGTGAAGAACAATGCTCCTAACACACCTTGGTGTTCTTGTCAAGTGGAGCTTGCGCCAACAGTTTCACATGGAAGCAGGGTCTCATGCTTCCATGTCCTGCCCTGCCTTATGCAGAGGGAAAAAGCTTTCTGTTTTCTGCATGAGGTGGCATAATTTTGAGATGGGACCAGAATGAGATCAACCGTACTAGGATCCTTTGCCTGTCTGCATGGCAGGTTGGAAACATTTTACGGACAGTGTGAATTAAGAAAGGTGGTTCCTTAGGTCAGTGATGGTGAACCTTCACACTCCAGCTGTTCTTCAACTTCAATTCCCAAAAGCCCTGATCAGCCCGAGATCTGATTTGGGCTCCTGGTAATTGAAGTCCAAGAACATCTAGAGTACCAAGGTTCGCCATCATGGCCTTAGGTCAACCTGTCTTGCCAGTGCCCTGGAATCTGAAAGAGAGGAACTTGAACAAAGTCACGTTAAATTGTCTCCTTTCTGCAGAGTTATTTTGGAGAGAATGCTTTTACCACTGCAGAAACTGTGTGTTCCAGAGAGTTTGCCACATGTGGTGCTTTGTTTAACCCTCCTGCCCCTTGTTTTATAGGAGAGTGAGCATGGGACAAACCTGAGTAGGAAGATGGACAGTTTGGGCAGCAACCACTCTATCCCCAGCATGTCTGTAAGCACAGGCAGTCAGAGCAGCAGTATCAACAGCATACAGGAGGTCATGGATGACAGCAGCTCTGAGCTGGTCATGATGCATGACAACGAGAGCACCATTAATTCTACTTCCTCTGTTGTACCCAAGAAGGTATGTTGGCTGGTGCTCTGTCCCCAACCTCAGGCAATCTCTGCTTTATTGCGCTTTCTTCTTCTGGTCTGTAAAATCATTGTAGGTCAACCAGTTGAGTTAGGCCCAAGAAACGTTAGCTCTGCTTCCAGTGTTCCTAAAGTGCATTTTAAAAAACCTGTATAGTAGTGCCACATCTTTTATATTGGTGAGAAAGGGAGGCATATGTCTGAGATTGAGATGAATGAAACCAGTGGGTTAAGCATTTCTTTAAGATGGCAGTTGGGATACATTGAGACAAGAGAAGGGGATCTAAATTGTCCTCTAACAGAATCCTGTTCAATCCCTTTCCCTGTTCTTTAACCCAGCACCGCATGCGTATCTTTTTCCTTGCCTGTTAACACCACCTTGTCTTCTAAACATCTGTCTCCCCCAAGTGGTTGTCATGTTGGTTGAAACAATCATATCCACCAAGCTAAGGCAATAATTTCAGTAACATTTCAACAAAATGTGGATTCTCTCCTTGACAAGTTGAGCGGCATATTAGACCACATCGTAGAAGGTACGTTTTTGAGGGCTAAAATCAGTGCTCTGTTTTCCTTGTTTGTTCTACACTGCTACATGACTCGTTTGCCTATTGAGAAATATACATTGTCATCTGGTAGAAAGGAACACATTAGCACTGCACTTCCACTAGAAGATTGACTTTTGAGAGATTCAGTGACCTTTTCAACAGGACAATAGTCCAGGGAAGGTTACATGTCTTCGCTGCCTTTCAATAAGAGTTTCAAGGCTGTCTTCAAGTAATGAGTCCACAGATCCCAGGTACATCCCCCCCCCCCCAAAAAAAAAAAAAAGATTATGCTATTTACAAAATATTTTGACTGCGTTTCCTAAATTTTGCCCTTAAATTGAAGCTGAGGAGACATGGAAAGAAGAGAATGCAACAGATTACATAAGTCATAATCACAAAGGTACACACAAATGGATTGATGAAATATTTCTTTAAAAAGGTTTCTGATGGGAACCTCTAATATAGTAATTTCGAGGAAGAAGCAGAACTGAATGCTGAATCAGCGTCACCACTACCCCACCCTTGAGGAATATGTAGTAGTAAAGTTCAATATTGTGCGGCAGTTGCCTGCCTGGGGAAGGCAGAGCAGAGCAGCACAAGAAATAGTTGTAGCACTATAAATACAATAAACTGTCTTCATCTAAGAATAAGGCTAGCTAGTTAAAGATGCCTTTAATCCCATGGTTTTCAATGGCATTAAACACATAGTACTTCTCTCTCATTAAATACGCATGCTGGTATTGCTAAAAAGCCTAATGTTTATATAGTGTTTGCTAAACTTGCCAGCTGAATAAAGATACGCCAGGCATTTACATGATGTATTGAAACATCTTGAAACACCTTTTTAAAGGTGCAGAGGCAGTACAGGCTGTATGTTCTGGAATGGTAGCATTTTAAAAGTGAGGATTAGTGCTTCTTGCCTTTGTCCCAGTAGATGTTTTGAATTTTAGTTTCCAGACTCCCTAACTATTGGTTATGCTTGCTTCAACATCTGGGATTAGAAATCCAGACTATGGATAGTGCAAAAATTGGAACCAACTGGTATAAAGGAAGCCTATGTCACTAGACTTTGCACTCTTTTTCAAAAGTAAAAGAAATTTAGGTTAAGGAAAAGTTACCAAACTAGTCAAATTTTTCTGCCCAGTAGTACATATGTTCATTGTTCTAGACATTGGCATGGCTGCATTAATCCCAGCCATGTAGAATCTTATGATATTTTGAGAAAAAGACTAAAACATATGTAATGTGACATGTTTCATATTCATCAGTGGATGATGAGGTTGTCAGAGGTACTTCGTGGTCTCTATTCAGACAGGTGGATAAGCTTATGGAGCAAGTACCATATATTCTTGAGTATAAGTCGGGTTCTTAGCCCTCAAAATGAGGTCCAGAAATGAGACTCATACTCTGGTCAACGTAAACACTCAAAACTACAAAAATGTCTTAATTAATTAATTTTACCATATTTTCATGTATTTTAATTATTGAAACTCCCTAGCAGCTGCTGCATTTTCCACCCTGACTTCTACTCGGGTCAATCTGTTTTCCTTGTTTTAGAGGTCCAAATTAGGTACCTCGACTTATATTCAGGACAACTTATAGTCGAGTATATATGGTATATAATCTTTCCTTATTCATATATTAGATCCTTCACTCCCTTTTTTCTAGAAAATCAAAGCAGGACATGGCCAAAGGTTTGGATACTAAAGGTACTTAATTCTTAGAGGAAACATCTTTTCCCCACCATCTTAGCTTTCTTCTGTTTGTGTTAGGAAATTAGCTTTATTAGTTTAGAGGTGACAAACTGTGGCTGAATAGATGTCATTTTTCTCTGTGTGTAGTAAGAGAAAAATAATATGGAGCAATTAAGTGTCAACGAATTGCAATTGTTGAGCAACCTTAGCAGGACCAAATTTTCACTCCCGTTGCTGATTTGTTTTCAGAATCCTGAAAGATAAGGAAAAGGAAAGGTTATAAATATCAAATATGTAGAAGCAGCAGTCTTAGAAGACAATGAAATAATCAAAGAACTCAAAAAGTAATCTGTAATGCAAATATATGCCAGTGTAAGATAATAGCATACGGGAAGCTTGTCAGAAATTAAAGGTTCCTTAAAAGTTTCAGCGTTCCGTGCGCTCCGGTGTCTAGTCATGCCTGCCACATGACCACAAAAACGTCTGCAGACGCAGACAGCACTGGCTCTTTGGATATGAAACAGAGATAAGCACTGAACCCTAGGATTGGATATGACTGGCTTTCGAGCAAGGGTGACCTTTCCCTTTACCTAAAAGTTTCCAGAATTATTTTATAACTTTTGACCAAAAGTTCCTCATTACAAATAGAAATTCTGGATACTGCAACTTAATACCAGACAAATTCCTAAGGAAAAAAATAAAGTAATACCTCGGATAACGTTTACCTCAGATAACGCTAAAATCGCATAACGTGAAGTAATCGGGGGGGGGGAATTGCATCGAATAACGTTACGATCCTATGGGATGCATCAGATAACAACTGCTAAAGCCTGTGCAGTTACAATATATCTCTATGGAGCTTTAACGTTATCCGATGGATCCCATAGGATTTTAACATGCATCAGATAACACTAAAAATCGGATAACACCAAGACTTGTGGAACCAAGCTTTAGCATTATCTGAGGTTTTACTGTAGTGGGTAAAACTAAAACAATTTTGAAAAGACATGATGAAGAGTTTGTGAAGATTATGGAGGAACTGATGTTTCATAAGGCATCTTGCAGTTTATGAGATCAGAAGAGAAACTTTGCTTATAATTGGTTAGCCCATCCAATCCAGTTACTTGAAGCACAAGAGTTGGTTTCCAAATACAGTAATACCTCAGATAACATTAGTATCGAATAACACTAAAATCGCATAACATTAAGCAATCTGGGGGGAAGAATTGCATTGGATAACATTAAGATCCTATGGGATGCATCGGATAACAACCGCTAAAGCCTGTGTGGTTACAATGTATCTCTATGGATCCCATTGGATTTTAACATGCATCGGATAACACTAAAAATCGGATAACACCAAGACTTGTGGAACCAGGTTTTAGTGTTATCTGAGGTTTTACTGTAGTGTCAAAAATCAGTTTCCCCCACCCTTGCACACGGAAAAAAATCCAGCCACTGTGTAACAAAGATCTTTGTGAGAAAATCATAGAGAATGTCCAGAGCACAAATATATATCTTGCTTTCCCAAACAGTATAGTTATTCTGATCCACATCAGGCAGTTGTCTCAAACTCCCATTCAACTGCAGGTCTGTTTCTGTTCGTGGTAAGCAATTATGTTCAAGTGAGAATATTTGTGTTGGAAAGTTGCCGCGCAAACCCAACTTTCTCTCTCTACCTGTAAAGCAGAGGGGATATTTTCATAGCAGAAGTACAATGGAACCTCGAGATATGAAATGATTCCCCTTCTCCTTTGTTGCCTACAATCTTTCCTAGCACCAGGGCCTTCTCCAGTGAGTCTTCTCATTTGGTGGCCAAAGAACTTGAGCTTCAGTATTTGTCCTTCCAAGGAGCAGTCAGGGTTGATTTCCTTCAGGATGGACTGATTTGATCTCCTTGCAGTCCAGGGGTCTCTCAAGAGTCTCCTCCAGCACCACAGTTCAAAGGTGTCTATTCTTCTGTGCTCAGCCTTCCTTAGGGTCCAGTTCTCACAGCCATACATTACTACTGGGAAGACCATTGCTTTAGCTGTGCGGACTTTTGTTGGCAGGATGATGTCTACTTTTTATTATGCTGCCTAGGTTTGCCATAGCTTCCAGCATCATACATGCAAGTGATTGCTAGGTGCATCCTATTCTTGCCCCATTGTGTTCTTGTTTAACAATCTTTGGAATCTCAAGTCCAAATCATGGAAGTCAATCAGTGAGCAGATACAGAGAAGGTTCATAGTAGCCACAATACATTTGAGAGATAGGGTTATTTTTTTCAAAGAAATGAGCAGAAGGATTGCTAATTCCAAAGTTAGAGGCCAATAAAACAATTTTAAAGCGATAAGCAATATGTGGCTCATCTCCCTCTTGTAGCCTCATTCCTGTAGCCATAGGGAAATGGGAGAGATGATTTGCTGTTTCTGGACATCTTGATTGACCAGACTATCAATGGATAAGTTCCTGACAGTCGCAACTCGCTTTCCATTCTTTCTGCTGCCATGCTCTTCTTCCCCAGGTTTGACCAAAACTTTTCACGATTGGGCTTTCCAATCCTTTTTTTTTTTTTTTTTTTTGGGGGGGGGGGTTGCTGCTGCCAAGGGGTCTTTTTACTCCTCTGGGATACCACTTGATGACTGCTGCTGTCCAACGCCCGCCTGTCATTCGAGAGACATGTCCAGCCCAGCGCAATTCCCGTTTGTGACATTCAGTAACTGCTTCGTTGATTCCGCTTTGTTCTCTTATCTGGGCATTGGGGATGTCATCGCGAAGGGATAGCTTTCGCATTAATCTTTCCATGGCTCTTACGGCTCTTGATAGTTCTTCCTCGGACTTCATTAATGACCATGTTTCACTCCCATAGAGGACCGCAGGTCGTACCATTGAATTAAAAAGGTCGGTGCGTTGTTTATTGTCAATTATCTCATTTAGCAAAATTTCTTTGATGGAGTTAAATGCCACCCATCCTGCTTTCTTTCTTTCTTCTGGCTAGTTCTGATCCCTGATTGTTTTTCATCCCAATTAGACAGCCGAGATAGATGTAGTGGTCAACCTGCTCGATGAGTTAATTCTGGATTTTTATTTGGAATTCCCACTGGTTGCTTGGTAGCATATATTTTGTCTTCATGCCATTCATTTGTAGGCCAACTTTCCTACTTTTTGAGTCAAGCTCACACATCGTTTTTTGGAGTCTTTGAGCATTTCTGGCAATCGGTAATATATCATCTGCATACCTGAGATGGTTTATCTTCTCTCCACTGTTAATTTTTCAAAATCATAGATTTTTATCCATTTTTTGTGAAAAGAAGTACTTGATGGAAGACAGGAGGGATTAGGTGAGGATGATACCCAACAGCATTTGTTTGCATGAGCTAGCCAATTAACAATTAGAGGCAATAATACAACTTTTTTCCATTAGAATAGCCGCGTAACAGGAAGGTGATCTTACTTTTGGTAGCTACTATTCTTCCTCTGTTTAAAGATTTGGATAACTTGGCCTGCACACCATGAAGGCTGTAGTTCTATCCTATTGAGAACAAACAATAGCAAGATCAGGCCTCTGTTCAACAGGATGATTGCTGATTCTGCTTTTAATAGCACTCTTTTTAAAAAGGAAACCCCCCATGATAATCAGCACATGGTTGGATTCCTGTCCTTGTGACTGAGCTTAGAGTAGTAACCATTGATAACATTGACCTGACGCTTGCTTTTTATTCACAGACTTATGACATATCAGTTGTATTAGAGCCTGGCCTCTGCTCAAAATCCTTATTTTGAATCTTCAGTCCTTTACTGTGTGCCTCAGAATCCATGTCATTTATTACATTAAGCCAGTCATGACAAACCTTGGCACTCCAGGTGTTCTTGAACTTCAATTCCCAGAAGTCTGAGTCTCTGTGAATCCACACAAATGGGTTTATTGTGTTCTTGGACTTCAATGCCTAGAAGGCCAAGTCTCTGAATCCACATGTATGCGCAGTAAACCCATTTGTGTGGATTCACAGAGACTTGGGCTTCTGGGAATTGAAGTCTAAGAACAGCTGGAGTGCCATGGTTTGCCGTCATGGCATTAAGCTATCTAACTGGATTGTTATTTGTTTTTTTTTAAAATGAATACAGAGTGAAATAAACATCATCATGCTGCAAATGTGTTGGATAGATTTTAAAACTAAGAAACAAGCTGAAAGGGTACAGAGAAGCTGAACAGGAAAAACTTCATGTAGTGTGTGTGTGTGTCTGGGGGGAGTGGCAACAAACAACCTTCTTGAATCTCTTTAGGAAGACTGCTCTATAAATGGAGTGCTATGATTGAAACAATCATTTCCTTGATAGTTGCTGCTTCATTTTATTCGATGGACACTTGGAATAAGGTATCTCAGAAAGATCTTAAAGATCAGGTATATACAAGTGCAACAAATCACTCTCTCCAGATAACTTTGTCCCAAGTCATGTAGAACACTCTACATGACTAAAAGTAGCTATTTGAATTGGCTTGGAGTTTAAACACTCTCAGGGAAGCTGATAGAATACATGCAAAATATGTTCAAACCGCCCTTTTAAAATCTAGCTGTCCTGTTCCAAACCACCTGCTGCTTCCAAAGTATATTTAAGTGTGAGTGTTTTGCAGTAGTCTAAGCCAAAGTTGACCAGAACATTCGTAATTAGAGGCAAAGCTGCAACTGATATATTAGTCAAGACTGTTAAAAGGTGATTCAGACCACAGACTAGCTTGTAATGGCATTGCGAACTAAACAAGCAATGCTGGACTATGATAGTCTTTAGAGGAATTGGTTGAACACATTTCCAGTGACTGAACAACCAGCCAATCCTATCTTTGTCGTGTCTGGAGTGAGTCTCAGTTCACTCTCATCTGCTTCCACTACACTGACTCTGCAGTGGTTCAGAACAATGTCACTTGCACTTGATTAGAATGACAGGTTGCTGTCTGCATATTTGAGGCATCTTTGAGTTTCTGAATGACCCAATCAGTGCCTTCTCCTCCATCTCAGAACCCACCAACTGAAATTCATTCAACAAAAGTTCAGTCTAACTTTTGGCCTGCCCACTCCCAACAGCACAACAGAAGGATGAAACTGAGATGAACCCAAGGGAGCACGCAGCCAAGAATATGACAGGGGAGCAGCTGTGAGGAAATGGTCTAATGGAGGAAGAGACAAAAGCAGAGAATTCTGTATTAGTTTACTTTCCCAACCTCTTTCAAGACAGAGAAGACAAAGCACAGAGTAGTCATAGTCAAACAGAAGAAAGTAAAAAGATAATAGGGAACATGGAAGGAAGAAACACTTTTGTTGTGACTTGCAGAGTGTTACAATGTATGTCTTTGTGCAGGAAGTGCAAATTAATAATAATTTTGTGTCAGAAATACTTCTGGGTTGAAAGGATTTTTGCAGGAGAAACGCCGCTCGGGGGATGCCCGAATGAGGCTCCTTTCATGCCCCTAAGATCTTTTCCCACCAAAGTGGTCCATGTTTATCTACTTGCAATTTCTTGCTTTCGATCTGCTAGGTTTGGCAGGAGCTGGGACAGAGATGGGCTTTCAGTCCATCATGCAGTACCCAGGTCTCAAACTGCCGACTTGCTGGCCTTCCAGCTATTATTATTATTATTATTATTATTATTATTATTATTATTATTATTATTATTATTATTATTATTAGTTCACATTTATATTGCTGCCCACTCACCGTGGCAACTCAGGGCGGCTTACAAAAAATACATTACATTACAATACAATATGTTGGTGTGGGCACGGGGGATGGTGAAGTCCTCAACCTGCCCTGACATCTTCCCTTGGCAGTTGGTGTAGGCACAGGGGGCGGGGCGGCAAGGCAAGGTCCTCAACCTGCTCTCTCGTCTTCCCATGGCAGTTGGTGTAGGCACAGGGGGAGGGGCAGCAAGGTCCTCATCCTGCCCTGGCTTCTTCTTCCCCTGGCACTTGCTAACAAAATGAGCTTCTTAACCACTGAGCCACCGCAGCCTCTAGTGCAAACTAGTAGCACTGTTGCAAGAATGAAAGAACTGGAACACTGAGCGGCCTATAAGAAAACTACTTGGATAGAATTTTTGAGCAGCAGCAATCAAGAGAGGCACTAGAACAGGGTGTAACAGACAGCATACAAAGGAAGACATAGAGGAAAACCCGAAAGAGATCGAGAAACTCAACAGAGCAAATCAGAGAGTAAACAAAACAAAGAAAAAGACAAAAAAATGCTATGGCACCTTAAAGACTAACTCTTGTATTTTAATGTTAGCTTTTGTGGATCAAGTCCACTTCATCAGACATAAGAGTGGATTTTCATGGTATACAGTTATACATCTGATATAGAGGCCTAGAGTAGCTGGGCAAAATTGGCTGGTTCAAGAGATGGATATACAAATCAGTGAGTTATTTACAACCAGTAATAAAATGCAATCAGTTTGTCTTTTTACAGTGGTGAATCTCTGATGGAAGTCCGTTTGATGAGTTAGGTTTGCAAAATAAACATTCTGACATTACACATCTGACTGATGAGTCAATTGAGGAAGCTTTATGGGATAGGCCCAGCTACTCTGGGTCTCTATATCAAATGTTTAAATGTATACCATGAAAATCCACTCTTGTGTCTGATGAAGTGGACTTGATCCATGAAAGCTTACATTAAAATACAGGAGTTAGTCGTTAAGGTGCCACCTCATTTTTGTCTTTGTCTTGTTTTGTTTATTCTCTGATATGCTTGCACAGACTAACACAGCTATCACTTCAGACGTTTCAGTGGAGCAGAGTCACTGAATCCACAGCTTATGAAGAGAAGAGTAGTTGTTGTAGGAGACTCCCTACTATGTGGTATTGAAATTCAAATATGCCTGGAATATCTATGGATCATCCAAGTCTTGTCTCTTCCTGGAAGATGGGTCAAGGATGTGAAAGAAGGATCTTCATTGCTCATCAAACTCATAGATGCAAATCCCGTTTCTTCTCATCCATGTAAATCAAACAGCCAAGAGGAATTATGAAAAGATCACTGCAGAGTTTGATGCGCTAGAAAGGAAACTTAAGGTTTTCCAGCCCTAGATAGTCTTCAACCAGTACTCAGAAGAGGAATTGAAATGGAAAAAGAATTATCCAGATACAAAGATGGTGGCACCACAAAGGATCTAGATTTTGGGATCATGTGCTGTGCTTTTTGGAAAATGGACTGCTGGCAAGTGATGGGTTGCACCTCACAAGGACTGAGAAGAAAGTGTTTGGACATATGAAGAGCTTCAGGTGGGCGTTAGGAAAGCAAAGGGAGATACAAGCTCAATGGTAAAGGCAGATGAAGATTAATGCACATTAACAGAAATGCAGCAAACAACTCTAAAGAGGCCCTATGATAATATTCATACAAATTATCAAAGGGAAACAAGCCACAAATCACTTAATGTCTGATTATATATAAATGCCAGGAGTACGGGAAACAAACAGGAAAAACAGGAAATCTTACTCCAGTAGTGTAAATATGACTTGATACATAAAAAATTTGGTGGGGTGACTCCCATGGCTAGAACATAGCAGTTGAAGGATATTTATTTTTCTAAAAGAACAGAAAGAATAGTCAGGCCAGTGGAGTCACCCTATATATTTTTTTAAATTGTATTTCTGCACAGAAACAGCAGGACAAGCTTGGTTATCCCATTGAGAACATTTGGATTAATTGAGGGGGGAAAACCCATGGTAGTTGCTGTCTGCTGCTGAACACCCGATCAAGAAGAGGATGAGGATGAAAACCTTTAAAAACATTGCAAGAATTTCAGAGACACAATGTAGTAATGGGAGATTTCAGTTATCACGATATCTGTTGGGAGGCAATTTTTGCCAAATACTGTATTGTTCTTCCAAGAAATTCCTGGCTTGTGTGTCTGATAATTTTCTCCTACAAAAAGTCAAGGAAGAAATGTGAAGATTAATTATACCTGATTGGATTCTAACCAGAGATGATGACTTGGTGGATGAAGAGGCTGTAGTGGAGAGCTCTAGGAGAAAACGATCAAGTTATATTGGAGCTCTTGATTTCAAAGGAAACAAAAGTGGAGTTAACTTTTAAAATGGTTTTTCTTAGGATCAAAGCTCACTGCAGATGGAGATTGCAGCCATGAAATAAAAAGGCGACTGATTCTTGGGAGGCAAGCGATGAGAAACATGGGGAACGTAGTTAAAAGTAGAGACATCACCTTGCAAACAAAAATTCGCATAGTCAAAGCAATGGTATTTCCAGTGGCAATGTATGGTTGTGAGAGCTGGACCATAAGGAAAGCTGAGCGCAGAAGAATAGATGCCTTTGAAATGTGGTAATGGAGGAGAGTTTTGAGAATCCCCTGGACAGCGAGGAGAACAAATAGGTCAATCTTAGAAGAAATCAACCCTGACTGCTCCTTAGAAGGTCAAATAGTAAAGATGAAGCTAAAGTACTTTGGACATCAAATGAGAAGAGAAGATTCATTTGAGAAAGCCTTGATGCTTGGAAAGGTCAAGGGCAAAAGAAGAAGGGGCGACCAAAAATGAGATGGCTAGATGGTATTGTAGACACAATGAGCACAGAGCTGAGCGAGTTGAGGATGGTGGAGGACAGAAGTGCCTGGCGCACAGTGGTCCATGGGGTCGCCAAGGGTTGGAATTGACTGTGCAACTGAACAACAACAACAAAAGGAAAAGGAGTCCAAGATGGGTGAGAATTTCCTAAAAAGAAAATTCAAAAGGTACAACAATGAACAATTACAAGAAAAAAAGATGAATGATAGCAAAAATACCTATGGTTTCACAAAAACTTCAGAGACAGCCTGATAATAGAAAAAGACATATAGAGGATGTGGAAGGAAAGCTAGGCCACTAAAGAGGAGTGCATACAGATAGCAAATAATTGCAAGGAGGGCATTAAGAAGGCTGAGAAGAGCCGAGATAAGCAAAATATGCTAAAAGCAAGAAAGACATATTCTTCAGGTACACATGCAGCTGCAGACAGAAAAAAGAAATAGTACCTTAGCTACTCAGTGGAGATGACAAAGAAAAGGGAAAAGTGCTGAATTCTTGCTCCCCCCCCCCCCAATACAATCTATGACACTTTAGGTAAGTGTCAAGTAGAAATTAAGAGGTCAAGATTGCAGCTTGGGATTGATAAACAAATAGTCAAAGAATACTTTATCACATGGAACAAGTTCAGTCTCCAGGTCTGAATTAATGGCATCCAGGAATATTGAAACAACTGGATGAAGAATTTTCAGAACCACTGTCTATTATTTTCTTGAAATCATGAAGGACGGATGAAGTGCCAGATGGCAAAAAGGAGAAGGAGGGACCTGGGAACTATTCTGGAATCAACTATAAATCAGTCTATAAAGCAATCACACTGTAAGCACTTTGAAAACTAGAAGAACAAATCGTGCCAAACTAATCTGATTTCATCTGTTTTTATCAATTATTTTATCTGGTAGACATTGGGAATGCTGTAAGCATAACATATCTTGACTTCAGCAAAGCTTTTGACAAAGTGCCCCATGATATTCTGATTTATTTATTTATTACATTTTTATACCACCCATCTGGGATATTTCCCACTCTGGGCAGTGCACAAACAAATAACAAAACAACAAACTAAAACAACGGAATAAGTAAACAAAAATAAAATATGTAAAAGTAAAAAAGTACGAAGTTAATGCATCTATTTATACTCTATTTATACTCAACATGAAAACTTACCTTTTGCCATTCTAGAAGTATTGGTGATGCTGAGTTTATTTTGTCAGAATTAGATTTCTGATGGCACTTGGAAGAATAGTTTTCAAACTTCTTCTAAAAATAATCTCTTCATCCTGCCAGTGGATTAGCACACTAACTAGGTGTGAGCTGGAGAGAACAACATGGTTACAGAATTGCAGTCAATGAGAACTTCTCAGTGGCTCCCTCTCAAACTTGGAGGATGTAACAAGTAGAATACCACAAATTTCAGGCCTCAGCCTGGTTAGAAGATACAGGGACTGCTTATCAAATTTGCAGATGACACAGAATTAACATCAAAAAGCTCTTGATAGACTTGAGCACTGAGCTGAAAGCTACAGTCAGGGAAAAGAAACCAAATGCAAATGTGTGGGAGATACTTGGTTTGGTAATTCAAGAAGGATCTTGGAATTGTTGTAGAAGACAAGCTGAATATGAGCCAGCAGTGTGGTGTGGCTGCAAAAAAGACAAATGCTATTTTAAACTGCATTAACAGAAATAAAGTCTCAAAATACTATGAACCAGTAGTCCCTCTCTGTTCAACACTGGTTAGGCCTCCTCTTGAGTACTGAGTCCAGTTCTGGATGCCACATTTTAAGAAGAATTCAGACAAACTGGAACAATCTCAGAGGAAGACAACAGAAATGATCAGGGGCCTAGAAACTAATGTCCTAAGAGGAAACACTGAAAGAACTGGGCATGCTTAACTTTGAGAAAAGATGGCTGGAAGGAGATAGGATAGCTTCGTCATAAAGAGAAAGGGCAGGTTCTGTTCTCTATCATCGCAGAGCAGGACACATAATAATGGGCTCAAGTTAAGAAAAGCAAGATTTTTGTTGAATATGGTGAAAAACATTCTAACATCTAGAGCAGTACAACAGTGGAACCAATTACCTTAAGATGAGGTGCATGTTCCAAGAAAAAAATTAGACAACCGTTTTTTCAAATACGATTTGATTTGGATTCCTGCTTTGAGTAGGTCTCAGAGGTTTTGCAGGGTCTTTCTCAACTGCATTAGTCAATGATTCTGTGAAAATGACTGGACAGTAAACTTTTATGGACCGCATTGTTTTTGCAGTTCAAGTCATGATAGATACAGATGACTTTATCCTCAAAGGGGTCTGAAAGACATGTCACAGGGTCCTACTCATGATTTTACTCCATCTCTTCCTGGACCATATTTCCAAATGCTGTCCACCCCCTGGAATATCTGTTGGAATAATGCTCAGAGGATGCAGTGTCAGAGGAGAAAAACTATTAACACCATTAGAGTCGACCCAATAATGGGCCCTTGCTCTTATTTTATAAGACGATGATGCATTTGTCTGCCCTTGTGTTTCAGCCAACTGCCCTGTCCTTCACTGCAGTTTTCAAGAGTTTATGCCCCCTTTGCTGTATGAGCATAGAATCATTGAATTGCAGAGGGTCATCTCATATCTTCTCCCTCCATGCCGAAATCCTCAGAAACCCATAGCATCCTTCTTGTTATTTCTCTCCAGGATTACAAGGGAACACTACTGTGTTTCCCCGAAAATAAGACACTGTCTTATATTTATTTTCCTCAAGAAGACACACAATGGCTTATTTTCAGGGGATGCCTTATTTTTATTACGCCACTGGCTGTCCGTCTTCTTTACCGCTCTGCGCCAGGACGCTGCATAACCACGCCTATCACTATGTCTTATTTTCGGGGTCAGGCTTATATTGCGCAACTGCTGAGAAATCCTGCTACGGCTTATTTTATGGGTATGTCTTATTTTCAGGGAACCAGGGTAGTAATCACTCTTTGGTTACGGCAATTCAACAAGCAGCAAACGCATCCGACAGTAGCATTGTCTCATCTATATTTTACCTCCTGAGCTCTTAAGAATATTGTAGGTGACCTTGCTGAACGCCCCGTTGAAATCAAGACCAAGTCAATCGTCATCATTAGCTGAATCAATTTTGTTTTATAAGCCGCCTTTCCACGCAGCCTGTTCAAAGTGGCTTACAATTCTGGAACAGTATTGCAAAAATAAAAATGCTGTTTAAATATGTAACCTTAAGACAGTTTCATCAGACATTGCTACAATAACACCTTAACATAGATAAGTAGCAATTGGTTCTCTTGAATGCGCCAAGTTCAGGGAGTAGCAACCAGGCTGTTATAACCTGCAGCAGATGAAAACTGTGTTGCACCTACTCACTCAGGCATTTCCTACAGCTCCACGATAGATGGGCTGGTGGTCTTCAGTCTTTCCTTCTTTATGATGATACTGCTTCTTGACCTGCCTTAGGCTGCAATTCCATTTCTTTTGTTTGAGTTTCACCTTCTGTCACCCTGTGTCCATGATGGCGAACCTTGGCACCCCAGTTGTTCTTGGACTTCAATTCCCAGAAGTTTCTGTAAATCAACACAAATGGGTTTAGAGGGTTTCTGGGAATTGAAGTCCAAGAACACCTGGAGTGCCAAGGTTCGCCATCACTACCCTGTGTATTTCTCCATCTTCTCAGTGCAATGTAGTCACTGTTTTTTTTGTTGCTCTTGCTCCAAACATAGCCAACAACACTATTTTGTTATTTTCAACCAGTCTTGCAGTCTTGAGCTCCTTCTGAGCTTTAGCCACCTTTACTTCTTCTGTGTCTAGGCCAGGTGTGAAACTGCCAAAATGAAGGCACCTTTTGGTGAGTTCATTCTGCAGTTCCTTTCGCCTGACCCAGTGTGAGAAAGATTAGCCGGCAACACAAGGTGGCCACTGCCCAGAGCATGCCCGACTGTGGACCAAAAATACCACAGTCTCCAAGGAGGCTCTTTCTGTGTGCCCCTTATTCCTGTTAATACTGACCAATTATATGTCTTATGCCTCAATGACTGGGTCCACCTCTCATTTCTTCTACTTGCTGAAATCTCGGTTCATGCAAAAGCTACCCATTTTCTTGAGGTGTTTCCTCCTTTTATCTGACAGAATGGTTCATCGTTGTATGTTCATTATATCCCATATCAGCAACTCTTGCCCTCATTAGCGCTTGCACTCTCTTTTAGCATTTTTGACCATGAGATATCATCCTTTTACATTATTGAAATCAGTGTTCTTAAAACCCAGACCAACTGTGGTTTTGTTTCACTTGTGAAACCAATTGTGAGAATGCACAATCACTTCTGCTCAAAGTTTCTGATACTTTCATTGTGTTTACCAATACTTCTGTGTTGATAAGAAACAGCCAAGACTGTTGATCCCTTTTTTCACCTCTTCCATCTTCCGGAAAATGATGCATTATTTTAGAAGCTTTAACATTTGTTTCTGAGAAGCTGTTGCCTTGCTTTGGTGTCTTCCCCAGGGCATCTGGCTGGTTGCAGTATGAAATGGGATGATAGAACAGATTGACAACTCTTAACTCTCATGTGCCAAACTCTAATCTGTATAGAGCATATAGGATGATTTTTAAATGCAGCTAATATTATTCTTCATTGATAAGGATTGTTGCAATAAAAAAATGCAGGGTAACACAATTGAGTTGTTGTCGTCTAGAGACCAGCAGCTACTGTATTCGCCGGTGTATGAGATGCATCGGAGTGTGAGGCACACCCCATTTTCCTACACATTTTTAAGGAATAATAATAATTTTCTATATTTAAACTCCAGGAGCCAGAGAGGGCAGGACTGGCTGGGGAAAAGAGCTCTTTTGGAAGCCACTTGCCTGGCTGATCCCACCGCCGTAGGCCATCAGGAGGCGGGATCGACCAAGCAAGCAAAGGAGTGATCTCACCTGCTTTCCCCACTACCACTGGCCGTCAGGAGGTGCGGCGGGCAGTCTTGGCAGGACAATCTTGCCTGCTTCCCCCACCGCTGACTCCCATCAGGAGGTGAGACGGGCAGTCTAGACCAGGCATGATCGCTCCCAAAGGAGTGATCTTGCCTGCATTACTCTCTGGCGGCAGGAGGTGAGGAGGGCATTCTCGGCTGGGCAAGATCACTCCTTTGGAAGCTGCCCTTCACCTGGCTGCTAGTGGTCAGCAGCCACCCCCGAACTGCACCAGCGGGGGTTGTGTGTGTGTGTGTGTGTGTGTGTGTGTGTGTGTGTGTGTGTGTGAGGGCAGCTTTTAAAATAGCCCTTTCCCGTCTCCAGCCGAACTGCACCAGTTACCCGTATATAAGACGCACTCTGTTTTTCCAGTGTATTTTAAGACGAAAAAAGTGTCTTATACACCGACAAATACAGTAATTATGAAAATGGGATTCTCTTGTTAGTAGCATGTTGTGACATCATCATCTATACAGAATTACTACATATCTGTTACTATGTTATTAATCTGAAACATTACCGTGTTTGAAGTTTACATCATGAAAAGGTAGGCTTGGATCAACTAATAGCTCTCTGGATAAGTTGCAAGACAATCAGAAAATGCTGTTTATCAACAAAGGTGTGTGGCTTTTCCCCGCCTGTTTAAATTAAGCTGCTGAAATAAAGCTTAGGATAACTAAGATTGTGAGCTCGGTTTAGTTTTGGTTTGAAAACAAATTCCGAGACATAAAATATGCTTGGATTTTGCTTTTTAATTCTGAGTTTATTTCTTTTAATCGGCACATGCGTCTAGCAATTTTACTGTAAGTTAAAATGTTTGTGTCAAACAATGTTCCTCCTGGTGTAGGCCAGTGTCTTATTCCCACTGCCCAGATGAGTAACTGAGGCGGAGAGATCATAGCGTATATCCAGAAATGAACTCCAGTAGAAATTTCTATGAAGATTGATACTGCACTGGAGGAATGCCCCTTCTCAAATGCCATATTTAGCCATTTAAAGAACACGTATGTACATGTATGAGTGAGAGAGATAGAAAAAGAGCCCATGGCACTTAAACATGTGTTCCTACTGTCACATCCCTGTTTCCTGATGCTTTGGACCAGGGAAAAGAAGGAAAACTTTGCAAAGATAATTTATATCAAACGGTGGTCTGTCTCTTTAAATGTAAAAAAAAATATCCCTGCCAAGGCTATGGAGAGAAAATGCTAGAACCGTGCGCGATCATGACTAGAAAGCAGGATCTGTGAGTGGTCACAGAGTCTTTCCAGCACGCGAGAGAGAGAGAGGCTGGTCTCCTTCAACCTGCATCTATTTGAGCAGAAATGCTTCACCTCCTGAACAGATAACAAATCCAAAAGAAAAGCCAGGCTGGAAAGGGGGAATGTGGCAGATCTTTGCTTCTGTGGTCAAAGGCAGCAGAAGCAGCAGCAGCAGCAGCAGCAGCATCTTTGCTAGCCATGGAAACCGTGTTTTTAAAGGGATTATTTGGGTGCAGTGTTTCAAGCAAGCCCTTCTGAGGATTCTGACTGTTCTGCAGTGCTTTGTGTTTTTGATTCTCTTTTTTTGCACATATGTAATTCTGGAGGTTTAAAAAAAATTCTACCAGGGATTCAGAAGGCATCCCACTAGCGATCAGCTGACATTCCTCACTGAAGGCTGCAATGTGTTGCTTATTCATTTTGTACCGTGAGAGCTGCAGGGACTAGCAGAGAGCCGAACTATGCATTTCAAACAGCAGGGCTTGTGCAAGAAGAAGAGGGGTGAAAGAGAGGCAGGCAGCGAAGAAAGAGCACAACTGGACTTTCTCCTTGTTTTTATCCATTTCTGCAGGATCATGTATTCATAAGGGATGAGGTGGGCCACGAGGAGCGCAGGCCTGAGCTGCGGCCTACCCACTCAGTCCAGAATCAGGCCCTCCACTACCGGAACCGAGAACGCTTTGCCACAATCAAATCAGCATCTTTGGTAAGCAGCCACCACACCCCTCCTCACCCCACTCTTCAACGTTCGTGTGTGTGTGTGTATGTGTGTGTGTGTGTGTGTGTGTCCCCTTTCCTCCCCCCTCCCTCTTGTTCTGATGTGACTGTGTCAGTCTGGGGAAGGGGTCAAGAATCCTCTTCTTTCCCAACGCCCTCCTTTCCTTCCTGCCTATCTTTCTTTTTTGTAATATATATATATATATTTATTTATTTATTTTAATTTCATTTTATTTTGTTGGCATAGCAACCAGATATTGCAAGAGATTTTTTTTTTTTTTTGGTCTCTGGATGATTTGTAAAAATGTAGCTTTGTATGTGGGATGATTTTTCACTTCCTCAAATTTAAACATGGCTTTTGGAAGATAAAGCAATTTAAATGCATTATTGTGTGTTTTATATATATATATATATATATATATATATATATATATATATATATATATATATATATATATATATATATATATATATATATATATATATATATATATATATATATATATATATATATATATATATATATATAAAGATGGAGAGAAAGATGAATATGCAAATACACACATATATGTGTGTATGTATATAACTGTGGAGAGGGGGAGAAGGGGGGGAGATATGCAGAAAATAACCTGTGATTGGTTTGTTCTAAATTGCATCCATTTTTTGTTGACTATAATTTCTGTCTGTCTGGGTTGGAGGGGAGGGGGAGAGGGAAAGCAGGGTTGGCACTGACTGAGTGGAGGTACTGATGATTATAATTTTAATGAGTGCTGATGGATTTGACCAGTGAAAGGAGCGGCGGCGGCTTCTCCTGGTGTACCGCTCGATGTTTGCATTCATTCATTTTCATTCGTTCATTTACGGGTAACTGCATTGTTCCCATCTGACACTATAAAGGAACCGGGCAACTCCTATTTTAAAAAAATGAGAGAGAGAGAGGGTTTGGGGAGGGTATTGTGTGTGTGTGTGTGCATTTTTCCTTTTTACCCAAGGATGCGTGAAAATTGGCTGCGGAGGGGGGAGGGCATCGTAGTGATGGTGGCGGCGGTTCAGGCAGGATTTGTACTATTGCAAATGTGATTGCTAGTGTGCCTTTGTAGTAGCAAAAGGGGTGTGTACTGGTAGAGAGCGAGGTCTGTGCCTCCTCCCTCATCCTTTCCTCTCCGTCTCTTTCTATTTCAAACACACATGCATGCACAAGCACACATAGACACCACACACACCACACACTCACACACACAAACATACACACCACATGCGCGCATGCACGCACGCACACACACACACACACACACACACACACACACACACACACACACACACACACACATGGAATTGGCAGCAGTCTTCCAGGAGTGGGTGGAGGAGGGGTTATGTTGTTTCGCAAACCCCAAAGGCTCTCCGACATATAAAATGATAGAAATCTTTGGTATTTCGGCCAAATCAGTATTAGAGGTCACATGAGCAGAGAGATTTACAGGGTGCCCAGAATTTGCCCGTTGCATTTGCTGCCTGCCATTATGACATCATCCTGAGCCGGCCCAGAAATTACAATGGACAACCCTCCCCCTGTTTTTTTTTTTTTTTTTTTTGGTCTCCCCTTCTATTTGAATGGCATTTCCCCCTTCCTTTGCCATTTCTCCAGCACCCCCACCCACCCAACAGTGCATTCTCCTCCACCCCACCCCACCCCACCTCCGTCTTCAGAACCGTATCCAAAGAGCTTGTGAGATGGAGGTGGGGTGGAAAGGAGCTCAAATAGGCAAGGGTGGAAGCAATCCCCCCTCCCCTTGTGCCGAAACGCTAGACTTCTAAGTACTGTTCATGCTCATTGCTGGCATGGATCCCAGGAGAGCTCTCTCTCTCTCAATCTGAATCTGGGTGTGGGTGTGTTGCATGCATGTGCATGTCCGGCGTATCTGTGGCAATGGGAAAGAGCTCTCCCTGGAACCTGCAGGTTGACCTGGATGCATGGGCGTGGAAGAGCAGCCTTCAAAGCAACATGTCTTACACCTCCTGCCAGCCAGAGGCCCCTGTTTCCTCTCCTTTTGTAGAGAACCCGGTGGCATCCAAGGATGCTGGCATGTCTCTTTCCAAGAAAAACAGACCCAGGTCAGTGCCAGTTTATGCAGTCGTCCACACCAGTTATCATAAAACTCTTGTTTGAAATACATTCTCTCCCCTTTCAGCTATGACTTCAGTTTCCTAAGCATGGCTTAGAGGAGGGCATGGGGGAATTTTAGCTCTTGGGGGTTTATTAACACCACCAACGAATCCATGCCCACATTTTGATGGGCGTCAACAAGCGACACTCTCAGATGAATGGTATAAATCTCCAGAATGCCGGATGCATCTATGAAAATGGAATGTCACCTAAATATGTCTTAGAGCAGGGGTGGCCAAACTTTTCGGGCCGAGGGCCAGTCACGTGGTTCCTCCCACCAGAAGCGAAAGTAAAACATGCCTTGCAATCTGTTTTGCAACAGGATAAAATAGATTTTAAGCTGCCATTTTCTCTGCATACATCAGGTGTGCTCAAACGATGGATGGGCTGTATCTGGCTCCCAATGCCAATTCATCCAGCCCGCACCGCTCCCGGGAGGGGAAGTAAAACGCACCCATAGAGACGCGTTTTACTTCCACTTCCAGGAGCAATGAGGGTGGCGAGGGCTGGATGTATTGGCATCAGGGCCCGGATACGGCCCACGTTTTGGACACCCCTGTCTTAGAGCGAAGAACATATATCCTGTTCGGCATATTTGCTCTGTTTGTTATCACCATCCAGGGGCAAACATTAATATTTATGAGATGTGTAATTTTGTCTGCAACACACCTTCTACCAGCAACTGTGGCGAGGCCTGAAGGAATCTTAGATGACCCAAGATTCACACCTACTAAGAGTTGTAAAGTCATAGTATCAAAACTGATCTAGCTAGATGCTCCAGCAATCTCTTCTCTCTAGCCCGTCTTGCCTTATTACTACAGGTAATTTCACTACTGGGTGTCCTAAGGAGCTGTAACACCTTCCTGTTTGTGTGTTTGTTTGTTTTGGAAGTATAAGCCAAGCCAGGAATAAGGAAGTTCCACAAGGGCTCCTTCACCCCAGTAGTGTTGGATTATGTACGTATAAAAGTGATACTTGCTTTAGAACGTTTCCATGTATCCTCACAACTAGGATTTCAGCCAGCCATGCCTTTCTCCAAGAAACTAATCCATAGGGGGCTCAGCGGTTCATTTCTGTAGTTTTCTGGGATCTCTCTCCACCCCCATCACATTTAACATTTTATGCCACTAAGCCTACTCACAACACAGTGAGTTGTTTTTTGTTTTGGAAGAAGGAGATAAAGGGGGGGGGGGAGAGAAATAGTCTTATACTTGTCCATATCTCCAGACCCTCTCCCCCACTTGAGTTTGCTGATAGCTTCTTCTTGACTTCCTGAATGTCGCCATTCTGGCTCAGCTTATTTTGGCCCTTGCCACTAGAGTTCATCATTAGAGAGAGTTTTGTAGAAGCCTAGATCACACTGCACACAATGATTTTGCTTCTAGGAATAACACATGTGATTTACATGATATTGAGTGTGCTGATTCCAAATCTGAACTCAGAATTTGCCTACATATTTTAAGGCGTGCCATAGCTGTTCAAACGGTCAGTAATTGGGTAATGTATTTTTACATGGGAACATTATAATAGTTGCAGCTGCCACTATGCCTGCTGCTGCCTCAGCGGAATCACGTCCCCTGGTGGCATGCATGTTCCAGCAGCGGCCGGGCATGTCTCTGCAAGTCAATGAGCTGATGTCAGAAATAAATATATTAGGTGAGATGGATCAAGGGTTTGTCTCAAGTGCAAAACCATTTTATTGGATAGTACAGCTAGGCCATAGTGAGTCTGTTTTGAGCTAAAGATGAGTAGGTGCAGCTGTGTTAATAAATCGGACAATTTTTGCTACATTTGTGGCAAATATACCCTGTGTGATCAATGCAAGAAAAGAACCTAACCAAGAGGGTGAGATTTGCTAACTTAAGATCCTGGCGTCCTAGGCAGAATCTGACTTCAGATTTGGATTCAGCGCACTTGATTTAGTACGGGACACATGGATTAGACCAAGTAGCAGACAGTGTTTATCTTTTTGTGATGCAGTGTCATCAGTATAACTTGTGGGGTGCAATCTGGCTGGAATATGCACAAAATCTGAATTTGAAAGCTAAGAAGACTAAAAGTGGTCCTGTAACATCCTGTTCCTTCTCTGAGAACTATCAATTTTGCACAATCACCAATTCCTTTCCAAAGAATCCACTGAGTAAATTCTGTGCTGTCTTGGTGAACCTGGTCCTGCATGCAGTGCTTCTGATGTCTTTTCCTTAATCCTCAGTGGATTCCTTTTCTTGTCCATTGATCAGACGGAGCCTTTGTGCCTCCTTCTTTCTTAAACCTGTTTCCTCTTATATTAGGCTCAGGGTAATGTTTCTTCTTCCTGGATTAAGGCATCCTTTTCTGCCTCCTGCTTCCTGTTGCCTCTTTCAGTCCCTTGAAAAGGTTTCATTATTATTACTTTTGAGCAAGGTAAAATATTTTACGCAATTGGAAATAGTGTCCAGTCTTTGCAAATACTGTACATCATGTATAGAGAGTTTTTTCTCTCGCTCCTGCTGTACAATTTCAGCCACATTTATTTTACTTATTCTTGTTGGTTGCTCTGGCTCTTGACATCTAAAGGAGTTCTGCTGTGATGTTTCCAAAACCTAGTCTGTGCTTGCAACCAAGATAGAAGTCCCAGTTAATTCCAGAACAGGGTGTCAGAATTAATTCAAAGGATACCTAAGGTAGGGTCGTATGACTCCAGCTATGAGAATTTTGAGTGTGTTAAATGATGCATTCCATCCAGTTTCTGCATCATTTTTGTGGTACTCACATACCAATGTGTATCATCACATTTATGTCCCATCTGTGTGTGCAGCTTCCCCTAACATACACACCTCTGTACAAAGATTGAGGTGGAAACTGTATATGAACTTTGGAGAAATACAGACTCCACATGATAATGCTGTTTCAAACCATTTGTTAGCCTTCCGAGTCCAAATGAGGTGAGTTCAATGACTGAAGGAACTAGTGGGCATGTTTAGCTTGAGAAAAGGAGACTGAGTGGGGAGATGATGATGGCACTCTTCAAATACCTGAAAGATGGTCATAAAGAGGAAGGGAAGGATCTGTTCTCCCATCACCCCAGAGTATAGGACACATAATAATAGGCTCAAATTAAAGGAAGCCAGATATAGGCTGAATTTATTTATTTTATTTTTTTTATTTACTCATATTTTTATCCCGCCCCAATCAGGTAAACCCGACTCTGAGTGGCTTACACATAAATTAAAATCAAAGGTTAAGCCTATAATAATACTAATACTAATTTAAAACTTTAAAAGTTCACAGAAAGAACATTAAAACACAACAGAAAGGGTGGCTGTCCCTTAGATCAGCCACCCTACATGGGATCCCACATTCCTGGATCCCCACACTTGACCTGCCAGCCAGGTTTTTAGGCCCTTCCGGAAGGGCAGGAGCTCTGTCTGTAGGCGCAGCTCAGTTGGCAGGAGGTTCCAAAGGGCCGGGGCGGACACAGAGAAGGCCCTCCTCCTGGTGCTAGTGAGGCGTGCCTCTCTGGCCGATGGTATGATAAGAGAGCCTCTCCGGTCCGCCCTGGTGGGACGGGCCGATGTTCTTGGGGCGGCACGGTCTCTTAGGTATCCTGGGAAACCTCTTAACAGTTAGAGCAGTACGACAGTGGAACCAACTGCCTTGAGAGGCGGCAGACTCTCCAATACTGGAAGCATTCAAGAGAGAATTGGACAGCCATCTGTCAGATCTGCTTTGATTAAGATTCATGCAATGAGCAGGGGGCTGGACTCGATGACCTAAAAGACCCCATCCAACTCAGTGATTCTATCCAGTGGTGTAATGAACTCATAGGGCCAAACCATTCCTTAAGCAGGGATGATATCATCTGCCATCCTTGGCTTTAGCTGAAAATTCTGGCAGTAATTGGAGGAATTCAGTATATTGTTGTGAATTATGCTTATTGTAATGCAAACTACAGTAGAACCCCACATAACGAAAAAACTCTGCTCCACTGAGATTTTTGTTATGCGTTTCCCTATGGGAGATGCCCCACATAACGGGGGGGAATGTCTGTTAACTGGGGTTCCCATTAAGCAGGTATACCCCGGTTACCAGAAACCTCATATAACTAGAAAAAAAACCATTATGCAGGGTATCACCATTGCATAAAGAACACTTCATTGCGTGATTTTTTCGCTACACGATGTGTCCATTATGCGAGGCACTACTGTATCTTGCAGCAGCTCAATCTTGGATGGGCAATGTCCACTAATAATAACATGCATGAGTCATCAAGACAGTTCAGTCTTTTGGTGTCCCTTTCCAAAGTTTTCTAGGAACAGACTGCTCAAAAGTCATTTATCATTACCTTCTTCTGAGGGATGCCCTGGAACTGTGCAGCTTGCCCAAGACCACATAAGATAGCTATTCTGGGATGCACAGAGGGGGAAATAAACTCCCAACCTATGGATCCATAGTCACATACCTAAACCACTGAGCAATCAAGCCAGCAAATGAGCAGAGCAGAGGCTGGGAGTTCCCCTCTATGTCTCCAGGGAGACAATCCAGCCTATGTGCCCCTGGGCAAGCTGCACAATCCTAGGGTGCTCCTCAGAAGAAAGGAATATTAAACCGTTTCTGAGTACTGCCTGCTTAGAAAACCCAGAAAAGTGGCAGAGTAATTCAGCTTTGACTTGATGCCACACAATTATTAAATACCCATTAGTTCCATTTTTTAAAAAAATTGAAGATAAAAACTGCTAGAATTGCTTTTTTAAAAAAATATATGAATCAACACAGCAGCCTGCCTTTTAAACCTCTTTGAGGATGTGACTCTGGGGTTTCTCATGAAGAGAGCCTACACTTCTTAATTTACTGCTACATCACTCATCTGTTTGTTTTAAAATGCTGACCAAATGGAATTCTCCCCCATCTTGTGTTCTAAGATAAGTTTCCTGGTACTCGAGGCAAAGGGTTGCATGTTGACCAGGCTGAAAGGATTGTTCATCCAAGACCCTGGGAAGGGTGGAGAGTGCGGAGCAAGATACACCATGATAAAAAGGGAGTTCCATCTGCCGTTTAACTTCAAAGCCCTTGGTGTTCTCTGGTCCGGTTCCGCATCTTTCCCTTCTGTGAATCATTCTTTTTCTTCTTTCTGCATCAGGTTTTAAAATCCATCCCTGCTGTTCCCTTAGGGACGACAGTGATGATAGCAGTACTGTATTGTAGTAAAACTAAATTAGGCATTTGTATATGTCCTCACAAAAGAGGTCACCGAAGGAAAGAGCTTCTTATTTGAGCTAAATTTCTTGGAAGGCAAAAGGATGTGTGGTCCCAGACATGTATTTGTGGCAAAGATAAGTGGAATGATGGTAATGCGATGATGAGCAGCATTTATCGTGACATGCAGATCTTCAATGCCATTTTCATGTCCCTCCCCATTTTCACTTCAGTGCGCCCCTTGTTATGACCCCATAGGAAAATAAGTTAATATAATAAATTAACAAAAAATTGTGTCCAGGAGTTCTCCTGGAATCATGAGGTCTGCTTTTAGAAAGATTTGGATAGGTCCCCCCTCCAAAAAAAAAATCCAAAAGAGACTAACTGAACACTTTGATTTTTATTTGCTTGCCTTGTCATTTCCAAGGGATGGGTAATACCAAAGCCAGGTGTGGATGAAACTCATTCTGTTTCTGTATCTTTTTGTGCTATCAACATTTTTGTCCTCCCCCCCCCCCCATCTCCCTCTCTATCCAGTAGCCTTTTGAGGGAGTAACAATTTGTTCTTGCCAGAGTTCTGAACAGATCTTTTGTGGTGGACTTTTGAAATGGTGCCAAGAATCCTGTGAAAGTGTTCATTCATTCATTTATTCACTCACTCACTCACTCACTCACTCATAACATTTAGCTGGAAAGGTTCTCAAAATGATTTCATTGACAGAAGATAAGGCAACCTCTGTTTTTAGGTTTACAATGTTAAAAAGACAAAAGGAAAGAGGAGTGAAGACAGAAAAGAGAAAGAAGGAATCTCAGGCACGTCTCCTTAACGTTAAAAAGTTCCTCAACAAGGTGGGATGGCTGCAGATGGACAACTGGGGAACAGCAAGGCCCAATAGAATTGGCTTCTCAGAAGGACAGGTGACGTTCTCGCAGCTTGGTGGAGTCAGCAAATTTGGGCATGAAGCATTGTGCTGGAAAGCACAACTCACGATGGCTTTAGCCCTAGAGTGAAGCAAGTCTGTCAGGCATGAGATATTGGCTGACCACATCTGTTCTTTTTTTTGCCTCTTGCCTGGTCTCCTTTGCTGGAGAACAATGCTTCACGTTTCAACCAGGTTCTCTTGCGTTCTCTAAAGTGGCTGGCGCCATCAGAAGCACCCTTATCTTTCTGACAGTGCTGAAGGAAGCATCAGCCATTGATCTAGTCAGCCATCTATACAAGGAATTAAAAGCAGGATGTGAGGCAACAAAATGTCTTGGGCTTTCCGTGGCCATACTTCTAGGAGAGGTGTGCACAAGTCTGTTTCTCCAAATGTTGTTAAACTGCAACTCCCAGCATTCCTTACCATGAGCTCTGACAGCCAGAGGTGTTGAAAGTTGCAGTCCAAAGATGTTTGGAGATGCACCCTTTGTTCATCCCTAACCTGTGAAATCTAAGGAAATGGACTGTAAAATGAGTGATAGATATGAAATTATCCGAATGAAGGAGACATGTTTTTAGGGAAATAGGGTTACATTATTGGATATTGGGATTCTTTTTTAAAAGGCTCTTCATCTCATCTTCCAATGATCCTTACTCAGGTGCAAGAATAAATTTAGAGGGACTATAATTAAGCATATAATGTTGCAAGTCTAGAACATTGTGTGTGTGTGAGAGAGAGAGTTACCTCAATGGAATAGCCAGTGTTGTTTAGTAGGTAGAGTATCACACTAGGACTCAAGAAACCTGGGTTCAAATCCTTGCTTGGCTATGAAACTTAGCAATAAACCACATTTCACATTGAAAATGCTGTTAGGATAATCATAACAGAAGTACTGTGTTTTGATAGCACATAACAGCAATTGTCACCTCGTAAAGGTCGAGTTCTAAGCAACTCAGTTTTGTTCTCTTTGCTAAACTTCCCACACTTCTCCAAAACCCTGTTTATATGTTTTGGCAGGGAAGTCTAAAACAACCCTAATTTATAATGGGCCTCCTTCTGAACCTATCAAATGTCTTACTTATGTTCTTACATGGCTTCGACCATACTTGTTCCACACCTGGACCCAGAAGGTATACACCAGGGATGGGCAAAGTGTGGCCCTCTAGATATCCATGGATTGTCCATTGTATGTAATTGCGTGTGCGTGTGCGTGTGTGTCCAAAGTAATCAAGTGGTTCTTCTGGAGTGAAAAGATCAGCTGACAGGCTGCTCTTGTTTCCCAGGGGATGCCTGAATGTGTATGGTCGTATTTTGTGTCCTCCATTGACTGTACTAACTAGGACTGCAGGTGGTTTGAATCGTTAGTTTTTCTTTACAGATCTTGGAACTGTCTAGCCAGCTTGGCTCTGCTGTCTAGGATATTCCGGGAGTTGTTTTATCAAGTTCTGGAATATTCTATTAGTTCTAATATTATTATCCCTTTTGGGGCCAGTGCATAAATGAAATGTTGGGTTGCCTGACGTTTGATTCGTTGATCAGAATTTGTAGGTGCCACGGGTAGAGAGTCAGCAAACAAGAATAGCAGAATAGGAGGTGGTTGGACAAGAGTTGATCCAGCTGAGGCATCTTATACGTAGTCAGTGAAATACAAGGAAGGCTTCCTTGCGCAGGAACTAACAGCAGCAGGAAATAGTCATCCATAGCCTCTACTTTCAGTGATTTGCCAGGTTGAACATGGATGAAAACTTCTTCCATTACTGCTGGAAATGAAGGAACTTGGAGAAACATAGCATTAGTTGAAATGGGAAGGTCCTACAGGAACTGAGTGGGCTGTTGACGGAGGAATAGTGATTTGTACCAGCTACTAGTTTGGGTTCATGTCCTGCAGTTTGAGAAGACAGGTAGCAGGGATGACCAAATACATCTTTCTGAAAAGGAACTGACTTCAGATAAGAACCTGCCACAACTCTTTTTGCTTGCTCTTCTAGTGCAACAGGACAGCCTAGAGTAGTGTTTCCCAATGTTTGGTTCTTGGACTTCAATTCCCAAAAGCCTAAATCAATTCCCCAAAGCACTGATCAGCTAATGTACTGACTTAGGCTTCTGGGAATTGGAAGTCCACAAGAATTCAGCAGAACATAGTTTGAGAAATGCCCACCTAGAGAACTATGGAATATCAGGCATTGATTATCATTTCTCCCCAAATCCCTGCTGCCTCCTTTTTTTCAATAAATGCAGTTTTGCACTATTTCTACTTAGAGTGGCCGTGAAACTTTTTTTAAAATGTGGAATGTTAGCACTAAAAAGTTTTATTTGGCAAAAATGTTCATGGACCATAATCCACTAGCTTCTGAAGAAATGAAAACTTATGCCAGATAAAACTTGTCCTTAAGGTACCACAAGACTCTTTGTTGTATCAGCTGCAACAGACTAGCTTGGATACATCATTGGGAGTAAAATTGCTTAACTCTTAAGTTTATGCTGAGCAGTCTTGGCTGAGCCATACCACTGTGCACCAAAAAAGTTGTGAGATGGTCTGGGATGCTTTGCTAATGGGAAAACTCTGTTTTCCATCATTATCACCTTCAGGATTTCTCAACCTTGGGTCTCCAAGTATACTTGGACTTCAGTTCCCAGAAGCCCCTGCTCCCCTCAAAGCCACAGGTTCCCCATCCCTGTTCTAGATTATCTTCATTCTACTTCTAGTATTAGGAATTTTTGGGACTCTGTTTAAAGGACAGCTAGAAATAAGGTGACAAGTATGTCCAATATTTAGGTTTAAATAAGGATGGCTGGTCTGTAGTATTCAGAGTAGGTCTATCCAATAAAGCAGTGGCCTCCTTCTCCTTCAGTTGCCATATGCATTCCAAATATTGGCAGTCATGGCGAAAGTCTTCCTATTCTTAATTCCTTGGAACAATTCTTCTGAGGACCTTCCACATCAGTCTCTTAGGTGATTCAGCCACCAAGTCCCATCTATATCAGGGATTCCCAACCTTTTTATGCCGTGGGCCTGAACATGCCCCCTAGACAGCTGAGCTGGCTGGACCACACTCCCAGAAGTGGAAGTAAATGTGCCTGCTTCCACATTTACGGCTGATATAACCGTGTCTATGTATGCACGGGTGCTGTTGTAAATGTGCCCACTTCCCGGTGCGGTGGTGGCGGTGGGCCACATGAAATGATGTCATGGGCTGGGGCCGGCCCATGGGCCATAGGTTGGGAACCCCTAATCTACATCCAGAGTTGGAGCATTCTATACTTTATGTCGTTCCTCACGATATGGCCAAGGTATTGGAGCTTTCTTTGTTTTAATGGTCTTAAACAGTTCTTGTTCTTTACCAATTTGGCGCAACACCTCTACATTAGTCACATGGCCAGCCCATGATATCCTTAGCAGCCATCTGTAGATCCACATATCAAAAGCTTCGATTCTCTTTTCAGATACTTTAGTCAATGTCCAAGCTTTGACTCCATATGACAACAATGGGAATATGTAACATCTCACTTTTTGGATCTTTGTAGCGAGAGTTAGATCTCTACTGCAGTGGCCTTACCAAGTTTAAATCATGTTGCTCCAAAATTTTCTTTTACGAATGATAAGAAATCCTGTTCTGTCATCCATACAGATACTATAGTAGTTTATTCTCCTGTGCTCCCTGAAAAGGCAGAATAATGCATCTGTTATGGAGAGCTAATGGAAGCATGTTTGTTCTTTAGTTCACACCCCCTTTAATGTGACACTAATGGGGTTGCAACACTGCTGATCATGAGCTTCTCCTTCGTGGTCTGTGAGGATCATGAGCTTCTCCTTCGTGGTCTGTGAGGATCCCATCCTCACATGCACAGTGGTCAGCTCTTCCAAGCTTAGCTTTCAAAGAAAGTGCTACCCCTGCATGCTTAGCATCAGGGGCCTGTTCCATTCTCTCAGTTCATTTCTTTCTGCCGCTCAACTGGTTGTGTTTTTTCCAGGCTTCCACATGCCATAATTATTTGGAACATTTTCTTTTAACTTTGATAGTTAAAGTTGTTCCTTATTAGTTTAATGTTGTTTAGCTTGTTTTTGAAACTGTTCCTATAGTTTTCTTAACGAGATTTAGTGACTTAGATTAGTTTCACTTTTGTGTCGGGCAGGTCCGTTTTTACCGCGCTTTGCGCGATGGACCTCGTCGTAGAATATTTCATTCCTATTGACCATTCTCTTTATTGCCTATTTTTGCCACTTCAAGGCTCTGACTGGATGACTGATAGAAAACCTAAAACCTTTAAGTACTGTGTTGCTTGTGCTTCTGAAATTCCCACAGCTGATGGTCATGATAGTTGTGTTTTTTGTTTAGGGGAAGGACATTTACCCTGTGCTTGTGTCCACTGTAAAAAGTTTGCTAAGTCAACTTTGAAAAACAGCTGCTAGACTCACTGAGTTTATATGGTGCAATTCTTTATTACCACCTGAGAAAAAGGTGCCAAATATGCAGTCGGCCATTTTGGTTCCAACTGCTTCTAAGCATAAGAAAATGCACGCCTCTAAGCAAACCGCTAAGAAGGCCAAACAGCTTAATTAAGGTTAAGCAACCCTCTAAACAGATTCCTTCCCCTGTTATACCTGCTGCTCCACCCGACGATTCTAATGCTACAAAAGAACACTTGGGTGAATTTTCCACTCCTCAAAGGCCTTTGGCCTCCCCGCAACCTATTGGACTTGGATGCACCTATTCCATGCACCCAGCCACATCCTGTGGAGTTACCTAACTTGTCAGCAATGAGTTCTCAACATGGTAGTTCACCTAATGTTAGGGATAAGATGTGTCTTTCTCCCTCCAATTCTCCACCTAGGTTGCAGGTTCCTCAGCAGCATGATTCTATGCTTAAGTCTCACCGCTCACACCATAAGCCTTCCATCCAGGCTAGTGTGCATCATTGTGGTCAGGAGAACCAAACATTTTATTTTCAATCGGTTCAGGGGCATGGAGAGTGTGTTCAATCCCCCTAAAGGAGTGAACCACCTCCTCCGGCACATGGAATGGACAGGATTCACATCCCTAAGTTGGCAAGGCATTTGGGTCCAATGCACGCTAGTTCAATCGTCCTTGAGCCTGCCTTGAAAAGCCAGTTCCCATGTTACATGGATGTGGCTTCTTTGCATCAGCCCATATCTCGCTATGGAGCTGCATGCTATGCACACAGCAAGGGATCTCTGGCTCAGCCCGTGCTTCGCTACAGTGCTCGAGACTGTGCATGATGCTTTTTCTTTGGGTCAACCTGCACCTCATTTCAGGGGTTGCATCCATGGAAAGGACAATATGCCTTTGGCTCGGCCTGTATCTCGCTACATTGCTCAAGATCATGTCCACAGCACCGATTCTTTGGATCAGCTTGTACCTCATTACAGCGCTCGCATCCATGATCAGGAGGAAATTTCTCTGGGTCAGCCCATATCTTGTTTCAGTCCTCGACACCATGAGAAGTGGCTTTGCTTTGGCGACCCAACAGCGTCTGTCGCTCCATTGACCGCTGGCATGCATCCGAAGTTGATCATGCCCCTGCTATTCCCTTGAGTCATGCACACTCTATGCCTGCTTATACTACCATGGATCCGAAGCATACCCCACCTCTGGCAGTTGACTGTGATTTGACAGATGTACATCACCAGACTATATTGCCTCCTAGCAAGCCTACACTGCCAATTAGTCCTAGACAGTTGGCCATTGTGTGTCGAGGCCCATGCTGTTCTACACAGATTTGAACCACACAGGCTGAACCTGGTAGGCAGGTCACAAGATGACTGCATTCTCACTCCTCACAGTCGGAGTCGAGCTACACGGATACTGTTGAGTCGCGGCAATGAGGTTATGACGTCCCTCTTCTGCCTGTTCCTGCAAAATGCAGGCGAATGCAGAGTCCAGTCCCTCATCACTGGCAACCTGCCATTGACCCAGTCCAAGAAGAGGCTCCATCTGTCCTCTCGTCGGACCCTGAAAATGAGACTGAGCCTTTGCAAGCTTCAGTGTCCCAAACTGCAGCCATGGAGCATTCTATGTACTTTGACATGATCAAATGGATGGCAGTTGCCCTTGACTTAGAGGTTGCAAAGCCTAAGGCTCTTGACATAGACAAATGGGGAAACGCCATGGGAAATGATACTGACCATCATCTCCAAATTACTATGATTTCCACTTTGCTTCGCAAGCTGCATGGGAACACCCGATCAATAACCAGGCTGCCCCAAGGAAGGTGGGTCGCCTTCGGCGAGGAGGGCAGTATATAAATTTAAATAAATAAATAATAAATAAATAATATGTTTAGGGTTCAAGAACCTTCTGTCCCCTTTCTCTCCATCCAACCCCAACTCAGCTTGGTGGTGGCAGAGACCAACCAGCCAAAGTTTAAATTCTCCGCTCTTACCACTCTGTTGGGAAAGGAGCAAAAGAAATCTGAAACGCTGGTTCCCAAAGTCTATGCTAGCACTTCTTTGGCCATTAGAATGACAAATTATCTAGGTGTGCTTGGTATGTACCAACAGTACCTATGGGACTGTTTTGCCTTCCTGCTGCCTGAAACTGCACAGGTAGATGCCCCTAAAATACACCAAAAGGCGAAGCTCATTGTGAACTACCCAATGCTCACTGTTCGCCACGTTGCAGAGGTTTTTTCATGCAACTTGGTTTCAGCAGTTGCTTTTTTTTGGGGGGGGGGCAGGCTTGGTTTAGTTACAGGATGCAAACCTTGGGGGTGATACAAAGAATATATTGGAACAAATGCTTTTTGATGGGACAGGCTTCTTCGATAACACGGCTGGTGACTCTGTTGACAATCTGACAAAGAAACGTCCTACAGCCAAACGGGTTTACCATGGGCCGAAGTCAGCAACACAGACCTCTCAGCCCCAATTCCATTCTCGCAGGCAATACTGGAAACATCCAACCTGGTACCGCCAGCAGAACTACCAACCTTATCAGCCTTACAATTCTCTTCAAATCCAATGACCTCAAACTGGTCACCCTAATATTCAGAGGAATTCCTGGCAGAGGCAGCCTTCCTTTCATCAGGACAAACAGTCCGACAAGCGATTCTGAAAATTACAGTCCAGGAGCCAGCTGATTACGGCCTCATCCTGTCATTCCTCTGGCACCATACTTCCAAGAGTGGTACAGGATTACCACAGACTCATGGGTGCTAAAAATTATTTTGGATGGTAATGCAATAGAATTTGCACAATACCCTCCTCTTGGCTTTATCAAGGTGATCAGCCAACTCCGGTCCTGATCCAGGAGGTCAACACCCTCCTTGCCATGGACACGATCAGGGAAGTCTCCTCCCCCTATCGCAGCAAAAGGGATTTTATTCCTGCTATTTCGGGGTTCCCAAAAAAAGACGGAGGCCTTCGTTCTATCATTGACTTAAGAGACCTGAATTCCTTCATTGCAAAGCAAAAGTTTAGAATGGTCACCCTCCAGACTATTCTTCCCTTTCTGTTTCTGTGATAGACCTCTTTGCCTCGCATTCAAATGCAAAGTTTCCACTATTCACATCCAAGGTTGGACTCGACAGGACCTCCCTAAGTGGACGCGTTCCTATTGGATTGGACTAGAGGCATGGTGTATGCCTTCCCTCCGATCCCCTTGCTTCACAGGGTAGTATCCCTTCTAGCATCCCTAGGGGTCGACACCATACTGATAGCCCTGTCATGGCCCAGACAAACCTGGTTCCCCACACTCAAGGACATAACTTGCGAGTATCAGTAGAGAATTCTCCCATTTTAATGGCTATTTGTAATGACTCCATGAAACCTTCCACCAAGGTTTGCTCCTATAAATGGGCTAAATTTCAGCAATTCGCTCTGTCGATCGGTAAGGCTGCCATGCCTCCACGTCTCTCTACTGCAGTTGAAACAACCAGGTCTCTCTGTGTCATCCCTCAAAGTTTATTTGGCTGCTATTATTGCCTACCAGCCTTCTCACTCAGAGGCAAGGTTGCTCTTTCGAAACCACAGAGTTAAGAAATTCCTTAAGAGATTTGGTAACACCTATCCTGATCTACATAGACCACCTCCCCAGTGGTCTCTTTCCCTGGTGCTTGATAAGCTGACAGACAAACTGTTTGAGCCGATGGCTACCACGCCATTACATCTGCTCACTTATAAAACTGCCTTTTTACTGGCAATAACCTCAGGCAGAAGGGTCAGTGAACTCTCAGCCCTCAAGTCTGATAAACCATTCATCAAATTCTTTGCTGACAAAGTAGTGCTCCACCAGGATGTTTCCTTTCTGCCGAAAGTTGTCTTGGCTTTTCATTTACAGCAGCCTATTGTTTTGCCTACTTTCCCCATCGTCTGACTTAGAAAGAAAGCTTCACACATTGGATGTGAAGAGAGCGTTGGCTTTTTATTTAGGCAGGACTAGAAGTTTTAGGAAAACTCAACGTCTGTTAGTCTGCCATCTTGGACCTAACAAAGGTCTGCAGGTCTCCTCTCAACGTTTTTCTAAGAGGGTTGCAGAGACCATCACTCTGGCTTATAATCTGGCACATCAGGATCCTCCCATGTTTCCACGTGCCCACTCTACTCAAGCCGTGTCGACATCTGTCACTTTTTCACGAGGTGTTGCCCTTCAGGACATCTGTCAGGCAGCAACGTGGGCTCAGGCTTCCACTTTCATGAGGCATTACTGGTTGGATGTGAGGGAATCCCACCATGTGACCTTCGGCCAAAGAGTCCTGGGTGCGGTTCTTCGATGATGCCCTCCGTCCTGGTAAGTTAGTTTAGGAATCGCCAATTAGAATGAATGCTCATGGACCACGAAGGAGAAGGGTAGGTTACCTACTGCAAACATAGTCCTCCGAGTGATTCTGTGAGCATTCATACGTCCCACCCTACCTCCCCTCTTTCATTGTAGATACCGCCCATGCAAATGGAACAGAGGGAATGGGGCGGGCCCCCGACACTAGGCATACAAGGATAACACTTTCTTTGAAAGCTAAGCTTGGAAGAGCAGACCACCACGCATGCGTGGATGTTCTGCTCTTAGTATGAATGCTCATGGGACCACTCAGAGAACTATGTTTCCATTTGAAAAGGGTTTCTTCAGGTTTGGGGAAAACACATCCGGTTATGAGAGAGGAAACTATTTAAAAAACAGGGTGTCATATCTTGTTTTACAGAAAACTTACTCTGGAGAGGAACAGAAGAAAGAAGTGGGCAATAGAAAACAAGAGGCCTGCAGGCCCTGCGATTCTCTTCCCTTTGTACAATCCTATGCTTTCTCTCTTCTTGTGTTGTATCCGATTTTGAATATTGGCAAGCCACATGGTGATCAGCCATGAAGATTGTCCTGCGAAAACAAAATACAGTAATACAGTGGCTTTTCATTTGCCTTTCACATTGCAGCATGACACCCATAGTCCCATTGATCCAGTTGTGCAAATCCCTTTCTGGTCCTGAGCCCTTTTGGCACACAAAGTCCTCATCATCAGCCCCAGGTCAGGATGGATGAAGCTGCTGCCCTCCATCAAGATGTATCCAGGTGGGATTCAAACCACTTGGGGACCATCACCCTTCCCTGTGGACTTCGCCACCCAAGGCCACTAGTCCTTAAGGTTGTCAGGTTAGTTCACCACCTGACGATTGGCATTGAGTCACTAGCAGTAGGGTCTACTCTACTACCATAGCAGGATAACCTGGCCAGTCTACTATATGCTTTCCCTGCTTATAATAATAAGTATAATTACATGTCATCAAATCAATGTTGACTTATGGTGACCCTGTACAGGGCTTTCCAGTTAGACAACAGACAGATGTTGCTTACCATTCCTTTCTTCTGGGAATGTTCTGGGACTGTGCAAGGTCACATAGGCTGGCTCTTTTCCCAGGAGGCACAGTGAGGAATCACAATCCCAACCTTTGTCGCCATACCCAGATACCTAAGCCATTGAGCTAAAGTCCTTTAAATGTATTCTGACCACTTTAATAACATCTGGAGAAAAATCATTCTCCTATGAATACAAATTTCGGCCAACCCAGCTTGATATTTAGGAAGAATACCATCATTCTAAGAGAAGTTTTTATTTATTTATTCATGGTCATATTTATATGCAGCCCTCCTCGAGAACTCCCAGTGTAGACCAGAGTTCTGGTGAGGTACATGTCTGTGGGGGACTGCAGTGGCTCAAGTGGTTAAGACGCCGACTGGGAGGCGGAAGGTCAGCAGTTCAAAACCTGAGTACTGTATGACGGAATGAGCACCTGTCTCTGTTGCAGCTTCTGCCAACCTGGCAGTTTGAAAACAAGTTGCAAGTAGATAATAGGGACAATTTCAGTGGGAAGGTAAACAGCGTTCCATGCCCTTTGGTGTCTAGGCATGCCTGCTACAAGTCCACGGAAACATCTGCAAACGCAGACAGCACTGGCTCTTTGGCTATAAACATAGATGAGCACTGAATCCTAGAGTTGGATACGACTGGCTTTCAAGGAAGGGTGACCTTTACCTTTTACATGTCTGTGGAGACTTAGATCCCTCTTGAGGATGACCACTCATAATAGCTTTCAAGGATTTTTTAATGATATATCTTTCGATGAGATTCTGCATAGCTGCCTGTGCTAAAACAAGGATTTGGGATGCAGTAAACTGGTTGATCCTGTGTTTCTAATCCTTTTAGTGAAAAACTTTTTATTTGTTTGTTTAAGACAGAGGTGGGTAATATCTAGGGGTGCTAGAGCAGCGATGGCGAATCTTTTAGAGACCAAGTGCCTAAACTGCAACCCCAAAAAATCATCCCAAAGTGCCAACACAGCAACAGAGGAGGAAGGAAATGCTCCCACTGGGCTGCTGGGCAGAGGGGTGGGACGAACTCTGTGCTGGGGGAAGGGAGGAAGTGCTCCCATTGGGCTGCCAAGCAGAGGGCTGGGGTGGCTGCATGGGTACCCACAGAGTGGGTTCCGCATGCCACCTCTGACATGCGTGCCATAGGTTCACCACCCACTGTGCTAGAGTGAGCTCTGACCCTTCGGAATCTCAATGTGCCACAAACTGAAAACCAGTCATTTCTGGTTTTGGAAAAAAGGACACACACCATGACAGCACTAAAAGAGGTCTAAGTTTACTAAAATGGCCAGAAAAGGCAGTTGGGACCCCAGATGCTCCTAGGAGTGCAAGCATCCAGTGTTAAGAGAATATTTTTTTATAGTGGAGAGTGAAAAAAATTGCCTTAAGGCTGCTCTTTGCACTTTCCCCATCCCTGGTTTCCACCATGACTTACTTAGAATGGAGCGTCTTTCCACCACAATTAATATTCCTGCCACAACTCGGATTCTTGCTTCCCTCTCTTTTCAAAGCCACGTGTGCGTGGTTTAATCTGAGGCACCATTGTGGCTGTGGCAAAGTGTTTTCTTCTAAAGCTGGTTTTCAACTCTGTTTAGTCTTTCATTGATGCCACAGAACAGCCTTCGTTTGTTTTAGGAAACACTTGGGAGCCTTCACGCATGAGCCTTCTTTTCAGTGGTGTCCAGGACACTCTGGACAAGTCTCAAAGTGATTCTTAAAGACCCCATTTAAGAAGGGAGACGGAGTTTGGGATATGGCAAAGCTTCCACTATAAACTGGTGACAGAGGTGAATGCTTTTTTAAGGGGCTGGGAATGTAAGATTATCCTTTTAGAACAGGAGTGCTGAAACTACGGCCTGCAGGCCAGATCCGGCCCCCAACACCACTTCATCGCTCCTGGAAGCAGAATTAAAATGGAAGGGTGGCATGGGCCAGATGAATTGGCATAGGAGGCCAGCTCTGGCCCATGGGCCGTAGTTTCAGCGCCCCTGGTTTAAGCAGAGAAAATAGCAGGCGAAAAATCTATCTCATCCTGTTGCAAAAGAGATTGCAAGGCACGTTTTACTTCCGCTTCCGATGGGAGGAACCATGTGACTGGTCCGCTGAACCACATGACCTGCCTGCTAAACCACATGACCGGCCCATGGCCCGAAAAGTTTCGGCACCCCTGCTTTTAGAAAATACTCTAATGAAAATTTGTGGGAAGTGAAGAGGAAGACCAGACATAGGGCATAGGAGTTGGTTAAGATGTTTTTTTAAAAAAAAAATACATGGGAGTGGTGCTGGTTATTTAGGTATTTCAGTTGCTGCAAGAACATTTGTATTTGGGGACATGAGCACTGCTATGCTTATGCATTCATCTCTGTGCATTTTATTGGATTTGTGTACCACTGAATTTCCCTAGCCCTCATTTGCTAGACCCAGTACATCTACAGCAAAAGGTAGATTTAATCAGTCTATTTTGCATTTGAGTGGCCCTATGGTTGTGCCTAGTCTACGACCACGTAAATAGACTGCTGTATTTCTAATCTGCCACCTGTTCTATGTTCCAGCAGACTGAATATTGCTTGCACTTGAAAAACCAAGGTGTATTGCTTTTCTGCTCTTGGGGACATTAATCCAGTGATAGGGCACTTGTTTTAGGTGCAGAAGGTCCCAGATTCCATCACTTACATCCCTAGGTGAGACAAGAAAATATTCTGCCTAAAAAGAAGTCATCACCAGCCAGTTTCATCTGGAATGCTTATTTATTTATTTCATTTACTTTATTTCTACGGTCTGGCCAGGTTATCCTGCTATGGTAATAGAGTAGACCCAGTGACTTAACGCTGAGTGTCAGGCAGTGGTTAACTAACCAGACAACCCTGAGGATTAATGGCCTTGGGTGGTGAAGTCCACAGGGAAGGGTGATGGTCCCCAGGTGGATTAAATCCCACTTGAATCCAACTGGATGGAGGGCAGCAGCTTCATCCATCCTGGCCTAGGGCTGAGGAGGACTTTGCATGCCAAAAGGTCTCAGGACCAGAAAGTGACTCGCAGAACTGGATCAGTGGTGTGGATGTCACACTGCGATGCAGAAGGCAGAGGAAATGCCACTGCATTATATCCTCAGGACAGGCTGATTGCCATGATGATTGCCAACATTCGGATATGGCAGAAGAAGAAGTATATCTAACCTTCCTATCAGAAACTTCTTTATTTATTATTCAAATCAGAAGCAACACAATATAGTTAATAGAATGCAGTATAAAATTAGGCAATAATCTGTGTATATTTGCATATAAAATACAAATGGTTTGTAAAAATAGATTTGTAAATCTTAGGTAGGTGTGCTTATAATTTTCACTTAACAACAGGCAATAGCAAGAACATTTGGGTAACTGACATCAGATTTACCATAGAATACATGTGGAAGACCATTGAGCGCACTGACAAATTGCCTCTTCTTCTCCACGCTTGCAAGGAAGTCTGTTGGTGTGAAACCCACATTTTCTTAGGCTCACTAACTTCACCCCACATCCTGCTAAGTGACTTCCAAGTAACTCAGTTCCCCATGTAACCCAATGAGATAGATCAGTGTTTCCCAAATGCTGGTTTTTGGATTTCAATTCCCAGAAGCCTAAGTCATTTCCCCAAAGCACTGATCAGCCAATGTACTGACTTAGGCTTCTGGGAATTGAAGTCCACCGGTGGGCTGTGTACCCCTTGTTGGGAACCACTGAATAGATCAGTGATGGAAGTCCAAGAACACCTGGAAGTCAAAGTTCACCATCATGGAAATAGACCAATGTTCTCATGTGACATAAAGCAACTTGCCATGTTGCCATCTTTCACATCTTGGCAAGGTTTAAGAGCTGAGCATCTGAGTTCCAGGATTTGAGTGGGCCAGAGACAAGTGTGTGAAAAACTGATGAATGCAAAATATTAATTTGGTGGTTCTGGGTAATGAAGGCATAACCTTGAAAGGCTGCTTGTGTCTGTGTTCTATCGCAGGGAAGGAGACAAAAAAGTAAAAAAAAAAAAGTAAAGTTGGCCTTTCCTACTAAAACTGAATAGCCATTTGTGATTTTAAAAAACTGTTGGTTATCTAATATTCTGGTTCTCCATGTTTTCGTGCCACAAGCTGGACCACGCCCCCCCCCCCCCGACAGCTGATTTGGCTGGACACATGGTTTCCCCCTGCCACAAATGCTGCTGCAAACCACAGTGGGTGCATTTACGGCTGTCGTAAACACTTCCGCTTCCGGGGTTGTTGCCGTGGGCCGGATGAAATAGCACCATGGGCCAGGTCTGGCCCACGGGCTGTAGTTTGCAAACCCCTGGTCTGAGACTTCCATTATAAAAGCCATGTTGACTTAAAATGAATTGGTCAAAATGAGAATGGCCCAATTTGTAATAGATTCAGTAATTGAAAACTCTCTATGCCAGGATTTCTCAACTTTGGGCCTCCAGAAGTGTTCTTTGACTTCAGTTACCAGAAGCCCACGTCAGTACGCCTGCTGATCAGGGCTTCTGGGAATTGAAGTTCCAAGAACATCTGGGGGCCCAAAGTGAGAAACCTTGCACTATGGAAATAATATGTGCATGTGTAATAAAGACAATAGAGGAATCTAGTCGGTCATTCAAACAGCATTGGTTTCAGTCCCAGCTGAATTGCAACACATTTTCCAGTCCATTCCAGTTTCAGGCTTCTAAATGACTGTTTTATTTAGTGGTTGACAGCAAGGCAGTCGATGAGCTAGCCAGTGGAAGAGACTTAACTTTGGTGGGTGACACAGATAAAGGAGGCACACCTTTAATCATCCAGATTCTGTGGTTGTTCAGTTCTGAGGCTATCAGCTAGCTGGATAATCTTGAACTGGGTTGTGCTTTAACAGGAGTAGTTGGGGAAGTGCCATGTGGTGGAGGAAGGGCAAAATGGCCATCCGGCCCCCGAAGCTGTATGAGGGATCATGACCTGGAGCCCCAAGCTTTAAAGGTTGAGAACTGCTAATCTAGCATCATATCTTTTGGGCGCTAGGCAAGGATACGCACACACCCTTCCCCAGACTTCTAGATTTATTTGAACCTTCTGATTTTGTTCCAAAGCTGAGACACTTTTTCTACCCCATGACTTGCTTGTCTATCTTTTTCTAATTTTTGTTACTTTAGTCCTGTAGATAAAGGGACCTTTGATCTTGTAGATGTTTTGTACTGCATCTCTCCTAACTTAGGTTATGAGTTACTCTATATCCAGTATTTCTTTCACTAAGATCAAGGTGGTGTGTATAGTAAAAACGAGGTCCTATTTTACCCCAATGGGAATGAGAGCATGGCACTAGGCTATTTGCAGCTACAATTAATCAAAAAGTTTGTTTAAGGTTATTACAAGGAATAGAGAGAAATTATAAACGTATTTTGTTAGTTGAAAAAGGATGAAACATGTTCAAGTATAAATCAGAACAGCGACATTCCATGAAGAGAGTGATAACATTTATGAAAATCAAACCAATTTTTACATACAGGAATTTCCCTGGGCAAGGCAGACTGTGATTCCATTCGCTAGACACAATCCTGAACAAACTAAATTAACTCTTTACACAAAATATCTGCGATATGGAAAACCAAAACCTATGAAATCAGCAGTCACTCCAAATGTTAGCTAGCACCACCTAAACTCTCTCCAGCCCTGACTTTTAGAAGCAGGCCTAATAGTTCTCAACTATGTGGCAGCAAAGCTGACACATTAAAATGTTATTAAAATGGAAACTAAAACATTACACCTATCTAATCCGATGCAGAAGGCTTGGTCCAATAGGTCCAGCAGAACCTCATCCTAGATCTCAAATGTGGAATCCTGGAAAGTCTCCGTAGGAGAGTAGATAAGGAGAAGGAAGGGTCAGGGGTGGGAAAGTGGGAAAGGGTTTAGGAACCAAAAATGGGGGGCAGTATTGAGGGATGAGAAAAGAGGAGAACCATCCTTCTCTTGGGGTGCAGTGGCCTTTTATTCTATTGACACCCTCAAAGTTTCCTGGTTTCTGGTTGGCTCTTCCACCTCCTTCCTCAGTTGCTAAACCACAAGATGGTTCATCCTTGTCCTTTACAATGGAAGAGGGATTCTGTTCTTTGTAGGTTACATAGGTCAGCATGAAATTGAATTGAGGTGACAGCCACAACCCATAGGTTGTCCACCACTGCGGATATTTAATGAATTTGCATGGATATTTCCATATTCTCATATCAAACATTGCATTGGCAACTCCTGTCTTCATTGGCAAATAGCATGATACGACCACAACCAGTGGCAAACAGTTCTCTATTGTTTTCAGATGTTGACATAATTCTAGGCACCATATCTCTGTATAAGGATCATCCCTGGTTAAAGGGATGACACGTTTTTGTTAATTTCTATGGAGCAGCAGTAAAGCAGGGCAGTTTCAGGCAATCTTCGTTTGAAATGCAAGTTCTCCATGGCATTTACTCCCTGTTTACCACAGCAATAAATACACTTCACTAAATGTTTAGAAAGAACAAAAGTATTGTTAGCTCACAAGTTAGCTCAGAGAAAATATACATGTGTTCTGGATTCTTGATAAGAATAGTTTCAGAAATAAAGTTAAAGTTAGAATCTTTTAGTTCTTTTAGGCCTGCCGTGTGGCCCTCAAAATGTTGAGCACAGATGTTTCCCCTTCAAAGGCAAAAAAGCAATAACAACAAAGCCTTAATACATGCAAAATAGGTCAAGTGGCCCCCTAGAGGCATTAAGAGAGAAACATTCCTATCGGTTAGTTAGGGTCAAAACAATATTAACAACTTCCTTTAGTTTAGTCTATATTTTTGTCTCTATAGTCATTATACTATCACTCACTGCATGCTGGGATTGCACTAAAATACTCAAGAATTTTAAGGGGGTCTATGCATTATGCATCCATCGCCATACTGGCCCATTGACTTGGCCTCGAAGAAGCTGTGTCGGCACCACGAAGTGGTTCCCAGCATCCTATTTTCCTAGCAGTTAGCATTTTCTGCCCTATATGGGAGCCAAACATGCATCTGAGCATCTATCTTCTTGTCCCCTTTTCCAGTTTGCTCCCTTTTTGGGTTCTCTGCTCCTAATGCCTATCTTTAGGGTAAGCTCTTTTCATCATTTATTCTTCACTCCCTGCCTATAAGATAGCTCAGGCTGAAGGAGTCATCAAGTACATTTAGTGGCTAACTAGGGATTGCAACCTAGATCTACCAAGTCCTAATCTAATCTTGTAACCAGTATAGTCCATTGGCCTCCATGCCAAACCCTTCTCAATGGCTACATTCCATGGTGTTCCCAGGAGTCCAAGCCATCTGGATGGTCAGAAGATCCCCACTGGGTGATACAAATATTCCAAGTAAATATTAACTAACCCAATTGTTAGGTAAAGGAGCTGGAACAGAAACTGGAAACTATTTGTGGATTATACATTGTATAAAGGTAAAGGTGGCAGACAAGTGCCAGATCAACTGAGTTTTTGGAAGTTGTAATATATTTGCTAAGGCAAACGCAGTCTTCGGGGCTTTGTAAATATAACTGGTGTTTTTGATATTTTTTTTAATACTGGGAGTATTTTATATTGCTGGATTATTTGATATAACAGAGTAGGTATGTGTACAATTAAATATTATCCATAGACATTAATATCATAAACTTATTATAAAGAAATGTGTAATTTAGTAATATGGGAATTGCTCTTTATATCAGAGAAAATTTTCTCCTTCTTGGTTTGTATTTTATGTTTTTCTGTACAATGTAATGTTTGTTTGGCTGTTTGATTTTTTTCCTTTTATTTTGTATGTTATATCTCAAAATTAAAAAAGGAAGGAAGAAACGGGAGCTCATTCTGTCATGAAGTACCTAGATTTTGAACTGCTGACCTTCCACCTCCCAGTCAGCATCTTAACCACTTGAACCACTGCTGTCCCCAATTGTTACTGCTTTAATAATTCAAGGCAGAAACACCCTTTCTGATATTTTGGCGTGAGCCGGAATAAGATTCACAGTAAACCTCAAAGATCTTCTTGTGGATTTACCTAAGAGAAAATGATGTGTTTTAAGTATACAGTAAAACCTTGGATAATGCTAAAACTTGGTTCCACAAGTCTTAGTGTTGTCTGATTTTTAATGTTGCATCGGATAATGTTAAAATCCTATGGGACGCATCGGATAACGTTAAAACTCCATAGAGATACATTGTAACTGGCACAGGCTTTAGCGAATGTTCTCCGATGCATCCCGTAGGATTTTAACTCTATGCGATGCAATTTTTTCCCCAGATTGATTAACATTATACAGTTTTAGCGTTATCTGATGCAAACATTATCCAAGGTATTACTGTATTTATGCTAATTTTTAAAATATATTTTATTTATAACATGAACATAGATCAATATACACAAAATAAGCACTTAATAAATTGTTATAGAAACAGTGTGCCTCCCCCACCTTTCAGATCTTGATAATATCCATTTCAATTCACTTTGTCTCCTTTGATTACCACAAACCGGCCTCTCTCCAAAAAGACACTGTTCATGTTATTTTTTGGAAATCTGAACTATGAGAAGGCAGAGATTCCACATAACTTCCTCCTACTCTGATTTGTAGAGAATTAATCAACTCATTGCATGTATCCCTCTTTACTCTGCCTTTGTACTCTCTCTGATCACTTGTTAGTCAGCTCTTTCAGGTGACAGACTAGTAAGAGACCTGTTTCTTCTGCTTTTATTTGTTTTCTTCTTAAACTGACCTCTGAAAGAACAGCATTGCCACATTCAGCTGGACAGATGTTTGATCTGGAGACAGAGCTTGCCTTTTCTAGTGTCCAAACCATTGCTTTCTGATTGGGAGGCCACCTTGTTTTTGGAGAAGGATGGTGCTCTGGTGGTCCATGCAGCAGTATTTAGGATCTAGACCATGTTTCTCAGTGTGGGACCCACGCCCCACAGGGGAACTTCAATTCCCAGAAGCCTAAGGCTGATCAGTGCTTTGGAGAATTGAGTTAGGCTTGAAGTCCAAAAAACCAAAGGTTGGGAAACGCAGATCTATACTATTTCTATTCAGTTTTGCTCTGGATGTTATTACAAATATCCTGCTTGAGAGCTGTCCAAGGTCCTGCTTAACATCAATCCATCTTTATTGCGGTCCAAGACCAGCTTAGTACAAGAACAGAAGTTAAAATGAAGGTACTTAAAATACATTTTAAAAAGGAGTGTTTCTGCTCAGAGTTAAGGAGTAGTAAAATTAGTACTTACATTACTGTAATAGTGTTACAACTATTACTAAGCCTATGACAGTGATGGCGAACCTATGGCACGTGTGCCAGAGGTGGCACTCCGAGCCATCTCTGTAGACACCCATGTAGTCACCCCAGCACAGAGTTTGCCCCACCCCTCTGCCCAGCAGCCCAATGGGAGCACTTCCTCTCTCTCCCAGGACAGAGTTCACCTGTCCCTCTGCCCAACAATCCAATGGGAGTGCTTCCTTCCTCCCCCCAGCACAGAGCACACACCACCACTCTGCTCAGCAGCTCAATGGGAGTGTTTCCTTTCTCTCCTATTGTTATTTTGGCACTTGGCAGTAAATAAGTGGGTTTTGGGTTGCAGTTTGGGCACTTGGTCTCTAAAAGGTTCACCGTCACTGGCCTATGATGTAGTGCTTGTAGTTTATTTAGCTGAAGGACCTGCCAGAATTGTTTTTCTGATCTTACATGCTGTGGTGAAAAACCTGGAAGTATTGTGGGTTTTTTTCTTCCATGTCTAGGCCAGGTGTGAAACTGCCAAAATGAAGGCACCTTTTGGTGAGATCATTCTGCAGTTCCTTTCACCTGAACCAATGTGAGAAAGATTAGCCAGCAACATAAGGTGGCCGTTACCAGGGTACACCTGTTTATGGTTCAGAAATACTACAGTCTTTGAGGAGGCTTTTTCTGGGTGCCCTCGTATTGTGGGTGAAGGTGAACCTTTCTTCAGATAGCAGCCAATGGTTGTATGGATGCTTGCAAAGGGATGGTTAACATGAAAACACCGAATAATGAGATCAGTTTATAGGAAGCCAAAATTTGGCTGAATGTCAGGAAATCTTATCTTAACTATTAAAGGAATACAACAGTGGAACCAATTATCTTGGGAGGGGGTGGATGCTCCAACAGTGGAGTCATTCAAGATAAAGTTAGTCAGCCATCTGTTAGCTATGCTTTGGTTTGAATTCCTGCACTGAGCAAATGGGGGGTATCCGTGAAGACACCGATTGTTTGGTGTGACTCCCTCCTGGTCTAGTTCAGTGGGACAGCCAGGATGGTTGTCTCAGGCCAGCCTTCACCAACATGCACATTAATTGGTCTCATCATCCCTCCTATCTGAAGGATACTTTGTTGAATTAGGTCCGTGATGGTGAACCTTGGCACTCCAGGTGTTCTTGGACTTCAATTCCCATGCGCACAGTAAACCCATTTGTGTGGATTCACAGAGACTTGGGCTTCTGGGAATTGAAGTCCAAGAACACTTGGAGTGCCAAGGTTGGCCACCATGGCTGTTTGGGGCTGATAGACCTGAGGCTAGCATCTTGCACAGTCTTACGAATGAACATGACTGAATACAATAGAGTAGAGATTCCTGAGCCTGCATAGGGTTGCACCAAACTGGCTTCTGTATTTAATTTTGTAAAACCAACTGTGCGAAAACCAAAGTTATATGTTTGTCAAATTGGCCATCAGGGAGAATACAGAACTGAGACAATAAGAATAGTGAAGCAATACAAAACTGTGACCTGAAGACCTCAGACAGTTCTGTGCTAAGGATTGTTTGTGACCCAGGAAACAATTTGATGAGGCAGTTACTACCACATGCCATATTTTAGTCTGATGTTTATTTTTCTTAGTTTCTTACTAGATATATAAGTGGATTTTATCCACGAAAGCTCACATTTAAATACAGGAGTTGGTCTTTTAAGGTGTTACAACATTTTTTCGTCTTTTTTTCTGTTTTGTTTACTCTCTGATATGCTTGCACAGGCTAACATGACTACCACCTCAAACATTCTTACTAGATATGGTAAGCCTTCTCCAGGAGGTGAGCAATGGTGTCATCTCACCTTGAAGCCATAAAGCAGAGGTTTGCAACCTATGGCCCACAACGCCGTTTCATGTGGCCTGCCACTCCTGCAGCTGCCAGAAAGCAAAAACAGCTGAAATCATGCCATAAATGCAACCGCGGCTGTCATAAATGTGTTTACGATAGGTGCAGATGCATTTTACGGTAGCGTTTACTGTGGGAGGAACCACGTGTCTGGCCCACTCAGCTGTCTGAGGGGACGTGGTCTGGCCTGCAGTGCAAAAACATTGAGGATCCCTGCCATAAAGCGTCAGCAATTGATAACCCCTGGGGGGCATTTTAAAATGGTTAATAGAAATGGGATTTTCAGATGTGGAGTGAGGAGGCAAGAGTACAGATCTCATAATTCTCAGTTTTGAAAGACAAACTCCTTAAGTAAAGGTTGCCCTTGCTTGAAAGCCAGCCATATCCGAGTCTAGTGTTCAGTGCTCATCTCTGTTTACAGCCAAAGAGCCAGCACCGTCTGAGTATGCGGACGTTTCCATCGATACATGGCAGGCATGTTTCTGAAGTGGTATCTTCCGTATTTCCGACGTATAAGACACAACGGAGTATAAGACGCACCCCATTATTACCAAAATAGCCCATTATAGGCCACTATATACAGTACAAGACACACTCCATTTCCCCAGTGTATTTTAAAGGTGGGGGGTAGTGGATCTTATACACCAGCAAATACGGTATTTAGCTACTTGTAATTTCTTGCTTTTGAACTGCAAGGTTGGCAGGAACTGGGACAGAGACTGGAGCCCACTCCGTCATGCAGTACTCGGGAATTGAACTCCAACCTTCCAGTCGTCAAGTTCAGCGTCTTAACCACTTGAGCCACCACAGCCCCTTACAGATGTCTAAATATGGCTATTCAGAGAGAAAGGGCTAAATTGAGTCTTTCATGTCTTGCTCTGCTCATGTTTCCTGCTCCTGCACAGTGCTCCCTGGAAGCTCTCTTTCTGAACAGGAAGCTAGGTGAAATAAGGCATATGTAGGCATCAGAGATGGGACTGCGGTGGCTTAGTGGTTAAGACGCTGAACTTGACAACTGGAAGGTTGGCAGGTCAGCAGTTTGAGACCCAAGAGCTGTGTGACAGAGTTACTGTCTCTGTCAAAGTGTTCTGTGCACTCTGATGTCAAGTCATGCCTGCCACATGTCCACGAAAACATTTGTAGACACAGACAATGCTGGCTCTTTGGCTGTCAGTGGAGATGAGCACTGAACCCTAGAGTCGGATATGACTGGCTTTTGAGCAAGGACACCCTAGGGATCAGAGTCTTTCAGTTTAAGACTTTTTCCAAGGTGTGCTTCATTTAAGTCCAGTAAAACCCTGATTTACGTATGCCTCTACTTACATAAAATTGACTTACATAAGGGTGTGTGTTGTTTTTTTGTGTGTAAATCAGGGTCCCAGTTTATGCAAAAAATGAACTTATGTAAGGGGTTTCACTGTCTTGTAATTCTAAGATGGCAGCGGCGCCATCTTAGAATTACAAATTCCACCCCGTGCCACCCGCCCCCACCACCGGACGTCTCAATAAATCACTTACTTTGGTGGTGGTGGCGGTGGAAGCAGCGGCGGTGGTGGGGGCACTTTTGCTGCATTTTCTGGAGCCCCCACTGCTGCTACGGGTACTCAGCTGTTTGTCAGCTTTTAAAAGGGGGGGGGGGATGCCTGTCATTACCATCATGGCCAATAGGGAGCGCAAAGCACAATTTTTCCATGGGGATTCGTTGAAAACCAATTTCAAGCCTTTCCCCCCCCCCCCCAATTGTATCCCTATGGAGATGCATCGATTTACGTAAAACCCCTATTTACGGAAGAAGCTGGGGAGAGGGCTTTTTACATAAATAGGGGTTTTACTGTCTCTCTTAAACCAGTGATTCACAATATTTGTTTTTTTGGACTTTAATTCCCAAAAGCCTAAGTCAGTTCCCCAAAGCACTGATCAGACAGTGTACTGACTTAGGCTTCTGGGGATTGAGGTCCCCCTGTGGGTCCTGGGCCCCACGCTGGGAACCATTGTCTTAAAGCATCTGTCAGGTAGAAATTCCAGATGGAATAACGATGGGATTTGTAGTGGGGGGGAACCAAAACTGCACTACTAGTTGTTTGTATGGGTTTCGTTGCTATGAGATTGTTTTAGAATGCTTTGGAATTAACCCTCTGGTCAACCAGTAGGCAAGATGATGATTAATTTTTGTGCCCTTTGGCGACTGTAGGTTACAAGGCAGATCCATGAGCATGAGCAGGAGAACGAGTTGCGGGAACAGATGTCAGGATATAAGCGGATGCGGCGCCAGCACCAGAAGCAGCTGATCGCCCTGGAAAACAAGCTGAAGGCTGAAATGGATGAGCACCGCCTCAAGCTGCAGAAAGAGGTGGAGACTCATGCCAACAACTCGTCCATTGAGCTGGAGAAGCTAGCCAAGAAGCAAGTAGCCGTCATAGAAAAGGAGGTCAGTCGGAACATAACTACGTCCTGTTTCGGGACCGAAGAACGCAAAGCTTGGACTAGCAAAGCAAAAAGCCAGGCAGTCACACTTCTATACTGCCCCCATAGCGCTTTGTGCACTCTCTGGGCGGTTCACACGTTAATTAGCATTTTTGCCCAAAAAATGCTGGGTCCCCATTTTACTGACCTTGGAAGGATGGAAAGCTGAGTCAACCTTAAGTCCTGGTCAGGATCGAACTCACGACCTTTTGGTTGCAGTACAGCAGTTTAACCCCTGTGCCACCAGCGCACCTCTTTGGAATTACAACTCTTGTAATCCTGGCCCTATCGGCTGAGAGATTCTGAGAGCCATAGAGGGTGACGACGCAGGCATTTTAACCCACTATTTGGTCTGCTGCAGAGATGGATGGGTTCACGCCTAAAGTCAGCCGTCAGATGGCTGGAAATAAACCACACCCAGAGTAGTCCTGCCCCAGTGAGGGCGAACCTTGGCACTCCAGGTGTTCACAGAGACTTCGATTCCCAGAAGCCCAAGTCTCTGTGAATCCACACCAATGTACGCACAGTAAACCCATTCGTGTGGATTCACAGAGACTTGGGCTTCTGGGAACTGAAGTCCAAGAACACCTGGAGTGCCAAGTTTCGCCATCACCGTCGTACCCATGTCTTTCTGGGAGCTTCTCTTTTTTTAAATGCAGGTAAGATTGCTCTACTTTGGTTTATTTCCAGCACGTGTCATTGCTGGAAACCTTTGTTACCTCCCTCCAGGTTTTTTAAAAAGGAAATGTAGGCAGTAGAAGCCGCCCTGAGTAGTGCTTGCATCAAAAGGGCAGGATTTAAATGTGATTGAATGAACAAATGAATGAGTGAATGAGAATGTTATCAAGAAGAAAGCTGTACTAAGCCTGATGGTACGACATGTGCACATGCACGGAGTGGATTTTTAAAATATCAGACGCATGATCCTCCCCCACCAAGACTTAACTTGTACAATCCAGTTTTCTGACATCTTGTCAGAGCAGAGGAAAAGTTCTGGGTGGTGACTGCAGGCCACCGTCCTGGGCCCAGTACTTTTATTAAAGTTTAATTGGACTACTTAGAGAAATAGTAATAAAAATTACACTTCTATACTGCCCCATAGCACTTAATGCACTCTCTGGGCAATTCACAAATTAATTAGCATTTTGCCCCCAATGTCCTGGGACCTCTTTTTACCAACTTCGGAAGGATGGAAGGCTGAGAATCAATTTTGATCCCCATCAGGATAGAACGCTCAACGTTTTGGCTGCAGTATAGCAGTTTAACCAAGGCTCTTAATAGAAAAGAGCAGGAAGAACCTTTATCAAAACCTGAGGTGCAAAGACTCAGAACAGGTACCTAACAACTGAGATGGCAAGGATAACATATAAATTACACTTATAGGGTGGGAAATTTGGCTGAAAGTAAATGACAAAAAAATCAAGTAGGAAGTTTGTAGAACTCTCTAACCAAAAATTACTGTCAGAAGTTTATTTGGGAATATCGGGCTTAGCAATGAGTGCATGAGGGGCAGGAATCTTGGATTTGCAGTTATTCAAAAGCTGTTAACGAATAAGCAGTGTGGTTTGGCTAAAAAACGAAAGGCTAAAGGTTATTGTAAGCGCCATTAATCAAAATTTCAGAGACGTGAAAATTCAGGCCACAGTTGGATTGCTGAATCCAGTTGTGTGTGTCACTCTTTAAGAAAGATATATACAGTGGTACCTCGCTTAAAGAGCATAATGTGTTCCACAAGATTGCTCTTCAAGCAAGGTTTTACAGTACTGATCTTAGAATAGGTTTAAAGATTTACAGAAGTATAGTCCGCTTCAGAAGTGGTCAGAAGAGTTGGTTATGATTGTAGCAGAAACAAGTAGCCACCCCCTGGCTACCGCCCTGGTAGGACAGAGACGGGCGCTCAAACTGTCATGCAGTACCTGGGTCTTGAACTGCCAACTTGCCAACCTTCCAGCTAACAAGGCAAGCTTCTTAACTCCTGAGCCTCCACAGCCCCAGTATCAGAAGAATTAATAGTCTGACTATGTACAAGCCAACTGCTAGTTCTAAGCCAGTTTGGGAGAACTGAGTTTTACAGTAGGTTGTCTGCTCTTGCGGAAAGCAGTAGATTCCAATTCTGGGATGAGAATAATGAATAGAGAAATTAAGGGGCCTCCAGACAAAAACCTGCACATTTAAGGCAGGCAGTCCTGCGCATACACAACAGCACAACGGATGCTCGAACAGCAGGAAAAATCTGGCGGAATTCTAACCACAAATTTCTTCTCCCCCGACCCTCAACAGGCAAAGGCAACGGCAGCAGATGAGAAGAAATTCCAGCAACAGATTTTGACTCAACAGAAAAGAGATCTGACCAATTTCTTAGAAAGTCAGAAGAAGCAATACAAGATTTGCAAGGAAAAGATTAAAGAGGCAAGCAAAGTTCTTCCTAATTGCATTCTGGGTGGAGGCCAAAGTTTATCCATTGTGGGTGGGTTTTGTGGGTGAATTTGAGGCAATTGCAATCATTTTGCTTAAAGTATGACAGGTAGAACTTCATAGGTAAGTGTCCCTAGTAGCCCATCTGTTATTTATTTGTTTTCATCTGAGCTTATAGGTATACTCCTCCAAAAGAATTATGGGATATAGTAAAGATAAATAAAATACTGCACATTTCAAATACCCTATATACTTGAGTATGTCAGGTTTTTAGGGCCCCCCCCCCCGGTCCAAAAATGGGACTCGACTTATTTATTTTATTTATTATTTATTTATTTGTTCACATTTAATACCCCGCCCCACTCGGGAAGACCTGACTTGGATCAACATAAATACTCAAAAACATACCCACACAAATGTATAAATTAATTAATTTTACCATATTTTCATGTATTTTAATTATTGAAACTCAATAGCAGCTGCTGCATTTTCCATCCCCGACCTCTACTCAGGTCAATCTATTTTCCTAATTTTAGCGGTCCAAATTAGGTACCTTGACTTATATTCGGTATGACTTATAGTCCAGTATATACAGTAAATGGCTATCCTTAGGCTAAACCAGGGGTCCTCAAACTACGGCCCATAGGCCGGGTCTCTCCCATGGGGCCAGTTAAACCGGTGCCTTTGCTGCTCCCGATAGCAGAAGTAAAATGCTCACGCGCATGCGTATTTTACTTCCGCTTCCGGGTGGGAGGAACCACGTGACCGGCATGCGGCCTGAAAAGTTTGGACACCCCATGGCTAAGCCAACAGTGCTGCCTTAACAGGGGGACGTTTTTTCTATTTTGCGATATTCCACAGAAAGACAATTCCTTAAACTTGCAGTAGCTGTCTCTGCCTTAGTACACTTGAGGTATGAATTTAATGCAGGGTAATGGCTTAACAGCAAGGCTTGATAACAGTAGGGGATCAAAAGACAGCATATTAAGATAATCCAGCTACCACAGCAAATAGAAAAGCTGAACTGTGCAACCTTTATGAATGGTACAAATTGAATGTGTCTTTAACTAAGCATGTTTTTTTACTAATCATCTTAGTAAATGTAAATGTCTCCCTTGCTCCAAAGCCGGTTGTATTTGACTCTAGGATGTGGTGCTCATCTCCGTTTACAGCCCAAGGGGCTGTGGCAGTCCATTGCAATCCCGGTGTTAAATCCTGCATGTCTCATTTCATATGTGCCACAGGATATGGCTCCGTGATCATAGTGTGTGGATCACTTCAAGCTGGGATCCACCTTAAACCAATTTATGCCAATGGCATTTTTCCTGCTTCAGTTAAAAATGCATTCTCAGATATGAGTTGCAACGATGACGACAGATGCACTTCATACTGGAGCAGCATGCTCTGCTGCGGAGACACTCAGGGCCAAAGCTGATATACGCAGTGTGGACGGTTGAGTTCCCCATTTGTAGATGTCAAAATAATAATACCAGGTGCTGTGTCATATAGTGTATGTTATAGTCCTAGGAAAGGTCAAGGCTGCTATCCTAAGACATGATCATTTCCTTAGCACCTTCTTGAGCTTTGCCTTCCTCTTGGCCATAGTCTCCATTCTCTAGTGCAGGGGTGCCCAAAACTATGGCCAGCTGGCCATAGTTTGGGCACCCCTGGTTTAAGCAGAGAAAATGGCAGCTTAAAATCTATCTCAGTGTTTCCCAAATGCTGGTGTTTGGACTTTAGTTCCCAGAACCCTAAGCCAGTATATTGACTGATCAGTGCTTTGGGGAATTGACTTAAGCTTCTGGGAATTGAAGTCCAAACACCAGCATTTGGGAAACACTGATCTATCTCATCCTGTTGCAAAACAGATTGCAAGGCACGTTTTACTTCCATTTCCGGTGGGAGGAACCACACAACCAGCCCGCTGAACCACATGACCAGCCCATGGCCTGAAAAGTTTGGGCACCCTTGCTCTAGTGGTTTGAACTTGTTGTCTCCACTCCATGAAACAGTGGTCTATTGAGTTAGGAAAATGAGCCATGGATCCTACATTGATACATCACTAAAGCTGCCACCCGGAATGCCAACCTATCGCAGAGGGTAGCCTGAGGCCATTGCCTGCTTCTTGTCTGGAACACACTCTGTGCGCATATAGAAGTTCCTCTGGTGTCTTAATTATCCTGCATCCTTGAAGCGCTGCTGGATATAATTTAGTCTGACTTGAGTGCCCAGTTAGAGTAGAGTCTGCATAATGCTGGCCTTTGAATAACCTTTTTTTTCCTACAGATGTAAAAAGCCAATTGCATTAACCATGATGTCCATGGGGGGAAAAACTACCCCCAATAAGATGTAAATTATTTCCTAGTTTAAATATCACCTTCCAAGGCATCACTGTTCCACACTGGATAGCAATATCCCATGTAGCTTCTCTTTGAAAAATTATCTATTTTATTTTATATTGTTTTACGTTTTCTTATTTTGGGACGCAAAAATCCTCAATGGAGAAAGCTGATCCCGGGCTTCTCGGGCTACCAAGAAGTTATATCCTTTCTCATTTTTAATTCCTTGATTCTTTTTATTTATTTATTTATTTAGATTTATTATCCCGCCCCAATCATGTGAACCCGACCCTAGGTGGCTCACCCAAAAAAAAGAAAGTTACACAAATGAGTGCAAACCAAACAATCCCACCACACCCCCACCAACCCAGAAACCAAATCAACTTCAAATAATAATAATTATTATTAAACTATAAATTTACAAAAAAAAACCCTCAAAAATTTAAAAGGTTAAAAAGGTTTAAAAAGTTTAAAAGAGCGAGAGAGGGGTGGGTATCCCATCAGATCAGCCACCCAACATGGGACCCCGTATTACTGGAGCCCCACACCTGCCCTGCCAGCCAGGTTTTTGTTTCAGATTCTTCAGGTCAGTGATGGTGAACCTTTTAGAGTCTGAGTGCCCAAACTCAACCGGCTGCCGTCCAAGCCACAGGGGGCGGGGCGAACTGTGTCCTGGCGGGAGGGAGGAAGCACTCCCATCGGGTTGCTGTGCAGAGAGATGGGGCAAACTGTGCTGGGGTAATGGTCTGCATGCCCACAGGGAGGGCTCTGAGTGCCCCCCATGGCACGCGTGCCATAGGTTCACCACCACTGCTTTAGCTCTTTGTTTGGGATTTTGCTTTTGACTGAGAGCTTGCCAAATGACATCGTCAATATCGTTTTGTTCTGTTTTTCATATTATCTTCATTTTGTCAACCTATATGGATGTATGGCAGGAAGGTGTGTGTGTGGGGGGGTTAATCTGTTTTTTTTTACCTGTCAGACTACTTTTTTAACACGTGGCTTTGGTTCTCGGTCCTTTCTTCTTTGTCCCTGTGTGTGTGTGTGTGTTGCTCTGTAGGAGATGAATGAGGATCACAGCACACCGAAGAAGGAGAAGCAGGAGAGGATATCTAAACACAAGGAGAACCTGCAGCACACACAGGCTGAAGAGGAGGCCCATCTTCTTAGCCAGCAGAGACTCTACTACGACAAAAACTGCCGTTTCTTCAAGCGAAAAAGCATGATCAAGAAGCATGAGTTGGAGCAGCAGAATATTCGAGAGGTACGGTCCACTTAGGTCTTCTCTTTCCCCCCACTATCTCTCCCCCCCATCCCCAGTATAAGGAGGAAGAACCTACCATAAAGATACACAGTTACTCGCAAGCAGTTGCTCCATGGCATTTGCATTGTCCTGCCCAACTTGGCGTCTTAGCGCAGCCTTGTATCTACCCAAGAAATCAAGGGAGTCTTTGGACATTAATGATATTATTAATAAATAACTTGAGAAACAGTATTCAGCCTTTTAAAGTTTATTCTGCTAGTTAAATGCTCCAGCAAAATGGGACCTAGTGAATGCTTTGGCTCCTAAGGCTGGAGACGTGGACTTCATCAGGCAGGCCATGCTGGCTGGGAGTTTTGGGGGAGAGGTACTTCACCTAAAAGGGAAAAAAAACTCACAAAAAGACAAAAAATATTGTGGCACCTTAAAGACTAACTTCTTCTTCTTGTGCCCTATCCATTTCCAAATATTTGCGATCATCATGGCGATCAGCCATGAGGACTGTCCAGAGAGTATAATTTAGTGGCCTTCCATTTGCCTTCCTCCTCATAGTGTAAAACCCATGCCACTGATCCACTTCCACAGGTCACTTTCTGGTCCTGAGCCCTTTTGGCACACAAAGTCCTCATCGGCCCCAGGCCAGGACTGATGAAGTTGTTGCCCTCCATCAAGACGGATTTTATCCATCACCCTTCCTTGTGGACTTCACCACCCAAGACCATTAGTCCTCAGGGTTTTCAGAATAGTTAACTGCCTCCTGATGCTGTGTTGAGTCGCTAGCAGTAAGGTCTACTCTATGACCACAGCAGTATAACCTGGCCAGACTAAAAAGACTATCCACTGTGTTTTAATGGTTGCTTTCGTGGATCAAGTCCACTTCGTCAGGTGTCTGATGAAGTGGACTTGATCTACAAAAAGCGAACATTAAAATACAGTTGTTAGTCTTTAAGGTGCCACAACCTTTTATGTCTTTTTGTTTTGTTTACTCTTTGATCTGCTTGCACATACCCACATGGTTACCATTTTGAAAATGTATTTTTAGCAAAGCATCCTCCAGACAAGGAACAGCTATATTTGCCAATGCTTCTAGACCCTGATTCCAGACTCCCCAAAAGACTTCTACATACCACAAATACTTGAGTATAAGCTGATCTGAATATAAGCCGAGGTACCCAATTTTACCAGGAAAACTGATTGGTTTGAGTATAAGTCTAGAGTGAGAAATGCAGCAGCTACCAGTGAGTTTCAGTAATCAAAATAAACCAGCCTCGTGTGGTGAGCATTTTTGTTTTGGTCCAAGATTACCCATTTCTAACAGAAGAGGCACAGGAGAACCCGGTAAGTGCTGGGGGTGCCAAGGCAGCTGCCTGGATCACTTCTACATGAAATCCCATCACAGATCTCCCGAACCGCTAGGGAAATAGAGCATATGATTGAGTATAAGCCGAGTCTGCTTTTTTCAGCACATTTTTGGTGCTGAAAAAAAAAATCGGCTTACACTCAAGTATATATGTTATGTGGATTGCAGCTTCCATAGTACCTGATCACTAGCTGTGTTGGCTGGGACTGATTGTAGTTGTAGTCCAAAGCATCTGAGGGCACACAGTTGGGAATGCCACTATAACCCATGCGGCCCATTAATGTCCTCATTAATAATACTTTCGTTTCAGGAATTATTCTGTGTTGAAAGGATTTTTTTGCTGGAGAAACTCCGCTCAGGGGATGCCCAAATGAGGCCCCTTTCGTGTCCCCAGAATCTTTTCCCCACCCAAGCGGTCCCTGTTTATCTCCTTGCAATGTCTTGCTTTCGAACTGCTAGGGTGGCAGGAGCTGGGACAGAGACGGGTGCTCATTCTATCAAGCAGTACCCAGGTCTTGAACTGCCAACTTGCTGACCTTCCAGCTAAGCCCATGCCCTTACGCTTGCAGACTTCTTGTCCTTGTTCTTACATGTTTTAGTCTGTTCCTGTAGCAGCCCTCCTGTCACTCTGACTACTTGTGGCAATGGCATTAAAGTTATTCTAACAACAACACAATGCAGGAAGGAAGAGGATCCTCTCTATCCTTTGAAAGGTTCCTGTAGAGGACTTGCTCTCCAGATGGCCTTTAAGCCACTACTTGGCAAAGTGTCTTCTATATTCACCTGCGGTTCCTCTTATCTTCTCTGTAGTAGCTCACATCCTAAGACAGTGATGGTGAATCTTGGCACTCTAGCTGTTCTTGGAATTCAGTTTCCAGAAGCTGAAATCTTTGTAAATCCACACGAATGGGTTTACTCCGCGTGTTCTTGGACTTCAGTTTCCAGAAGACCAAGTCTCTGTGAATCCACACGAATCGGTTTACTTGCACGTATGCGCAGTAAACCCATTCATGTGGATTCACAGAGAATTGGGCTTCTGGGAATTGAAGTCCAAGAACACCTGGAGTGCCAAGGTTTGCCATCACTGCCTAAGGTGTTGGTGATTGGCTGCACAGGTTTATATCACAGGTGGGAATTCTATGCCCCCCCTCATCACCCAAGCTCTTTTCTCCCTAAAAGAATTTGGCCAGGAAAAAGGATAATAGCCAGATCAGAGATTTTCCTACTAAACAAGGTCCAACCCTCACCCTACATTTCATAGTTTCTCTGATATCACGGAGGTTCCTTGGTTGCAGGGAGACAACTCAGTTTCACAAAAGCAAAGGATTCATGTAAAATATCAGCAAAGCATTGACTACCCCCACCCCCACCCCCCAGCTTCTAGCTTTTACTCTTAAGAGAACCAGCCTGTTTCTGTGGGATGTGCTTGAAAGTGTGCTGAAATGTCAGATCACAAGATGCCGGTTAAAGAAGGTTAAGAAGCAGAGCTGGAGCAAGAGGGAAGCACATCTTCACTGCCCTTCTTCTTTGTGTCTAAACATGACTGTTGGAACTAGAATAACATACCTTGTGCAAAATACAAAAAAAAAAGAGCAGATTAAGTCATGCAAAATTAGAACAATCTGCTATTTTTAAGATAACATGTTCTTCATATTCCTTTGCGGTTCTCTTTTTTTCCAAGTTAGCTTACCCTGAGCTCTGATACAAGGTAGTCTTTGTTTAGTACCAGCTAAACATTTTAAGATGCTGAATTTGACAAATGCTGCACAACAGAGTGACCCAGTCTGATTTGAACTCTTATCTGTTATACTAACCAACCATTGTGTACCCTGCATCTCCACCTGATATATAAATTAATGCCATGAAGTCTCACTGTTAAGTCTGATGAAGTGGACTTGATCCACAAACGCTGACATTAAAATCACAGAATTACTGAGTTGGGAGGGGGCCTTTGAGGCCATCGAGTCTATCCTCCCTCTCACTTCAGGAATCTGAATCAAAGCAGATCTGACAGAGGGTTGTCCGATTCTCTCACTTGAATGCATCCAGCGTTGGAGTGCTCAAGACCTCTCGAGGGAATTGGTTCCACTGTTATACTGCTCTAACCGTTAATATGTCTCCCACCCCCCCACCCCGATATTCTGTCCATTTCTGACTTCCTGTAGTTTCAGCCTGTTATTACGCATCCTGCACTCTGCACGATGATGAGTAGTTAGTTAGTCTTTAAGGTGTCACAAAGTTTTTGTTTTTTGTTTTATTTACTGTCAGATAATAAAGTTTCTCTGCCCCACCACCCACAACATCTTTTGCTTAACATGTTTGGCTCACACTGTTAGGATGCCAGAGGTGGTTCTGGATTTGATGACTCACTGTAATGTGGCGCATCTAGTGATAAGTCTTTGGTGGCCTACAACCCCTAACAGGAAGTGCAGCCCATGATAATAAATGTGTGTCATCAATCCAGCTTTGATTTATGGTGACCCTTTCCAGGGCTTTCTAGATAGAGAATACAGTACACAGAAGTGGTTCCCCCTTCCCTTCCTGTAGGGGGCGGGCTCTTGGGCGGTATGTGCAGTAAACCCATTTGTGTGGATTCACAGGGACTTGGGCTTCTGGAAATTGAAGTCCAAGAACAGCTGGAGTGCCAAGGTTCACCATCGTGAGTGTAGCCCTTAGCAGGAAATAAATGCCTTTTTAAAAAAAATACAAGGCGAGTACCTGCCTATGCAGTAAGGCAGGGATTCTGAACCTGCAGTCCATGGGCCGGATGCAGCCCACAGCATCATTTCATGTGGCCCACCTCCATCAACCCAGGAAGTGTCATATCGTGGAGGAAGGGCAAAATGGCAGTCCAGCCCCCAAAGCTGTCTGAGGGAGCATGACCCGGCCCCCAGCTTTAAAAAGTTGAGAACTTCTTTGCTAAGGGGTGAGACTTAAAGAGCTGTGACTTCAGAGAAAGGTTAGGGTTTGAGCAGAGACAGGATACAGCAGATACAACAGTGTTGATGTTGAGGATTATAGGTGTTGTGGTTAAGACGTTGAATCAGCTGACTGGAAGGCTGGAGTTTGATTCCCAAGTACTGCAGGACGGAGGGAGCTCCCGTCTCTGTCCCAGCTCCTGCCAACCTAGCAGTTCGGAAGCAAGAAATTGCAAGTAGATAAATAGGGAACCCTTTGGTGGGAAAGTAAACAGCATTCTGTGCACTCCGGTGTTGGGGTATGCCTGCCACATGTCCATGGAAACGTCTGCAGACACAGACAGCACTGGCTCTTTGTCTATAAACAGAGATGAGCACTGAACCCTAGAGTCGGATACAGCTGGCTTTCGAGCAAGGACGACCTTTTCCTTTTACCTAATACAGTCAAACCTCGCATAAAGCATCTCGCTTAAAGAGCAACTCGCTCAAAGAGCAGAATTTTCTCTGAATGTTCGCTTTGCTTAACAAATAAAACCAACAAAAACTCGCTTAACAAATAAATTGGGGTTTGCAATCCCCCCCACAATTGGTCACTTACAATGGTGTTTCGTTTAAAGAGCAAACTCGCTTAAAGAGCAATCCTGTGGAACGCATTATGCTCTTTAAGCGAGGCACAACTGTATTCTCAAAAGTAACATTTCCTGACTCTGTTTTTGAAAAGGATTCGCAGGAAGGGTGAAAAGTGGCCTCAAAAACGAGAAACCGTCTCGGATCTAACAGGCTAGATACAAAGCTTCAATGGAGGTATGGTAGAATTGTTTAAAGATGTAGGAGACCTTCCAGTGGTTGAGAGTGGCAGAGCAAAAATCAGAAGCAGGGATTAGGAGGTGGCAATAAAAGATGTATTATTTGGACAGTCACGTGAACAGCTTGCAAATAAGGTATTGATTCAAAAGATTGGTTATGTATCAATGAATGGCTAAATAAGAAAGAATCATCACAAGACCTTCAGTTAATGTTCCTGGCCATGGATGGCTCCAAAGCATAGAGATTCACTCACAATTTCTTGAACACATGCGTATCATCTATATCATGATTTGCAATTTGAAGTTGAGCGTCTATGAAGAGAGAAATCTGTTGTTTTACCCATAGTGATTCGGAGTTCTTGGAGCAATACCTAAAGGATTCCCTAGATATTTGTAAATTTTGGACATCTGATTTGAACATCCTAGCTCCAAAAAAGAGCTCTAAGAACTGCATATATATGCCGACATTATCTTAACAGCTCTTAGGTCCTTGGTTAGGGCTTGAACTGTTAATTTTATTCCAGTCCTCAACTGAATCAAATGAATGATTTGTATCCAATAATAATAACAATGATAAATATTTAATTAATATCAAACAAAGAAAAACAAACAGAACTACAACACTAATTATAATAAAAAAACAACTTAACATAATAATAATTATAGAAACAGTAGATCATATGATCAGCGGGTGCTGCAAAATTTCACAGACTGATTATTTGCAATGGCGTGACAGGGTTGCAAAAATTATTCACTGGAAACTGCCAGACGTTTGGGTTTGAATGCAGTAATAATTATTGGGAACATCAGATAGAGAAAGTTTTAGAAGATGAGAGAGTCAAGATCCTGTGGGACTTTAAAATCCAAACAGATAGACATCTGACTCACAACATGCCTGATATAACTGTTGTGGAAAAGAAGAAGGTCTGGTTTATTGACATGGCAACCAGAGAAAATAGCAAAATATCACGATTTGCAAATTGAAATTCAGTTTTTATTGAGAAAGAAATCAATTGTACCCATAGTGATTCAAGCCCTAGATATCTTAGACATTACCTTAAGAGTTCTTCGGTCCTTGGTTAAGTCTTGAAGTGTTAATTTTATAACAGCCTTTGACTGGGAAATGAAAGATGATGATGATAATCATCATCATCATCAATCAAACTTCATTGTGGTCAATGACCAGTACAGTAAAAAAGGGTTTAAGTGCATGAAATACCATCAAAATGCACCTATATGTCCATCTATATATAGACATTTTTATCTTTATTTTATAACTGAAACTATAATAATAATAATAATAATAATAATAATAATAATAATAATAATAATAATAATAATAATAATAATGTGCTATCAAATCCATTCAATTCTGACTTAAGGTAACCCCTTTCCTGGAGGTTTTAGGTAGAAAATACACAGAAGAAGCTTACCATTCCCTTTTCCTAGGCTGTGCAGTTTGCCAAAGGCCACCTAGACTGGTTCTTCTTCTTAGGAGCACAGTGGGGAATTGACCTCCCAACCTCAGACTCTGCAGCCAGATAGCTAAGCCACTCAGCTATCCAGCCAGCTGTATAGTATTATTTTTTTAAAAGCCAGGCTTAGATTGGAACAAGACTCCTTTTCTTCAGAGGAAATTAGCCATAGTTGCAAGTCTCTTGGTAGGGACTACGGTGGCACAAGCGGTTAAGACGCTGAACTTGACAGCTGGGTGGTCAGCAGTTCGAGACCCAAGTACTGCATGATGGAATGAGCTCCCATCTCTGTCCCAGCTCCTGCCAACCTAGCAGTTCAAAAGCAAGAAATTGCAAGTTGATAAATAGGTACCACTTCGGTGGGAAGGTAAACAGCGTTCTGTGCACTCCAGTGTTGAGGCCTGCCTGCCACATGTCCACGGAAATGTCTGCAGACACAGACAGCACTGGCTCTTTGGCTGTAAACAGGGATGAGCACTGAACCCTAGAATTGGATACGACTGGCTTTCAAGCAAGGGCAGCCTTTAACTTTACCTTACAGGTGTCTTGGCTTTACAATTGGATTAAAACACTCTTGTTTCCTACTTCCTGGGCTGTTTACTGAAGTAAACAAAGCAAAAGATATTGGGGCATGCCGAAGATAATGAGAGAGATTTGCTCCCAAGATTTTGGTACAATCTTCCACTGAAGCTGATTTGTAGTAGGTTCAGCACAGACCCTGAAATTACTTCACATGGTGTGCAATATTATTATGCTTATTATGAAACTAGATAAAGGAATAAATGACATTAAATATAAATTTGCTTCCATCGCCCAAACATAAAATGCATATGCGCACACCTTCCCAAAAAAAAAATTATAGTTAGTGTTATTCTTCTTTGTGTCTTGGCCAGACACAAAGCTGCCAAAATGAAGGCGCCTTCTGGTGAGTTCATTCTGCAGTTCCTTCTGCCCGATCTAGTGTGAGAAAGATTAGTCTGGCAGCACAAGGTTCCAGGGTGCACCCGATTGTGATTCAAAAATACCACAATCTTTGAGGAAGCGCTTTCTGTGTGCCCGAGTAAGTTAGTGGTATAAAGCCTATCATTGAAATACATTTCAGTTAGGGGCCAAAATTCCAAAATGGATGTTTAATCTCTGGATAAGGTGAGCAGGCACTACCGTATGTGCTCAGGTGTGGGTGTTTCAGCAGGTGCTAACTTTGTACCTTACATGTGTTAAGGGGTCAGTGGTTTTCTTTCTAAGACTCTTGTCCGAGATCACTGATGGCAAACCTTGCCACTCCAGCTGTTCTTGGACTTCCAATTCCCAGAAGCCCAAATCTCTGTGAATCCACATGAATGGGTTTACTGTGAGTACGTGTGGATTCACAGGGACTTGGGCTTCTGGGAATTGAAGTCCAAGAACAGCTGGAGTGCCAAGACTCGCCATCACTGTCCTAGACATTACGGCCACAGTGAGAAGCTGAGGTCTCCCTACTTTGCTTGGGATGGTGACTCACGCTTCTCCCCTTCAACGCTGCAGGAGCTGAACAAGAAAAGAACCCAGAAGGAGATGGAGCATGCGATGCTAATCCGGCACGATGAGTCGACGCGGGAGCTGGAGTACAGGCAGTTGCACATGTTGCAAAAGCTACGCATGGACTTGATCCGGCTGCAGCACCAGACGGAGCTCGAGAACCAGCTGGAGTACAACAAGCGGCGGGAGCGAGAGCTACACAGAAAGCACGTCATGGAACTGCGGCAGCAGCCCAAGAACCTGAAGGTAAGGAAGAGGCGGCAGTTGCAGGCAGCTGGTTAGCAAAGCAAAGGACTCATCAATGCTTCTATGCCGCCCCGTAGAAGCACTTGGTACACTCTCTGGGCGGTTCACACGTTAATTAGCATTGGGGGGGGCAACATGCTGGATACTCATTTGCCTGACCTTGGAAGGCTGAGTCAACCGTGATCCCTGTCGGGATCAAACTTACAATGTTCTGGCTTAACCACTGCACCAACAGGGCTCTATAATGACAGGTTGCTTATTTGTAACTGTTGTTCTCCGTCGTGGTCCCCTGTGAATCCCCATGTGTGTGGATTCACAGGGAACACGAAGAAGAATGTGACAGGGTGTAAGAGCAGAAATAGACATTGCAGATAGCCCATAATTAGAACATTGTTATATTGTACAAGGATTGTTATATTTAACAAGGATATAGCAATTACACTTCTATCCCTGCCCCGTTGCCCTGGGTGTCCTCGCAGGTAATTAGCATTTTACCGCCAATATGCTGGGGACTCATTTTACCAAACTCAAAAGGATGAAAGGCTGTAAACCTTGAGCTCTGGTCGGGATTGAATTTACAACCTTCGGGCTGCAGTACAGCAGTTTAACCCCTGTGCCCCCAGGGCGCTGGTGTCCGTTCTGTATTCCTTTCTGCACCTGCTCATTCCAGAGCCTAAAGGTCCATTAGACTCATTCCCTGCACTGCACATGTTCTCCTTCCTTACGGTGAGTCCTCCGTTCCCTTTCAGCTGCCACTGAGGAAACACCTATCGGGATGTTCTTAGAGTCTTCTCTTAAAAGCAAAACAACCCTATAATATTTCTATCTGCTATCGATGTCCGTCTCCTCCCTGTCTTTCGTCATTTCGTCAGTTTTCCTCAGGAAAATAGTGTATTAGTACTGTTTTGAGGCCTTCCTGTCTTTTATGGCCCAGTGTTTTAAGAAGTGTGTCATTTGTACTAACAAGATCTTCATAGAAAGACATTTGAAGTGCCTTTACTGTTTGGGTGAGAGGCATCAGACACAAAACTGACAGATTTGCAATAAATAAATAAATATTATTTTTAATTAAATGGCTATAAGAAAAACTTTATGCCCAACTGAAATTCTTTGTAAGCTGTTGATAATACCTTCAAATAAATGATGACTTTGGTTTGTACCCTCACTATCTTCAAAACCCCACCCAAATGATATATTTGTGGAAGTCATAATGTCATCTCAGCTGGATCTCGGAATGATCCAGCTTCCCTAGAAATGCGGCCCATACAGTAAACATCTTCCTTCGGTATCAAGGACAGGCCCTTGACTTCGAGAGCCACATTGGCAAGAAAGTCGACATCTACCTCTGCTAACGAAAAGAGGAAGAAACGACATGTCCTGGAAGTAACAAGGCTAAAAAGGCAAAACCAGAGCCAAAACCTAAGGAATCTAAAGCACCTCAAGCATTGCCTGCAACTCTATTGCAAAGCAAAGAGCAGAATGATTTAGTCTGCTTTGAGTTTGACTCAAAAAAAGACTTGGACATTTCTCGAGACCACACATCCTCTTTGACCTTTAGCTACTCTCCAAAATGGGGCTGCCTAATGCAACAAGACCTAGAGGAGATCTCCCCAGGTAAATTACAACTGATTACCAACAAGCCTAAAGAACTGGCATCTCAGTGGTCAAGCTCTTCAACATCAAGGGAAGGGCAACAGACAAAGAACCCTGACATCGAAGCCTTTGATATTGACCAAGACACAACCTCAGTTGAGGCCAGCGTCACCCTTGTTGGATTTACCAACATCAACTCAATACTAGCACTAAAGGGCTGGTGAGCATCTCTTGCCCTCTGTGCATACTTCTGTTCCTAAAAACAAGGAGGCACACCACACACACAGGATTGAGCACCCTTCATAACCAATGTCCACTTGGAAGCTGCCACCTAAACATACCAAAGACGCTGCTAAGCACACTACTACACAACACTCTTCTTCGTTAAGTGCCATGTCCGATTCTGAATGTTGGCGATCCTCATGGCAATCAGCTATGACAATTGTCCTGATAATATAATGCAGTGGCCTTCCATTCACCTTCTGCATTGCAATTTGACACCCAGAGTACCACTGATCCAGTTTCAAGAGTCACTTTCTGGTCCTGAGCCCTTTTGGCACGCAAAGTCCTTCTCAGCCCCAGGCTGAGGATGATGAAGCTGCTGCCCTCCATCAAGATGGATTCAAGTGGGATTTAATCCACTTGGGAACCATCATCCTTCCTTTCCTGTGGACTTCGCCACCCAAGGCCATTAATCCTCAGGCTTGTCAGGTTAGTTAACCACTGCCTGGTGATTGGCATTGAGTCACTGGCAGTAGGGTCTACTTTATTACTATAACAGGATAATCTGGCCAGGCTTTGACACAACACTCAGTCAAAGAAATATTTACCAAGGCCACTGTATCCTGTTCATCAAGAAACAGCATGAAACTTCTCATATTTGTACAGGTACAGAACAGAAGATTAATGGCACTTCCCACTTTTAAGCCTCCACATCCAAAAATGAATCAACAACGAATCACCATTAATCCTAGCCACTGTCCCAGAATCACATATTGGGGTCACTAACCCATCTTCCTCATCAAGGGCTTTTAATCATACTTGGATCTGATGTACCAGATGGCCAAATGTATTCAGCTAAAGGTCCAAAGACTACTTCTGCCATGGTCAGATCCGGTATCTGGCTAGATCAATGAAAACATGGTCTCACATTGGCATCTTACCATCCCTGATTGAGCCAGTAAAATTGCTTAAACCATCTTCTCATCCACCAACTTCTAGAGGAGTGGAAACCCTCTACAAGATTCATGACAAGTCGTTCTCCTTTTCTCTTGCCAAGCTCACAACCGAACTCAATCACTCACTATGGAGGCCTCCTAAACAAGCTCAAAAGGGCTTCATAACAAGGCTTCTAGTGACAGAGAAGGCCATAAGATGAACATGATTGGCAAGACCATATACTCAGCCAGAGCATTATCCATGGAAGTGAAAAACTACCAGGCAGAAATGGGAACATGCCACAGATTTCTGTGAGATAAGATCCACCCCTTTCTTAGCTGTTCACTTCAGGATAAATGCGCCTTGGCTGTGAACTTTCCACGAGAAAGCCATGGATGGCCCTTGCCATGCAAGAGCTGCATGCTACAGACTGTGCATCCGAAAAAGTATTGGCGACAGATGACCTGTGGAGATATGCTTGGTTTTACTCTGACTCTAAATCAGGGGTTCCCAACCTAAGCCCCATGGGTTGAATCTGGCCTGCGGTGCCATTTCATGTGGGCCGCCACCCCTCCAAGGGCATTCAAGAAACAAAATGGCAATCCCTTTGAAGCTGCTGGGACAAAATGGCCACCCCATCGTGCAGGCCAGGCAAAATGGTTGTCCTACTCTGGAAGCTGACAGAGAGAGCATGACTCGGCCCCCAGTTTGAAAAGGTTAGGAACCCCTGCCAGGCGTTCTCAATTTACAGCCCACAGGCCAGATCTGACTCATGGCACCAAATCCTCCGGCTCCCAACCTTGCTCCAGCCATGGCCGCAGACACATTTATGATAGCCGTGGACATGTTTTATGGCAACATTTGCAGCTGGGGGGACCACCAGTCCAGCCCCCCTCAACTGTCTGAGGGAGCAAGACCTGGTCCCTGACTTTAAAAGGTTGGGAACCCCTCGTCTAAGCAGACAAAAAGCTCAGACACCAAAGTGGAAAGTGGCCCAAAATGCATTCAAATAAATATGCAATTGTTGGAGTCATCCACAAGTGGATGCTTTTGTGGCCAGAAAAACCAAGAAGTGCAAAAAATGTTTCAAGGAAAGCACTCCCTAGGGAATGCATATAGGAGCTAGTGATTGCAAAATATTCACTGTTTTCCCCCTCTGATTCCCCAGCTTCACAAGGTGGTAGTAAAACTCCAGCAAGAGAGATCCAACATTACACTAGTTGCCCCTAGATGGCTGCATCGTCCCTTCTTCGCAACGTTGAGACTCGTGGCAACAGACAGATACCAGTTGCCGATCACACCACATCTGATCACTCAGCGCAAAGGGAGGGTTAGCCTCTGAGACCTAAACAGATTGAAACTGACAGCATAGAGAACTCAGCAACAGTAAAGCAAATTGCACATGAGGCCAGGAAGCTGCCTAACCAGATGGAATTAGAAAGATAAATGAAAAAGATCTATGAGTTTTGCCATATCGAAAGGGTTGCCTCATCTTCCACTTGTACTGCACACCGACCTACATTTTCTCTTTGCATGTGAAAGAGCGAGATTTACTCCATTCATCACTGAAAGGGTATCTTTCAACAATAGTAGTGGTATCATCATCCCCAAGGCTCCCTGGTATCTCATTTTGTTTCTGACATACAACCATTAAAAAATTTCTGACAAGCTTAAAAGACATTTACCCTGATGTGTAAGCTCCCTTTGCCAGCAATGGTCACTCATCAAACTCATGGTGCCATGCTTTGAACCATCGGCCATTCCATATCTTAGGCTTCTCTCTTACAAGGCACTTTTTCTCGTTGCTATAACCTTAGCACAGAGAACAAATTAACTTGTTGTCAGGCACGAACCACCTTCTTCACAATTTTATAGGGATACAGTGACCGTCAGCCCAAATATGTCCTTCCTAAAGTGTGTCAGACTTCCACCTAAACCAGCCCCAGGTACTCTGGGCATTCCTTTCCCTATCTCAGAGTTGGAGAAGCCCCTTAGAGCCACAGAATCACTGAGATGGGAGGGGCCTTTTAGGCCAGGGGTTCTCAGCCATTTTTAGCCATGGGCCGGACCACACACCCTCAGACAGTTGAGTGGGCCAGACTGGAGGTTCCCCCTGCTGTAAATGCTGTCATAAAACGCAACGGCCATCATAAACATGTTTAGGATGGCCGCGGGTTCATTTACAGCTGTAGTGAATGTGTTTATAACGGCTGCGGACTCATTTACGGCTGTAGTAAATGCATTTACGACGGCCGCAGACTCATTTACAGCTGTCGTAAATACATTTACGATGGCCGTGAATGACTCCGTGGCCGATTCCACTGGCAGTGTCTGGAGTGAGGTCAGGGGCTGGATTATTTGGTGCAATGGGCCAGATCCGGCCCATGGGCTATAAGTTGAGAAACCCTGTTTTAGGCCATTGAGTCCAACTCCCTGCTCAGTGCTGGATTCCAAAACAAATCAGGTCTGACAGATGGTTGTCCAATTCTCTCTTAAACCGAGCCCTCACCACCTCTCTAGGCAGTTGCTTCCGCTGTCATACTGCTCTAACAGTTAAGGCATTTTTCCTGATATTCAGCCTATGTCTGGCTTCCTGTAGCTTAAGCCTGTTATTATGTGTCCTGCGCTCTGGGATGATCAAGAACAGATCCTACTCCTCTTTACAACTGTCGTTTAGTTATTTGAAAAGTGCCATCATATTCCCACTCAGTTTTCTTTTCTCACGGCTAAACATGGCAGTTCCGTCAGTCTTTCCTCATATGGCTCGGTTTCCAATCCTCTGACCCCTTTGCAAACTGGATGTCCATTGAGCCCTTGTTTTCTACTCCTCAAGAAACAAAGACTTCTGAAATTCAAATAAGTGCTTTGTGAATTATTACGGACCAAAGAAAAGGGCAAGCAAATTGTGTCCCAGGATATATCAAAATGGATAGTCAACACCGTTGTTTTGGCATATCAGCAAAAAGACCACTCGCCGTTTCTTTAAGAAGACATCCTAGAAGGGCAGTTGCTTCATTCATGGCCTTCCTAAGAAGCGTCCAACCAAGTGACATTTGTAATGGAGCGACATGGTTTCAGCCTTTGATACTTGTCAAGCATTATAGGCTGTATAGTAGAAACCAAATGCGATGCTGCTTTTAGCAGAGCAATAATGTTTTGGGGCTTACAGTGACATCCCACCAGCTGGTAAGTGAGCTTGTCAGGCACATACATACATGTGTGATCCACAGAGGCCATGAAGAAGGACAAGTCACTTATTTATAACTCTTATTTCAACAGGTCATCTGTGAATTCTCAGTAACCACCCATCCTCCCCTAAGCTGTCACACCAGCTTGTGTTTTTGGCCAGAAGTTGACTGGAGAAATGCATATATGTAAATTCACAGATGACCACTCAAAGAACTACAGTTATGGACAAGCAAATGGTCCTTTTCCCCCTTCCTGTCATTTTAAGAAAGGAAGTTGGCTTTCTACCCTGCAAATCTTTCAATGTTCTGTACCACAGAGCTCTCCCCACAGTTACTAAAGGTTTAGCAGCTGTTGCTGAATTTTTGTTGTGGGAGTAACTATTAAATCAATTCCAGTCCAGTTATCTTAGGACAATTGACCAAGGCTGATATAATATAGATGTTTATAGGATGGGTGGCCAACCTTTTTACACTGCAGGCCTAACCATGCCCCTGGAGAGCTGAGTGCGCTGGACCATGCCCCCGGAAGTGGGCACATTTACAGATGTTGTAAATGCACCCAGTTCCGTGTTTACGACAGCCGCTGGCGCATTTGTACATGTGCAGGCATGTTTCTACTGCTGATGTAAATGCACCCGCTTCCACTTCTGGAGGCGGCGGTGGTGGTGACGGGCCAAATGGAATGGCATCGTGGGACTGTTCCGGCCCATGGACCACAGGCTGGAAACCCCTGGTTTATAGGGTAGCTTCTCTCCACTTACTTGCGCTGCTGTCTTAATTGTATGTATGTGCAGTAGTAGCAATAGCAATTACACATATATACTACCCCATAGTGCTTAGAGCACTCTAAGCCAGTGATGGCCAACCTTGGCACTCCAAGTGTTCTTGGACTTCAATTCCCAGAAGCCCAAGTCAGCACTCTGGCTGACCAGGGCTTCTGGGAATTGAAGTTCAAGAACATGTGGAGTGCCAAGGTTCTCCATTACTGCTCTAGGCGTTTCATAAGGTAATTAGCATTTTTGCCCCCAAGATGCCGGGTACTCATTTTACAGACCTCAGAGATACCCTACTCAGTGCTCAGAATGTATTCCAAGAAAATAGAGCTTATGTCAAGAATTCTGGGAGGCTGGTCTTTCCCCACATGGAATAGGTAGACTGGACTGGAAGACGTTCCCAGCTCCTAGTCTTCCTTTGGAGAAGGCCAAGTATATAAGGCCCCAGGTCCTCCAGAAGTTCCCTTTACTTCCAAAGCAGAACCAATCGACTCGGGTGCATGTCTTACGGAAACCCAGTCAACGTGACCCCTGTTGAGTGCCACAAAATGGACATGCTCAACTAGGAGTTGTAACAGATCAGTGCTAAATAGGGCGAGGTGTTACTGTACACAGGTGGTCACTCATTAGTTCCACCAAGTGAGTCTTGTTTGTACATTTATTAGTCATAAATGAATTATACAGCTAGACAGTTCATTAGTCTTAATTGTCGGATCTCCACTACCTATACCTGTTGGCATCAATCTCAGTGGCGAATCGCTGCAAATCAAAAAGTTGGCATAGACTTTTTCTGTCACACACCAGTCAGGTAACAGGGTGCATCATAGCATATGCCTATACAGACATTTTAACTTGACACAATTTGCTGCTGACGTTTATACAACAGACGCAAAACTGGCTTAATTTTTCAGCTGGATTCTGCCGAACAAATGTGATATACGGTTAATTTTGATGCTATCTAATGACTGGTTTTCTGTGTAATTTAATGGAGATAAAAAGATTGAATTGTTGTTTGCAATGTGTTGTAAACTGAGATGTGTTGCAAACTGAGATGTGCTGCATATCTAAGTACAGCCACCGAGTGATAAAGCATTAGGGTTTTTACTGGTTTATGGCCAAAATGCAGTTGTGTTTTACTGCGTACCTTGTCTATATTCAAGTTGGCTTATAGTCGAGTATATACAATATTTGCAAAGTATTTGAATATGTGTACCTATAAACCTACTGTGTGCGTATGTTTCAATAGTAATTTCCAAACTCGTCTTTTAATTTGCTGCAGGCCATGGAAATGCAGATCAAAAAGCAGTTCCAGGACACATGCAAAGTGCAAACCAAGCAGTATAAAGCACTCAAGAACCACCAGCTGGAAGTGACTCCAAAGAGTGAGCACAAAACTATTCTGAAGAGCCTGAAGGACGAGCAGACAAGAAAGCTTGCCGTCTTAGCTGAGCAGTACGAGCAGAGCATCAACGAAATGATGGCTTCGCAAGCGGTGAGAACAGCTCGTGGCTTCCGCCTCCCTCCCGTAAAGAGAGCAGGGCCCTTCCAGGGAGTTGAGTGCAGTCTAAAAAAGATCTCAGATTAAGGTTGAGGTACTTAACATAGATGGTGGACTTGGGGGTTAAGATGCTGAACTTGACGACTGGAAGGTCGGCAGGTCAGCAGTTTGAGACCCGAGTGCTGCACGGTGGAGTGAGCTCCCATCATCTGTCCCAGCTCCTGCCAACCTTACAGTTAGAAAGCAAGAAATTGCAAGTAGGTAAATAGGTACCACTTCGGTGGGAAGGTAAACAGCATTCCGTGTCTAGTCAATGCCTGCCACATGTCCATGGAAACGCCAACAGTGCTGACTCTTTAGCTATAAACGGGCTATTCTGAGAAAGTAGGGTTTCTCTGTAGATGACAGCCTGTGTGAATGCATAAAGTACAAACTCACTCCCATAGGATACAATGCACACGATGCCTCTCATTGTGCACTGAGGAGGACCTTACTTCATGTTGGCAAGAGGAAATGCTGTTGATGTGCCCCGATATTGGGCAGATGTCATCTAGCCCTTTTCAATTCTATTCTGGTTTTAGATGTGTTAATTTTAGCTTTATGTGTTATTCTATGCGGGCGGCGCCTCTGACACAAAAAGAGCCAGAGCCCCACCAGCTGACTAGCGATCCCCTCTCTCTTGTTTGTGGCCCAATTCCCTCCCTGCAGCTGCGGCTGGACGAGGCTCAGGAAGCAGAATGCCAGGCCTTGCGTCTGCAGCTTCAGCAAGAGATGGAGCTGCTCAACGCCTACCAGAGCAAAATCAAGATGCAGACGGAAGCACAGCATGAGCGCGAACACCAGAAGCTAGAGCAGAGGGTGTCGTTGCGCAGGGCACATCTGGAGCAAAAGGTATGGCAGGATGGGCGGGGAGGGTGTGTGACCTTATTGCCCCACATCTTAGGGGCTGCAGTGGCTCAGTGGTTAAGAAGCTCGCCTTGTTAGCTGGAAGGCTGGCAAGTCAGCAGTTCGAGACCCGGGTACCTCATGACAGTTTGAGCGCCTGTTTTTGTCCCAGTTCCTGCCAACCCAGCAGATTGAAAGCAAGAAATTGCAAATACTGTACAGTAAAACCTCATATAACGAAAATTATTCATTCTACATGACTTTTCGCTATGCTATTTATTTTATTTTTTGTTATATGATTCCCCCCCCCCCCATACTATCGAAAATCACTTTGGAAAAAGTCATATAATGAAAATCCCTTCGGAAAACATAGTATAACGAAAAAAAATTCACTAAGTAATTTTTTTCCCATTGAAATCTTCGTTATACGATTTTTCCCATAGGAAAAAAAATTCATTATGTGATGTGCCATTTTCCCCAAAAAACTTTTTTATTGTGCAATTTTTTTTCCGCTGTATGTGACATTTGTTATACGAGGTTCCACTGTAGATAAATAGGGACCACTTTGGTGGGAAAAGAGTTTGGGGGACGTGAAAGGAGCCTCATTCAGGTGTCCCCTGAGCAGAGATTTTCCAGCAAAAATCCTTTCAACCCAGAATAATTGCTGACATGAAATTATTATTATCTACAAATTGACTGGTGAGAACCTACGGCCGTGCCACCCTGAGCACGCCCAATCTCATCTGATCTCGGAAGCTAAGCAGGGTCAGGCCTGGTTAGTACTTGGATGGGAGAACCATTGCAGCCACAAAATATTAAAATACATCCCACACTGTCGAGTTAACTCTTTCTATGAATTGGACGGTTCACAAGTTAATTCGCATTTTGCCCCCAACATACTGGGTACTTTCATCCGAAAGTTGGAAGGGCTGAGTCACCCTTGATCCATGGTCAGAATCGAACTCTCAACATTTGGGTTGCAGTACAGCAGTTTAAGCCCTGTTACCACCAGGGCTGCTATACCCCCCTGCTAAAACCCCTGCCACCTCCAACCTCCCGTTCTTGTCTCGTTCTGGAATGCCTAGGACCTGTGATGGCAAACTTTGGCACTCCAGGGGTTCTTGGACTTCAGTTCCCAGAAGCCCAAGTCAGCACTCCTGCTGATCAGGGCTTCTGGGAACTGAAGTCCAAGAACCCCTGGAGTGCCAAGGTTCGCCATCACTGGCCTAGACCAGTGATGGCGAAGCTTTTGGAGACCGAGTGCCCAAACTGCAACACAAAACCCACTTATTTATCGCAAAGTGCCATCACAGCAACAGGGGAGGAAGGAAACCCTCCCATTGGGCTGTCGGTCAGAGGTAAACTCTGTGCTGGGGAGAGGGAGGAAGTGCTCCCATTGGGCTGCTGGGTAGAGGGGTGGGGCAAATTGTGCTGGGCTGACTGCACGAGTGCCCACAGAGAGGGCTGTGAGTGTCACCTCTGGCACGCGTGCCATAGGTTCTCCACCACTGGCCTGGGTCATATTTGGGCGGGAGAGCCACAGACAGGGCCTGGCCGGGCAAAGTGAGCGGCCGCACATTGTGCGTCCCACGGGCTTCCCTCATTCCTAAGTCTTTCTCCTTCGTTTCAGATTGAAGAGGAGCTGGCTGCTTTGCAGAAGGAACGCAGCGAGAGGATAAAGATCCTGTTGGAAAGGCAAGAGCGAGAGATTGAAACTTTTGACATGGAGAGCCTTCGGATGGGCTTTGGAAATTTGGTCACATTAGAATTTCCTAAGGAGGACTACAGATGAGATTAAATTTCTTTTGCCATTAACAAAAAAAAATGCAAACAAAAATATCTCAAATCCCAACATTTCCCCCCCATGTTAACGGGTGTGCTCTCTCTCTTTCTGTCTCTCTTACTGACATCACGTCGGACTTAGTGCCTGTATATTCTTACTCCATCAGGGGCTCCCCTTCCCGCTGAGCGTCACGTTCCGGAGCTGGACAGCGCTCGGCAGTCTCTTGAATCTCATAGTGTCTCACAGTATTGATGTCTATGTGCAATGATTTTTTTTATTTAAAAAAAAAGAAAGATATATTTCAGTGAAAACTTTGGAGACAATTCTAATGAATCAAAAAAATGGATGTATGTTTGCTTTTGAGCAATCACTCATTTCTGTTTTGCCACAAATCAGTGAAAATACAAGCAAAAAAATATATATAATTAAAGAAAAGAAGTCAAAACCCCAGGGGGAGAGAGATGGATATTGCAGCCTTACACTTAATCAGCTGCTGCATAATGTTTAATTTTTTTAATTTTATTATTATTATTTTCTTTTTTTAATATTTATTCATCAGGAATAATTAATTAAATGAAAAATAATAAAAAAATTTATTAAGAGATCAAGAAATTTGATACATTTTACAGAAAATATGAATTCTGAATTGTGCTGTACATATCAGTGGTGGACATGATTATTACTTTGGGGGCGGGGGGGAAGGGGAAGGGAGGGGCGGGGTGGGAAAGAGGGAGAGCGTGATTTTTTGAAGAAGAAAAAAAAAGGGCCAGGCCAGGCCAAGTGGGTTTTTTTGGCCGCGGCCTTTGGCACATTCTTGATTGTATCATAATCATTTTCTGCTGTAGCAGAGGATGTGAATACACTTAAAAAAAATACAGAGGAAGCCCAGAGGATCCCAGGAGCACAAATTGGGCCTTGTCAAATTGTGTATTTTGTGTATAGAAGGAAATTTAAGGAGAAATTTACTTATTTTCATATTGTATTTTAACTGTTTCTCTGATCAAAAGTTTTTTTACTACCTGCCTTCTTGTTCCCACCCCCACCCCACCTTGTTCCAGGCCACGCCAGTCCCCCCCAACCCACCTTCCCTCCCTCCCTCCCTCCCACCTCTTTTCCAAATCAATTTTGGAGTTTAACACTGTCTTTTCAGCCACATCACCTTGGAGCTTTCCTCCTCCTCCTCCTCCTCCTCCTCTCCCCACCTCCACCTTTGTTTCCCCACTCCCATGTTCCTCCACCCGCCCTCTTCCCCGTTTTCCCTGATAATCTTGGTCATAAATATTGCATTATTCACACTTTCAAACTGTGTATTTTCTTACAATAAAAAAGTTTAAAAAAAGACTTTTGCATGCACTTTTTACAAAAGAAAAAAAAAAACCAAACCAACCCACCAATGAAACGCAACAGAGAAAAAAAAACTTTTTTTAAAAGGTGCAGAGGAAAGAGCATGATAAACTGTCAGAGCTTTTAATAATATTTGTAAATAAAAATGTTACTTACGATGCTTGGGCTGTCTCATTGAAGCAGGGGGAGCCGCACTCTCTCACCCTTGTGCTGTCCCTGGCTCCTGCCAGGCGTAGAAGGGGATTCACTGGGGCTTTCGAGGGTTTTTTTTTGGCGTCCGGTAACAAGAGGATCTGCTTGGTAGGGCAGATCCTTGGTGTGAACTGGAGACTTGTTGAGCCTGTGACTTTAGCCAGGAGGGAGAAGAACGCAAGATCATGTCTGTATTAAAGTAATGTGAGCAAAGTCTTGTAGCTTTAGCTGAACTGCATTTCCCGGTTTCCCTTGACAATACCCCAAGCACTGTTGAGGCACAACTCTGCCCATTTCCAGAGTGAAAGGACTTTTCAATGCTGTAGACCATGATCATGAAAGGACTGCGTTCACTCTTGACAGGTTCATAAGAAATGAAAGTCCAAGCAGGTAGAGAGAAGGGCAACAAGGATGACCAGAGGACTGAAAACCAGGCCCTAGGAGGAAAGGCTGAAGGAACTGGGCATGTTTAGCCTTGAGAAAAGGAGACTGAGGGGAGAATATGATAGCATTCTTCAGATTCCTGAAAGATAATCATAAAGAGGAAGGGAAGGATCTGTTCTCCATCATCCCGGAGGGCTGGCACTACAGGAAGCCAGATATAGGCTGAATATTAGGAAAAACTTCTTAATGGTTAGAGCAGTACAACAGTGGAACCCACTGCCTTGAGAAGTGATGCACACTCCAACATTGGAAGCCTTCAAAAGAGAATTGGTCAACCCTCTGTCAGATCTGCTTTGATTCGGACTCCATGGAGCAGGAGGTTGAACTTGATGGCCTAAAGGACCGCTTCCAACTCAGGGATTCTGTGAGAGGAACAGGATCTGTCTTTTAACAAAGCCACGTTATTTGGACACAACTTTGAATTCAGATACATTTTCACTTGCAGCAACTTCATTTCTGCCTTCTTCGTATCTCTCCCTTCCCGGCTCTTCTCATTGTCACCTAGAAAGTGAGTCTGCCTAGAAAGCTCCAGGTTCTCTAAATAGCCATCAATGGAATAAAAAGAATGGCCATTTATGTTACAATAGACCTGAAGATGGCGACCAAAGCATAACCCACATGAAGGTGGCATGTCTCTATTTTGAATCCTAGCAAAATCCACACACCATGCTGTTATTTCTATTGTCGGGTCTTTGTATTTTGTTGTTGTTTTTTCCAATTCTTTATCTTCAACTCTAGCATCCCCTGGAATTGCAATGTCAGTTATCCAGACATTTCTTCGTTCTGTTGCTATTACGCCTAATGTATTCTACTCGAAATTGTCATTTTGTTTCTGAACATCCCATAAGATCTTAATTCAGTCATTTTCTAACACCTCTACTTGGCATTCCCTTGAATTCTTGAATGTTTGCAAGGTTATATTTTTTACTCAATGACCAATGTATTAATGTTGCAACTCTAACAATCATCTCTTTCTCAAGGGTTGTTCATATAATGGATTATTTTTCCAGTTGTTTAGCCTCAAATTGATGTTTCTCCACTTTTTGTTTCTGTTGTTTTCAAAATGTTTTCAATTTTCAACACCTTTGATATTTTTTCTCTGGTTCTATTGATGTAATAATCTAGGCATCTTCCCCCCTCCCCCTCTTCTTCTACCTAGGATAATTGGGGGACTGCAGTGGCTTAGAGGTTAAGACACTGAACCTGCCTGATGGAATGATCTTCCATCTCTGTCCCAGCTCCTGCCACAATGGCGTAGGGGGGGGGGAGCTGCCCCGGGCTGCACTTTTGGGGGGCAGCAAAATTTCACTTGGGCGTATCGGTGTTCTTGGACTTCAATTCCCACAAGCCCTAGAGGCCGGTGCAGGTGCCGGCATCCTGGGTCCCATCCAGGGGGAGGCAAATTTGACTTACGCCCTGGGTGTCTGAAACCCACGTCCTGGGCCCCAGGCAGCTGAAACCCACGCTACGCTACTGTCCTGCCAACCTAGCAGTTCAAAAGCAAGAAATTGCAAGTAGATAAATAGGTGCCACTTCTGCTCAGGGGGCACCTGAAAGAGGCTCCTTTCATGTCCCCAAGATCTTTTCCTTTTTATCTACTTGCACTTTCTTGCTTTTGATCTGCTAGGTTGGCAAGAGCTGGGACAGATGGGCGCTCAATTCGTCACGCAGTAACTGGGTCTTGAACTGCCAACTTGCTGGCCTTCCAGCTAACAAGGCGAGCTTCTTAACCACTGAGCAACCACAGCCCCACTGATCTTCTGATGAGTACTGTCAACTATTGGGAACACAATCCAAGTTGAGTATGGTTTGCCCGAGGGTGGGGGGACCACATTGGAGATGTCTACACAGCTTACAGACTCCCCCAGTCAGGACAGCTTTTTCAGGCTCTAGGAATGGGGAATTTTAGCTGTTGATGACCTTCAACTCCCATCATGTATCTAACCCTTTTTTATGTGATCTTATTTTAATAATAATGTGTTACGTTTTTGTGGCTGTTAAATGCATGCACGTTTTTAGTTGGGTCCCTTTTGGGGGAGAAAGATGGAGTGTAAATAAAGGCAGAAAGAGCAATGCTCTCTGGACAGTTCACAAGCTGATTAGCATTTTGCCTCCAACACGGTTGAGTACTCAGAAGGGCCTCAGAAGGAGGGGGGGCTGAGTCAACCTTGTGGCCCTCTGGGAACAAACTCCAATTGTGAGCAGAGTTTTGGCTGCAGTAACCATTGAGCAACAGGGGCTTTTGCAAGTGGGTTAATGAATCCTTTATCACAGGAGAGCCTCCCATTTGATTTGCTGCAGAGTCGACTCCGCAAAAGCAGTAGCCAGAAATAAATCCAGAACAAAGCCGTTGAAGAGTCCTGGCGGTGCAGTGGTTAAACTGTTGTACCACGGCCAGAATGCTGTGAGTTCAGTTATGACCAGGGCTCAAAGTGGACTCAACCTTCCACCCTAACGAGGTTGGTAAAATGAGCGCCCTGCATGTTGGGGGCAAAATGTTAATTAACTTGTGAACCACCCAGAGAGAGCACTAAGCATTATGGGGCGATATATAAATGTAATGCCTATTGCTATAATAATAATAATAAATTTGTGTCAGAAATTTCTCTGGTTTGAAAGGATTTTTGCTGGAGAAACTCCGCTCAGGGGACGTCCGAATGAGGCTCCTTTCCTGTCCCCAAGATCTTTTTCCCACCCAAGTGGTCCCTATTGATCTAGGTGCAATTTCTTGCTTTCGAACTGCTAGGTTGGCAGGAGCTGGGGCAGAGACAGGAGCTCACACCGTCGTGCAGTACCTGGGTCTCAAACTGCTGACTTGTCAGCCTTCCAGCTAACAAGGTGAGCTTCTTAACCACTGAGCCACCGTAGCCCTAGCTATTGCTATTATAGAAAAATATATTTCTCCTCTACCACCTGAAGCCATGAGGGTGTGCCTGAAAGGTCCTTCTCTCATGAGCATTTCTTCTTTGTGTAATCCAATTTGTTTGCTGACATAGGACAAAATCCCACAAGAAAAAGGGGGGTCATTTCAGTTTGTTAGACATCTTGCATGAAAGGCTTTCCTTTCAGTAGGGAGCTGGTCAATAAGCTGAAAGGTCAGCGGGAGCATTTTAGAGGAGGAGCTGGATTCAAAAGGCATGCATTCAGATTCCACCACTCCTCAGATTCAAATGGAAGATCAACCCTGGGAAAGGACTCAATGGTTGACTCGGCAGTTGCAGAGAAAGGTAAAGCACACGGAAAAATCTCTTAGTCAAACCTGTGAGATCTTTGGGAAGGGAAGAGTAAGGAGAAATACCCAGGGTCTTTTTGAGAAAAAGAATAGTACGGAGAAACTTGCAGCCCTTCTTCCATGTCCCAACCAAACCCTGGACTGCCCAAATGAAGCCACTTTCTTCGCTTTGTGGTTGCCCAAACTTAAAGTCCTCGTCGGTGCACATGTCTGGCATTCATCGGCAGACCAATGAATGAGCCGGATTCTTCATCTCTCCACATTCGCAAAGTGAGTTGTCCGCCAGCAGCCCCCACTTCAGCATGTGGGTCTTGCATGTAGGGACGCCACCCCTCATCCTGTACTTCAAACCTACACCAATTGAGAAAATCGGTCCTCTTGTTGGTATTGCACCACCTAAGATAAGGAGAGAAGTAGCAGTAGATGCTGAATGAAGTCAACAAGAGAAGGACCTTCGACATCCTCCGAACGGATACGATCCTCAAGATCCAGGAAGAGCTTTATGGGCGAGAACAAACACTCTTGAGGGTATACAAGAACAAAACCCAAATTAGAAGATGGAGGAAGGAGCTTAGTGGACAAGGAACGACATGAAAAGAGATGGTTGAGGAACTCGACCTCCCCAACGTCACTTGGAGGACCCTGAATAGGCTGAGGGTTGAAGTCCCTCAATGCAAGACCATCAGGCTCAAGTGGAGCCACCTTTTATACGGAAGGGGCGGCTGCCATTTCCCTCCTTCGGTTTCTTTGTTCTCTCTCACAACTGTGTGAGCTGCCCTAGTAGCAGTTCTGAGGGGAAGAGGGGGTAGAAATAAAGGAAATGGTGATGGAACCAACCTGCAGCATCATTACCACAGGAATGTTTTTCTGTTCCCTGGGATGCATAAGGCGAATTAATCTAGCTGCCGGTTTCTAATTGTCCGAAGTCTTAATTTATTTATTTTTTAATCCTGAAAACCCAAGAAAATAGACTGACCCGAGTATAAGCTGAGGGTGGGGAATGGAGCAGCTACAAGTGAGCTTCGATAATCAAAATACATGAAAATATGGTAAAATTAATTAAACTTTTGGCAAATCTCAGTCTGACGCAATTTTGGGACCCTCGTGGTCATTGACCCGAGTATAAGCCGTTTCCCCTTTTGGGGGCTAATTTTTGGGATTGAAAAACTAGACTTACACTCGAGTATTTATTATTCACGCTTGTTTACCGTCCTCCCCAAAGCAACTAAGAGCAATTTACAACATGTCATCAATATACAGTCTATACAGTAACCCACCCAAAAGCAAAGAACGTCCTCTCATCGTGTTTAGTTTGTGGGCTCACAGTACTGGTCAAAGTTTCTGCTTGTCTTGGAAAATTACTACGTACTGTATTACAAATCCATCCCTATGAAAGATTCAAAGTCCGGAGAAAAATCTATGTTACCATTCAAAGCATGTCGTTGGCCTTCACACGGAATACGAACTTGGGCGTAATTGCAGGGCAAACATTGCAACTCAATAAGCCCAGCCCAGGTCATGATGGCACATATTTTAATTGCATCAAGATTCAATTAGTGCAACGCGCTGTAAAGCCTTTGTAAGATCTCCCGGTGGCTCGAAGGATGCATTTTCAAAGGGCAGGAGGTAAAGGGACTAATTTGCACTTTAAAAAATTAATGCAGTGATTACGTACTGGAAGGTGGCTGTAATCATTTTTTTGTAAACTGGAGAATGAGTTTAACTCTTTTTTTAATTAAAAAAGTGAAAAGGCTCCCTTCTGTCCTCTAGTTGTCAAAAGCATATTTTTAAAATGAAAAATAATTGTGTAGCCCCCCCCCCCCAACCAAAAAAAAAAGACAAAATTGACCCCAGAACAAAAGGCAGCTTTCTAAGAAACAGGGGCTGCGGCAGCTTAGTGGTTATGACGCTGAACTTGACAACTGGAAGGTAGGCAGGTTCGGGAGTTTGAGACCCGAGTACTGCATGCTGGAGTGAGCTCCCATCACTCCAGCTCCTGCAAACTGTCTTGGATAGAAATGGCGTTTTCAGCGGCTGTTCTCTGAAGGGGAGGAGTTATGGTGCATCATGGGTTATCGCTGGGCAAGGTTTGTGTTTTGGTCTAAACGTCATAACCTTGTGGTTTTGGAGAATTGAAACCTAATTTGTGATTGACATGTAGTACTATATATGGTCATTGGCTGTAACCTTTCAGAGGAGGCGCCAGGGGATGGAACCAGTGGAAGGAGATAAAAGGACGGGGAGGAGAAAAGTTTTGCTTTGTCTTTCGCCATGCTTCGTAAGTAGTTCTCTGGGTGTGCTTTCAACTCTGCAAACATGCAGTCTTTTAAACCAAAGGGAGAAGCCCTTTGGGCTTCCACACTTAGTGAGGCTTGTTTTATTTTTAATGTACTTTCTGAACTGAAATTGTTTCATTTTGCTTAATTAATCTGTAACTTACTTTTGCTACAATATATACATTGTCCTGAGTATAAGTTAAGACCCATTTTTAGACCTCATTTTGGGGCTAAAAAAACTGACTAGTACTCGAGTATATATGGTACCTAGTATCTTGGAGGCGAAAATGCTAATTTGTTTTGTGGGGTGGTACAGAAGTGTAATTGGTAAAAAATGAGGGCTTGTCCATGCTGTCCTTAAATCTTCTCTCCAAGGGTAGGGTTTACAGGCAGAGGGGCAGGTGGGTCTCCTCTTTGAAAACCTCCCTGGTTGTCTATCATTGTCTTTGTGGCCCCCGTTATGTTACAGACGCCGCCCCCTCTCCAGAAATAAGCGCCTCACAGGCAACCATTATTGGGTAATCTTGTGAGTGATGGCTCCAGGCGGCCAATTGTAGAGCTGAGAATCTGCTCCTCATTTGAATATTGGCCCCTATTTAGAGGACCGGCTCTTGTGAGGTGGGCATCATTTGCAGGCTGGCCACCAGCAGCCATGGCAGCTCTCCGAAGAGGGAAGAAGGAGGACGCAGTCGGGCAGAAAAGGGAGCTGGACACCCGGCCCCGAAAGTCCCCAAGAAGACAAAAGAAGGTGAACAGACCCAAAAGGAATGTCTGCATCATCCGGTTCCCGAAAAGCAGCTATTTGACAACGTGTCCCCTGGTGAGCTGGTATTTCAACCGGCGGATGAGGGACGACTCCCTGGCCTTACAGAAGGACAACCCCGACCTCATCCGCTGTCTGGGCGAAGCACATCGTATGATGCCCTTGCGCTTAGGTAAGCAGAGGAGGCAGCACCCCACCTTCACCTGCTCCGCTTTTCTGAGACGCACCCTAAAAGAAATCGCGGAGAAGAAAAGAGCGAAGTGGGTTGTAACTGCTTCCAAGAAGAGGAGACGCTTTTCCGACGAGGAGATCTTCTACCGGCTGGCAAAACCCTCCGACGTGGGAAGCAGGACAGAAGAAGGCCGCGCTGGCGCTGGTGGAGGGGCGGAGGAGGAGACGCCTCGCACTTCCGGGGTGTCCCAGCCGATGGCCAGCAGAGTTCAAGAGGCCTTAAGTTAAAGGAAGACCTTCCTCTCACCTCAGAACAAGAAGCAGGCGTGAGGAAAAGCTGAGGGAGAAGAGAAGACAATGACGATGATGATGATAATAATAATGATACATCACTAGCCTGCTCAAAACATCCAAAAGCTCAGACGTGCCATCTGCTATTTCAACTGTAAACACGCTGAACTAGTGAAATTCATTTTATCAAAGCCCAATGAAGGAAGAAGAAAATTATATTTGTGCCATTGCATTTAAAGTGAAGAGCATATTTACCTGGAAATGCCATCTCTGAAGCCATACAAGTGAGTTAGGATTACTTTATCCTTTGCTAACAAGTAATTGGTCACCAGAGTAATGAAGAGAGAAGTATTGTTGAGATAGCTAAGAATAGTCACCTCATCCCATAGGAACCACCCGGAAGCACTAATAAACCTGGAGCTTTTGAAAAACATTCATTGTGTCTCTTTGTTGCTGGTTGGTTGGTTTAGATCATGGTCTTATTTTTAATTTTATACTTCTGATTTGGGGCCAATGAAATGATGTGGAGGTGGGTACCAAAAAGAGATTTTTAGGGTATTCTAGGAGTTGAGGGAATCGAACGAGAGATGTGCTGAGCACATTTATGGAAAGTCTGCCTGCTCAAAGACATCTGTTATGGAATGCCATTTTCCTATCAGTCCCTGGAAAATGGATGGGGAAGAAGTAGAAGCAGTGACAGATTTTACTTTCTTAGGATCAAAGCTCACTGCAGATGGAGATTGCAGCCATGAAATAAAAAGGCGACTGATTCTTGGGAGGCAAGCGATGAGAAACATGGGGAACGTAGTTAAAAGTAGAGACATCACCTTGCAAACAAAAATTCGCATAGTCAAAGCAATGGTATTTCTGGTGGCAATGTATGGTTGTGAGAGCTGGACCATTAGGAAAGCTGAGCGCAGAAGAATAGATGCCTTTGAGATGTGGTGTTGGAGGAGAGTTTTGAGAGTCCCCTGGACAGCGAGGAGAACAGATAGGTCAATCTTAGAAGAAATCAACCCTGACTGCTCCTTAGAAGGTCATATAGTGAAGATGAAGCTAAAGTACTTTGGACATCAAATGAGAAGAGAGGATTCACTTGAGAAATCCTTGATGCTGGGAAGGGTGGAGGGCAAAAGAAGAAGGGGTGGCCAAAAATGAGATGGCTAAATGGTATTGTAGATGCAATGGGCACAGAGCTGGGCGGGTTGAGGAGGATGGTGGAGGACAGAAGTGCCTGGCGGACAGTGGTTCATGGGGTCGCAAAGGGTCGGAATTGACGGTGCGACTGATCAACAACAGAACTAATGTCATGCATTTACTATTACTCATCTTGAGGATTAGCCACTGAAATGTTAATCACATACTATAAAGTCAATTCTGATTTATGGTGACCCTTTCTCGGTAGAAAACACACAGAAGACTCTTCCCCTAGAATGTGGAATTGTCAAAAAAAAAATCCCACCGTATCCCTCCATCTTCTCACTTGACCTACCTTGTGACCAATTGTGACTTCTTTGGGGGGGGCATTGTGAACCCCGATTTATTTGTTAAGCAAGTTTTGGGCTGGTTTTATTAAGTGAAGCAAACATTCAGAGAAAATTCTGCTCTTTAAGCGAGTTACTCTTTAAGCAAGGCACTCTTTATGCGAGATTTGACTGTATATGACATTGTTCCCCATCCTGAAAAAATATTCGCCCACCCACATCTAGAATCCTGGCTACGGCCCTGAAGAAAAGGGTGTTTTATGCTGACTTGAGCTTGTTTTAGAAAACATGGCGCATGATAAACATTACCTACAAATACAAATGAATTACCCGTATATACCCGACTAAGTCATCCTGGATATAAGTCGAGCTACCTAATTTGGAGCTCTAAAACTAGGGGAGTAGATTGACCTGAGTATAAGTTGGGGGTGGAAAATGCAGCAGCTGCTAGTGAGTTTCAACAATTGAAATACATGAAAATATGGTAAATTAATTAGTTTAGACATTTTGTTTGAGTTTTTACGATAGTGTTACTGCCTTTTTAAAAATGTATGTTTGAATTTATACCACCTCATTTTGGGACACTTGGGGTCATTGGGGGCTAAAAAGCTAGACTTATACTCGAGTATATACAGTACCTAAAATAAATACCAAAGCCAAAGTTAGTACAAGGAAGAACATCATCAGGAAACTCACAAAGTATAAATGGGGAGCTCAACCATCCACATCAGATTTGGCCCTGAGCATCTCTACAGCACAGTATGCTGCTCCAGTATGGAGCGCATCTACACACGCAAAACAAGTTGACATCACCGTTAACGAAACAATGTGCACAGTGGCAGGATGCCTCAAACTGACACCAATTGAAAAAATATATCCTCTTGTTGGTATCGCTCCACCAAGATAAGGGGAGAAGTAGCAGTAGATGGGGAATGAAGTCAACAAGAGAAGGATCCTTGACCTGCTCTGAACGGAGATGAGCCTCAAGTCCACCAGCTCAGATCCAGGAAGAGCTTTATGGCAAGAACAAACATTCTTGAGGGTCCTACAAGAGCAAAACCAAATTAGAAGATGGAGGAAGGATCTCACTGGACAAAGAACATTAAAGGAGGAGATGGCTGATGAACTCGACTTCCCCTATGTCACTGAGAGGACCCTGAACAGGCTTAGGGTTGGAGTGTCTCAGTGTAAGACAAACATGCTCAAGTTGGGGTGTGCTGGTGGATAGCAACATGGTGTTTGAATGTGGAGAGAGGCAGAATCCAGTTCATTTGCTGGTCTGTCGATTACTACCAGAACCGTACACTGATGAAGATTTAACCTTGGCCAACAACAAAGCCAAGAAAGTGATTTCATTTCGGCAATCCAGAGTTTGATCTGGACACGAAAGCAAAACAAAAACCCAAAAAAACCTAGAAATACAGTTTCTTACTAGTTTTTGGAGTCATATGTAAATACTGGAACTTTTAAGAAACAGACACTGTGTGCCCATGGATGGCTGGTTAAGTCATGCACCGAACCCAAATGTTTCTACATGTTAGTGGCTCTTCTATTCAAAGAGCTGCTTGAGATGAAGTCAGAACCCATGAGACACGGAGCTTAAGCATACAGCATTAGGCTTAACATGTTAAAATTAAAATCATTACTTTTGCAACTTAAATAATTTTCTGGAAACAGCCTTAAAAAATTCCAAAATATTAGGCTCTCAATGTATCAGTGACCATATTCTCTTGTTAGTTAAAGGTCAAGGTTACCCTTGCTCGAAATCCATTTGTATCTGACTCTAGGGTTCAGTGCTCATCTCCATTTATAGCCAAAGAGCCAGTGCTGTGTCTGCAGATGTTTCCATGGACACGTAGCAGACATGACTAGATGCTGGAGCACATGGAACACTGTTACCTTCTTCACCTATCTCCTTGCATTTTCTTGCTTTTGAACTGCTAGTGTGGCAGGAGCTGGGACAGAGACAGGAGCTCACTCCGTCATGCAGCGCTCGGGTCTCAAACTGCGGACCTACTGACCTTTCAGTCATCAAGTTCAGCGTCTTAACCACTCTTAAGTCACCACAGTGTTCTCTTGTTAAGGCACAAGTAAGTATTTTAGTACCATATCCGGTGTGTTATTTCCGATCTCTCTTTTGAGCAGCAAATGATTTCATTTAGGTTCTTCAGTGTTTGCAAATCTCTTTCAATGGATGGTTTTTCAGAATGGCATTTGCAAGCAAATTTCTAGTCCCTTCCTAGTTATCCTTTTTTAAAAAAAAAAAATTCAGACGTTTTTGAAATTAAGCATGAGGCTTTAATGGATGGGTGCTATATTTTTTTCTTTAATCAATATGTTCTTAATTTTAAAAAAAACAACCTTAAGAGTGTTTTAATAGTATGTTTTTATTTTAATATTATAATCTCTCAATTTTTAAAAAAAATCTTAGTCTGATTTTATATTTCTTGCTAGCTACACAGGCTGGATTATTTTCCCTCCATAATTGGCTGGTTGTTCCTGGAAATATGTGCTTTAGCAATTGGACTTCCAAATTATGCCTGTGTTTACCTTCCAATGACTGGGTTTGAGAAGAAAAACAGGATGTATAAAGGCCGGTAAACGAAAGAGCAACAAACTCAGTTCTCTGAACATCAATTTTGATGAAAAACAGCACAATCTCTACAGATAAGGGAGGTCACAGCGGGCCTGGGGATATCCTAGAGCAGTGGTGGTGAACCTATGTGCCAGAAGGGACACTCAGAGCCCTCTCTGTGGGCGTGGGTGCCGTTGCCCCAGTACAGATTTCGCCCCTCTGCCCATCAGCCCAATGGGGGTGCTTCCTCCCCCCCCCCAGCACAGAGTTTGCCCCGCATGGTGATTTCCATGCGTGGGGGGACCTATAGCACATACCTTAGAAGGATTGGAATGTGTAAACATGCTGGGTTGGAATAAATGAAACCTAACGTGTGAGGGATATGTTATACTATATGACCACTGGCTGGATTCCTTGCCTTGGTCTGCAAATAGTGGCTCTCCAGGTGTTTTGGACTTCAATTCCCAAAAGCCTCGATCAACAGTAGTGCTGACTTGGGCTTCTGGGAATTGAAGTCCAAAACACCTGGAGAGCCACTATTTGCAGACCACTGCTTAGGGGAATGGAAAGGGGGTGGACCCTGTGGGAGGAGAGATAACCCAGAAGGTGGTGCCAAGACGTTCTCTTGATCTGATTCTTCAAGATAAGGGTGAACTGCAAGCATGTAGATGCTTAAGCTAGAAGGGGGTGGCCTTTGGATTCTTCAGTTAGAGAAGCTTTCTTTATTTTGATATGCTTTCTGAACTTTTGATTAACTTTCTTCTGTAGTTTACTCTGATTGCAGTATACAGTAAAACACCAGATAACGCTAAAACTTGGTTCCACAAGTCTTGGTGCTATCCGATTTTTAGTGTTATCCGATCCATATTAAAATCCTATGGGATGGATCGGATAACGTTAAAGCTCCATAGAGATACATTGTAACCGCACAGGCTTTAGTGGTTGTTATCCGATCCATCCCACAGGACCTTAACGTTATTCGATCCAATTCTTCCCAGATTGCTTAACGTTATGCGATTTTAGCGTTATCCAATCCAATCGTTATCCGGTGTTTTACTGTACTTTTAAAATACCTGAAGATGCCTGAAGCATTTACTTGGCTATGCGCTACCTTAGCTATACTAATCTAAGGTCCTGGGTTGTGAAGCTAGAGGGGTGGCAGCTCAGAACCAGGAACCAATCCACTGGTGGACAAGGAGTCCTACTCGTGAGTAAATTTGACACCCGTGGCTATCGTAAATGGATTTACGGCAACATTTTGCACATGCATGGGCATGTTTAACTTCCACTTCTGGGACTGGCGAGGGTGCCGCAGGCCGTATCTGGCCCATGGGCCGTAGTTTAGGAACCCCTGCTAATAGGGTTTCCAAAGTAAGAGAGGCATTTAAGGACTGGTTTTACCAGTTCGCCTCCTAGAGCGAGTCTCCATGGTGGATGTTGGGGATTGACGTCTGGTCTCCTGGGTCCATAATGCTCTGCGTGCCAAATACCGGACTGGAATTTGTGGGAACTGAACCACGTGACTGGCCCACAGACCAAAATGTTTTAGCACCCCATTCTAGATTGTCAGGAGTTGGAACAAACAACGAGCGCTCGCTCCGTTGCAAAGCACTAGGGTCTCGAACTGCTGACCTTCCGGTCGTCCAGCTCAGTGTCTTAACCACTAAGCCACTGCAGCCTTTGATTTTCCTTACAGAAGTGTAAATTGCCAGTAAACAGCCTCCGTCCATTGCTCCTCATTCGTCACAATACAACAGAGAGGTAATGGAGAAATCCCAGTTTTATTAGCATTTCTGGTGAAAACTATTGCGGTGGAAGGAGAGAAGAATTGTGGATTTTATCACCCCCTTCTAACATTGTTTGGTTTAGACAGAACAAAGTAACTTCCTTCCACTGGGTGCTTTCAGAGATGATGTCTTTCAGGCAGCTGTTTCCATCACTACATTTGCCAGAGTTTGCGTGTCCTTTTCTCCTTCTTCCAGATGTTCGTAGAAACTCATTTCATGGGTTCAAACTAGCTTGTTCCAGTTCACAATCAAAGTAAGCGTGCCGATCATCTTCCGAAGGTGCTTGGATTTTGCTCTTGTGTTGTCATCGTTGTCATTTTAAGCAGGCTGGCGATCCATTTTCCGTCCCTCTTCTCAGGCCTGCTTGATGTTCCAAAAAAGAGGGAGGACTGCTCTTCTAACTGGAGGCTCTCTGTAGCTCCCTCGGCCTCACAGGAACACGAGCTCGCATGCCCTCATGCCCTGCGCCGGTTGGGAAGCCGTCGCCTTCGGTTTCTTCCACTGCGGTGGGATTGGCCAGCTTGTAGAAGATCTCCTCCTCCGAATATTGCCTCCTCTTCTTGGGAGCAGTGGAGAGCCCTCTCCCTCCTTTCTTCTTGGCCACCTCGCGTAGGGCAGCTTGGAGGAACTCCGGGCAACACCGTCGCACCCTGGCTTGCTTCTTCTTTGGGCTGCCCGGGCGCAGGGGTGTCTTGTGAGAGAGGCCACCTCTAAGGGACCGCTTGGGATGCTTGGACATCCTGACATTCCTCTTCATCCACCGGCTGCAGCACAAGGTCATCAGGGGGCAGTTCATTTGGTAGCCCCTTCTCGGGAACTTGATGATACAGACGTTCTTTCGTGGCCTCAGAGGTCTCTTCCGTCTTTTGGTTGTGGTTCTCCTAGGCCTCCTTATGTTGCCCCTCCTCATCCTCCTCATCCTTCCCAACCTCCTCCTCCTCCTCCTCTGGCTCCTCCTCTTTTTCCACAGGCTCCTCCTCCTCCTCCTCCTCAAGTAGGCTTCCCTATGCATTTTGAGAGCAGTCATGGTCTCTCCTCCCTTCTTGCTTGGTTCAGCTGCCCAGCTGGTTGGTAGCAACCCAAGTGAGCGACACCTTTATATAGCGCCCAATATTCAAATCAGAGGCTTGCTCTGGGTTCTGTGATTGGGTGAATGGAACAATAGCCAATGGCCCGCCCCATAATGGCAGCCAATGGGAAATGCCCTTCTCTGTGAAATGATGGGGGTGTCATTGGCTAGCCTAAACAGGGACCTCCAGATGTTGGTGAACTGGGATTCCCATCAGCCCCATCTGGCATAGTGAATGAGGGAGAATGGTCATTGTAATCCAGCAACATCTGGAGGGCCACAAGTTGCCCACACCTTGTTGAAACTATTTTATATTTATTTATTTTATTTATATTTCATACTTGCTAACCCGCCCCAATCGGGCAAGCCCGACTCTGGGCGGCTTACAACCCAAGTTAAAACACATCAATAAAAAATTTAAAAATTCATAGACTAAAACAGTATCTGGGGGTGTCGTCAGAAGGGTAAAATCCTTAGACTAACCACCCCACATGGGATCCCACATCCCTGGAACCCCACACATGTCCTGCCAGCCAGGTCTTTAAGCTCTTCCGGAAGGACAGGAGCTCTGTCTGCATGCGCAGCTCAGTTGGGAGGAGGTTCCAGAGGGCCGGGGCGAACACAGAGAAGGCCCTCTTCCTAGTGCTAGCGAGGTGAGCCTCCCTAGCCGATGGTACAACGAGAGAGCCCCTCCGATCCGCCCTGGTGGGACGGACAGATGTTCTTAGGGTGACGCGGTCTCTTAGGTATCCTGGCCCACTACAATATTTGCCAGTGTAAAAGAAGCAACCCCACCCCCACCCCCCCAAAAAAAATGCACTGGAAAAACAGACTGCATCTTATACTCCAAATGAGTATATTTGGCATCCAAATGGACACCAAATGAGAAGAGAGGATTCACTTGAGAAAGCCTTGATGCTGGGGAAGGTGGAGGGCAAAAGAAGAAGGGGGCGGCAGACAATGAGAGGGCTAGATGGTATTGTAGACGCAATGGGCACAGAGCTGGGTGGGTTGAGGCAGATAGTGGAGGACAGAGGTGCCTGGAGGGCAATGGTCCATGGGGTCACAAAGGGTCGGAATCGACTGTGCGACTGAACAACAACATAATACCTCTGTCCCGGTTTTGTGGGAGAGAATTATGGCAACTCTAAGTGTGGAGCACATATAACATGCGAAACAAGCTGACATCACTGTTAATGAAGCTGTACGTATAGTGACAGGATGCCTCAAACCTACATCATTATGGCAGTTTAAAGATTGATCTGGACACAAAAGAAGGCAAGGAAGGACAAGGATTCGGCTTTGGGGCAATTCCAGAGCATCAGAGTCAGATTGTGGGCTGGGGGGGCAGATTTGGTACCAAGATCTGCCCCTTGGATGTCATTGGGAGTTGAAACAGTGGGTGGTTACTCAGATATGTTTTGTAGTTCATGGGCAATTGTTAAAATATAATTGATAAGCAATTGCTCAAACTTTCTGGGCCAAGGGCCGGCCACATGGTTCAGGGAGCCGGTTGCTATGGCCCAGAGGCTGTATCCGGCCCCTGACACTAATTCATCCAACCCGCGAAGCCCTTGGCGCTCCTGGAAGCGGAAGTAAAACACGCCTGTACAGGCGCGTTTTACTTCCGCTTCCAGGAGCGCCGAGGGCTTTGCGGGCCGGAGGAACTGGCACCGGTGACTGGATCCAGCCCCCGGACCATAGTTTGTGCACCCCTGCTATAAGGAATGCAATGCTCAAAATTGAATTGAGGGGAAATGAAATTATATCCCTCCACCCCAATTTTTGCATGAAGATCACATCTTGTGTTGACTGTTTGTGAACAGCAGGTGGTGCCACAAAGCCACAAGTGTTTCCAAAAAAAAAAAATGTTTCTGGAGAGACAAAAATCCACATTGACTAATTCCTACCCTTCCTCCTTCTCATCCTCACCATCATCCGTATCACCATCCTCACCTTAAAAGACGACAGAACTCCACTGTTGTCCCCTTTCCATTCTGATCATCACCAGACCCATAAAGTCAGGGGTGCCCAAATTACGGCCCACAAGCCTGTGGGCGCCTAATAATCTGGGCCCGCAGCACCCTCGCTGCTCCTGGAAGTGGAAGTAAAATGCACCCACCCATGCGCAAAGCGCTGCCATAAACGCACCTGCGGCTGTCATAAATGCATACGTGATCGGCCCACGGCCCGAAAAGTTTGGGCACCCCATCTCACATTCTGTTGTCCTCCTTCCCTACTGCCTTCCACATTCCCTAGCATCATTGCCTTGAGTAAAGGTCGCCCTTGCTCGAAAGCCAGTTGTATCCGACTCTAGGATTCAGTGCTCATCTTAATTTATAGCCTGCAGACTTTCCCCTGGTCATGTGGCAGGCATGACTATAGACACCAGAGTGCCAGTGGTGTGCTGGCCCGCAGGGATACAGGGACTCATCCCAGTGTGCCACAGTGACTGGCGCCCCCCAGAGGCAGGCAGAGGTAATGGAAATGTATGGGATTTCTCCCTCCAAATCTGGGTTTAATCTTTAATCTTTTAATTTGTGACCTTTTACATTTTTGATTCTTGTTAGTTTTAGTTTTAATGGGGTTTTAAAGAGCATTTTATGATGGTGTAGTTTTTATATGTCATTATTTTTGTACTTCTGTATGTTGCTTGATTGTCGTGTGAGCTGCCCTGAGTCGGGTTTCCTGAGTGCATGCAAATATGACAATTAGATTAAATTAAATAAGCACCCTCATCACTTCCTGTCAACCGCCCTCCCAAGGTGCCCAGCACACCCGTGCATGGAACACTGTTTACCTTTCCACCAAAGTGGTCCCTATTTATCTACTTGCAATTTCTTTTTTTTTTCTTTTTTTTTTGAACTGCTAAGTTGGCAGGAGCTGGGACAGAGACAGGAACTCACTCCATCAAGTGGTACCCGGGAATCAAACTCTTGACCTTCCCGTTCAGCATCTTAACTACTTGAGCCACTGCAGTTGCCTTCACCTCCCTGCCCAAAAAAAAAAAATCTAACAAACTTCAGATGCCAGGATTTGAGAGGATGATGAAGCCATGACAATTAAAATAATACCAGGTTTCCTGTGAGTATCTTTATATGCTTAGAGTAAATGCCCAAAACATCTCAGGAAAGAAGGCCACAGAAAACTGTTATGCATGTGGAATGTTTAAGATGAAATTGAAATTAAACAGGATAGTTGAGTACTAAAAAAATTAGAATTTATCAAAATTTACAAATTCCTTCATATTTTGGAAGCTGACGATAACGATGAGGATTTGAGACTCAGAGTGGTAAAAGCTAAGCCGAATTCTATGTCCAGGGTTTCCCTCACCACAATTTGGATTTTCAAGGGATGTCCAATTATGGCTGCAAACCTTTCCCTTTTTATTTTAAAAAGTGCAGACTTTTAGAAAACAGAAATGAGGCCTAATCCTGACCTTGATGGGAATTGCATTTGGCCCCAGGGGTGCCCAAACTACCTTCCGTACTGGCGCGTTTTACTTCCACTTCCAGGAGCGGCATGGGCGTCGTGGGCAGGATGAATTGGCATCAGGGCTGGATCCGGCCCACTGGCTGTAGTTTGGGGGTCCCCTGGTTTAAGCAGAGAAAATGAAAGCCCAAAAATATATCTCATCCCGTTGCAAAACAGATTGCAAGGCGGGGTGTTTTTACTTCCGCTTCTGGTGGGAGAAACCACATGACCGGCCCGCTGGAACCACGTGACCGGCCCACGGCCCAAAAAGTTTTGGCACCCCCTGATTTAGCCACTGTACAGAAGGAGAATTTCACTTCGCCTCAAATAATGCAGAGGAAAGGTTTGCGCTTTTTCACCCCACGCATTCGGCAACGTGCTGGAGAAGGGGTAGGACGGGGATGATGGAAACTGTAGTCCAAGGTCTCAGGAAGGCTTTGAGCTGTGCAAAGTGGAGCGGGGGGGGGGGGAGAGAAAGAGAAAGAATTTGGCCTAAAAGACTACCAAAACTCTCCCTTGTTTGAAAGCCAGTCGTGTATGACTCTAGGGTTCGGTGCTCATCTCCATTTACAGCCCAAGAGTCAGAGCTGTCTGCATCTCAAGATGTTCCTGTGGCCATGAGGCAGGCATGACTAGACGCCCACTGAAGCGGTACCTATTTATCTACTTCCAATTTCTTGCTTCCGAACTACCAAGTAAAGGTAAAGGTCGCCTTTGCTCGAAAGCCAGTCGTATCTGACACTAGGGTTCAGTGCTCATCTCTGTTTCAAAGCTGAAGAGCCAGGGCTGCCTGCTTCTGCAGACTTTTCTGTGGTCATGCGGCAGGCATGACTAGACACCAGAGCGCACGGAACGGCTGTTTCCTTTCCCACCGAAGTGGTCCCCATTTATCTCCTTGCAATGTGTTGCTTTCGAACCGCTAGGTTGGCAGGAGCTGGGACAAAGGCGGGAGCTCATTCCTTCCTGTAGTACTCGGGAATTGAACTGCTGACCTCCTCCCACCATCCAGCCCGCGTCTTCGCCACTTGAGCCACTGCAGTCCAGGGACTTCGAACAACCTGGACCTTCCACGTCCGCCGTTCTCAGCGCGACACCCCAAGCGAGACGCGTCCCGCCAAAGCTCCGTTCCCGAGGGGAGCGCAGCGGAGGATCGCCGCCTCCCCGCTCCCTCGGCCCGTGCTCTCTGCCCATGCTCAGAGGTAATCGCGGCAAAGCCCCTTCTCTTCTTCAGTAAGCGGTCACGAAGACCCATTGGGCCAGATGTTGCCGAAGGGGGGAGGTCAAGGTAAAGGTAAAGGTTTCCCTTGCTCGAAAGCCAGTCGTATCCGACTCTAGGGGTCAGTGCTCATCTCTGTTTCTAAGCCGAAGAGCCAGCGCTGTCTGTTTCTGCAGACGTTTCCATGGTCATGTGGCAGGCATGACTAGACACTGGAGCGCATGGAACGCTGTTACCTTCCCACCAAAGTGGTCCCTATTTATCTACTTGCAATTTCTTGCTTTCGAACTGCTAGGTTGGCAGGAGGAGGTCAGGGTAGAGACTACAACAAAAAGTCCCCTCCTTCCCTGCCTCCCAGTTGCTGGGGGGGGGGGGGAGGCGAGCTCTCTTTCTCCCCCCCCCCTCCACCCGCCAGCCTTCCCCTCCCTCTCCCTCCCTCCGTCCCCAAATCTCCCTCGACTTGCTCTCTGGCTTCGGATCCAGGCGCTTTTACGCTCCGATCAGGGGCGAGGGGAGGGGGAGATTTTGGGAAAGGGGGAAGAGGGAGAGAAAAGCAGCATCTCCCCCTCCCCCCCATTTTGGAGGGGACCCCCTCTTTTTTTTTTCCTTGAGAAAGAAAATCCGCCTCTTTCCACACATCCCCCCACCCTCAACCCCATCCGAATTGGCTTCCTTTGTGTCTGGCGCTTGGACATCCCGGCAGGTAAGAGTTAAATGGGGGGGGTCCTCTCCCCTTCCCCATTTTAATGCATTTATGCTTCTCCCACCCACCCCCAGTGGGGAGAGTTTGGAAAGCCAAGGGGATAAGGACGATTTGCTTGCCAATTAGCTCAGGTCTTAATCAGTGGGGCAGAGGGGGGGGGGTCCTGAGATGCCAGGCAGGCGGGGGGGGGGGCAGACCGGGGATGGTTCAGGGAGAGGGCAGGGAGATAAAGTGTATGTGTGGAGATAGGAGAGCAATGCAGAGGGGGGGGGGCCCTCCGCGTAACCGTCTTCAGCATCCTCCGTTGTGCCTCTTGCCCATTTCCAGTTGCTGGTGGAGCAGACGGAGGGACCAGGGCTGCAGGGGGGAAAAAAGAAGGATGATGGCCACAGCCGATGACACAGCCTGGGCAGCAGCGGCAGTCGGGGGCGTTGGGATGAAAAAGAGGAGTTGCCCTTTTGGAAACTGAGGCAGCCTTTGGCTAAAGAAAACCAGCCACTGCAGCGGTTTCTGGGCTCAGTCTCCCTCTCTCTCACCATTGGTACAGACTGCTGTGGAAGGGTCTCTGCAGCCGCCGGCGACACCCCTACAAAGGCCTTTCCTACCACCACCGCCCGGCCATAAGTGGCCGAGATGTAACAGCCAGAGGGATGGAAGAGCCAGGACCCTCAGAAGCCCAGCCCCACTGAGGCCGTGGGCAGCGTTGGCACAGGATGTCTCAGTTCCTGAGGAGGAAAGGTCTGGAATTTGGGCGCTGATCCCCTGCCTTCCCCCCCCCCCCTTGGGCACGAGGAGCTTCTGGTGGTGGTGGGACCCGGTTGTCTCAGACGTGCTTCAGAAACAGTCCTGTGGACTCGGATGCTGCAGCCCTGGTGAAAGGCTGGATCTTAATCCATCGGGGTTTTCTTCTTCTTCTCTCCTTCTGCTGACCCCAAGGCTCTCGACTGTGGGTCGTGGCGAAGGGGGCATGGGCCATGGCCGTGGGCTGAGGAAGAGGACGGCGACACCGTCTTGGTGACCCCCCCCCCACACACACGCACCTGCCTCCCATGTCTGGCCCGCCGGGGCTGGCATCATGGCACGCCTTGGCATAGGGACGCTAGTCATGGCCAACGGGCTGGGCTTCCCTCCCAGCAACGTGGCTCGGGTCGTGGTGTGGGAATGGCTGAACGAGCACGGGCGCTGGCGGCCCTACACGGCGGCCGTCTGCCACCACATCGAGAACGTGCTGAAGGAAGAGGCCCGGGGCAGCGTGGTCTTAGGGCAGGTGGACGCCCAGCTCTCCCCGTACATCATTGACCTGCAGTCCATGCACCAGTTCCGCCAGGACACAGGTAGGCAATGGGGGAGCCACAGTCTAGCCACCTATTTTGTTTATTTATTACCTTTATATCCCACCCACCTGGGATATTTTCACACTCTGGGCAGGAGTGCGCAGAGGGCCTCAAGCCAGTCCTTGAGGGCCCCGATTTGTAAATCTGTTTGCCGTTTTTCTTCACCACGGTCATTTTGGGATATGTGTAAGTTGGATGTGCGTTATTTCATGTCCTGATCAAACCCTGAGCAGGCCAAAATGAAACCAACCTCTTGGCTTTGTCGTTGGCCAAACTCAACTCCTTGTCGGCACATGTTTTTGGCAATAATTGGTCAACCAGTAAATGAGCCAGATTCTGTACCTCTCCACATTCACACCCACCCACTTGAGGTCTGGCATTTGGGGACTCCGACCCTCAGCCTATTCAGGGCCCCCCAAGTGACATAGGATAGGTTGAGTTCCTCATCCATCTCCTCCTTTAATGTTGTTGCTTGTCCAATGAATTCCTTTCTCCATCATCTAAATCGGTTTTGATCTCGTGTACCTCAAGAGTGTTTGTTCTTGCCATAAAGCTCTTCCTGGATCTGAGCCGACAGGATGCATGTTAACAACTGAAGATGGGGGGGGAACAGCACCTCAGTACCCGATTCCCTGACTGGCTAGAATTCTCCAAGGGAGGAGGTTTCCAATTTTAAACTAGTTTGTTGATTGATTGCAGTTTTATCCTGCTCATTTGGGATACTTCTGGGAGGTGTACGGACAAATAAATAACAGTGGCAAAATAAAAACAAATGACAAAAATAAATAAATGACAAAATAAATATCTAATGGCATCTGATGACAAGTGGGCTCAAAACTGACCTCCTCCTGGATCCCTGCAGGACTTGGTAGGAAATATCTGGAGCAGCCTCGGTGGGGGACATTTGCTTTAGTGTTTGGCCTTCCGCCAGTGGTGTGAAAGTGTGCAGCTTTGCTCATGGGATTCTGGTTTCCGTATAACCCCGGCCAGAGGTTTGAATGTGGTAAAGCACACCCTGGGAACCACTTTACACGGTGGATTGGCTGGGACCGTAATTCTCAAACTGTCCACACTCTGTTGTGATTCCCAAAGCCAGCTCTCTGGGACATTTTGCACAACCACTAGAATTGCACGATCACATCGTTCCACAGCCTGGCGTTCTTGTGTTGCCGTTAAGTTGCTTTCAACTCATGGTGAACCCGTGAATGAATGACGCACACCACACACTGGTTCTGTCTTAACATTTCTGTTCAAATCTTACAAATTCAGATATGTTGCTTCCTTTTTGTGATTTGGTCCATCTCATATCCAGTTCCCCCCCCCCCCGCACGCACACACATTACTGTCTTTTCCAGTGCCTCTTGTGCGCAAAGTAGGATAGGCTCGATTTAGTCATTTTTCATCCTAGGGAGGATTCAAGCTTGATTTGATCTAAGACCCAATTATTTTTCTTTCTGCTGGTCCATGAATCCACGAAGCTTTCTTCCAGCACCACATCTGAATGAGTCAATCTCCCCCCACCCCCCGGTTGGGCTTTCTTCATTGTCCGGCTTCCACATCTGTACATAGCAAAAGGGAATAATGTTGTTCCACAAGCCGTATAATTGTGAGATCCTAGCCTCTTGGCCTCATTTGTCTGAAGGCTTCTGGGGCCTGGAATTGAAAACATTTGGAGGGCTTGAAGGTTAGAAACCAAAGAAGTAGAAGATCCAGGGCTATTGCTCCCTTTCGGTCCCTCGCCATGGAAACACAGAACATTTAATTTGATATAGGGCTCTGTCATGATAACGAGAGCACAAACGTCAGACTTGAACTAAACAAGTTCTTTGTTTGCTATATTTATACACGCCTACCCCTTCAGCTACTGCGGGTGGCAACTCGTTAAAGAGAATTAGAACCTTCCCCCCCCCCGCCTGACCAGGTTATCTTGCTATGGTCACAGAGTAGACCCTACTGCCAGTGACTCAACGCTGACCATCAGGTGGTGGTTAACAAACCTGATAACCGTGAGGTCTACTGAGCAGGTGCAGCTGTGTTCATTAACTGGACAATCACATCTATTCATTTAACTAACTTAAGATCTCAACATCCTAGGCAGAATCGGACTTCAGATTTGGATTCAGCGCACTTGATTTAGTATAAGACACATGGATTAGACCAAGCAGTAGACAATTTTTTTTTTGTGATGCAGTGTTATAGATGGATGAGATCTCAATGTTACTTTCAAGTCCGTATAAGATCAACTCCATATGATCAGACAGTGATATATAGTATGTTATGTGGAGCACATGTCTACCCTGCTCATACAGACACCCGGGGTCTTTTATCTATATGGACAAAAATTAATTGTTTTATATTGGCTTTAATTTGTGTACACCGCCCAGAGTCCATTGGATAGGATAGGGCGGTATATAAATCTATTAAATTAATTAAATTGAATTACTGGCCTTGGGTGGCAAAGTTCACAGGGAAAGGCGATGGTCCCCAAGTGGATTAAATCCCACTTGAATCCATCTTGAAGGAGGGCAGCAGCTTCTTTCATCCTGACCTGGGGCTAAGGAGGACGGATCAGGACCAGAAAGTGACTCGTGGCACTGGATCAGTGGTACTCTGGGTGTCACGCTGCGATGCAGAAGGCAGATGAAAGCCCACTGCATTATATTCTCGGGATAGTCTTCATAGCTGAACACCATGATGACCGCCTATTTTTGTATTTAGATATGGCGGCAGCAGGAGGACTTTTTAAAGAGAAATAGAAAATAAAGGTGTTTCTGTGATGATCTGGGTACAATCTGAAAAAGTTACCGTATATTCTGGTGTATAAGACGCATCCCATTTTAATACGGATTTTTAACGGGGGGGAAATAATTTTCTACATTTTAACTCCAGTAGCCGGGGAGGGTGGGATTGGTCGGGCAAGGTCGCGCCTTTGGAAGCTACCTTTTGCCCGGCTCCCAGCAGTCAGCGGCGGCCACCCAACCGTACCAGCAGGAGAGAGGGAGTTGAGGGCAGCTTTAAAAATAGCACTTCCCTGTCTCCTGTCTGGGTGGGGTGGGTGGGGGTGCTGTTATTGGTGTATAAGACACACTCCATTTTTCCGGTGTATTTGTAATTTTTATTATTTTGTTATAAATCACATAACAAAAGAAAACATGACAAAACAAACCTACAAGTACATTCACCCAACCCTTGACCCCGTTCCCGTGCTGTACAAGATGAAACTTGCATAGACTATCTTGTTAACATGCCGTTTTCTACTATTTCTTTTCCCAAAATTTATACGCTTCCTGACAACAGCTTAACTCCATCCTTATTTGTCAAACCAAACATAACAAAGGGCTTCCATATATTTCCAAAATGTTTTTTTTTTGTAGTCATTTATTAATTTATCATTTAGCGCCAAATGCAAAAAGTTTCTTTTCCAGTGTATTTTAAGAGGGGGGGGGGAGTGCATCTTATACGCCGGCAAATACAGTATTTTGCTTCAACTGTCAGAATCTCCCACCCAGAAAGGTTATTTTAGTAGGACTTCCTCTCTAGTAGGCTTGCTTTGGGATCATCACTATCATCATAACTGCATGCTGATTCAGACTTATGGCAATCATTTTCCAGGAAGGTAATATATAGAAGTGGTTTCCAGTTCCCTTCCTCTGGAGGAAGTTCTTGGGACTGTGAAGCGTGTCCAGGGCTACACAGGTGGCCCTTCTCCCTGGAGGCTGACTGGGGAATCGAACTCCCAACATCTGGCTCCGATCCCAAATGCCTTAGCCACTGAACTACCCAGCCAGTTTTGGTATTTGTTTATTTATTCGCATTTATATACAGCCCTATTCGCGAGTGACGGTTTAACAACAATAACAGCACACAAGAAATCCCACGTTAAAATTCATCTGTGCCATAAACCCCATAAAATTTAGATTTAAAAAAAATTAAAAGAGTTAAAAATCAGCAGGTTAAAACCAAGGTTAAAAGGTTAGGATCGAGATGAGGGGTGGATCAGACCAGCCAACAGGCTGGGGTCATACTATGACCACGGCCCCATACCTGCCCCGCCAGCCATGTTTTCACCCCCTTCCTAAAGGGCAGCAACTCTGTCTGGAGACGCAATTCCGTGGGCAGGAGGTTCCAAAGGGCTGGAGCAGACACGGGGAAGGTGGTCCTCCTAGTGCTAGAGAGATGCGCCTCTCTAGCCGATGGCATCACAAGAACACCTCTCCGGTCTGCTCTGGTGGGACGGACCAAGGTTCTTGGGGAGACGCGGTCTCTAAGGTATCCTGGCCCACTACCATGTAGGGCTTTAAAGGTGATCATCAGCACCTTGAACTGCACCCGGAGGCACACCGGCAACCAGTGCAGCTCCCGAAGTAGCAGTGAGGCATGAGCATAACGCCCGCAACCCATAACCGCCCAGGCAGCTACGTTCTGGACCAGTTGCAGCCTCTGAATGGTCACCAAGGGTGGACCCATGTAGAGCACTTTATAGTAGTCAAGTCTGGAGGTGACCAGAGCATGTATGGTCATGAGTAAGGAGCCCCAATCTAGGAGAGGCCATAACTGGCGAATGACACAAAGGTGAGCAAGTGCCCTCCTCTTCGAGCAGTGGCTGTGAGTCCAGGAGGACCCACAGATTACGCACTGGGTCTGTTTGGGACAATGGCGGCTATTCGCATCTGAGTACACATTTTTCCTGCAGATCATTTCCTCAGCTGGCGGATGTGTCTCTGATGACTCCACAGACTGATCCTTCGATGGAGCATTTTGAATTAATTGATTGATTGATTGATTGATTGATCTATCGATCGATGGATTGATCAATCGACCGATTAGACTTGTATGCCCTCCCACTCGACTACGTGACTCATGGCAGCTAACAACACATCCGCAATACAAAACAATAAGATATCACCAAATACAATGCAGTAGAATCAAGCCCCAATATACATCATAAAAATTACAAAAACATCGCGAAAAACATAGAAACATTTAAAAAGCATATTACAGAGAGGAAAAATATTGCAGGGAGGCTGGGCAGGCACCGGCGGGAGTCCGGCAGGGGTGCCGGCGGCGCAGTTTGTAAAGCCGCCAGCACAGTGAAAGTAAATGAAAAGGAAATCAAAATCACACTTCTCTCCTGGAACGTGGGAAGCCTCATGATGCTATGAAGTGTAGCAGATTTATGGCCGCAGAAAGCTTTGAGGAGGAGATGCGCCCACTTTGTGAAAGGGGAGACGTTTTCTCTTTACTTGGCTGACGCAAACCCGCAGACAGAGGTATGAAAATAATGAGGTGGGCAGAATGGGATTGTTTCTGTCTTGCTAAATCCGGAGTCTTTCATGTGCGAGAAGGTCTTCATTGGTTGCTTCATTGCCAACGCATTCAAGAGTAGGAAAAGCAAGTGTTTTAGGAGCAATTTGAGGGGAAGTGAATCTAGAGCTCACGGCCCAGATGCACAGTGGCAAGATGGGGGATGCTCAGCTCCATAATATTAAAAGCGAGAAAGAGGTTGGAATTGTTGGAGATCACAGGCTAAATATGAGTCAAAAGTGTGGTATGGTTGCAAAAAAGGCCAACACTGTTTTAAATTGCATAAGGTAAAGGTTGCCCTTGATCGAAAGCCAGCCGTATCTGACTCTAGGGTTCAGTGCTTATCTCTGTTTATAGCCAAAGAGCCAGTGCTGTCTGCATTTGCAGACGTTTCTGTGGTCATGTGGCAGGCATGCTTAGATGGAGAATACAGGACACTGTTTACCTTCCCACCAAAGCGGTCCCTATTTATTAACTTACAATGTCTTGCTTTCAAACTGCTAGGTTGGCATGAGCTGGGACAGACAACAGAAACTCACTCCATCGTGCAGTATTCGGGTCTCGAACTGCTGACCTGCTGACCTTCCTGTCATCAAGCTTTGCGTCTTAACCCCCATGGCCGAACCTTAGGAATTGTTATTTTCTTTTAACTGTATTTCAGGGAAAAAATCATTACATATTTTTCCCTCCTGTAGGACACAGTATAGGATAATAGAGCATGTCAATTAATGAATCCTTTTCACAATAGAAATCAGAATACTGTATTCAGAAATAATTTAAAATAGCTTTCAGCAGATCTTTGCCTGGACAGAGAAATGAAAGGATTCTGTAATGAAAATAGCTGCTTTTATCCAAATAAGGAGAATCTGTGCGGTGTTCCAGGTTTCCAATTAGCTGAGCCACTTACATTTAACATTTAAAAGGCATTTGTTTTTCTTGTCAAAGCCATCCTTACATCAGGGATTAACTGTAGCGTTTAGGAGATGCAGGATCATTTTCACGGTTAACGTTCCTCATATCTCATCTTGTTCCTCACACTGAACTTGATGACTGGAAGGTCGGCGAGTCAGCAGTTTGAGACCTGAGCGCTGCACAACGGAGCGAGTTCCTGTCTCTGTCCCAGCTCCTGCCAACCTAGCAGTCTGAAACCAAGAAATTGCAAGTAGATAAACAGGGGCTACTCATGCACTCCGGTGTCTAGTCATGCCTGTAACAGAAACGTCTAGCACTGGCTCTTTGGGTAGAAACAGAGATGAGCACCAAACCCTAGAATCGGACATGACTGGCTTTTGAGCAAAGGCAACCTGTACCTTTATCTCCTCCTCCTTCTTGTGCCATATCTGATTCTGAATATCGGTGATCATCATGACAATCAACCATGAAGACTATCCTGTGAATATAATGCCGTGGCCTTTCATCTGCCTTCCGCATTGCAGGGTGACACCCATAGTACCACTAATCCAGCTTCACGAGTCCCTTTGTGGTCCTGAGCCCTTTTGGCGCACCAAGTCCTCCTCTGCCCCAGGCCAAGATGGATGATGCTGTTGCCCTCCATCAAGATGCCCCCACTGGCTCATATAACTAGCCTAAATAACCAGTCATCTGGGCACTGTCTGGGGGCTGCATAAAGATGATTTTTTAAAATTAAGCTGTATTTTATGTCGACCGTAAGCCGCCCCGAGTGGCTGTGGCGAGTGGGGAGCGATTAAGTCAAATAAATAAATAAATAAACAATCCACTTTGAGACCATCACCCTTCCCTGTGGACTTGGCCAAGGCCGCTAGTCCTCAGGGTTGTCAGTTTAATTAACCCACTGCCTGACGCTCAGTGCTGAGTTGCTGGCAGTAGGGTCTACTCTATTACAGAGGTAGGATAATCTGGACAGACAGCAACCTTTACCTAGTTATGTATAAAAGGTGACTTCCAGGCTCTGGTTTGGAAGGCTCCCTGAACGATGACAGACCGGTTTTGTTGGCCGGCTTTTCCAGCGTTGGCTTCAAAAGGGGGAGGAAATGACCGAAATTTACAAGTTGATAACACCCTTCTGTTTCCTGCGCCCCGTGAAGAGTTCAATAGGGTGATAACAGGGCAAACTTAGGGAAGTTAGGTACATCTCAGTTTTGTGATCTCTTCTTGTTGATCTGCCAATCGGTCTGTTTCCAGACCACAGGGGAATGACTGAATGTCAGTACTACGTGGCCCATGATGCTGCACCTACCCACTCCATCATACTGATTGTGCCATAACAGTATTCAGGACCGCTCAGAGTTTGGGAACACTTCGTTCTTGGACTACACCTTCCAAGCTCCACCAGCAAGGCATGGAGGATAATCGTAGTCCAAACAATAAAATGGCTTTTTCCAAGTTCTGGTTGTACAAGCAAAAAGTGGGAAGGTAACAGCATTCTCTGTGTTCTGGTGTCTAGTCATTCCTGCCACATGACCACGGAAATGTCTGCAGATGAACACAGTCTCTTTGGCTATAAACAGAGATGCGCACCAACCCCTAGAGTTAGATATGACTGGCTTTCGAGCAAGGGCGACCTTATCTAGCCTTTCCTTAAAAAGAGAGAGAGAGATAGATGACATGCAGTTAAATTTTGCTTTAAAAAAAAACCAACCCACAATGGAGTCTTAAACATCTCCTAGATGAGCCGTGGTTAAGATGCTGAACTTGACGACTGGAAGGTTGGCAGGACAGAAGTTCGAGACCCAAGTGCTGTGTGGATGAGTGAGTTCCCGTCGTCTGCCCCAGCTCCTGCCTACCTAGTAGTTCGAAAGCAAGACATTGCAAGTACAGTCAAACCTCGCATAAAGAGTGCCTCGCTTAAAGAGTAACTCGCTTAAAGAGCAGAATTTTCTCTGATTTTTCGCTTCACTTAACAAATAAAACCCATCAAAAACTCGCTTAACAAATAAATCGGGGTTCGCAATCCCCCCCACAATTGGTCACTTACAATGGTGTTTCACTTAAAGAGCAAACTCACTTAAAGAGCAATCCTATGGAACGCATTATGCTCTTTAAGCGAGGTACAACTGTAGTTAAATAGGTATCACTTTGGTGGGGAGGTAATAGCATTCTATTGCACTTCAACACTGGAAGCATTCAAGAGAAAACTGGACAACTTTCTGTCAGATCTGTTTTGATTGGGATTCCTGCATTGAGCAGCGAGTTGGACTCCATAGTCTAAAAGGTCCAAATCGGTTATTCTATGAGTCTATGAGTCTATAAGACAGTGATGCCCAATTTTTTTAGAGACTGAATGCCCAAATTCAATAGGCAAAGGGGTGGGGTGAAATCTGTGCTGGGGGAGGGAGGAAGCACTCCCATTGGGTTGCTGGGTAGAGGGGCGGGGTGAACTCTGTGCTAGGGGGAGGGAGGAAGCGTTCCTATTGGGCTGCTGGGCAGAGGGGCTGGGGGAACTTTGTGCAGGGGCAACGATGCGCATGTCCACAGAGAGGGCTCTCAGTGCCCCCTCTTGCACGCGTACCATAGGTTCGCCACCACTGCTAAAAGAGGTAGCTAGAGAGAGATTTACAGTATCACATTTCTGTGGCACCATGTTGCCTTTTAGCACATTCCTCAAAGGATACAAACAACCCTCCAGTAAATATCCAAGTTTACATTTTAATTCTGGGTCAGGGTACTTTGAAACGACAGTAAAACCCCGACTTACCTATGCCTCGAGTTACATAAAATTCGACTTACGTAATGATTTTGGCACTAAAACCATGTCCCAATTTGCATCAATGTCCCTATTAACGTAACACAATTCCCTACGGGTTTGCTTTGAGTTATGTAAAAAGTTCATTTTTCCTATAGGGTTGCTTCGATTTACATAAATATCATTTTCCTATGGGTTCGCTTCGAGTTAAGTAAAAAAACCCTCCAATTTACATAAAAGCCTACAGAACAGACTTTTTACGTAAGCAGGGGTTTTACAGTTCAGCACAAAGGACGAGTTGGGGTCTCTTTGGCTTAAAAGTTTCTATCATGGGGTGTGGGCCGCCAGAACAACATCTTTGTCCATCTTTGTGTTGCACAAAGGAAACTTTCGGGTAATAGGAAACCAGCGGTTCGGCTTTTCTGGGTGATTCTGAAAATAGCAGAAAAAGGAACTTTTCCCAGACTCTGGTCTTCATCATAAGCAGTTCCCTGATCCTGGCAATGTTACCTGGAGTTCTCATGACAAAACCTCCGTATCTGTCACGGCTAAACTGGTCAGAAAAGCTGCAGGCCGGCAGAAGAAATTGCTCGCCTGGCGCCCGTCCAGAACTGGATGTGGAGGCAGTAGATGGATGACGCAAAGCGATGCCACCGTAGACATCCGCCCCTCTTTCCTCCCCTCCATCCTTTCTCCTCCTGATGCCTATCCTCAGCAAAAAGGACGGATGGTACCCAGTTCCCTCCCTCCCTTCCCCCCAAGCCTCCCAGAAGGCAGTTGATTAATTGCCCAAATTAGAGTAATTAATCGAGATGGACAAATAGGCTCGGAGTGGTTTGGCCCCCTCTTCTGCAGAACATTTCTACTGGGCTGTGCAGAGACCGAATCCTTTCCAGGCCAAGCAGGGGAAGCAAGAGCAATGTGTGGTTAGCTCAGCTTTCTGGAAATCCCAAAGCGGCTGCAGGACATTGCGAACAAGTGATACAAAAAAAAAACACATTTCTGTTAGCTTGTTGTTGTTTATTCTTGGGAAGGCTGGATCCGACAGTCAGGGCCAGTTCCGGACCGCAGGAGACTTTGCTGCAAGACCAGATGCATCTGGCCCCAAGAAACTTACAGGCATGGTTTTTATACACCAAATTCAGGGAGTCAAAGGGAGAAGGGTGTGTTCAAGCAAAGTGACAGACAGATAATATATAAAATATCTAGCAGCATATAGCAATCTGTGTATCAAATTTGATAATGTCCCAGAAACCCTTCGCTAATATTTGATCCCCTGCGATGGGTGTCTAACAGATGGATGTATTTTATTTCTGCTGTCTCCCTTTGGTGGATGTTTGTTTTGCAATAGGGGCCCAGACTTTGCAGCAGGTTTGAATAATAACAAGGGATTTTGTCAGTTGAAAAAAGATCGAATTGACCAGCCTATTCTGTTAGGCTGGTCAATTATTGTGTGCCTGTGTATCTGATGTCTATATAAATTGATGCCATGAGGCCTCACTCTTATGTCTGATGAAGTGGACTTGGTCCACGAAAGCTCACAGTTAAATACAGGAGTTAGTCTTTAAGGTGCCACAACACTTTTTTATTTTTTCCCCTTTTTTCCCCTGTTCTGTTTTATTTACTCTCAGGTATGCTTGCACAGACTAACACAGCTACCACTTCAAACAATTTCTTTCTTGTTTCTTTCTATTTCTTTATTTCCAAAATCCATTAATAACACTATTCTAGGATACATCTCTAGTTAAAATCATATTCTACAAGTCATAATCATATTATTCATAGGGAAAAATATTTGTTATTCTTCTAGCTTCTCAAACGTCTCGATCAGTGATGGGATGTCAAAAATTCTACTACCACGCCATGACGTCACGGACGTCATGGGCGTGGCCAATGTCATGACGTCATGACGTCATGGGCGGAGCCAACGTCATGACATCATGACGTTGTGGGCAAGGCAAAAATAAAAATAAAAAAAAATAATAAACACGGCACACAGACCCGTAATTAACTTAAAGAAATAAAATAAAGAAATAAATAAAATAAAAATTAAATAAAAGTACAACCACCCACCCAAAACACAATTAAATCACCCACCCACCCACCCAAAATATAAAAGCCTCACTTACCTTCCGTGGCTGCAGCCAGAGCCGGGCCGAAAAGGCAACGGCCCGAGGAAGCTCCAGGCGCCCGACAGAAGAGGATGCGGCGGTGGCGAGCCCCGCCGGGTTTACCCAGGGCATGGGGGTTTGTTGGGCCCAAGACCCTAGGACGGCGCGGCGCGGGCGGACGGCGCGGCGCGGCGCGGCGTGGGCGGACAGCGCGGCCAGGCACCAACGTGCCTGTGGGAGCCAGGTAGCCGGCTAGGGGAGGTGCCCTTCTCTTAGGGTGGAGCTGGAGGCTGGGAGGGGGGAGATAAATGAATGGACGGGGAACCTCCCATCCAGCTTCAGAAGATTTTTTTTTTTTTTTTAAATTGGAGCCATTTGGCTCCAATTTAGTGCGCATGTCCAGAAACTCAATTTGACGCATGCGCAATGCGTCAAATTGAGTTTCTGCGCATGCGCAGTCAATTGGAGCCATTTTAGCTCAGATTTAAAAAAAAAAAATTCTTTTGGTGAGGCGTCCGGAACCGGACGCCTCAAAAGTGGACTCCCCTCCCGGAGAACTCTCCGGGATTAGTCTTACCGGTTCCAGAGATCCATCTGGAACCGGGGACATCCCATCACTGGCTCTCGATAATCATATTATTATACTTTATACTTATTATACATTATACTGACTGTTGTTAGTCTGTATATACTTAATTTACTTAATATACTTAATTCTGCCAGTAGACAAAATAATAATTAAAATGTTTTTAGTAAAATCTCATAAAAATAAAAAATTACAGTGGAACCTCGGTTAACATAATTAATGCATTCTCCAGGACGTTTCTTACAGCGAAAATTACTTTAACTGAATTTCCCATAGGAATGCATTGAATGCAATTTCCCATAGGAATGCAGTGAAAACCAAAATACTTTAACCGAAACGCAGTTTCCCATTGGAATGCATCGAAAACCAATTAATCCGTTCGGGGGGGGGGGATAAATAAACTGAACCACTATTTTCTCTGGCTTTCTTTTCGTTACGTGATTTTTATGTTAACTGAGCCATTTGTTAACCGAGGTTCCACTGCACAACATATTTTGTAGTCAAATAAAATTTAACTTGAATTTCAAGTCTTCGTTTCTGTCTGCCCGCATTTAACCATAAGCAAGTTTTTACTGTAAATATTACCGGTAGTTTTATTCGTTGTTTTACTGGATAAAGCCAACCATTAAAAAAAAAACAGTTGAAGATACAATGAATTTTTAATATGGTCATTGTCTAATTATATAGGCAGATTCAAAAGCCTTCATTTGTTATGATCTAACAAACATCTTAATTATTACCAATATATGTATTCATTTAATTTATTTATTTACTCGCATTTGTATACCTCCCTTCTCACCGGGGCGACCCAGGGCGGTTTACAAAATCATAAAACCAAACAGTTATAAAATCTTAAAATTTTAAAATCATTAAAAACACAACAGCAAATCATAAATTAAAACTGATGTTAAGAATAAAAAAAATTAAAAGACTAACAGACCAAGGGAGAGATAGAGCTCAAATGATAGATAAGATGAGATGAGATGAGATGAGATACGATACGATACGATACGATACGATACGATACAATACGATACGATACGATATGATACGATATGATACGATAAGATACGATAAGATACGATAAGATATCTTTTTAATTTTATATATAAAATATATAGATAATATGCTTGCTATTTCTGCCAATGTCCTTTAAACAGTCTCTTATTTACATAACTGTCAACTTGGCCATTATCACAAGCTCATCTGATTTTTCTTTCCCAATTGCTACAGATGGGTATGAGCCTGTCTTCCATTTCATTGCAAAAATTATCCTGCTGGCTGCTAACGTGCCAAGATAAGTCTTGTGGCGTTCATTCGACTGCACATTATCTGGCAGAATTCCTAATATCCTAATATTTGCGTCCATTTTGCATTTCTGCATGTACAGTTGTCCAATCTCTTTGTACAAATCAAGACACTCTGTTTTGATGAGGAGAGAAAATCAGCGTGGATATTTGTTGCAGAAGTCCTCAACCTTTTTAATCCGGGGGCCCATTGGGTCACGCTCCCTCAGACAGCTTCGGGGGGCCCGGACGGCCATTTTGCCCTTCCTCCACCACATGCCATTTCCTGGTGTGGTAAGAGGTGGGGTGGGCCAAATGAAATGGTCCCCTGGGCTGCATCTGGCCCACAGGCTGCAGGTTGAGAACCCATGATTTATTGGATCCTTATATCAGAGTCAACAGCAAAAGAAGCATGTTTGACCACACAAACCAGTTTGTTATCCTTGTATGAAAACAGGGCCTGGGATTTGGTTGGGACTTGGCTGAACCAGGTTCAAGTCCCTGGTGAGCTATCAAACTCATTAGATTGTCTTTCCTTTGGAGGTGGGTCATATCAGCAAAGAAGTTTTTTTTTTAATCAGAGCTGCAAATAGCCTTTAGTGCAGTGGTGCCCAAACTAAGGCCTGGGGGCCAGGTGCGGCCCCTGACACCAAGTAATCCGGCCCACGAAGCCCTCGTCGCTCCTGGAAGAGGAAGTAAAACGTGCCCGTACTTCCGCTTCCAGGAGCAATGAGGACTTCATGGGCTGGATGAACTGGGCTCAGGGGCCACACCCGGCCCCCGGGCCTTAGTGACAGGCTCCCTGAACCACATGATCGGCCCACGGCCCAAAAAGTTTGGGCACCCCTGCTTTAGTGAATTAATATAATGACCAAAAAAATTTGCAATACAAGAACCACAGCTTCAGCTTCTAATTTTCAGTGTTTTTGTTCAATTAACCAGGGGTTGCTAACCTTTTAAAACTGGGAACCGGGTCACACTCCATCAGACAGTTGAGGAGCCCCCCTGCCGTTTATGGCTGCCGTAAATGCGTCCACGGCTGTCATAAACATGTCTACGGACGATTCTGGCACCGGCAGCAGGTGGGAGCGAGGGCTAGATAATACTTGACGCCACGGGCCAGATCTGGCCCATAGTCCGTAGGTTGCCTAACCCTGAATTAAATACGGTATGTAGGTCAGGTAATTGACATGTAATTGACATGCATTGAAGATGCAAACTAGCAGGCATGAGGTATGGATTTCCCCCTATAATTGAATTGCCTCGGAATAAATAAATAAATAATCCCCTGGATTCAGTGCGTGACAATTTGCCATCTAGCTTTTGGGTGGCCTGGATTTTTAATGAATTTTTGTGCTGATTGGCAGTGATGTTGAGGGGAGTGTGTTGCATGAAAATAAAATTAAGCCATCCCAGGGAGAGCAGGTAGCGTTCAAATGTGGCCTTTCTCCGTCTCTGGCTTTGTCTGAAAGTTATTTTCATTAGCTAGAAGCAAAATAGCTAGCCTTAATTAAAATTAAGATAGGTTTGCTAACAGCCAAATCAAATTTCCACTGGGTGAAGATTTACCCGTGCCTGGTTGAGCGGTTTTGTTGCTAACTCTGCTCTTGGTGGGAAAGATTAGAAAACAAAGGGTAAAATTTCAGAGTAAATAAATTGATGCAACAGGTAGTAAAATCCCAAGGGAGGCGTCCAGCTCCCCCTTCGAAATAGTTAGCAAAAACAGCATCTGCTCCAACAGGCTTTTGATTTTCCAAAACAATTTTAAAGCAGAGTTTGTTTCTCATTCATAGCAACCAATTTTCCTTCCATATATAGTCTGATCGCCCCCTCCTTTCACTTAAATCTCAATGGGTATCTTTGTTTGTCCCGGGAGAAGAACCAGCCTTTATAGCTTTGGGCAAACAACACAGTGGTGGCTTAGTGGTTGAAACGCTTCACTCGATGACTGGAAGGTTGGCAGGTCAGCAGTTCACGACCCGAGTGCTGCACGAGGGAGGGAGCTCCCATCTCTGTGACTCTCTAGATAGTTCTTCTTGGTATTTATCAGGCACATATGACCATGCACATGTAATTGGGGGGGGGGGAGCTGGTGCTTTTGGGGTTGAAAGGATTTTTGCTGGAGGAATTCGGCTCAAGGGACACCCGGATGAGGCTCCTTTCATATCCCCAAGATCTTTTCCCCACCTATTCATCTACTTGCCATTTCTTGCTTTCAAACTGCTAGGTTGGCAGGAGCTGGGACCGAGACGAGCACTCATTCCGTCGTGCAGTACTCGGGTCTTGAACTGTCAACGTGCCGACTCTCCAGCTAACAAGGCGAGCTTCTTAACCACCGAGCCACCGCAGTCCCTATTTATCAGGGATAAATCAACCTGTTTTCAAATGAAGAGGGAGATTTTTCTTTTTGATTAGAAGATTGTCAAATAAAGTATACAGTATTCCATCCTGTCACATGGTAATGAGCAATTTCCAGCTGAGCATTCTTCTTCTGCCATATCTGAATCCGAATATAGGCAATCCTCATGGCAATCAGCCGTGAAGACTGCCCTGAGAATATAATGCAGTGGTCTTCCATTTGCCTTCCGTATCGCAGTGTGACCCTCATAGTACCACTGATCCAGTTTCAAGAGTCACTTTCTGGTCCTGAGCCTTTTTGGCACGCAAAGTCCTCCTCAGCCCTAAACCAGGATGGATGAAGCTGCTGCCCTCCATCAAGAGGGATTCAAGTAGGATTTAATCCACTTGGAGATCATCAACTCTCCCTGTGGACTTCGGCGCCTAAGGCTACTAGTCCTCAAGGTTGTCAGGTTAGTTATTCATCGCCTGACACTCGGCATTCAGTCACTGGCATTAGGGTCTAGTCCAGCGATGGCGAACCTTTTAGAGACCGAGTGCCCAAACTGAAACCCAAAACCCACTTAGTTATCACAAAGTGCCAACATAGCAACAGGGGAGGAAGGAAACGCTCCCATTGGGCTGCTGGGCAGAGGGGCAGGGCAAACTCTGCTGGGGGGAGGGAGGAAGCACTCCCATTGGGCTTCTGGACAGAGGGGCGGGGTGAACTCTGTGCTGGGGAAGGGAGGAAATGCTCCCTTTGGGCTGCTGGGCAGGGGGTGGGGCAAACTCTATGCTGGGGGGTGACTGCACGGGTGCCCACAGAGAGGGTTCCGAGTACCACCTCTGGCACGCATGCCATAGGTTCGCCACCACTGGTCCAGTCTATCACCATAGCAGGATAACGGGGCCATACTGGTTATCTGTGTAAGCTATGGAGAAAATGAGGTGAGGGAGGAGTAATAGCAAATGACAGAGAAAACTCATTCTTTTTCTTCCTCCTCCCTGCTCCAAATTCTTCTCTAACTGTGGAGACAAATTAGACGACACAAGCCAAATCAGAGGAAAGCAACAAGGTGGAGCAGTTTACACCCATTCTTCCCTGCTACAAGGGAGGAAAAAGATACTCGTTTACGGATCCTCTGCTTTCTAGCAGGTTCCTGCTGAGCATTATTGCAAGACAGAAGGAACCAACCGGATCCCTGCCAAGCCGGCCTGGCTGAAAACAAACACCGCAGAAACCACTGGCGTGCGGCCGTTTAGCTTTATGAGTCCCCAGGGAAAGATGCACAGTTAATATAACACTTCAGACATAATTATTGATTACTTACTCGGGCTTGCTGTGCTGGTTGCTGGATCAGCAATCCGGTTCTCCCAACTTCCTAGTCTGGCCTATTAAGTCTTCCCTCATTTGGTATCTTTGTTTAATATAGTGGTACCTTGCTTAAAGAGCATCATGTGCTCTGCGGGATTGTGCTTTAAGCGACTTTGCTCTTTAAGTGAAACACCTTTGTAAGCGACCCATTGTGACTTCTGGTGGTGGTGGGGATTGCCAACCCCGATTTAGTCTTTAAGCGAGTTTTGGGTCGGTTTTAGTCGTTAAGCGAAGCGACCATCCAGAGAAAATTCTGCTCTTTAATCGAGTTACTCTCTAAGCGAGGCGCTCTTTATGCGCGGTTTTACTGGTAATTGGCTTTTGTTTGGTACCTCTTCCCATCGCCACTGCTTTTTTCAAGGGTTGGTGTGGTTTAGTTCCTGCTACTCGGAGCTCTAGCAGAAAATATCACACCAATAACATTTTGTGATATTTGGCATTCACTGTGTTTGACCAGGTGACAAGATCCCAATTATGCAGGAACACTTTGTACCCAATATGCACACAGATGTATAGTCAACACCTTTCCAGAAATGAACTCCCTGATTCAGCTTCGCTGTTAAGTCTGGGCTGCGGTGGGTCGATGGTTAAGAAGCTTGCCTTGTTAGCTGGAAGGCTGGCAAGTCAGCAGTTTGAGACCTGGGTACTGCATGAGGGATTGAGCACCTGTCTCTGTCCCAGCTCTTGTCCAGGGGACTCTCAAGACTCTCCTCCAACACCACATTTCAAAGGCGTCTATTCTTCTGCGCCCAGCTTTCCTTATAGTCCAGCTTTCACAACCATACATTGCCACTGGGAATACCATTGCTTTCACTATGCAGACTTTTGTTTGCAAGGTGATGTCTCTACTTTTAACCATGCTCCCCAGATTTCTCATCGCTTGCCTCCCAAGAATCAGTCACCTTTTTATTTCATGGCTGCAATCACCATCTGCAGTGAGCTTTGATCCTAGGAAAGTAAAATCTGTCACTGCTTCTACTCCTTCCCCATCTATTTTCCAGGGACTGATAGGGCCTGTGGCCACGATCTTGGTTTTCTTAATGTTGGCTCCCAAGAGGTACAATGGGGAATCGAACTCCCAAACACTGCCTCCCCAAACAGAATACCTAAACAACTGAGCTACCTGCTCCAATGAAGTGTTACAAAATGGGGTTAAACACCTTTATGGTGTCACCAATTCACGCTGGGAAGGAGGATGTAAGTTTGGCCACTGACAAAGCAGCGAGGGTGGTTTCATTTTGGCAGTGTCAAGTTTGACCTGGACCCAAAGAAGAAGAAGTCAAATATTAATTGTGCTGAGTTCAGTTCCACCCATCCCATACAACCTCCACCCTACAAGCTGCCTGGCCAACGTGGACCGGGCTGTGGGGAATCCCATCATTTTGCACCATTTTGCTTCCAAACCACAGCAGTCCAGTCCGTTGTTCTTGTTCAGTTTCCCTTCAGAACAGCAGGAAACCTCTTGACAGCCCTGGGCCAAATGAAGATCTTCCAGTGGACATTTCCATATAGAGCGAGAGAAGTCCTGGCCCTCAGTAGCCCTTCACTGTTTTGAGGTCATCTGGCTCAGAGCAGATTCCACTGGAAGTGGACTAGCCAGGTGTGGGTGTGTAAATTCTGTGTAAGACCAGAATAAGATAAAATGAATATATTCTCTCACGAAGCCTCCATAGCTCTCCACTCTCACAAAAATGTTTATTATTATTATTATTATTATTATTATTATTATTATTATTATTATTATTATTATTATTATTATTATTATTATTATTATTATTATTATTATTATTATTATTATTATTATTATTATTATCATCATCATCATTATTATTATTATTATTATTATTATTATTATTATTATTATTATTATTATTATTATTATTATTATTATTATTATTATTATTATTATTATTATTATTATTAAACAGAATTCTAACAGTTCCGTTAATGTTGCAGTTTAATCAGAGGTACTGTGTTACTGTATTTGTGTAATCCTGAAGCAGCTAAAGTGAAGACCAAATACATGCTATTTAGGTAAACATTTTGCTTTTGGGAATCTTCATCTTCTCCTTTCTTCCCTTCATCCAGTTTAGGGCAGTAAATTTGACGAGGACGTTATTGCACTATTAGGATTATTTGTGTGTGATTGATTGTGGAAGAATGATTTTTACAGACCAAGTCAAAATTCTTAGGATGCCTTTTCTTCTTCATGTGCCATATCCATTCCGAATATTGGCCATTGTCATAGTGATGGTCTTCCTGTTCTTAGCTCCTTGGAACAGTTCTTCTGAGGACATTCCACACTAGTCATCGTCTTCGTCTCCTCCTCCTCCTTCTTTTGAGTACCGATCAGACCCTGGACTGCCAAAATGAATCCACTTTCTTGGCTTTGTTTATGGCCAAACTTAAATCCTCATCATTGTGTACGTTTCTGGCAGTCATCTACAGACCAGTAAATGAGCCAGATTCTGTGTCCCTCCACACCAGTCTCTCAGGTTCTTCAGCCACAAAGTCCATCTACATCCACGTTGTCCTTTTCCGGCAACCAAAGCAGGAATGGTTCTTGTTCTTTATCCATCCGGGGCAAGACTTGTACATTGGTCAGTTTGTTAGCTTAAAAAAGTGGCAGGTAGAGTCAGAGATTTAGTGTATGAATTCGATGTGTTGGATTATACTCATTAGTTCATTTATTTCATTTATTTCATTCATTAGTTAAGGGTGATGTTTCAAATGGGGAAAATAAAGACATTATGAGGAAAGGGTGAAGGAACTGGGCACATTTAGGGGATATGATTAGAATTGCCATAATTTTCTCCCACAAAATCAGTACAGAAGTCTATTTGACAAAAAATGGGTGGGTTATCTACGAAATAGCCTTTTAAAAACACCATAATATAATGACAGCTACAAAACACTTTCACATTAAATATATCAATACATAAATAAATTTATTTACAACAGTTCTTACTGTAAGATGATCTGTTGTACTTTTGAGAAGTCGCGTCGCAGTCAATTCTTAATGTCTTCGGTTCCAGGAAACACACTGTTCACACTTATCGGGCAGTGGTGTGAGGAGAGGGCGTTAAGATTTATCTCCAGGTATAAAATCGAACTCTCCAGGTGAGAGTTCCAATTTATTTTAATGATGTGTTATAACACACAATTTAACACAAGTTTTAAAAATCTAAGACTTTAACATGACTTTTATTGAACTGGCCGGGACAATTTGACCTTGAATTCGGGACAATCCCGGTTATCCAGGACGTATGGCAACCCTAGATATGATAGCAGTCTTCAAATACCTGAAAGACAATCATAAAGATTATCTGGTCTCCACCATCCCAAAGTGAAGGAGGCGTAATAATGGGTTGAAACTACAGGAAGCCAGATATAGACTGAATATCCGGTGGGTGGGTGGGAGTAACTGTTCGAGCAGTACAACAGCGGAACCAACTGCCTCGAGAGGTGGTGATCGCTCTAACACTGGAAGCATTGAAGAGAGAATTGGAAAACAACCATGTGCCAGATCTGCTTTGATTCTCTCTCCCTTTCTCCTCCTTTGCTAGGGACCATGCGTCCAGTACGAAGGAACTTCTACGACCCCTCCTCTGCTCCCGGCAAGGGCATCGTGTGGGAATGGGAGAACGACAACAACTCCTGGACTCCGTACGACATGGACATCTGCATCACCATCCAAAACGCTTATGAGAAACAGCACCCGTGGCTGGATTTGTCTTCTCTGGGCTTTTGCTACTTGATCTATTTTAACAGCATGTCTCAGGTCAACCGGCAGACGCAACGGAAGCGCCGACTCCGGAGGCGGATGGACCTTGCTTACCCCCTGACCATGGGTTCGATCCCCAAATCCCAGTCCTGGCCCGTGGGGAGCAACTCCGGCCACCCTTGTTCGTGCCAGCAGTGTCTGCTGGTCAACAGCACCCGAGCAGCCTCTAACGCCATCCTGGCCTCCCAGCGCAGGAAGGTCTACTCGGGGAATGGCAATGGGGCACCGGCTGTCCGTCCCAGCAGTACATTCAATGGGGCCGCGCTGTGGTCTCTGGGCACTGGGCAGGCTGGCGGGATGGCCAAGATCGAGCAGGTCCGCTCAGCCAATGGGGTGCCAGTGGGCACTTTTTCCCGGAGCCAGAGCGCCCCCAGTAGCACTCAGCTCCCAGGTCAAAACAACCTCAACCGGCCGGGTACGCAGCGAGTGGCCATCCTCAGCACCAGGGCTCCGGTTCCAGCAGGGTAAGTCTGCAGGAGACATTTGGGTTTCCTCCCCGGAGGAGAGACCTTTCCCGGTAACCCAGTTCCCTGTGACCCAAAAGTTCCCAACCTTTCTGAGCCAAGGGCTGGGTCATGCTCTCTCAGTCACCTTCAAAGGGCTCGACAGCCATTTTTGCCCTGCCTGCACAATGGGGGTGGCCATTTTGTCCCAACAGCTTCAAATGCCCTTGGGGTGTGGGGGGCCACATGAAATGGCATCGGTGGCTGGATGCGGCCCGTGGGCCGTAGGCTGGGAACCCCTTCTGTAACTGTTCCTCCATTTCTATTTTCACTGGACACTACACCATACCGCAGCTGGGAAGAGGTGACTTACAAGCCCTGTGGAACTAATAATAGTTTATGTCATTACTAAAAACTAGTTGGGAGAGGAAGCAGTGACAGGATGATAACGCATGCATCGTATAACGAAAAAGCCATACAGTAATACCTTGGATAACGTTTACCTCAGATAACACTAAAATCCCTTAATGTTAAGTAATCTGAGGGGGAGAATTCCATTGAATAACATTAAGATCCTATGGGATGTATCGGATAACAACCGCTAAAGCCTGTGTAGTTACAATGTATCTCTATGGAGCTTTAACATTATCCGATGCATACCATAGGATTTTAACATGGATCGGATAACACTAAAAATCGGATAACATCAAGACTTGTGGAACCAAGTTTTAGCATTATCTGAGGTTTTACTGTATAACAAAGTCCCTCGTAGGATTATTTTTGTTCTACTTAATGTTATTCCAGTACTTAGTTGGTTGGTTGGTTGGTTGGTTAGGTCAAGATTTCCTTTTTTGTAGTAAATCCTTATAAGAACAAAATGTTATAAAATTGCCATTTGGCATTTGGGCCTAGGTTTTTCAAAGGAAGCGACCATCTGTTCAGCCGTTTAATGAGATAACAATGCCTTACACCCTATCACAGACAATCTCAACAAGAACAAATAACAGCTCGAAGCCAGGCTGCCTGTCCTTTCTCCTGCCAGGCTGAGACTGGCAAAGAAGGTAAAATGGCCTCAAGGACCTCTCTGTGCCACCCTTCCAAAGGAGAGGGCCGGCTCCCTTGGGGCTTGAACCACCCAGCGCCGTCCTGTGTTGGAAGCAAAGGGGTGCGGTGGGCAGAGGGAAAGCCATCATCTTGCCGGCATCCCCCCCCCCCTCCAATCCCTCTATCCGCAAGCGATGGAGGAGAGGCAACCTCTTGGGAAACTAGCAGGCCCTGGCGTTGCCATGGCAACCAGGTGGCAGTGCTGAGAATTGGTTGGGCCTCCAACGGGCCTGGCAGCCGCTCCCTCTCACAAGTGAGATGCAAAGTCCTGCTTCCCAACAGCTCCCTTCTCTGCATGACTGTTGCAACGTCATCTTGCAGGAGGCCTTCCAAAAGCCGCACGGATTGAACGGACACGCCCAAGAAAAGACACACATTGAGCTCAATGTTTTTAGACTTCTTTCCACTTTGCACTTTTATAGGGACTGCGTTGGCTTAAGCGGTTAAGATGCTGAATTTGATGGCTGGAAGGTTGGCGAGTTAGCAGTGCCAGACCCCAGCGCTGCGTGACGGAGTGACCTCCCCATCTCTACAATAGCTCCTACCAACCTAGCAGTTTGAAAGGAAGAAATTGCAAGTAGATAAATAGGTACCATTTCGGTCGGAAGATAACAACATTCTGTGCTCTCCAGTGTCTAGTCATGCCTGCCACATGGCCATGGAGACATCTGCAAACGCAGTTAGTGCTGGCTCTTGGACTGTAAACAGAGAGGAGCACCAAACCCTAGAGCAGTGATGATGATGATGATTATTATTATCATCATCATCATCAACAACAACAACCATTATTATTATTAGAATTAGAAATAGAATTAGAATTACCTGTATTAGAATTCAGTTTATATGCTGCCCCCTCACACAAAACGCGACTCCAGGCAGCTCACAATAGTAAACAACAAAAAATACACAAAATCTAACTACTAACTACAGCCCGCGGGCTGGAACCAGCCTGCAGCGCCACATCATCCAGCCTGTGCCGCCCTCGCCACTACCGAAAGCGGGATTTAAACACTCCCATGCATGTGCAAACACCACCAGAAGTGGAAGTAAAATGCATGTGCGTATTCACACACTGCTGTAAATGCACCCATGGCTGCTGCAAATGCATTTATGACAGCCGCTGATACATTCTACAGCGGGAGGAATCATGTGACCAGCCCGTGTAGGGTTGCCATAATTCTCTCCCACGAAACCGGGACAGATGTATACTTGATAAAAATGGGGCGATTGGTCTTTAACTGCTGACCTGCCAACCTTCCAGTGTCACATTCAGCGTCTTAATCACTAAGTCACTGCAACCGATAATATACATTATTGTAGATATTCTTTGGATTTTTATTAGTCTCTTTACTTTGTAATTTTTTTAAAAAAAGGAAATCCATTCCGACATGAAAAGAAATCCCAGAAAGAAGTTACTATCTTCCATGCAATATTGTGCAGAAGCACAAGCTACTTTAAGGAACCGGCCGGCTTCAACATGTGTGTTGCCAAGTTAGGAGATGGTCAGGACAGATTTTTGTAAGCGAGCTGAGTCCTTCCGAGCTCGCCTCTTTCTCTTTCATCCCCACACCTCTTTGCTCTCGAGTCTGCTCATCAGCTTTGCTAGTTGATGCAACCCAAAACAAGCAGCCGTAACTGAGAGCTGGCACTTTCAGCCCTTAAAGAAGGGTTTGGGAACCAGCATGCTTTTCCCTCCTCCGGTGCCATCAGAAGGATGTGAGGGAGGGGAAGGGTCGGAAAGAGAGGAGAAGCAAGCCGGATGCATCCCAAGCCGTCCTTGTTTGAGGTGAGAGTTTTGACTACCTGGCTGCAGAACCAGAGGTTGGAATGGGACCCCCTACTATGACTTCTGGAAGAAGACCCAGTCTTGGTAGTCTTGGGCCAGCTGCACAGTCCCAGGGCACACACACACACCCCCAGGATAAGCGAATGCTATATTATTTCTGCAAACTTCACAACCAGAAAATCCCAGAGAGAATAAGTTGGAATCAATTTGACAGCACATAAAATTGTTTATCATTACTAGGAGATCTGCATGTTAAAAACCTCTTGCGTCCGCTAAGTCAGTCATAAAAAAAGGAAGTGAAGACAGATACGGACCACTGCCCTGTATCCTAGTCACACACAGAAACAACGTGCGCTGTGACTTTGGCCACAATTTGCACGAACTTCCTTCCTCTTTACGATGCTACATTTTGACGGTTAATTCTTGCTGGAGCTCATGAGAGTTTGGCTCCTGATTCCTGAGCAGGAGGCAGAGTTTGTGCTGCCCATGGACAGGTAGGATAGTTGTGTTGACCATTGTTCCAGGTGGGCTTTCGTCTCTGTCCCAGCTACTGCCAACCTAGCAGCTCAAAAGCAAGAAATCCCAAGTAGATAAATAGGTACTGCTTCGGCGGGAACGGTAACACCATTCAGTGCACTCTGGTGTCTAGTTATGTCTGTTGCGTGTCCACAGAAACATCGCAGACGCAAACAGTGCTAGCCGTTTGGCTATAAACGGAGAAGAGCACCAAATCCTAGAGTTGGATACGACTGGCTTTTGAGCAAGGATTACCTTTACCTTACCTTTACCCAAGTTTTCCTCTCCTGGGCACCTGATTTTTATCCAGGAAAAAGAGGATAGGATTGGGCATTGGGGAGGGATGCTAAATGATTTGAGGGAGATGTCAAACAGTTAAACCTGGTACTCTCTTGGGTTCATCCTAATGGCAGATGTACAAAATCTGGCTGGACTTCCTTGGTCACACCTGGAGACGGTTAATTGCCCTATGTGCATGCTCTCCAGCTATAAGCACACCTGCCCGTTTCATTTTATCCCACATTTTGTGCATTATAATAAGAATTAAGATCCACAGCAATTTGAAGTGGAAGTTCGAGCGGTCGATTTCACCTCTCCGCATACGGAATTTGTTTGTTTCGGTGCACTCTGAGCCAAACAGAGATTGAAACAGAGTCTTGCTTAAAATGGCATCTCCTGCAGAATAACGGCAGATGCAGAAGCAAATGGAAGAATAAAATCTGTAAGGAGTGTTTCTGTTGAATCCCACTGAGAATTTCTTTTCCCTCCTGGGTTCTGCAAACTGGGTTAATTTAATTACATTTTAAAAGTGATTGGTCTTCAGGCAGCCCAGACCACTCTTTAACCTTTCCTTCATATGCTGGATGGGTTTGGATGGGGGAGAATGAGCTACAGCTGAATCCTGAGAACCCCCTGTGTTATCTCGGAAGCTACCATCTTTGGTTCTGGATGGGGCAATGTTGCCCCAAACAGACCCGGTGCGGAATCTGGGGGTCCTCCTGGACTCACGACTACTGCTCGAAGAGCAGGTGGCAGTCATGGCCAGGAGGGCTTTTGCACAACTTCGTGTAATACGCCAGTTACACCCGCTCCTAGACCAGGACTCCTTGCTCATTATCACACATGCTTTGGTCACCTCCAGACTGGATTATTGTAATGCACTCTACATGGGGCTGCCCTTGGTGACCATTCAGAGGCTGCAGCTGGTCCAGAATGCGGCTGCCCGGGTCATGATGGGGTGTGGGCATTATGCGCACACCTCACCATTGCTGCGGGAGCTGCACTGGTTGCCATTGTGCCTCTGGGTGCAATTCAAGGTGCTGGTTATTACCTTTAAAGCCCTATATGGTAGTGGGCCAGGATACCTAAGAGACTGCATCGCCTTAAGGACATCTGTCCATCCCACCAGAGCAGACCGGAGAGGCACTCTGGTTGTACCATCAGCTAGAGAGGCGCACCTCTCTAGCACAAGGAGGAGGGCCTTCTCTGTGTCTGCTCCGGCCCTATGGAACCTCTTGCCAAGTGAGTTGCATCTCCAGACTGAGCTGTTGCCCTTTAGGAAGGGGGTCAAGAACTGGCTGGCAGAGCATGGGCCAGACAGATACCCCAGTCTGTTGGCTCAGTTGAACCCCCCTCTCTCTGTTTGTCTTGTTTTAGCTTTTTAAAATTTTTAATTTTTTAATCTTGATTTTATATTATGTTTTTATTGTGTTTTAGGCTGTTGAGTTGTGTCAGCCGCCCTGGATCTTTTTGAGGAGGGCGGCATAAAAGTTTGCTTAAATAAATAAATAAATAAATAAATAAATAAATAAATAATGCAGAGGCATCAGAACAAAAAAATGTTGAGCAAACAGGAAGGGGACACCTTGCAAAGTGCCGAAATGTTCTTTGTTTTGGTGTTTTGAACTTAATGACTTCAGGAGTGGAGGGGCAAAGTCTACGCTCTTTGGTCAAAGTTTGTTGGGAGGCATAATTCAGATACCCTAAGTCTAAACTTCACCAAACATGGAGAGGGTTAAGAAGAAAGTAATCAGAAGACTCTCTCTAACGTTGTTGTGTCTAAGTGTCTCTGGGGCTGAATTATCTCTCCATACCCACTCTGGCCCACCAACTTCGAACACTAATTGAATTTTCCCCAAAACAAGCTTAAGACATCTTCACGGTACTGTATGCAAAACTGCAAAGTAAGAACTCTTATGTGTCATCATCACGTCCAACTCATGGCAACCTTCAGAGGGCTTTTGGATTTGGTGAGATGTTCAAGGACTGGGTTACTGTTCTCAGTCCCTAGTTGTCTTCCCTGACCATGTAGGGTTTCAAACCCAGGTTCCTTGAATCCTAATCTGATGCTTTTGCCACTACAGCACTCTGCCTGTTGGGATGTAAGTTTCGTAGCAACTAAATACAGTGGTACCTCATACAATGGTTTTAATCCATTCCATGGGGCTCATTGATGTACGAAATGATTGCTATATGATGCATGCATCGTATAGTAATTTTCCCTATGGGATGTATCGTACAATGATATTTTTTCGCTAAGTGGTTTTTCCCATTGAAAAATTGTTGCGCAATTTTTTTCCATAGGGAAAATTGTTATATGGGATGGCATTTCCCCCCAAAACCTAATTGTTATACGATTCCGTTGCTATACAAGACAGTTGTTGTATGAGGTTCCACTGTACACACACGTGTTCCTTTGGCGAGGGGTTGTGACTCAGTGGTAGAATTTCTTCACTGCATAGAGAAAAATCCCAAACTTAGACAGTTACTTGTGAGGGTTACAGCCAGCCATCAGGCTGGCAGGATATTGTGGAGATTGTAGGCCAAAAAAAGTAACTTTCCCCAATCCTATTCCTGTAATTTACGTACCTAGTACCTAGTAGTTTTACTCTCTGCAATTGTTCTATTGTGATCTTAACACAGCCAATTGCACTCAGATGTTTTTCAACCCGTTAGGATTGCACTCTGCGCTCCTCCCCTCTTCTTCTTCTGGTTCTTCTTCTGGTTCTGGTTCTTCTTCTGGTCCTTCTCCTCCTCCTCCTCCTCCTCGTCCTCATCGTCCTCCTCCTCCTTCTTCTCCTCCTTCTCCTTCCAGCACACACATATAAATTAAAAAAGGACCACTTTGAACAGGTCTATATTTCCAGTACCTGACTCATCTTGTAGGTGTATTCTCAAGTAGGTTTTGAATGTCACAGGCGAAAGACCCAAATAGCTTTCATTAATGGGTTACATCTTTAACGGAAAGCATTCTGTGATAGGACATAAGCTGATGAAAATCAGAGGATTATGCTTATGCATGCCAGTTTCGCCTCTAAGACTACATAGCAAACCCAAGAGATGTCGTTAGCAAGGAATGGAGATTCGCATTCAACGCAAAGGTGCAGATTTTGTTCTGAGCAGATGGAATGGTCATAAACATTCAGTAACACTTCCACCGCTCGGCTGAGAACTGGAAATGTCACTTCTGACTGTACTAAATACGGTCAGCCAGGTTTCGAAACAGCAGGTCATCTTTTCTCCTTTTCAGATTTGTATTTGTGTAAATGCTTGGGGGTGGGGGTGGGTGGGGGGAGACTGAAGCAAATATCTTCTTTTTCTTTTTCTTCTTCTTCTCCTCCTTCTTCTTTTTCTTCTCCTCCTCCTCCTTCTCCTTCTTCAACAGACAGGTTTTCCTGCTTCTTCAAGTGCCATATCCAATTCTCCCAAGATGCAGTCAGGCACTCTAACCACTACACCACACCACAAGTCAGGAGTAAATGTTGGATCTCTGGCCAGGGCAGATTTGTTGCTGAATAACCAACAGCTGATGTGAAGAGCTTCATCCCAAATTGGGCATCCATCTGTCTGTCTGTCCATCTGTCTCTCTATACCAGGGGTTCCCAAACTTTTTGTGCCACGGGCCAGTCATGTGGTTGAGTGGGCCGGTCACCTGCCGTAAATGCTGCTGTAAAATGCATCTGTGCCTGTCATAAACATGTTGATCACAGCCACAGGTGGATTTATGGCAGTGTTTATGGCAGGCGTGGGTGCATTGATGCATGCATGGGTGTGTTTTACAGCTGTTGTAAAAGTGCCCGCTTCCAGTAATGCTTTTGTTATGCAAGTCAGACCAGTTGGCGAAAAACCCGCTCGTTATGCGAGTTTTTCGCTAAGCGAGTCGCTCGTTAAGCGAGGCTTGACTGTATCACCGTGATGTGTATTATAAGTTAGGTAGAGTATTATACAGTCTTTTTTGTTTTACATTATGATTTATGTACTTTTATGTATTTTTTATGTACTGAATTTGTTGTTTTGTTTTATAATGTGGAAATCATGTTATTTTTTTTGTAGTGCAGTATTTGTATTTTTATTTGAAAATTTAATTAAAACTTTAAATTAAAAAAAAACAACCACCATTAGGCACATGAGACAGTTCTCTCTGGCGGCAGATGCCAAGAAGATGACAGGCAGGGTGTTATGAGTTGCATCACATCTTCTGTGCCTCTCTGCTGGGTTAGTGATTACTCTGCAAGCACTACACTGCATTTTCATGTGTTTTGCTCAGTACAGGCTGTCTCGTGCTCAGACGAACCTCCAACTCCCTTGGTTTCCCTCCCCACCGCCCCAGTAAAACCCAATTAATCTTCCTCCCTCATCAATGACTGGGCTCAATGTCTGGTCTTTCTCGTCACATCCCCCATCTTTCACAAGCCATGACACAGTGGGCAAGAAAGAAGTGCTGTTCCATTGGGAGGGGATTACACTCCGGCATAAAGCTACCTGACCTTGTAGTCTTGTAATCCAGAGTCAGGGCGGATGCTCCAGATCAGCCTCTTTGCTTTGGCATTTTCCTTTCTTTGTAGAGGAAGATTACAAGCATAGCAGGTGGCCATGAAGACCAAGCTGGTAACGCGGTGAGTGAGAGAGGCCCGCCCGAGTGGTTAGACAGGCTGACGCGGGTGCTTGTGGGCAGCAGATTCTGGGTGTCACGATCAGCAAATTGTTAGCTTTAATTGATCGTTTGCATTATACACAGCCCACCCCATGTCTGTTGGCTTTGTTTCCTTGAATACTGAGTCATTCCCAAGGATGTAGGATATTTATACGCATTTCCTTAAAATAGTAAGACCGCCCTTGGCAGATGATGTATCATGATTTTTATTTACACTTAGAGCAGAAAGTTGGTATTTTTCTGGGTCTTTTGGTGTTGCATTTAATGCACCAATAACAATCAGGACAATTTTATTTTTATTTTGCCAAATAGCTCAATCTCAATTTATACACCTTTGTATTTGGCAGTCATTTCAAATTTCTTCTCTTCACACACGCTCTGGTCACCTCCAGACTTGATTGTTGTAATGCGCTCTACATGGGGCTGCCCTTGGTGACCATCCAGAGGCTGTAGCTGGTCAAGATAATTGAGACAATTAAGGAGTAGCTTTACCAGTTCCATTCCCTTCCCATGAGTTTATGTGGCAGAACATGACATGCTATCCAGTTTACCACACCAGAACATGTCATCCTATCTAGTTTGCCACACCAGAACATGTCATCCCATCCAGTTTACCAGACCAGAACATGTCATCCCATCCAGTTTGCCACACCAGCAAAATAAAAGCCCTTTCTTGAAACAAAAATGTTTAAAGAAAGTAGTCCTAGAATTGGCTGGATGTGACTCCCTGGCTCTTGAAAGCAGACAAGATGGGTTTTGCATATACTCTCGGGACGGATGTGTGACACAGACTAATTTACATTCTGTCCTCTCTTCTTAAGAGTAGCTAAGATAGTTGCTTTTAGTGAGGGTTTTTTAAAATCTTCTGAGAGTTTTTCATTCAACAGCATCAACAAGTCCTTGAACTGTAGGTTTGCTGTTTAATGAGACCAGAGCCCTGAAACTATAGAAGTAACAAAAACATTAACAGCTAACAGGAAACAGTGTCATTATCTCTTCTCTGTACATACTTGAGTACAAACAGACCCGAATATAAGCCGAGGTACCCATTTTTGACCTGAAAACCCAGGAAAATAGATTGACCCGAGTATAAGCCGAGGGTGGGAAATGCAGCAGCTGCTTAGTGAGTTTCAATAATCAAAATACATGATAAAATATTTTTAGTGCATCTCAATCCAACACGGTCTTGGGACCCTCGTGGTCATTGACCTGAGTATAAGCCGTTTCCCCTTTTGGGGGGCTCATTTTTGGGACTGAAAAACCAGGCTTATATTTGAGTATATACAGCAAATGAAAATTGCAATGTAATGAAGTTATACTTCATTACTGAAGGAGGGAGCGTTCAATTCCCAACTGGCTTCCTGGGGCAAAACCCAACCTATGTGTCAAACTGCAGAGCCCAAGAGTAGCCCCAGTAAAAGAGATGGTTTACATATGTGGCTGCTGCGAGTTCAGTTCTCCCACTGTGCCTCCGGGGAGAGGAACCAGTCTGTGTAAGCTTGGGCAAACTGCACATTTCCAGGACATCCCCAGAAGCATGGAATTATAAGCCACGTTTGACTATTCCCTATCTAGCAAAAACCCTAAAAAAGGTTGCTGGTAAGTCAGAATTGATGTGATGACACATTATTATTTGTTGAGTAGTCCCAACTGTTTGTTTCCAAGCTTTGTGCTCACTCTTGATGGGAAAGCAAGCGAAGGATGCTTCTTATCCCTCTGTGGCTGTTCTCTCATTTTGCAAACATGTTTAGCTTTACTTAGTGGTTGGTTGATTAATTGACTAAATCACAGGCATTTTGCTGACTAGGAATTTTTTTAAAGGCGGTAACAGCTCTGAGCACTTATACAGCTGTTGTGTGGATAAGAAGATGGGTGTTTGATCCTTGTTGACGCTTGTGGAGGCATACAATGTTGACTGACACCATGCTGCCTCTTTTACTCTCCCAGGGTTCCTGCCCTCCCGGTTAAGAACCTGAATGGAACTGGCCCAGTCCACCCAGCCTTGGCAGGTAAGGGTCGCCCAGGTAAGCTAGCAGTGAAACTCTTACGATTGGGAAGACTGATGGCTATAGCAAAGAGGGATCTTCTCTTAAATTTTGGACTAAGGCATCTTTATCCAGATGCTTGCATCTGGAGTTGGAGGAAGGGTCGGTCCTTGCCCAATCAGGGCCAACCTTGGCATTTGGCAGAGGAATTTGACTGACTGTTATACCCTTCTTTCTATATCCATCCATCCATCCATCCATCCATCCATCCATCCATCTATCTATCTACAGTAATACCTCGCATAACGAATTTAATTCATTATCGAAGGTTGTTTGCTATGCGAAGTTGCTTGCTATGCAAAACAAACAAAATTCCTATGGAAAAACTCACATAACGAGCATTTCAAGGGGGGAAACTCGCATAGCAAAAAAATTCACTGTGCGAGTTTTCCCCATAGAAACGCTCGCTATGCGAGTTTTTCCATAGGGAAAGTCCGACTCGCATAACGAAAATTTTCGTTATGTGAGTCAGACTGCTTACAGTCCCTAGATGACATTAACAAACCTATTGAGTCTCATACTAATTAATAACCTACATTTCCCGTTCGCAGCCAAAATGCAACTCAGTCAGCAAAAAACAAAATCAGAACTGAATTAAAATTAAATTGAAAACAGAGAGTATTTCCTATGTCTTCTAGCCTGTTGGCGTTCCACAGGATTGCTCTTTAAGCGAGTTTGCTCTTTAAGCCAAACACCATTGTAAGTGACCAATTGTGGGGTGGATTGCGAACCCCAATTTATTTGTTAAGCGAGTTTTGGGTTGGTTTTATTTGTTAAGCGAAGCGAACATTCAGAGAAAATTCTGCTCTTTACGCGAGTTACTCTTTAAGCGAGGCACTCTTTATGCAAGGTTTGACTGTATTAATAACACACCACACAAGGGTTACCTCTGCCCCGACTCCTGGGATGTAATGAATAATGCATCAAATACCTTTCCAGGTGTAATATTTCAACCAAAGTTACTGTTTTGATATAATAAGTGCTGTTTTCTAGTCACATAACATATGGAGCTGTTCTTCTGCATTGTTTTAACTTCTCTCTCTCTCTCTGTTGTTGACTTAGGGATGACAGGTATTCTGCTGTGTGCTGCTGGTCTGCCAGTATGTCTCACCCGAGCCCCGAAGCCCATCTTGCACCCACCAACGGTCAACAAGAGCGACATGAAGCCAGTGCCGGGCATTGCCGGAATTTGCCGGAAGACCAAGAAGAAACATTTGAAAAAAAGTAAGAGATGTTCTCCCTTACAGGTGGTCGGTTCCAGAACACCTTTTGTCTCTGTAGCTGCTCTTATGGATTGTGTGACTACACAACATACAATATTTGAGTATTTCTGCACAGTGGGCTCACCTAGCTGATATATATGAATTAAGAGTCGCTTATTGTAAATTAATTACCATTGTTTGTCACCAGAATATTTCGGTTAGCTACTCTGAATACTGTATTCATACCTGCCAGAATTAATACAACCGATGTCACTGTCATGCGATTCCCACCCCGCATCATTCAACGCTGAGGGTTGAATGTGGTACTCTGAGAGTAAGTGATTTGTGAACACTCTTCCTCGGGATAAAATCTGAAAGTCTTAAAGATTTATTTATCCTATTTAATCACACTTTTATGCTGCCCTCCTCAAAAAGATCTAGGGCGGCTAACAAACTCTCAAAAACACTTTTAAACACAATAAAACACAGTATAAAAATCAGAATTAAAAGGTTAAAAAGATTAAAATGTCAGTTTATCAGAACCACGGTTTCAGTAAATCTCCTTCCCCCCTAGCTAGAGTATTTGAAGCTCCTGGTATAAATCCCAGGTTCCCAAGGCAGTTGAAGGCTATAGTGGCTGAATGGTTAAGATGTGGAACTTGATGACTGGAAGGTTGACAGGTCAGCAGTTCAAGACCTGAGTGCTCCATGATGAAGCGAGCACCTGTCCTCTGTCCCAGCTCCTGCCAACCTAGCAGTTTGAAAGCAAGAAATGGCAAGCCGACAAAGAGGTACTGCTTTGGCGGGGAAAGTAACAACTCCAGTGTCTAGTCATACCTTCCACATGGACACAGAAAAGTCCGCAAATGCAAACAGTGCAGGGTCTTGGGTTGTAAATGTAGAGGAGGAACAACCCCTAGAGCAGGGATTCTCAACCTGCGGCCAGTCGGCCAGATGTGACCCATAGCACCATTTCATGCGGCCCCCCACCACCTAGATGGCCATTTTGCCCTGCCTGAACAAGGGGGGGGGCATTTTGTCCCAACAGCTGCAAAGGAGTGGCCATTTTGTTTCTTGAATGCCCTTGGAGGGGGGGCACATGGTGGGGCCTGATCTATGATCACAGTACAGTGTGGATATTCAGAGAGTAGAAGAGTCCCCAACCGCTGGTTCCACAGTAGAGCTGGTGGAGTTGATATGGTATCAATGGGCTGGCTCTTTCCCTATATCTCCCTAAGCTTCACCCATATGCAACAGCTGCCAGGGAATTAGCAGGTAGAGGAAGAAACCATGAAGGACAGGTCTAACTGTGGCTGGCTTTTTGCTCTGCACAGGTAAGAACCCCGGAGATGTGGTGCGGCGTTACATCCAAAAAGTGAAGAACCCTCCAGACGAGGTGAGTTTCCTGGAGGCCACCAGGAACGCAGCAGCGTTCTGTTCATGTGTGAGTGTGTTTTGCTTCCGGAAACGGCATGGGCCGGGTGAATTGGCATCAGGGGCCAGAACCAACCCATGCGACGTAGTGTGGGCTCCCTGGGATAGAGTAATGGAAGAAGAATCAGGAGGCCGGGGTTCAAATCCCCACTTTGTAATGGAAACTCGCTGTGTGGAACTGGTGAAACCACCTCATTCCAACTTGACGGCACATAACTAAGCTACTTATCATGAGTAACTAGTTATTTGGAATTTAGTTGCTTCTGAACTCTTCCACATTTCCTTTCTCCCGATGCGGCTGCTTTTCCTTCCATGAACTTGCCGGTGGACATCAACAAGAAAGTCTAGACACGTATCCTGAGAAGATCCCCCCCGCTTTGGACCAGGAGGCCCCAACCATCCTTAGAGGAACCTTTACCCCATGGAGCCACGTCTTCAGGCTCAAGAGAAAGAGTTGTGTTGGCTGCCCCATGGAGTTGAATGTGGTTGGCTTGGCACCCAACAGAATTATGATTTCTGTCTTATTTCCCTCCCCTCAGGACTGCACCATCTGCATGGAGAGACTGGGCTCTTCCTCTGGCTACGAGGGCATCCTCAGGCACAAAGGGGCCAAGCCAGAGCTGGTGGGGAAGCTGGGCAAATGTGGACACATCTACCACCTTCTCTGCTTGGTTGCCATGTATAACAATGGCAACAAGGTAAGACTCGGGGATGGGGGGGGCAGACCTCATGTCTATCAGACATCGTCACAACACTTTGATCTCGAGGGCTTCAAGACATCTGTGGCCCACGCGGCTGGTTATGGATCCCCATGTATTTCTTCTAAGATTTTCTTGCCCACAGTAGTAGATGTGATACCTTTGAGATGTGGTGTTGGAGGAGAGTTTTGAGAGTCCCCTGGACAGTGAGGAGAACAAATAGGTCAATCTTAGAAGAAATCAACCCCGACTGCTCCTTAGAAGGTCAAATAGTAAAGATGAAGCTGAAGTACTTTGGACATCAAATGAGAAGAGAGGATTCACTTGAGAAAGCCTTGATGCTGGGAAAGGTGGAGGGCAAAAGAAGAAGGGGGCAGCCAAAAACGAGACGGCTAGATGGTATTGTAGATGCAATGGGCACAGAGCTGGGCAGGCTGAGGAGGATGGTGGAGGGCAGGAGTGCCTGGAGGGCAGTGGTCCATGGGGTTTTCAAGCCAGGGGCCAGGTCATACTCTCTCAGTCAGCATTGAGGGCTGGTCAGCCATTTTGCCTCGCATAAATGATTGGAGTGGCTATTTTGTCCCAACAGCTTCAAAGAGGTAGTCATTTTGTTTTTTTAATGTCCTTGGAGGGGGTGGGGAGGCCACATGAAATGGCAGTTGTGGCTGAATCCGGCCCACGGGCCTTCGGTTGGGAACCCCTGCCTTAAACTATCCCCGCCACATTGCAAAGAAATGTGAGCCTTGTTTGTCTTGAATGGGTAGTATGAGTCCTTAGCTTTACAAAAGTCCTGCTCCTCACTTGCTAGCACAAACTAATCTAGCCGACTGCATTCGTGGCCTCTCGCTCTGAGGATGGTGTCCAGGGAGACTGTTGTGAGCTGGATGTGTGGGGCTGCTTCTCCTTTTTAAAAGAAAGCAGGTTGAGGCTCATGGCTGAAACATGTTCAGAAAGCATGTTCGCATACCTTATCTGATTTCTCCTCCTCCTCCCACCTTTCCTGTTTCTTCATGCCTAGCAGGATGGCAGCTTGCAGTGCCCCACATGCAAAGCCATCTATGGGGAGAAGACTGGAACTCAGCCCCCTGGGAAGATGGAATTCCACATCATTCCACACTCACTTCCGGGCCATCTGGACTGCAAAACCATCCGCATTGTGTACGACATTCCTGCAGGGATCCAGGTGAGACATCGAGCGAGAGGGAAGAGTCTGGGGGGGATGTTAATGGAAGAGAGGTGAGTGGTGCTGAGTGGTTAGAGCGCTGGCTCTTGGGCGGTCCACATTCAAGGTTCCACTGAGCCATGAAAGATCATAATTCAATGAAACTCATGATGACGTGGCAAGAATGAAAATGAAAGGAATACAACAGTGGTGGTGAACCTATGGAACGTGTGCCAGAGGGGGCCCTCAGAGCCCTCTCTGTGGGCACATGCGCCATCACCCCAGCCCAGAGTTCACTCAGCCCCTCTGCCCAGCAGTCCAATGGGAGCGCTTCTTCCCTCGACCCAGCACAGAGTTAGCCCCGCCCCTCTGCCCAGCAGCCCAATGGGAATGCTTCTTCCCTGCCCAGCAGCCCAATGGGAACGCTTCTTCCCTCCGCCCAGCACAGAGTTTGCCTCGCCCCTCAGCTGTGAGGATGGCAGCTTGTGAGTTTGGGCACTCGGTCTCTGAAAGGTTCACCATCCCTGGAATGCAACCTACGCTCTCTGCTTTTAGGATTTTGTCTAAGGCACTAAAACGCCCAGAATCCTTCCCCTTTGTCTTTGTTGGCCAAGATTTCTGGGAGGTGTGGTTGTAATCCAAGCTAGTTTTCTGGGAGCTTGTTAAGGAATTTAGTCAAGTATAAAAGTCCCTTTTTTGGATCTCATTTTGGAGGCTAAAAAACTAGACATACTCAAGTATATACAGTATGTAAATTGAAGCAACCTTATAGGAAAAAATGAATTTTTTTTTTACATAACTTGAAGTGAACTCATAGGAAATTGTGTTATGTCAATCGAGATACTTATGTAAATCGGGACATGATTTTAGTGCATGTAAGTCGAATTTTATGCAACTCAAGGCATAGGTAAGTTGGGGTTTTACTGTAGTTTATTTACTACTAATATGACTCAGATGCAATGCCAGTAGGACTCGGATGGATCATTTCCAAAACTCTGAGTAAAATTTACAGTTTACCTCTTCCTTTTTGGAAGACAGCCAAGAGAGCTCATTGGATAGCAAGCATGATTACAGAAGCAAAACGGAGCAATTATTCAATAAATGTAACTTCTATAGCACAAGTAATTCAATAAAGTACTTTCTGTGGCATAAACACTTCTATAATTTCCAAAGCTGAACATTTCCCCCCGAGTTCATGACCTCATCAACTTATTAACTGTTCCAGACGCTTTAACAGGATGTAGCTAACACAATATATCTAATAATAATATATATAGTGTATATGGAACAAACTAGCAAATGAAGGAATGCAAAGGACTACCCATAAAATATAGACCAGTGGTGGCGAACCTATGGCACACGTGCCAGAGGTGGCACTCAGAGCACTATCTGTGAGCACCTGTGCAGTCACCCCAGCACAGAGTTCGCTCTGCCCCTCTGCCCAGCAACCCAATGGTAGTGCTTCCTCCCTCTCCCCAGCACAGAGTTCACCCCGCCCCTCTGCCCAGCAGCCCAATGGAAACGCTTCCTCCCTCCCCCAGCACAGAGTTCACCCCGCCCCTCTGCCCAGCAGCCCAATGGAAATGCTTCCTCCCTCTCCCCAGCACAGAGTTCACCCCGCTCCTCCTCCCAGCAGCCCAATGGGAGCGTTTCCTTCCTCCCCTGTTGCTGTCTTGGCACTTTGGGTTTTGGGTTGCAGTTTGGGCACTCGGTCTATAAAAGATTCGCCATCACTGATATAGACTAACAGCTACACTTAACATTAGACATGTAGATTGCAATCTATTTTCCAAAGCTAGCATTGAACAATCAACTAGCACTTAGCTAACACTCTATATTTTATGGGATTTTAATTTTTATGGGATTCTGCCCCTCCCAATCCTATGATTCTATGATAACATCATGTGTGAAGCATCTTCCTGTGCTTTCTTCTGTCACCAGGGCCTAGAGCACCCAAACCCTGGGAAGAAGTTCACTGCCCGAGGCTTCCCCCGTCACTGCTACCTTCCGGACAATGAGAAGGGCAGAAAGGTAAAAGCTACTTCTCTCATCCCTCCACAAGCTTAAATCCCCATTCGTTATGATGGGGCTGGCCCAAATCCTGTTGCCATTTTGCTTCTATTAAAAGGAAAACATACAACTCTGGGCAGCAAATTGCTGTTCATTAAAGAGAAGTTTGTTCTGTCCTTGAGTCTGCACATGTTTGGGCTGTGCACCATACGGGTGTGTTTTACTTCCGCTTCCAGGAGCGACAAGGGCTTTGCGGGCTGGATGAATTTGCATCGGGGGCTGCACCCAGCCCCCAGGCCTTAGTGACCGGCTCCCTGAACCACATGATCGGCCCATGGCCCAAAAGGTTTGGGCACCCCTGCTATATACTATATGTATGAGGTTCCACTGTACAGTACAGTAATACCTCATATAACATTAGTATCGAATAACACGAAAATCGCATAACATCAAGGAATCTGGGGGGAAGAATTGCATCAGATAACATTAAGATCCTATGGGATGCTTCAGATAACAACCGCTAAAGCCTGTGTGGTTACAATGTATCTCTATGGATCCCATAGAAGATCAGATAACACGAAAAATCATATAACACGAAGACTTGTGGAACCAGGATTTAGTGTTATATGAGGTTTTACTGTATATGATTTTCCCCCCATAGGGATTTTAATTAGGGGGGGATCATATAACGAAGAAAATTGCATAGTGAACAGCCTCATAGAAAAAAGTATATGAGGTTTCATTATACAGCGGTACCTTGCTTAAAGAGCATAATGTGTCCCACAGGATTGCTCTTTAAGCGAGTTTGCTCTTTAAGCGAAACACCATTGTAAGTTACCAATTGTGACTTCAGTGTGTGTGTCTGTGTAAACCCCAATTTAGTTGTTAAGCGAGTTTTTGGTTGGTTTTAGTTGTTAAGCGAGGTGACCAGCCAGAGAAAATTCTGCTCTTTAAGCGAGTTAGTCTCTAAGGAAGGCACTCTTTATGCGAGGTTTTACTGTATTTTGGAGTATGGATCTCAGAATTGCCCAATGGCTCAGAGTGGTAGTACGGATAACGGGTAACTTTCCCACGTTATGGTCCAAGTGAGTTTCATTGTGGATTTTTTTCATTTTGCATTTTCTCAACCAGATCCTGAAACTTCTGATCGTAGCGTGGGAACGCCGGCTCATATTTACCATCGGGACATCCAACACCACGGGCGAATCCAACACGGTGGTGTGGAACGAGATTCACCACAAGACCGAGTTTGGATCTAACCTGACTGGGCACGGCTACCCCGACCCCAACTACCTGGACAACGTCCTGGCCGAACTGACGGCCCAGGGAGTGACAGAAGCGCACCTGAAGGATTGAGGAGACCCCTTTGCGCTCCTCTACCCTCCCTCTCCCCATCCTTACGCACTGTGCCATGTGCTGCGTGGAAGCGTGAACACTGCCTGCTCCTCTTTGTCAGCCCATCTTGTGAGTGTGTTTCTGTTTGTCGAATCTGGCTGTCTCCCCGATCCCCCCCAGCATTTTCGGGGTGGATCCCCTTTGCCTCTCTCATTGCTTCCGCTGGCTAGTGTTCAGATGATCGTTGCCCAACAATGCCAGATGGGGCCAAAGGAGGTTGTGAGAATGTTTGATCTCCCCCCAGACCCAAAGTTTTAATTATAATTTTTAATTTGGAGGAAACAGCAGGAAAACCGCATAGAACTGCACAAGTGCTCAACTGATGCAAATACTTTGCTGTCCTTTTCTTTTTATATATACATATGAAGGGAACTGTCCACACACAGGTATATGTGTGTGTGTGTGTGTGTGTGTGAGAGAGAGAGAGAGAGAGAGAGAGAGAGAGAGCATGTGCGAATGTGTGTGTGTTTTTGCAATCTGCAACCCTCCTTTGTACATGCATACACATAAGCACTCCTGCTGAATATCTTCTGGTCTTGTCCAGAGTGTCAAATATACTAGAGAAGATCAGTGAAGCACATTGTACACATCTTGGTTGTCCTGCCCCCTCCCCATTTCCTCTTAACCGTCCCTCCTTTTCGTTTCGCCCCTGCAATGCCGTTCCCATTTTAAAAGGGAAAGAAATCCAATTTGGGTGTCTTGGACGGGTGATGATAGATGTTCTAATCAAGGTTGATCCAGGACATTTGGCCACCCTCCATACCAATCATAGCTTGGACAGCTTTCCCCCTTCCTCAGACAAAAGCTCTCAGACTGCTCCAGGCAACATGGGCCTGATGGATTCTGGGACCTGTAGTCCCCCCAATGGTAAACTCTGGTTAGGAACCAACGATTGAACCTTCCTTCAACAGTGGGATTGCAGGTTTCATCTGAGGGTAACAGACTAGTTTAGGGATTACAAGTTATACTCAACCGTGTCCTGCTGGCAGAGCCATTCCTGCTTGAGCTTCATTAGTTAGGTGTCATCAAGTCAGGTCTGAATTATGCTGACCCTTGGCGACTTTTCTAGGTACAAGACACTCATGCCTGTCATGCTCTGGGTGATCTTAGATCAGGGGGTTCCCAACCTACGGCCTGTGGACCAGCCCATGGCACCATTTAATGTATCTCACGTCAGTGTAGAGACAATTGCCACATGATGGAGGCTGGGAATCATGGCACACCAGTTGCCACCGCTTCAACTTCCCCGTATCCTGGGGGATACGCTGGAGGGAAGTTCATATAATGGCCTTTCTTTTCAACCTCTGGCCAAACACAATGTGAGGGCCCTCCTCCACTCCCCAACCAAACACACTTTGCTGTTTGCAGAGTTCTGACAGTAAACAGCCAGTGTGGATGAGGTCGGGTAGGATTTTGATGGGGAAAGAAGCAGGAAATGCAAATGTTTCACATCCCACAACATAGTCTTGGACCCAGCAGGCCAACCCGTGCAGGAACCTGTTAGGATGGAGAAGCCACGCATATCTGGCTGATCTGGTTTGCCATGTACCTTAGCTGTTGCATAGTTAATCATAGAATGACTGAGTTGGAAGGGGCCTTTGAGACCATCTTACTTAACCCTTTGCTCAATGCAGGTAACCAAATCAAACAGATCCGCCAGAGGGTTGTCCAATTCTCTCTCGAATGCCTCCAGAGTTGGAGCGTTCACTCACGGCAACCAGATCGCCACGAAATGCCTGGTTTCTCTGCCATAAGAAGTCTTGGGGACAGGCGTCGCAGTCCCAAAATGCTAGAGTGGGCAGAATATTCTCTTTGCTCCAGCTGCTCTGATGCTTTCTCACTGTTGTACTGTGGGGCGAGGGTCCCCCTCAGTGGAGGAAATGCCACTGGAAACTATCCTATTGGACCCAATGGCAAAAGGAGCGGAGGAGGAACCCTGATTCCCAATGGTCATGGAGGCGAAAGAGGCCGTGCCAGGCGGACTGGCTGTGAAGGGGCACCTTGATAATATCCTCAAGGTTGTGGCAGTCCATTGCAGTCCCGGTGTCAAATCCTGCATGTCTCATTTCATATGTGCCGCAGGAGGTGGTTATGTGATCACACTGTCTGAGCCACTTCATGGCAAGCTGGGATCCACCTTAAACAAATTCACACCAATGGCATTTTTCCTGCTTTGGGGGGGAAATGTATTATGGATACAATTTGCAGACGCCGCTGACTGTAGGGCAAATTCTAACAGCCTCATTCCCCTCCACTATAACCCCATCCAAACTTACTCCATGCCTGTTTTCGATCTTCCTTTTCCACCCTTTCCAACCCCACCAGCCAGTCTCCAACATGCATCTCCTCCTGAACAAGTTGGACCAGCAAGATGGAAGAGTTGGGTTCCTGAACCCTTCAGAGCTGAGTTTACTCATACACTGAGTACTTGGTGGCATTCGTTGCCTGCTTTTCAGTTGCCGTAAAGGCAAACACTTTCCGTGATACTGTGCCGTGCGGTGACGACTTTAGCTGCAGACCAGAGACGGGCAAAAGCCAAGCTACCTATGGGTCTCCATTGCAGGCCCAGAACCTGCAGCCTTCTTGTACACATCTTGTCACATTTTCATTGAATTGTTTATTTGTGTTTTTCAAAAATCCTTTATTTTTATTTTTTTTGTGACCCTCTGAAGATGGTGGCAAGCAGGAAGGAAGTTTATTAAAGTTTAGGATACCCCTTTCAGGTCAGCAAAACTGTCTTCTAAAGAATGCAAAGGGCCTTTTAAAAATATATATATTAAAAATCAAAGATAGCCCCCAGTAGCCTAGAGGGCAGTGGCCTCGCTGGGAGGAGGGCTAGGGGGTGGGCGACCCCGGGTGGCACTTTTTGGGCTATGTGTGTTCTTGGACTACAATTCCCAGAAGCCCTAGCAGAAGCGAGTGCCAGCGTCCACCAAGGGGCAGCAAATTTGACTTCAGCCCCGGGCGGCTGAAATCCATGCTACGCTACTGCTGGATGGAACATTTTTCTCCCCAAAACTTTGGGAGGTTCCCCCCAATGTCATCCTCTTAGAACCAATCGATCAGGGATTCTCAACCTGCGGCCCATGGCGTCATTTCATGTGGCCCACCACCACCTTCACTACCCCAGAAGTGCCATGTGGTGGAAAGGGCAAAATGGCCGTCCTGCCCCTGAAGCTGTCTGAGGGAACGTGACCCGGCCCCTGGCTTAAAAAGGTTGAGAACACCTGCAATAGATTGTCTTGGGAGAGAAGGGTGTTTCCCAACCATTTCTCCTTTAACAACTTGAGAAGAGTTTAAGATAAATTTGGCCAGGCAAAGCTCAGAAGTAAGGGAGAGGTTTTGTGAATCTTGGTAAACCTGTTTGCTGCCGGAGAACTTGATGGGGACCAGAGTCACCCAGAAGGGAATGGAGAGGGCAGGAAACTGGAAGAATCTTACAATATTGTACAGTTTTTGGTCTCCCACGCGCAAGTACAACACAAAATTCGGAAGCACAGCACAAATAATGCTCTCCCCATCATGTACAATCTTGGGGCCAGCATAACATGCCACAGAATGAGAAGAAGGGCTGATCTCTACAGGGTTTAGAACTGTATCAAACAAGGGCAGAGCTTAGAAGTAACCCTGTAGACCAGTATTTCCCAAAATGGGGCGCAGGCCCCACAGGGGGACATGAATTCCCAGAAGCCTAAGTCAGTCCATTGGCTGATCAGTGCTTTTGGGGATTGACTTAGGCTTCTGGGAATTGAAGTCCAAAAACCAAAGGTTGGGAAACGCTGGTTTAGATTTAGTGCATTAACAACAAAATCATCGCTTGGGGATTCTTTTTTCTGTTTTTTTTTTAATTATCCTAATCCCACTTTTGCTTTTATTATATTTTTTCTTTTATATATATATTTTAAATTGATTTAATATAAACAAGTTGAAAAAGATATACTGTACTGTATATACTTGAGTAAAAGCCTATTTTTTGAGCCCCAAAAGGGGGACTCAGCTTATACTCGGGTCAATTCCCACGAGGGTCCCAGAACCGTGCCAGATTGAGATATGCCAACAATTTAATTAATTTTACCATATTTTATCTATTTTGATTATAGAAACTCACCAGCAGCTGCTGCATTTCCCACTCTTGGCTTATACTCAGGTCAATCTATTTTCCTGAGTTTTCAGGTCAACATTAGGTACCTCGGCTTATACTCAAGTATATACGGTAGCTCAAAAATACAACACGAACTGTACAACAGTAAAATTATGTGGAAAAGAGAAGAAAGAACAAATGCGAATGTTTTCACCCATCTTAAAAAGTGATATAAACAAAAGTTTCACTTACTTATTCTTATCCCCAGTTTCCAAAAACTTAAATATTCCTGCGCTGGTTTTGACTTTCCCGAGCCAATAAACACGTGGAGTGGAGTAATCTAGTAGACTTTGCATATCTGGACCTTTGAAATGCTTTTGATAAAAGCCCTTCACACACAAAAGATAATTGAGTAAATGAATCCTTTTATGAACTGAAAACTGCTTAAAAATTAAGCAGCTCATAGGAATTATTGATCCATTTTCATGATGGCAGGATGTGGTCAGTAAGAGATGAGTACCGTATATACTTGAGTATAAGCTGATTCAAATATAAGCCAAGGTACCTAATTTTGACCTGAACACCCAGGAAAATAGATTGAACCGAGTATAAGCCGAGGGTGGGAAATGCAGTCGCTGCTAGTGAGTTTCAATAATCAAAATACATCAAAATATGGTAAAATTAATTAAATTGTTGGCACGTCTCAATCCGGTGTGGTCTTGGGATCCTCATGGTCATTGACCCAATTACGGTAATACCTCGGATAACTTTTGCATCAGATAACGCTAAAACCGCATAACGTTAAGCAATCTGGGGGGGAATTGCATTGCATAACATTGAAATCCTATGGGATGCATCAGATAACGTTCGCTAATGCCTGTGCCAGTTACAATGAATCTCTATGGATTTTAACCTTATCCGATATATGCATCAGATAACATTAAAAATCAGATAACACTAAGACTTGTGGAACCAAGTTTTAGCATTATCCAAGGTTTTACTGTATAAGCCTTGTCCCCTTTTTAGGGCTCATTTTTGGGACTAAAAAACTCAGCTTATAATCGAGTATATACGGTATTTGAAAAATTAGTTTGAAAATGACCTGGAATTAAGTGTTTGATAATCAGATTGATTCAATTTTCAGCAGCTACAATGTTTTCCATTAACCTGTTCTGCCCTATTCCTTTTTACATGCGTCCCGCGGCTTTTTAGAATAGTGCTAGAACTACCTGTATTTTCCTGTGCTACTCATTTGCCTGATACATAGTGTATACCATTAACAATAGAGCTGTGGATGTTGTTATTGCTGGAATACATTGGATTATGACAATGAGAAAGCCATGCATATGCTTCTTTCAAAACATTTCCTGTTAATTGCTATGTTTCCTGAGTGATGCAGCGCAATTCTTGGTACAATAGAATTATAATGGCAAAATTTTCTTTCCTGCGCATAACAATGATAAGACACAGCTGTAGCAAATAATAATAATAATAATAATGCTGTACTACAAAATATTTGCAATAGTCTATGTACAAATATAAAATAATAGGTGAAGCCTGCCAGACAATCCGTCGCTGTATCGCTATTTCATTTTATTGCAGGTTGCATTTGTAAAAGCACACATGGCCCTCTGGATGCTGGCAGTGAAAATAGGTGGGGCATGGGGCAGTAAGTGGGTGCACTATACCTTCTGAGATTGCTAAAATGAGTACCCAGCATGTTGGGGGCAAAATGCTAATTACAGTGTGAACTGCCCAGAGATTGCACTAAGTGCTATGGGGCAGTAGAGAAGTGTAGTTGCTATTAGTATTGCTACTATGTCATCAAAGGGGAGCTGAAAAGTTCTTGAAATAAAATGTCTTTTAGGATTAATAATTGCAAATCTAGACAGAAAGAGGTCTCAGGTGAGAACTAAATAGAATCACAGTAAAAATCAGACATTTTCCAACATGGAACAGATTGCAAGTATTTTTTTGTTGTTCAGTTGCACAGTCGATTCCAAACCTTTGTGATGACCCCATGGACCACTGTCCACCAGGCACTCCTGTCCTCCACCATCCTCCTCAACTCACTCAGTTCTGTGCCCATTGTGTCTACAATACCATCTAGCCATCTCATCTTTGGCTGCCCCCTTTTTCATTTGCCCTCCACCTTCCCAAGCATTAAGGCTTTCTCAAGTGAATCCTCTCTTCTCATTTGATGTCCAAAGTACTTTAGCTTCATCTTTACTATTTGACCTTCTAAGGAGCAGTCAAGAGTTGATTTCTTCTAAGAAATCTTCTGCGCTCAGCTTTCCTAATGGTCCAGCTTTCACAACCCTACATTGCCACCGGAAATACCACTGCTTTGACTATACGAATTTTTGTTTGCAGTGTGATGTCTCTACTTTTCACTATGCTCCCCAGGTTTCTCATAGCTTGTTTCCCAAGAATCAGTCATCTTTTTATTTCATCACTGCAATCACCCTCTGCAGTGATCTTGGATCCTAAGAAAGTAAAACCTGTCACTGCTTCTACTTCTTCCCCATCTATTTTCCAGGGACTGATAGGGCCTGTGGCCATGATCTTGGTTTTCTTTACATTGAGTCTCAAGGTATAGCAATAGCTGCCATCGCTTTTGGATAAAAAGGTGTCTGGATAAATTCATGGAGGAGAAACCCACCAGCGGAGACCAGTCAGAGGCAAGAGGACTCTGGTTCAGTAGCCAGGAAACACAAGCCAGAAAGCCTGCTGGAGAGACTTTGTAGTGGCAATTGGTGAATAAAATGTTAAGAGTAGGCAGGTCCTTCTGGTTGGGTCTTGCATAGGTCTTGCACTCGTGCCTCACTTTAAAGCAGAAGCCCATTTCTGGGAGGCCAGAAAAATGAAACATTTTCCTCAGGGGGAAAATTGTGTCACGTATTCTCCACACCTTGTTGATGATTAAGAAAGCAAAAATAGTTGGCGGACACCAGGGATTGAACCGTGAGAGTGGAGGAGACAGAAGTTTTATACCATAGCCCTGCCATTTTGCCCTCAGCAGATTTGTGGGGAGAAAGAAAGACAAGAAGATAAAATGACCAAACAAAGTGAAATGTGGACTTCTGATTTGCTTGTGCGAAAGAGGCAGGACTTTAGCAACGGTTCCTCTGCACCTTTTTAAAAGTAATTTTTTTTTCTAAACCGATTCAACTTGGTTTCTACATATATCCTTTCCATTTCTTCCATATTCCTAGCCCTTTCCATCCAAACTTTTACAGTTCTCACTCTCCTTTTTTCCAGTTCTTTTATTACACTAAAAAAAAAATATATCCAGAATTTCCTATAAATCTCTTAAATACATTATACAGGAGAGGCCTGGGCTCAAAACCTTTTTTTTGGTCAATTGTCATATTTCTATAGTATTTCTACAGAATTGATTTTGAAATTTTCTTTATCATTTTGGAGTTTATTTCCTCAAAAAACAACAACAACTCACCACGCCTTATGTACATCCTTGGTTTTCAAATATTCTATACCTCTCCTTATCGATCCCTTTTCAGTTATAATCTTAATTATCCCTTTAATCTGGTTAGCCATATAATATTTTCTAAGATCCAGAATACCCAATCCCCCTTCTTTTTAGGATACATACCATAATTTTTTATTTACCATTGATTTTTTATTTCCATCATTAATAAAATAAATAAATAAATAAATACAAAAACTTTTTTTTTCATTTTCTGCCAATTTTTGAAATTCTGTCTCCTTAATCTTTATTGGAGGGGACTGTAGTGGCTTAGTGGTTAAGAGGCTGAACTTGACAACTGGAAGGTCGGCAGGTTGGCAGTTCAAGACCTGAGTGCTGCAGACGGAATGAGCTCCCATCTCTGTCCCAGCACCTGCCAACCGAGCAGTCCGAAAGCAAGAAATTGCTAGTAGATAAATAGGTACCGTTTTGGTGGGAAAGGTAACAGCATTCCATGACTCCAGTTATGTTTACTGCTTGCCCAGTGACCATGGAAATGTCTGCAGACGCACAATGTGCGGGCTGCAAACAGAGATGAGCACCATACCCTAGAGTTGGATACAACTGGCTTTCAAGGAAGAGTGATCTTTATCTTTACTAATCTTTATTGGAAGCATTTCATTGTAAAAAAAAACACCACCAAGTAATTTTTGTTCCCCTTGAGCACACACCATTCAGGAACTGGGAGGGGGAAATCCAGTTTCATCTGGATCCAAATATTTTCCGAAATATGATTATAAAGAGGCAGAGGTTTGTTTGAATAACCTAGGATAGGATGGCTTCTCCTCTCTACCCCACCCGCTTGGCCATGAGCATGTCCATCTCAGGCTTCAGGGGTGGGTGGGCGGGTGCGAGTCTCCAAATCCATCGCATGGTCAACTGAGGTTTTTGTTGGCAGATACCCAAGGGCTTCGTAACTTCCTGTTGTGTGTCTTTCTCTCCTTTTTTCCCTCTGTTCATGCTCAGCATGTGTTGATGTCTACAGATTTATGCAGTAAATGTGGAAACCGAATGAGACCTGTGTGTTATCTTTCTTAAATTCCTGAGCTGGCAAATGCATTGCTAGATGGGACCCTGATTGTCTTTCCTCCAACTTCATGGTTTTCATGAAGCTTTATGAAGCTTCAAGGGCTTTATGACAAAAAACAAACCTTAACTGTTAGAGCAGTACAACAATGGAACCCGCGACCTTGAGAGGTGGCGAGCGCTCCAACACTGGAAGCATTCAAGAGAGAATTGGAAATTAACCGTCATTACTGCTTTGATTCACATCCCAGCATTGAGCAGGGGGTTAGTCTGGATGGCCTCAAAGGCCCCTTCCAACTCAGCGACTCTATGATTCTATTAATGAGGATACGCAAGAACAAAACAGGATTAGATATCAGAGGAAGAAGCTCACTAGACAAGAAATTACATTAAAGGAGGAGATGGCTGAGGAACTCGACCTCCCCTACATCACTTGGAGGACCCTGAATAGGTTGAGGGCCGGAGCGCCTAAATGTAAAACCAACATGCTCAAGTGGGGGCTGCTGGCAGACAACATCACGTTGTGAATGTGGAGATATACAGAATCCGGCTCATTTGCTGGTCTGCCGGTTACTATCAGAAACATGCACTGGTGAGGATTTACGTTTGGCCAACGACAAATCTAAGAAGGCGGCTTCGTTTCAGCAGCTTAAAGTTTTGCCTGGACACAAACAAGCAGAAGGCATAGCTCTGAGGGGCCAGGACTGGCACAATCCATGCCACGCACTCAAGCCTGATGCCACTTGCAGAGGGGAGAAACTAACACATTGTACATTTCCATTCCCCTGTGCTACAGCTAGCAAGGTGTAATGGGAGCAGGACAAGACTGGATTTATTTATTTATTTATTTATTCTTCAAATTTTTATTGCCACCCAACTCGGCAACAACTCTGGGCAACTAACATCAATTAAAAGTAACATCAAAAACCAACTAAAAGCCCTTTAAAAATTCTAAATAATTTACCCACTCATCCCATCCATTAAAAGAGAGAGAGAGAAATGGATCTTAAGGGCACCATGTTCTTCTTCTTCTTTCGTGTCTTGATCAAACCCTGGACTTTCAAAACGAAGCCACTTTCTTGGCTTTGTCATTGGCCAAACTCAAGTCCTCATCGGTGTATGTTTCTGGAAGTCATCAGCAGACCAGTAAATGAGCCGGATTCTGTACCTCTCCACATTCACTCAACGTGTTGTTGTCCGCCAGGAGCCACATCCTAGTATATATAATAATATACTTCAAAGCATGTCAGTTTGTTTTTCTTAAAAAGGGAGCTGATGCACGTTGACAACACAAATGTATTTCAACTGGCAGCACAGCTGGCTTTCTCCGGTTGAATCTCAAGTGCCCAAAAACCAATTGTTGATTTATAACCATGTAAAGGAAAGCAAGGACTAGAATTCAGAGAGAGATAGCGGAGATAAAATATATACACATGCTGGACACCCATCATAAAGGTTTGAATGTTAGCAAGGGATTTCTGGGACATTATCAAATTTAAAAATTACAGTAAAGCCTCGCATAAAGAGCACCTCGCTTAGAGACTAACTCACTTAAAGAGCGGAATTTCTCTGAACGGTCGCCTTGCTTAACAACTAAAACCAACCAAAAACTCGCTTAACAACTAAATCGGGGTTCGCAATCCCCTCCCCCACCAGAAGTCACAATTGGTCACTTACAATGGTGTTTCACTAAAAGACCAAACTCGCTTAAAGAGCAATCCCGTGGAACGCATTATGTTCTTTAAGGGAGGTACCACTGTACATTCACCTTGTAGAACAGACCTAAAAGTGTGGGGAGGAGGTAGGGGGATATCTATCAGTGCATTGACCCCTAGCTGTGCCTACCCCAAAAAAACCTCTGCAAAAAACCAATTAGGAGAAATGTAATATCAAAATTTTTATTTTAGAAACCTAACTCCTCAAACTGACTTCCACCAGAGATTTCCTGCTATAAAACTTTTTATTACTGGTTGTAAATAGCTCATTGATTTCCATGTCCAATGAAACTCTGGGTCTCGAATACCAGAAATGTATGAATGTATTCCATGATATCCACTCTTATGTCTGATGAAGTGGACTTGGTCCATGAATGCTAACATTAAAATACAGGAGTTAGTCTTTAATGTGCTACAGCGGTTTTTTTGTCTTTTGTTTTGTTTACCTTATATACTCGAGTATAAGCTAACCCGAATATAAGTCGAGGTACCTAATTTTGACCTGAAAACCCAGGACAATAGATTGACCCGAGTATAAGCCGAGGATGGGAAACACAGCAGCTACTAGTGAGTTTCAATAATAAAAATAGATGAAAATATGGTAAAATTAAGTAAATTTTTGACGCGTCTCAATCTGACGCAGTCTTGGGACCCTCATGGTCATTGACCCGAGTATAAGCCATTTTCCCTTTTGGGGGCTCATTTTTGAAATGGAAAAACTAGGCTTATACTCGAGTATATACAGTACTCTCTGATATGCTTGCACAGACTAACATGGCTACTACCTCAAAAATTGCCATTCATTTTTGATTGTGTCATTGGGCACTCAGAGTCCCGTATGGAGGGCCCAGAACACTTTTGAGAGCTGCCACCAAGACATAGACATACACAGTTTCCTTTATACAAGCCAACTCATGAAAGGAACACAGCCAGCTCTAAGCTAGATAAGTTCTGTTGCAAAACGCTTCGGAGGCTGTCCTCAAAAGCCCTAACGCCTCCTGATATTTCTGGCTGCAGCTGCTTCCCAGAATATAAGGACTTTCCAGGCTGAGCTCGCAGGGTAGCAGAGAGGTCACTAGTTCAGTTCATTTCCCTGCAAAGAAATGTTCCAGAGCGATGCTATGAAGTTACTCAACAACTATCGTATATATGCGAGTATAAAGCGACCCGAATATAAGCTGAGGTACCTCATTTCAACCCGAGAAACCAGGAAAATAGATTGACCCGAATATAAGCTGGTGGTGGCAAATGAAACCGCTGCTTCGTGAGTTTCAATAATCAAAATATGGTACATGGAAATAAGATGCAGCAGGAAGGAGTTTTCTCCGTGCCGATTGAGATGCGCCAATGACGGGACGGGAGAAGTGGGTGGTGAAGGCTATTAGCTACCAAGAGCTTTTTCCATCGCACTCAGTGACCCAAGTATAAGCCGTTTTGACCTCATTTTTAGGACTGAAAAACTAGGCTTATACTCGAATATATACAGTATGTGGAAATCAAAATACAGCGTCTCAATCCCCTCGCTGTTACGAATCTTCACTGAAAAGCAGGGGCCCTGCATGGGTCTGTTTCTTATAAACCATTATTTATATCCCCCACTGTTACACCATGGAGCTCAAAGTGGTGTAGATTTCCTGTTTCCTCATGTATTTATATATTACTGTACATTTATATCACCCCCATAGCCCTTATTGTGCTTTCTGGGCGGTTCACAAGCTAATTAACATTTTGCCCCGAGCATGCTGGGTACTCATTCTACTGACCATGGAAGGATGGAAGGTTTGAGTCAACTTTGAGTCCTGGTCAGGATTGAACTCACAGCATTCTGGCTGCAGTTCAGCAGTTTAACCCCCCAATTCTTATCCCAATTGAGCAGGTCAGCCGGAGAAATAAAAACTGGTTCAAGTTTTCTCCATGATGCACCGCTTGTACAGCCGCCGAAAATGAATGGTTTGTGTCCAAATGAAGCACTCTTCAATCACCACACCCTTATGAGGTCTCCCAAGCATGGGCCCCATTTTTTCCCCGAGGATGTTGGGTTTCTCAACTACCTGACTTACCAATTTCTTTAGCGAACCTATACAGCACTAGGTGTTATGTTCACAACAGCCCTGGGAAACGTAGATTAGGCTGAGAATGGAGTGTTCAAAGTCATCTAGCAAGTCTCGTGGCTGTGCCAATGGGGTTTTGAGGTCACACTTGCCATAGTCCCAAAATCAGGAGAGCCAACTTGAAGAGACAGTCCCAACTACCAGTTTGAGCTTGTCCTTGCAGGAGGGATGGCCAAAGCAATATCACACTGGTTTTACCCACAAAAGGTCCCATGCGCTATTTTTGGATGGCCGTCTGGTCCACTGAGGGAGCATGGCTTGAAAACATTGAGAACCCCTGTTTTATAGGATCAGTTTTTAAAAAATTTAACATTGCAAGCTTTCGTCGTTCAAAAGATCACTTCGTCAGGCAGGTTTCATGGCCGGTTGTTCAAGCCAGGTCGGTGCTTAGATGTTCCATGGGGAAATTAAACAGCAGATTGTATCTTTTTACAATCCAAAAATAAAAAAAATGTTTGATTTTTTTTTAAGTGGGCAGACAACAGGAGCCTACTCCCATCATGCACCACTTGAGTCTTGACCTCCTGACCTTCCAGTGGTCAAGTTCAGCATCTTAACCATTAAGACACTGCAGTCCCTCACACTTAAGATACTGCTTTGCTAAAAGTTCTTGGCTTAGAGCAGCTGATGCCAGGATGTTTTCTTTGAGTCGCATCCAGGCATCTATAGAGGCGGCTGAGATGAGGCTTCCCCTGAGGAACTGACACCATGGCGCAGGGCCATGATTTATGGGACTATTTGGTAGTGCTGAGTCACCAGCTCTGGGTAGGACATCCCTGGGGGACCAGGCAGCCTCGTAGTTGCTGCTGCAGCCCAAAGGAGAGAGAGAGAGAGAGAGGAAAGCTGATCATTGAACTTGTAAATTAACCACCTCCGCAGGCCAGAAGCATCGAGTGGTTCTTTGAGCATCATTCAAAGGAGAGGGCCTGTTTCACCAAGGAGAAAGAAGGCCCTGGGCGGCTTAAAACTGCATGTGCTAATTTGCACCTACAGATGTAAAATCATACTATCATAGAATAATGGAGTTGGGACTTTGAGGCCATTGACTCCAACCCCCTGCTCAATGCAGGAATCCAAATCTAAATTGAGCTGACAGAGGGCTGTTCAATTTGTTCTTGAATGCTTTCAGTGTCGGAGTGCTCGACACCTCTCGAGGCATTCGCTTCCACTGTCGTACTGCTCTAACTGTTAAGATGTTTTCCTAATATTCAGCCTATATCAGTGGTGGGCAGCCGAAAATTTTACTACCACACTGTGGGCGGAGCCAACATCGTGGGTAGAGCCAACATCATGACATCATGGACGGAGCCAATGATGTGGGTGGAGCCAACGTAAAAAACCCATAAAAATTAGTACACATAAAAAATACAAATTAAATAGACATAAAAATACACATAAAACACATAAAATACACATTAAAATAAATACACATTAAATAGACATAAAAATGCATTAAAATACAAATTAAATACACATAAAACACATACAAATATACATTAAAAATAAATACACATTAAATACACATTAAAATACACACCCACACCCCACACCCTGGGGAGCAGGCTATAGGGAGCTTCAGGCTAGCAGTTTCTCTTCCTCCTCCCCGATTGGGAGGGCAGCAAGGAGGCCACGCATGCGCCGCAAGTGCTATAGGCGCGCATGCGCACCAAGCTGTTGGTGCACATGTGCAGTGGGGAAACTGGCGAAAAGGTAAGTCCGCAAGGTGGTTCTCCCCAAAAGCCACTGCCGGTTCTCCGGGACACTGGGAAAAGTTACTACCGGTTCCAGTGAACTGATGCGAACCTGTTGCTGCCCGTCACTGGCCTATATCTGACCTCCTGTATTTTCAGCCCATTATTACATGACCTGCTTCCTGAATGAGCTCCCATCTTTGTCCCAGCTCCTGCCAACCTAGCAGTTTGAAAGCAAGAAATTTGCAAGTAGATAAATAGGGACCACTTCGGTGGGAATGTAACAGCATTCCGTGCGCTCCGGTGTCTAGTCACACCTACCACATGACCACAGAAACATCTGCAGAAGCAGACAGCGCTAGCTCTTCGGCTTTGAAACAGAGATGAGCACTGAACCCTACAGTCGGATACAATTGGCTTTCAATCAAGGGAAATATGTTCTCCTAGGGCAGTGGTGGCAAACCTATGGCACGTGTGGCACTCAGAGCCCTCCCTGCGAGCAACTGTGCAATCACCCCAGCTCAGAGTTAGCTCTGTTCCTCTGCCAAGCAGCCCAATGGGAGCACTTCCTCCCTCCCCCAGCACAGAGTTTGCCCTGCCCCTCTGCCCAGCAGCCCAATGCGGTGTTTCCTTCCTTCTCTGTTGCTGTGTTAACATTTTGCGATAAATAAGTGGATTTTGGGCTGCAGTTTGGGCACTCGGTCTCTAACAGGTCCACCATTGCTGTCCTAGGGCATCATCCATGATGTCCTTCTATGTACCTGCTCAAATTTGTTTGCATCTTTCTTAAAGTGCCATGTCCAGAATTGAACACAGGACTCTAGACGTGGTCTAACTAGCACTGAATAGAGGGGGACTAGTGGTACCTCATATGTTTTGGAGACTATTCTACATCCTAGAGAGGGCTAGTGTATTGTAAGGTGAGGTGACGAAGTAGTCTATAGCCCCAAAATTGAATCTGCTGTCCAGATGGGAGCATCCTCTGCTCTCCTGTAGATGATGGGCAAGATCAAGGCCCCATAAATGATAGCTTGTGGCTACCCTAAGAAGCATGGCCGGTAGCCTTTCACTGGGATGTGCTTTGCTATTAAATCTGCACCCAGTCTAAGGGATCCCTCCATTTCCCATAACCACATCTGGCCCAGAACTAGTTTCAGCCAGCTGTTATCAATGTGCAAAATGCATCTTCTTTCCTGCATGCCACCCCTCCCCAAATGAACATTTAAAGCAGTCTGCATCGCACAAATACACCATCCCCCCCATCGATTAACGTGTTCTGGACAGGATTCTGTGTAGTTTATACAGGAAATGGACATCTCCCCCCACCACCACCCCATTCCATCTGCATGTGACCATTCTGGAACTCAAACCACTTCGCCCATCTGTGGAGCTTCCAGCTGTGGACAGAGGTCCAGAATGAGACAAGGCTGTCAACACCCAGGATTCCTGTCCCACACACCCCCTATTTCACACTGTCCTGCATCCAGAAGTTAGCTCCGAGCATGCAGTTTTGGGTTCATCAAGATGGGCTCATGGCCAATCTGCTGACCAGCCATGATTCCCTCTAGTGTAAACACCTGCTTCCCTTTGTTTATCTTGGGTAACCTTTGGTTCTTCTTCTGGGAAGCCGACTCGAGCCCTTACTCTGGACGATACATGACTCACACTGTCAGTGTTACAGTAAAGGCAGACTGAACATCTGAAGAGGACATGACCGCTGCTCTCAAAATGGAAGCCTGTCCTGAGAGAAACAGGCGCCAACCCAGTGCAGTATCTTTTCACCAAGATTCAGTTTAGGCCGGGCAAAAACCAGCTCAGACTGGTACCTGTTGGCTAGCATCCGAAACATCGCTGTTTGGAAGCTGCGCTTTCCATGGTGGACATCTGGTCTGGTCCAGTTTGTTGGCCTCCATGCCGTCTTGCCAGAATGTCCAAACAATTCTGCCTACCAAACTAATGCCCTAAGTTCTCAGTGGTAGTGAGTAATGAGATGGTGATATCTAAGCACTGAACTAGGTTAGGGGATCAGGAGCATTGCTCGGAAGAGGCAGCAAAGAAAGTAGTTGGGAAATGAGAAGAGGATGTCAACTGAACTGTAGCAAGAGAACAGGAAATGCATTTCTGGACTACAACGCCTTGCCAGCGTGCTGGTTATGAGCTCCTGGAAGTTGTAGGCCAACAATAACGAATCACACATTATCTCCTCTGGATAAGGCAAGATAGCTTTTCTAGCTTCCATCGGAAGGAAAGTTTTAGCCCTGATTCCAGGTTCCACGTGGGTAAAGCAGCGATGAATCATCTCGGGTCATTCCTCAGCCATCCAGAACCACCATCTGTTCCGACAACGGGTGGCCATGTTTGCTAGTGGGATCTTCCAATTGCGTTTTGTCATTTAAGCACATTTTGGAAATGTTACTGATAGTCCTATATGTTCTGAGATCCTCTCGGGAGGTAGTGAAGTTGTTTAAATAGCAACAGGGCTGACATTCTCATCAGGTATACCCAGCTGGAGGCGGAAGCTCAATATCTACAAAACAAACACAAGATACCTGTTGTTCAGGTGGAAAGACTTGTGATGTTCTGACGCCACCAGATCAAACAGCGCTTCGCTCTTTGAGGGTTGCTGCGTCTGATGCAAGATACGACCAGATATTCAAGGTCTCTGAGCAGAACTAATGTGTATTTTACAGCTGGTCAACGTCAGAGGGGCTGGGGAACAGAAGTGCACATTGGACATTAAGCATAGCTATTAAGTTTTCAACAGGCTGAGTCAGCTACATGCCTCCAGAACTGGGAGATTACTTCTGCTGCGAGAATTTGTTTGAGAAGCCAGGAGACACGGCTGTGGGACAATAATAGCCAGGGCCATCCCAAGGATTTATGCTGCCTGAAGTAGAGGATAAGATGCCCCCCCCCCCCCGTCCATGTGCAGAAACAGGTTGGATGGCACATGCATGTACTGTATATACTTGAGTATAAGCCTAGTTTTTTTAGTCCCAAAAATGAGCCCCCAAAAGGGGAAATGGCTTATACTCGGGTCAATGACCACGAGGATCCCAAGACCGTGTCGGATTGAGATGTGTCAAAAGTTTAATCAATTTTACCATATTTTCATGTATTTTGACTATTGAAACTCACTAGCAGCTGCTGCATTTCCGACCCTCGGCTTATACTTGGGTCAATCTATTTTCCTGGGTTTTCAAGTCAAAATTAGGTACTTCAGCTTATATTTGGGTCAGCTTATACTCAAGTATATACAGTGGTACTTCTTCTGTGTCCAAATCAATCTTTGGACTGCCAAAATGAAGCCACTTTCTTGGTTTTATCATTGGCAAAGCCTAAGTCCTCAGTGGTACATATTTTTGGAAGTAATTGGCAGACCAGTAAAAAAGCCAGATTCCTCTCTACATGTTCCCAGTGTGTTGTTGTCTGCCAGCAGCTCCCACTTGAGCTTACATTTAGCCAGTACAACCCTCAGTCTATTCAAGGGTCTTCCAAGTGATGTGGTGGAGGTGAAGTTCCTCATCCATATCCTCCTTTAATGTTATTCCTTGTCCAGTGAGCTCCTTCCTCCATCTTCTAATTTGGTTTTAATTTAATTAATTTAATTTAATTTAATTTAATTTAATTTAATTTAATTTAATTAATTTAATTTTCGCACTTGTATGCCGCCCAATCAGGAAACCCGACTCAGGGCGGCTCACATGATAATTAAACAATATACACAGTAAACACAGAAGAATACAATATACAAAATTCAATATTATAATGATAAAGTCACAGCCACTTAAGAAAAGTTCCCCAATGTAGAACAAAGTCCGGGGTGGGGCGGCAGGCGTCCTCAGCCTTCGGGCTGGACCCTCCTCTGCCACCCCAGCCAGCGTGGGTTTTGAAGCCCCCGGCAGGTGGAAGTCCGGGGGTGGAGCTGACTACCTGAAGTTTCAGTCCGTTATTACGCATCCTGCACTCTGGGGTGATGGGGAAGCAGATCCTTCCCTTCCTCTTTATGATCATCTGTCAGGTATTTGAAGAGTTCTATCATCATATGCCCTCTTGGTTTCCATTCCTCTGTTCATCTTTGCTGTCCTTCTCTGCACCTGCTCTAATGTGTTTGCATCTTTCTTAAAGCGTGGCGCCAGAATTAGACACAGTACTCTAAATGTGGTCTGAATAGAGGGGGACTAGTACTATCTCATGGGTATTTAAGACAATACTTCAATGCAGCCTAAAACAGTGTTGGCCTTTTTTGCAACACATCGCACTGTTGAATCATGCTTAGCCTCTGATCTACAATAATTCCAAGATCCTTCTCATTTGTAATATTACTGAGCCAAATACCCCCCATCTTATAACCGTGCATCTGTTTGTTGTTTCCTATGCGTAAAACATGCATGCCTCATTAATGCAAGTTCTCCGATCTCATGTAACGCAAATCCCGTTGCTCTGTTGTGTTGTCATCAGAAGCAGTAAACGTGCCATGCTAGGGCAGCTACGGTGACTCAAATAGTTAAGACACTGAACTCCAAGTTCAATTCCCAGGTACTGCATGACGGAGTGAGCTCCTGTCTCCATTCCAGCTCCTGCCAACCTAGCCTTTCGAAAGTGAGAAATGGCAAGTCGATAAATAGGGACCACCTCGGTGGGAAGGTAAACAGCATTCCATGCACTCCGGTATTGAGGCAGGACTGCCACATGTCCATGAATATGTCTGCAGACTCAGACAGTGCTGGCTCTTTGGCTAGAAACAGAGATGAGCACTGAACCCTAGAGTCAGATATGACTGGCTTTTGAGCAAGGGTGACCTTTACCTTTACCCAGGTCAACCAACCTTCACTCTGTGTCCATCACAAATATGGGGCATTTCAGAAAACGATAGCCCCTGCCCTAGGCTTTCAAGCCGACCGTTAAGACCCATGAGGACTAGAAACTTACTTTTTCTTTTTAAAAAGAAAGCTGAAATTCTTACAATGCCCAACACCAAGTCCAGTGCCAGATACCTTTTCCACTCCATATATGAACACACACAAACATGCACACATATACACAGTGTACCCTGGAATGTGCCCAAACAGCAGATATATGCCAGATGTTGGCTAAATTGTGGCTGTTATCTTTTGCATGTTCCGTCGCTCTCCTTCCAAAGTTAAGGGCTGAGCATTGCTTCCATGTGACACTCTGTAAAGCCACACACCTTGTCGAAACACAGGGGGAGGATCCCAGCTCCCACCCCATTATGCCCTCACAGATCACATCATGACAATGTAGAGAAAGCCCCGTAAAGGCAGAGGGGGTGTCAAATGCAGGATGCCCCCCCTAAGCGTGGGGTATTTTGCCAGTCCAGGTCTTCTCTTCTTTCTCTTGGTGCTCAAAGGTGTCGTGAACCTGCTCCAAGTTCTGGATGACTTCTAAGAGACGGGCAGCCATCGTTGTATTTCGGCTGACAACACCTGGAGCCCCGAGGACGAGAGGAAACAGAGGGAAGACAAAACACAGTCAGAAAATTACGGCTGCGGTGGTTCAGTGGTTAAGAAGCTCACCTTGTTAGCTGAAAGGCTGTCAAGTCAGCAGTTTGAGACCCGGGTACTGCATGACGGACTGAGCGCCCATCTCTGTCCCAGCTCCTGGGGGCACGAAAGGAGCCTCATTTGGGCATCCCCTGAGCAGTTCCTTCCGCAAAAAAAAAATCCTTTCAACCCCAGAATAATTTCTGACACAAAGGTATTATTATTATTATCTGGATGGCTGTAGCGATTTCACCCACAAAAAACTGGTTTGAAATACTGCAGGTTCACAGTGGATCAAACTGTGTTTTCCTGTGATGTTGTCGCAGCCTCTGTCTTCTTCCTTGTTCTCCTGATCTCACCCCTGAATTGCTGTCAGTGATTCTGACAGGTGACCAGACTCGGTTTTTTTCCAAGCTTTTCATGCTTCCCTCTACAAAAGATTCTGCTGGCTGTTTCCTGAGGGGGTCGGAAAGGGATTCTCATGACTCTCCCTTCTGGCTGGCCAGGAGGAAAGTCCCTAAAGGAAGTCCAAGTTGCATTCAAACCAGTCAAAAAAAAATTGGTCAACCAAATTCCAGTCTGGCCAAGTTATTGGTAACAGAGTAGACCCTACTGCCAGTGACTCAAGTGCCAGTGACAGTTAACTAACCTTAACTAACCTGAAGACTAATGACCTTGGGTGCTGAAGTCCCCAGGGAAGGGTGATGGTCCCCAAGTGGATTAAATCCCACTTGAATCCTACTGGATTGAGGGCAGCAGCTTCATCCATCCTGGCCTGGGCCTGATGGTGAGGACTTTGTGTGTCCAACGGGCTCAGGACCAGAAAGTGACTCATGGAACTGGACCAGTGTTACTATGGGTGTCGACGCTACGACACGGAAGACAGATGAAAGGCCACGGCGTTATATTCTCAGGACAGTCTTCACGGCTGATCTCCATGAGGATAGCCAATATTCAGAATCGGATACGGCAGAAGAAGAACCAGTTGAATGTTGGTGAAATGATAATATTGGCAAGTTTCAAAGTATTGTCATTATTGAGCAAGGAGAGAGAAACGTTTTCAGCTGTAAAGATGGGGTTCTTGGAACTGGGGACTCTTGGTCAGCGGTGCTCATCTATGTTTACAGCCACAGAGCCGGCGCTCCGCAGACGTTTCCATGGCCATGTGGCAGATACGACTAGACGCCGAAGTACACGGAATGCTGTTACCTCTCTGACTGAAGCAGTACCTATTTACCAACTTGCAATTCCTTGCTTTCAAACTTCTGGGTTGGCAGGAGCTGGGACAGATGATAGGAACTCACTGCATTATTTAGCACTCAGGTCCTGGACAGCTGATCTGCCAACCTTCTGGTCATCAAGTTCAACATTGTAAACCCTAGGCTACCGCAGCCCATGGGGTCTTTAGTAACTGTTTTATTATGTTTATTGTAACGTTTATTCTGGTTTTATCATTATGGTTGTATTTTTATATGTCCCTGCCATTCACCACAGTGAATACTACTTCCAACACTAAATCAGCCGGTAAACAAGTATTATAAAATAAATAAAGACATCATTCTAACAATCAGAGGCTCCTGTCCCTAACCGCCCTGTTAGCTGAAGGCATTTTTCACTATGAACGTTGGCCATCCATCCAGGAGATGGAATCCTTCATGCTTGATTAAGTATATACAAAGCCTGGGCTGTCATGTTAGGGCAAAATAACTCCCTTAAATTATCCTTACAAGTCTGGAAACTGGAGGATGGTGAAAGGAAGAAACTTTGATTTCCAGCTTTCGGAAGGATGCAATTGAATATTTCGTAGTTGAATGTTTTGGAATAGTAGCCGTGTTATTCTGTGTTTCAAGCATATCAGAGAATAAACAAAGCATATTATATTTTGTTATTTTGTTATATCACCTTCATAAACTTTTCTGTAAAATTCCCATTCACACATAGGCTGTCTCACAGAACAAAGGATGTACGCACACAGTCGTTGCCGGCGTATCCGAGCACACATTTTACCTGGAGGCCATTTTCTCAGCTGGTGGACGTGCCTCTGGTGACTCCACAAACCGATCATGGCATGGAACATGCGACCGCGCACTGTACACTGAACAGAAGATGGAAGGCATGGTTGGGTTTGACGAAGCTTCCGTGCTTGTTGCTTAGCCTATTCGTGTCCGCAGTATCCCCCTTCGAAGGGATTGGTAGCAGCAGAGATGGTTCGGCGTCAAAGTGGGCGATCTTCAGCCGTTGTCTCCCAAGTTTGTGAGTTTATACCTGACACCTTCATGGGTTGCTTCAGCTGGTTCTTATAATGCTTCAAAGGAGCTCCACGAGGTCTTGTACCAGAGCTAAGTTTCCCATAAAGTATTTGGCAAGGAAGCCTGGAACCATCCATACAGTGGACATGCCCTATCTACCTAAGACGATGGCCAACGATGGACGCTTCGATGCTGTTTAGATTCATCTTCTCAAGAACTGTGATGTTGGTGACATAGTCATCCCACTTGATGTTCAGGATGGATCTTAGCTTCCTCGCCCCCCACCCCACCCCAGGAGAGCTCTCACCTCCCCCAGGTGCCTGAGTAAACTGTTATATAGAATGTCGAGTGTTGGGCGGAAGTATATAACCTGACTTCCCAAAGGGTGGGTGAGACCCCCTTTGGGTGGGGTGATGGTCTCCCTCAGTGGAGGAAATGCCAGTGGAAACCATCATATTGAGGCCCAATGGCAAAATGAGTGGAGGAGGAACTGTTTATGCTGATTCCCAATGGTTGTGGAAACGGAAGAGGCTAAGATGGACTGACTGTGAAGGCACACCTTACCAGGATTCAAGGCTGCAGCAGTCCATTGCAGTCCTGGTAGTAAACTGTCTCCTCTCACGTGAGCCGTAGAAGATAGATAGCTCCGTGATCATAGTGATCAAGCTGGGATCCTCCTTAAACAAATTCACGCCATGCACACCCAAGACACACACTCATCCTGACACATTTTTAAACCCTTGTTCTTTCAAGCATTCAGGTTCTAGCAACCAATGACGAATTGGTCATACCTTTCTTTGCTTCGCTCCCTGGCTCCTGTGTAGTGCCTATGTTCCCACATTCCTGATGCTTCTCCCTGTGGAGATAGAAGATCATGTCACTGGGCTATGAGCTTTAAATGCCATTGAGTGATGTCATCAATTGCCTACACCTATCACTGTAACTTTGTAGGCAGAAGCCAGTTTTTGGAGCAAGGATTCCCCCTCACCTGAGATGAAAGAACAGGGTGTTTAGACCAAAAGTTGGAGAAGTTACTTTTTTGGACTAGATCTGGGGTTCCCAACCTTTTAAAGCCAGGGGCCGGGTCACACTCTCTTAGTCAGCTTCAACGGCCGGACGGCCATTTTGCCCTGCCTGCATGATGGGAGTGGCCATTTTGTCCCAACAACTCAAAGGGGAGGCCATTTTGTTTCTCAAATGTCCTTGGAGGGGTGGGAGGGCTACATGAAATGGTGCTGTGGGCTGGATCCGGCCCACGAGCCTTAAGTTGGGACTAGATCTTCCGCATCCCTCATGTTGACTGGCGGATGCTCAGCGTTTTAGCTCAAAGAAGTACGGATACTTTCCACCTCTGCCTGGTGATAAGACTCATTTAGACACATAGATACATCATGCATACAATAAATTCACATTACACACACAAGCCATTGACTCCCACATGTGGGAAAGGCCACAACTGCAGCATAATTTAGTTACATTCAATTATGCTAGGGAAATGAATCTGATCAGTAACATTATTCATAGCCAATCTTTTTCATGCTTTGGTTTGTGTCCAATTCTCGGCACAAAACTTGAAGAAAAATGCAAATGAACTAGAGCAAGTCTGGAGAAGGGCAAGAAGGAGGATCAGAGGACTGGAAACCAAGCCCTAGGAGGAAAGACTGAAGGAGCTGGCCATGTTTAGCCTTGGGAAAAGGAGACAGAGAGGGGAGACGACGATGGCACTCTTCAAAATACAGTACCTGAAAGATAACCAGAGTGCAGGACACATAATAATGGGTTGAAACTACAGGAAGCCAGATATAGGCTGAATATGGGAGGGGGGGGACACGACTTCTTAATGGTTAGAGCAGTATGACAGTGGAACTAATTGCCTCGGTAGGTATTGAGTGCTCCAGCACTGGAAGCATTCAAGAGAGAGTTGGACGACCCTCTGTCAGATCTGTGATTCGGATCCTGCTTTGAGCAGGGGGTTTGGACTCAATGGCCTCAAAGGCCCTAAAAATTTTGACAACGTAGTTATTCTATCATTCTATGATTCTATATTCATACACTGAATCCCTTTGCTCCCTTACTCTGACACAAAGAGATGTATGAACTCACTCACAATTTCTCACATATATACAGACACACATGGATGTACCCAACCACCCATCTGGGGAGAACTTGGAAGCGCTCGTTTGGGGGATTCTGGAAACTGTTGTCACCCCCAGAGCTAACATGTCCAACCTCTGTATCTAAGTCAATCTGTTACTTCTTCAATTTTTGAGATGTCTGCACGGCTGAGCATTTGCAGCCAGACCCAAGAGTGGTCATTGCTCTGGCAACAAATGAACGGCGGTGACCAATTACGCAGCCGGTTTGACAGAGAGCTGCATCCCGTCAGATAAACAACTCCAACAGCAATCAAGAAGGCCATTATGCATCTCCCATAAGACTCCAGCTCTGTGGTTTTCCCTCTGTGTTTTATTTGAATTGACAGAGACGTAATTACTGTCCAGGACCGGAAGAATACCATTTACTTTAATGGCCAGAGAGAGGCTGTTTCTTTCCACAGGGTGGATCGTTACTGCTCAGAAAGTGGAACTGGAAAGATACTTGCTTTGCCACGTAAAGAGTCCCAGTTTGACCCCTATCACTTGCAGGTAGCCAGCGAGGCAAAGGGTTTGAGCAGCTATTGCTCAAACAACGCTGGACTTCCATAGGTAACCAGACTGTCCAGGCAAATGAAAAGTTTCGAGCAGGGACAGTGATTTCAGCTGAAAAAGGTATCTCTGTATTAGGATTACAGTAGAACCCCACATAACGAAAAAGCTCCGTTCCACAGAGTTCTTCACTATGCGGGTCAAGTGGGCGATACCCAGCATAACAAAAAAAATGTTTGTTATACGGGCTGTATACCTTGCTTAACAAAAACCCATATAACAAAAAAAAATCATTATGCAGGGTATCGCACAGAGCACACGAACGCTTCGTTGTACATTTTATGTACACAGAGCAGTGGCCTAGGCGGAATATGCAATTTTGTTGTTGTTGTTCGGTCGATTCCGACCCTTTGTGACCCCATGGACCGTTGCTCGCCAGGCACCTTTGCGCTCCACCATCTTTGTCCTCCACCCAAGACCACATCAGATTGAAATGCGCTAAAAAAATTAATTAATTTTACCATATTGTCATGTATTTTGATTATTAAAACTCACTAGCAGCTGCTGCATTTCCCATCACCGGCTTATACTCGGGTCAATCTATTATCCTGGGTTTTCAGGTCAAAATAAGATGCCTCGGCTTATATTCGAGTCGGCTTATACTCAAGTATATATGGCAAGTCATGGTGCCTCCTGTAGTACTACCCAGGTTTTTCAGCCCACGTAGTTTACATGTAAGTCTGGCCAGGTTATTCTGCTATGGTAATAGAGTAGACCAAACTGCCAGCGATTCAACACCAATCAAGCGGCAATTAACTAACCTGACAACCCCAAGGACTAACAGGTGGTGAAGTCAACAGAGAAGGATGATGGTCTCCAAGTGGATTAAATCCCACTTGAATCCATCTTGATGGAGGGCAGGAGCCTTCATCCATCCTGGCTCCAGGGCCGAGGAGAACTTTGTGTGGCAAAAGGGCTCAGGACCAGAAAGTGACTCATGGAACTGGATCAGTAGTACAGGTGTCATGCTGTGACGTGGGAGGCACATGGAAGGCCACTGCATTATATTGTTCCCAGGACACTCTTCATGGCTGATCGCCATGAAGGTAGCTGATATTTGGAATCAGATATGGCACTTCAAGCAGCAAGAAAACCTGTCTGTTGCTTAGTTGAAGAAGAAGAAGAAGAAGAAGAAGAAGAAGAAGAAGAAGAAGAAGAAGAAGAAGAAGAAGAAGAAGAAGAAGAAGAAGAAGAAGAAGAAGAAGAAGAAGAAGAAGAAGAAGAAGAAGAAGAAGAAGAAGAAGAAGAATTTTTACACAGGTGATCTTTACTCCCAAGAACATCTGAGGTCTACAGGCTGTCATCTCTTCTTTGGCTTAAGCAAGGTGGCATTATGATAAACATGTGAACATTCTTTAATGTAGGCTGTCCTCTGGTGGAGACATCAGGGAATACAAGTCAGATCCTGGTTCTAAAACAGGGGGTCCCAACCTTTTCAAGCCGTGGGCCGGGTCACACTCCCTCAGATGGCTTCGGGGGCCGGACGGCCATTTTGCCCTGCCTGTCACACATAGCACTTCCGGGTGAGGTGGAGGCAGGGGGGGGCACATGAAATGGTGTCACAGGCCACATCCGGCCCCCAGGCCGTAGGCTGAGAACCCCTGTTCTAAAAGCATGCCTCTTGGCTGAGCTTTCTGGGAAATGTAGTCACACGCACACACAAAAGAACATTACCAATGTCTGGGGAGGGAGTTATGAGTCGCAACACCCATCACTGGAAATTCCTGCTAATTGTTTGGCATCCATTTTGTTAACTTAGTAGCGCTAGTTCGAGGCCACCGTGCATTTCCTCTCCTCTGCCCTTCTTAAAGAGGATGTTTTAACAAGCAATTTTACACTGTGACTGGTTTAATTTTTAATACTGGTTTTATGGTTCTGACTTCCAACATTTTGAGCATACGGGGACTTTTATGGTTGGTTTTATTTCCACGAATCATTCTTAAACCCCTTTGAGGCTAAAACTATAAGTTGCTCCAGTGAAGAACTGAAAAGGCAAGGATTGTCAAATTTTACAGGCGTGTAGAAACACACCCTGCTAAAAATATTAGCTTTTTTTAAAAAAAGCTGGGACAAGTTTCTAGTCTTTATGATTATAAAGATAAAACTGGAAATGTGTAGTGGAACCACCTGGAAAAAATCTCAGAAGCTAGAAAAATTTAGGTACATACAGTTTGTGATATATACAGTTTGTGGATATCATATATTATGTGGGTACCATATATTATGTGGGTGATGGTCCCCAAGTGGATTAAATCCTACTTGAATCCATCTGGATGGAGGCCAGCAGCTTCATCCATTGTGGCCTGGGGCTGATGATGAGGACTGTGCGTGCCAAAAGGGCTCAGGACCAGAAAGTGACTCACGGAACTGGATCAGTGGTACTATGGGTGTCACGCTGCGATGTGGAAGGCCACTGCATTATATTGTTCCCCTGACAATCTTCATGGCTGATCGCCACTTTGATCACCAATATTCGGAATTGGATAGGGCATGATAATAATAATAATAATATATTATGTAGGGCAAGGGTTCTGTCCAATGGCACCATTTCATGTGCCCCCCGAAGGGCATTCAAGAAACAAAATGGCCACCCCTTCAAAGCTGTGGGACAAAATGGCCACCTCCATTCTGCTGACAGGGCAAAATGGCCGTCTGGCCCTCAAAGCTGACTTACAGAGCATGACCTGGCCCCTGGCTTGAAAAGGTTGAGAACCTCTGGTTGTATGGGTTGGATTTGGTTCTTCAGTTTCTGCCCTAGATGACTTTCAATAGATTTCAAAGTAAGATCAATTAACCGTGTGCCCTACATCCAGGTGTAACCAATGTCTACAGGCGCAACCCTATTCCACAGACCTCAGCTTGTCTTTGCACAGCAGAAGTTGCCTGAACACCATCTGGGCCTCCACGTCCGGGTCCAACGGGTCACTCCAGTCCCCGAGGGTCACTGCAGAGTGTGTCTGGCTGCAGCCACGAACTGTAACCAAACCACAGATGGCCCCATAAGGTGAGGGAATGGGATGGTGGGGACGGTAATGGAGGAGCTGATTTGCGGGTCCAGGTTGCTGCCCTCCCCCAGAAAAGAAACTGAGAAAGAAGTTCCCTCCATTGCCAACTAACATCAAGGTAAAGGTCACCCTTGCTTAAAATCCAGTTATATCCGACTCTAGGGTTTGGTGCTCATCTCCATTTACAGCCAAAGAGACACTTCTGACCTTCCAGTCGCCGAGTTCAGCGTCTTAACCACAAAGACACCACAGTCCCTGCCATCTAACATAGAGTATGACGAAAACAACACATGTGATTTAATAAGGATGGTTTAAATCCTGTTGCTGTTTCATAAAAATCCCTTGATTCCTTGACTGACTAGACGATTAAGGGCTAAGTTCCTGCTGCTCGCAATTCGTTTTCCATTCCTTTCGCTCTCCTTTCTCCAGGTTCGACCAAAACTTTTCACGATTGGGCCTTCCCATCTTGGGGGGGGGGGGGCTGCCAAGGGGTCCTTTTACTCCTCTGAAATACCACTCGTTGACTGTTGCTGTCCAACACCCATCTGTCATTCTAGAGACGTGTCCAGCCCAGTGCAATTCCCATTTGTGATATTCAGCAACTGCTTCGTTCATTCCACTTTGTTCTCTTATCTGGGCATTGGGGATGTGGTCGAGAAGGGATATCTTTAGCATCGATCTTTCCATGGCTCTTATGGCTGGAATCATTATGTGGGTGATGGTCCCCAAGTGCATTAAATCCTACTTGAATCCATCTGGATGGAAGGCAGTAGCTTCATCAATACTGGCCTGGGGCTGAAGAGGACTTTGCGTGCCAAAAGTGCTCAGGACCAGACAGTGTTCTTGATAGTTCTTCTTCCTCGGCCTTCATTAATGACCATGTTTCATTCTCATAGAGGACTGGAGGTTGTACCATCGAATTAAAAAGGTCAGTGCGTTGTTTCTTGTCGATTATCTCGTTTAGCAAAATTTCTTTGATGGAGTTAAATGCCGCCCACCCTGCTTTCTTTCTTTCTTTCTTTCTTTCTTTCTTTCTTTCTTTCTTTCTTTCTTTCTTTCTTTCTTTCTTTCTTTCTTTCTTTCTTCTGGCTAGTTGTGCTGTCTGATTGTTGTTCGTCCCAATCAGGCGGCCAAGATAGATGTGGCGGTAAAAGAAGAAGAAGTAAAGAGATCCCTGAATTTAGCAATAACAGACCTCATAACTATCTGTTCTGCTTCAGGAACTCTATCTGAGATAGAAACAGATTCAACATCTCCAGGCATGTGGTGTGATCAGGAAGGTGGGGAGAGATCAGGGTACCAGAGGGCAAATAAAGAGATCTCCATCCCTTAGTCATGCCTGCCACATCTGCAGATCCAGAGAGCTCTGGCTCCTTGGCTATAAATGGAGATGAGCGCCAAACCTTAGAGTCAGATACAACTGGGTTTTGTGCAAGGGTGACCCTCCCTTCCTCTCGGGGGCCCTGGTTCTTAAAATCTCCTTGCCCACATGGACACACTGAGGGATTCTGGGGAGATGTAGTCCAAAAACCAAGCTTTTCCAAAGCCTCCTTCATTCCACTTCTCAACGAGTTGGGTTACCGGTGCGGTCAGACTGCAGGCAGCAAGTCCAACGACTGCCGCGGAAGGTGCCCGGGTGGCAAAAGGGAAGCATGCGCTCATTGGAGACCGTCACTTTCCGGATGGCTGAGAGCCATTGGTTGAGTTCGTTGACATTCTGCCAAGGAAAGGAGAAGGGAATAGCAATTAGACCAAGGGTTCTCAACCTTTTTAGGCCATGGGCCTGGCCACACACACACCCCGGACAGCTGAGCGGCCCGGTCACGGGGTCCCCCCCTCCCCACCTAGTGTTGCCATAATTCCGTCCCACAAAACCGGGACAGAAGTATACAGTACTTGAGAAAAAAAATGGGTGGGTTATCTAAAAAATAGCCTTAAAAAAACAACATAATATGACAGCTATCAAACACTTTCACATTAAATATATCAATACATAAATGAATTTATTTACAACAGTTAATTCTTACTGTAAGGTGATTTATTGTACTTCTGAAAAGTCACGTCGCGGTCAACTCTTAACGTCCTTGGTTCCAGGAAACACACTGGTCACACTTATGGGGCGGTGGTGTGAGGCAAGGACATTAAAATTTGTCTCCAATGTGGCAAGAAATTGCTTGATTAATGGCAAGACTTCAAACTTATTTTAATGGTGTGTTATAATACATAACCAGTAAGTTTTAAAAATCCAGGACTTTAACATGAATTGTCCGGGACAATTTTTTCAACCTTGAATCCGGGAGAATCCTGTTTATTCCGGGACACATGGAAACCCTACCCCCGCTGTAAAAACTGGCCTAAATCATTTCTGTGGCTGTTGTAAACGCGTCCGCTTCTGCTTCTGGTGAGTTGCTGCCGTCATTGCAGGCCACATGAAATGGTGCTGCGGGCCAGGTCCTGCCCACGGGCCATAGGATGGCCACCCCTGAATTAGACTTATATACCGCCCCTTAGTGCTTAGCGGACTCTCCGAGCAGTTCACAAGTTAATTAGCTTTTTGCCCCCAACGTCCTGGGATGGAAGGCTGAGTCAACCCAGAACTCTGGTCAGGATCGAACTCACATGCCTTTGGCTGCAGTACAGCAGTTTAACCACTGCACCACCAGGGTTCACCAGGCAGAACTGGCGTTCATTTACTTCTTCACTGCACACTTGTGCTAATTGCACGAAGGCCATTCTCCTGGCTTCTGTGGCTATTTTGGAGCATACCAAACATAGTTGGGGCAGTGGATGAGGGAACAGCGCAGTGGAAGGCCAGCTGCTCTGTTAGAAGAGCCTCAACACAAGAAAACCACAACCCTTTGGGGTCTTGACCTTACCTTACACTGAATGTACATGGCAAGCTGCTGCCCTCCGTTGTCACGTGTCGTTATCTGCATCATGTGTGGCTGCTGGAAAGCATTTTCATCAACACGTTCTACAGCACAGATCTGCTGGACAGGGATGGATGTACGGACCTGGAACAAAAGCAGAGCTTGGGGGAAAAGTAACTTTCTAAGTTCTCAGATCAGGGGTACCTGAACTATGGCCTGTGGGCCAGATCCAGTCCCCGATGCCAATCCATCCGACCCACGCCATCCTTGTCACTCCCATATGGGTGCAGTTTACTTCCACTCCTGGGAGCCATGAGTGTGGCACGGGCAGGATGAACTGGCGTCAGAGGCTGGATCTGGCCCGCAGGCTGTAGTTTGGGCACCTCTGGTTTAAACAGAGAAAATGGCAGCTTAAAATCTATCTCATCCCGTTGCAAAACAGACTGCAAGGCACATTTTTACTTCCACTTCCGGTGGGAGGAACCACGTGACCGGCCCACAGCACCCCTTGTCTTAGATGAACACAACTCTGTTTCTCAAACATTTTTCTAAAAGAACTTCGCTTCTCAGTTATCAGTGTAAAGGGGTGCATACAGTGGTGGGTTGTCAAAATTTCCGCTACCCCACCATGATGTCATGGAGGTTGTGGGTGTAGCCAACGTCATGACATCATGACGTCATGGGCGGAGCAATTTTTTTTTAAAAAAAATTAAAAATGTCTGCGGATGCATCAAACCTCTGTTTGATGCATGTGCAGTTCTTTTTTTTTAGTGTGCACGTGTCAAACCTCTATTTGACACATGTGCACTAAAAAATAGAACTGTGCATGCATCAAACGGAGGGGGCAGAGAGGCGACCGAACTGGTCACCCAGAGGTTTACCACCCCACCCCCCGGATCCCTCCTGATGGGGTGCTACCGGTTTGGGCAAACCGCTCCAAACCGGTAACATCCCATCACTGGGTACATACCTAAAAAATCTTGGAAACAGCTTACACAGAGATTCTTCATTTAAACCAGGTGTTCCCTACCTAAGGCCTGTGGGCCAGATTCGGACCTGGTGCCATTTCATGTGTCCTGCCCCATCCCTCCAAATAAAGAAAATGACTGTTCCTTTGAAGCTTTTGGGACAAAATGACCACACCCCCATCCTGCAGCCAGGGCAAAATGGCCATCCAGCCCTTGAAGCTGACCGAGAGAGCGTGACCCGGCCCCCAGCTTGAAATGGTTGGGAGCCCCGGGTTCAAGCCATTAAACTGATCACAACCAAAACACAACAGGACTCTCTTCCAACTTAAATGAGGCATCATTGAGTAGGAGTCTGTAGTTTTATCTCAAGAGAATGCCAGGATTAAACTACATAAGTAGGTATCACAGAATAGAGAGGTGGCAACTCAATGGCTTGAAAAAGGGGATTGGTCAAGTCCAACGCTACCCAATGGCTACTAGCCAACTCACAAAAATTGTGGGTGACTTCCAGAATTGAAAGCATATATATCTTGGCAGATGGGGATGGCAAGATGAAGAGCAAACCCACTCTCTTATCCAGCTGTTAGGCTCTTCTTGTGCCGTATCTGATTCCGAATATTGGCGACCAACCATGAAGACTGCCCTGCAAATACAACGCCGTGGCTTTTCATCTGCCTTCCACACCCGTACCACTGACCCACTTTCTGGTCCGGAGTCCTTTTGACACGTAAAGTCCTCCCCAGTCCCCGGCCACAATGGATGCTGCTGCTTTCCTCCATCACTATGGATTCACGTGGAATTTAATCCACTTGGGAACCATCACCCTTCCCTGAGGACTTCGCGAAGGCCGCTAGTCCTCAGGGTGGTCAGGTTAGTTAACCGCCGCCTGACGCTCAGCATCGAGTCACTTGCGGTAGGGTCTACTCTGTTACCATAGCAGGATAACCTGCCCAAAGTGACTTTCTGACTATCCCATCACTGTTCTTCTTGCGTTGCTGTCAGCATGAGTGCCAGATTTAAAGATGGCGCCAAGAGCCACGGAGCACCCACCTGCCAATCTGGAGATTTGGAGTAGGAGAGGCACTCGTTGCTCAGCCAGAAATAGCGTTTCTTGAACGTGAAGCGGGAGACCAAGTGGAGACTGTCGGCCTTGCGTTTGTGGAGGTAGCCTTCTTTGATGGTGGCCGAAGGGTGGAAAAGTGCCCAGGGCTGCTTCTTGTTGGCTTCTAAGGGAAACAAAGCAAATCACATGGATCTCCCAGATGTAACAGAAGCATCAGACGGGTGTAAAAGTCACACAGACCAAAACCCACTTGACTTAACTCCAAAATACACATCAAGTTAAATCTTTATCACGGTCCAAGACCAGCATAGAACAGCAAAGGGAACAGAAGTTAAAATGAGGGTACTTAAAATATATCAAGAGGCAAAAGTCTAAATGAGGGTGCTTAAAAAGGAGCATTTCTGCTCAGATTTAATGAGTAGTTAACTCTGACCCCCGGTGCACCCTCTACCATCACCAGACTCCCCTCGGCCGAGCCGGCCTGGAGGGGAGAAGACAGTTGCGTAGCTCGGCAGGGCTCAAAAACGCCATAACTGCCCACCACTATCACCGGACTCTTCCCTTCCACTGACTCGACCGGAGGATAATGGATAGAGTGGTTAGGGCTGAGTTTGTAATGTATTCCTGAGTTTTGCTTTTGAAATGTAATTTTTGAATTGTTATTGTGACATTGTAATTGTGATATTTTGTAAGTGTGATATTGTAATTGTATTTATTGTGCTACCAGTCTCCAGGCTCTGGTTTAACAGGATCTGTTCAGTATCAGATTAATATAGCAGTATCAGAGCTCACCGTCCGTGGAGTCCACGTTGATGAGTCTGTCCAGAAACAACTTGACTCGTCCAATGCTAGACAGGAGGAAGGGATTCAGGGGCTCCATCCATTGCTCCTTGCCATGCCCAAGCTGGAGCCCCATGTTGCCAATGCTCTGTACCGCCTATCAGGAAGAGAAGGAAGGAATCATTGAAGGGATGGGTAGGTGGAGGGAGGGAGGGAGGGAAGAACCATAGAATAACTGAGTTGATGGCCTTTTCGGACATCTAGTCCAACCTCCTGCTCAATGCAGGAGTCCAAATTATAGCAGATCTGAAAGATGAGTGTCCAATTTTCTCTCGAATGCTTCCAGTGTTGCAGTGCTCACCACCTCTTGAGGCAGTGGGTTCCGTTGTCATACTGTTCTAACTGTTAAGTAACTTTTTCTGATATTCAGCCTATATCTGGCTTCCTGTAGTTTGAGTAGGGCGGTATATAAATCGAATAAATAAATAAATAAAATTATGCATTCAGCCCTTTGGGGTGATGGAGAAGTGTGGTGCCCAGAATTGAACACAGTACTCTAGATGTGGTATAACTAGTGCTGAGACACTGACTGGGAGGCAGAAGGTTAGCAGTTCGATTCCCAAGTACTGCAGGATGGAATGAGCTCCCATCTTTGTCCCAGCTCCTGCCAACCTAGCAGTTCAAAAGCAAGACACTGCAAGTAGATAAATAGGGACCACTTCGGTGGGAAGGAAACAGCGTTTCCTTCCCACCGTCTGCAATCATACTTGCTTGTTTAGCAGTCAATGGGTTTAATTAGCTTTTTGGCCAGGAGAAGAATGCTTCCCAATTAAGCTTGACAGCTAGTGAGATTTATAGGACAGATAAAGGGTTTTGTAAGAAGAAGACAGAAAAGATAAGGTGGCGCTGAACTCATCTGTGACCTTGAATGAAGGAGGGAAAGAGGCAGGTCATGGTGCCCCTTTGCAGATAATGATCTGCTTTAACTTGCAAGGATAACCTGCTAATTAGGCCAATTAGTAGATATCGCTTAATGAGGGGCATTGAGCCAAAAGGGATGAGGGGCCCCTTAGGCTGAGAGTCTATAGGAAGAAGAATTTAGCCCTCAGAAGTCGGAGTTCTTTATACATCAGAAGTGCCAGAGATGTCCCTGCTACCTATTCTGAGCTCCCAAGGTAGCTAAAGAAGGGAGAGAGGGAATCCATCCTAGGTATGCATTACTTGCTTGTGTTCTTGATTCTGTTTCTTGATCTGTCTCTATTATGTTTTGCTTAGAAAACTGTCTAACAAAACTTTGTTTCTTCACCCACTGAATACTTACTGTCTCTGAGACCTAAAAGAACCTGAGTCCATCAGGGTTAACTAGCCTATGGGGTAAGACAGATGGGACTCTCGCCGAAGCCAAAAAACCCACAGCCAATGCACCCTAAAACAGGCGGATATGAAAGATTGCTTTAGAATGGGGTGCCCAAACTTTATGGGCCGCAGGCCAATCACATGGTTCAGGGAGCCAGTCACTAAGGCCTGGGGGCCAGATGCGGCCCCTGACACCAATTCATCCAGCCCACAAAGCCCTCGTCGCTCCTGGAAGTGGAAGTAAAACACGCCAGTATGGGCACATTTTACTTCTGCTTCCATAAGTGATGAGGGATTTGCGGGCCAGATGAATTGGTGTCAGGGACTGCATCCAGCTCTCGGGCCATAGTTTGGGCACCCCTACTTTAGAAACCTGCACGGAAGGAAGAACAGTGGAGATTAGACCCACAGGATTTCTTAATTATTCTCCATCCCTGTGGCAACAGGCCAGCTAAAAGGAAGGGAGAAGGCCATGAGCCCAAAAGAGTGTACCTTAGCCAAAAGCAGGAGGGTACGGCTAGTCTGCGTGTCTGCGTGCTGGTCTCGAAGGTTGAACAGCTTCGGAGTCAGAATGGCAGGTGCAAAGAACCGGAGGAAAAGGAAGCCACTGATGGCAATATATTTCGTATCCTGGAATTGCAAAGACAGCCAGAGGAACCAAAAGCCAACACAATCAGGCAGGATATTTCATTTTATTGCGATTATATCATTCTACTTTTAATCTGTTTTTGTAAAAGTTGACGGGGGGGAGTAAATAAGGCTGGGGGTGCATCGCCATTTTAGTTTCTACACATCAAATCTGGCTCTATAGATTTCAGCAAGGTTGGGGCACCCTGGAGCAAATCCCTGCCCCCGGCCCTCCACTACCGTCCTACAAGCTCTCCAAGGTCACCTATCTGTCCTTTCACACCTTCTTCCCTCCTAGTTTGAAAACAAAAAACTCAAGAGGGGTGTTTTGAGAGCCCTGGTGATGCACTGGCTGAACAGCTGTACTGCTGACAGAATGTTGTGAGTTTAGTCCTGACGGAGATCAAGGTGAACTCAGCCTTCCGTCTTTCCTAGGCTGGTAAAATGAGTCCCCAGCATGTTTGGGGGCAAACTGCTAATTGACTCGTGTCCAGAGAGTGCACTAAGCAGAAGTAGAAGTAGGTAGAAGTGCTAATTGCAAAATTGTTATTTTGAAGGATTACGTTGGCCAGAACTATATTGCCCTACCTGGTTCTCCGCTTCCCGAAAACGGTCCGCCACACACTTATGCAGCCGCTTGAAGGAAACTCTCATCGCAGCAGGACACTTCTCGGTTGACCCCACGATGGCGTCCATGATGTCCTGCAGGTAACCCTTCAGCACCCCCAAGCTGCTCTCTCGGATCTGGGCTTCGGACAAGGACCCCTTGATGGAGATCCGCCTGGGAGAAATACCAGCCAACGGGGCAGAAAAAATAAAAGTCCACACTTACATTTTCAGCTGGTACAGTACTTAGAGCAGGGCTTGGAAGATCTATGTCTGGGGTCGGCAACCTTATAAAGTTGGGGTCACACTCCCTCAGACAGTTGAGGAGGCCCAGACTGGTGGTCCCTTTGTCACTTACGGCTGCCGCAAATCCATGCACGTCCGATTCCACCGGCAGCAGCTGGAGCAACAGTGTGGGCCTGATGATTTGACGCCACAGGCCAGATCCAGCCCATGGGTCATAGTTGCCAAGAAGGACAAAAGACCACAAGGCAGACCCAAAGGAAGGTGGAGAGATAACATCAGAGAAGCATTACAAACACACCAAATAACACCAGTGGAGGCGGCTAGAAGGGCCAAAACAAGAACCCTTGACACCCAACAGGGCAAAAGAGGATGCATAGAAGACGCTCAGAAGGCTGTCGACAGAGAGTAGGTGGGAGGGAAGCGACGGATGCCACTGTGACCTTCTGAGAGGCAATGCAGGAAGGAAATCTCAGCAAATTAATTATAAGGGGATATGAAAGAGCAACAACAAAACAAAGCTCTATAGCTTTCGTTTGTAAGGTCTTTCTTGTTTGCTTAGGGCTCCCTGGATAGGAAAGAGAGTGAACGCAGCCACGCATTGCTTTTATCACACGCTCGCCTTAATATTTGCTTTATTTTCAAATATAGAAGCAGAGCATATGGGCAAATCAAGCTAACTCTCCCCCAGATGGCATCTCTTCTGACACGCCATCACCTTCCGCCACGGTTTTTTCCCAAAGCCAGCCCAAGCTCTCCAAACCAGCTCCTGACGTCAGGAGATTAAAGATGTGCAGGAAACCATGGGAAGGTGCTAGACAGGGAGTGTTGGGGGCGCCTATTTGGGGCGTAGGGTTGAGGGGAAAATCCCATACGTTGCTATTGGCGCCCCAGGACACCAGAGCCGAGGGCGGGAGGGGACAAAGCCCGGTTGCCTGATATGCCAGCACGCGCCTGCATATAGTAGTGGTACATTAAAGTAAGCAGTGGGGTGAATCATATGGTGGCGCAGTGATTAAACTGATGGACGGCAGCCAAATCTATGCTTCTTGGCCTTTTGGCTAAGATCAAGTGTAGTCTCTGTTCTAATTAATATTGTAATACTCAATATATACCGATAACAAAAGATGGATACAAGTAGTGTTTGACTTCTGCAATTACAAGAGGTGCTCAGTTACTATCAGCGCCGAGACTCAAACTACTGCTTGGGCAATAATTGGCCAAAGTGTCATGCCGTCTCAATGCCTTCCCAAAGTACCATCAATGTAGTCTTTTTTCTACCCTTTAAGCTCCCCCAAAGGTAGAAGTCAGAGGGTAGTAAGTCAGGAGGACATGGGGGAAACTCAACCGCACCTCTCCAAAATGCTCTTGCACTCCTCGAACAACAACCATGCTCCCGCCATTTACTTTGACTGTCCTGCCCGTCACATGGTGACGCTAGCGTTAATTCTTTTGAGTGAACGTCACAATACACAAGGAATCCGAAGAAGTGGACTTGATCCACGAAAGCTAACAATAAAAATATAGCTACAGTGTTTTTTTATTTTGTTTTCTGAGAATACACATGGTGACCATAATTCAATTCAGCTTCGAAAATCAAGACCATTGATAACATCTCTTAAAATGTATATACCGTATATACTTGAGTATAAGCTGAGTTGTTTAGCCCCCAAAATGAGCCCCCAAAACAGGACATGACTTATATTCAGGTCAGTGACCACAAGGATAACAAGACCATGCTGGATTGAGCTGTACCAACAATTTAATTAATTTTACCATATTTTCATGTATTTTGATTATTGAAACTCACTAGCAGCTGCTGCGTTTCCCACCCACGTCTTATACTCAGGTCAATCTATTTTCCTGGGTTTTTAGGTCAAAATTAGGTACCTCGGCTTATATTTGGGTTGGCTTATATTCGAGTATATGCAGTATATTTTGGCACACTCTGTATAAAGAGGAAGAATGTTTCCAAGAGGCCCAAACCATTGGGAGCATCCAGGCTTAATGTCGGCCTTGATGCTCTTTGTCAGCATCCCAGCGGCAGTGTTGCCTAGCAACCTGTAGGAAAAGCATCTCGCCCTGGAAAGGGGCTCCCTTTGAAGCGGCAGAAATCCTGGTAACCGAGCCAAGAGACCTGTTCTCCGTGCTAAAACTTCACTAGCCGTTTCCACACAAAACACCCTCCAATAACACACTGCACCTGCATAGACAACGAGCAAGGGCACAATTCCTGGGCAGAAAGAAAGGGGGGACGCATATACACAGACATGTGTATTCCACGCAATGCTCAGCGCTTGTAGCATTTGTGATGACGTTGCTTTGTTAATTTCCAAACACCCAGCTATCTTCATGCACCTCGGCATGTTTTCAAGAGAGAACGTGAGAAAGAAGAAACGGCAGAATATATTGTGATCAGAGGAAGTTAGGAGAAGTATAACAAAATTAAGAAGCTGGAGTGGAAGAGGGAGAGAGAGAGAGAGAGATGTCCACTTCTCTACTTTGGACAAACTTTTAACGTATAGTTATTCTGGCGTTGCTTGATTTTTGGCTAAATATATACCGTACTTGGTTTCTGAATCTGGCGTTTGGATTTTTAACAAGAACATTCAGCTGTGCTTTACGCGACTCTGTTAACAGATGCACTATTACAGAGAGGGAATAAGGGAGATGATGAAATCACAGCGCATCAATGTCACACCTTCAGTCATGATTTAGCACGCTGTGCTAGTCCTCCCACTGATGTACAAAAAAAATTATCTAAAGCACGGATGAGTGTGGCCTTCACCAGCTTCAGATTACACAATCCCCGGCCCTCCTGTGTTCCCACACAACCAGAAGATTATTATTTTTTTAAAACAAAGGTTACTTTTATTTTCACGAAATGTCATCCTATCATTTCATGTGAAGATAGGACTGTGGTTTAAATTGTGCAGTTCGAGACCCGAGTACTGCATGACGGAGTGAGCACCCGTCTCTGTCCCAGCTCCTGCCAACCTAGCAGTTCAAAAGCAAGAAATTGCAAATAGATCAACAGGGGCCACTTGGGTGAAAAAGATCTCGGGGACATGAAAGTAGCCTCATCCCTTGAGCAGAGTTCCTTCCGTAAAAATCCTTTCAACCCAGAAAGCACCTTTGTGTGCTTCTGACACGATAAAAAAATTTAAAAGCATAATGTTCTTATTGACTTTGTTTTGTTCAACCTAGAGTTAGTTATTCAAAGAGGTCTTGGGTAAACACAAGTCTTAATATGCTTGCAATTCTTAGTATACCTTAGAAGGAGATCCTAAAATTGATAGCACACAGGGATTGTTTACACTGGCCCCCCTGGACTGGTATAGAGCAGTTTTTAAAAACTTGTTGAGTTTGGGGGAATGAGCATAATGCTGTTTGGTGCAATTCCCATGTCTAGGCAGCATTTTACTCCTCTGATGGGGTTGCAGCAGCTCCATTAGCTGTGGTTTTAGCAGCTAGGGGGTGGAGGAGTCTCGCCGATCAGCTGGAAAGCGGCTTTCACCCATGTCCCCTGCTGATCAGGTTCTAGCAGCCCAATCAGCAGCTGGTGAAGTGCTTAAAAAATTATTTCCAGCTGCTCTTTCATCAGTTGAAAATAAATTGCACCCCTGCACCCTCCTCTGGTCAGGCTCCAGCAGGCATGGGGATAAAAGCCGCTTTCCAGCTGATGGGAGGGTCACTTCCCCTATCAGCTGGAAAGCAGAACAATTTAATTGAATCCATGATGGGGTTTCAAAATGAAGTAGTTTCGGGCAGATTGGCCTGACAGACATGTAGACATGATCAGACCAACTTGCCCTAGCTGACCATAAAGTGTGGTCTATATGCCTGTGTATAAAGTGATTTAGCAGAAGATGAATTCTGGAAAATATTTAATTTGGTCGTACTTTCAGCCCTTTTAGTTTCCCTTCCTGATGAAATTCTGGCTTCTTTCCTGGCCACATGTCAGAGCACAATACTGGCTGTAGATCTAATTACACTGCTAGCTTCACGGTTATGGACTGATGATCACGGTCTTCTCTAGTATTAACTGTTACACTGGAGAATACCACTGCGAATCCAACCTCATGCCTCAATGTGGTGCAGCAGTGACCCTGGCCATCTAACAGCTATGGCAGTGGCGGTGTTTTCCCCTGGCAGGTTCAACCATGCCACAAAGGTGTTGGCCCGTGGTCAGAGCCGTTCTCCATTCTGGAACCGTAGGTCAATGAAGTGGAGTTGGGTACTTAGGCAATGCGCCTGGCCAGTGAATTGCTCTAACATGGCCAACTTCGACAAGAGCCCAGCCAGCTGTGTCTTCGTATTTAAATTGTCTAAAGGGGCATTGATAACGGAGGCCTCAGTCCCCCGTGCGCCTTCTGACCCTGCAACGGTAGCAGTAGGACCTCCAGATGCCAAGAGCCCACTAAAATCTCACGGGAGACTATGCTTCAATCTGCCACATCAAACTAGATGTGTGAAGTATGGGTCAACCAAGTAAGAAACTGGAGAATAAATGAAGCTTCTCTGTAGAAATGTAGATGTAATTTAAAAACAACTACCTGATATGCATCAAAGTAATTTAAAGGAGATACCGTGTTAAGCTCACTGGAGTCTATAATATGCAGGTCAAACACACATGTATATTATCTTAAATATATAAACCAGCATTATTTGCCTTCTTATCTCTAGATTTCCAGTAATTTTAGTCTAGGGAGCTATCTTCCAAGATACCACATTACTAAGCAACTTCAAACAGTGAAGAACCCACCTAATGATCTGATCTGATCAGGGCACTAGGAAACCTCAACCCCAACTCCTCTAATGATTATTCCAGCCATATGTCTCTATTATAATACTGGGAAGAAGTTGGGGTGTGTGTGTAAATAAACATCTAAAATTATCACTGTGCCATCCGGTGGCTTAGTGGTTAAGGCGCTAAGCTAGAGATTGGAAGGTCGGGTTTCGATACCCGAGAGCTGCACTTAGGGAAATGAAAGGAGCCTCCTTTGGGCGTCCCCTAAAAATCCTTTCAACCCAGAGTAATCTCTGACACAAAATCATTATTATACTATACCACCAGTAGTAAGCTTACCACTAGAAAGCAATGAAATGAGACTGTAGTATCAACCAGTTTATCATCCCAATTCAACTTCTCCTTAATTAAAATGGCTAAGCTTCACGTGGATTTTTTCCTGTGCTGGTTCTAAATCCTGGTAGGTATAACATGTCTTTCATCATAAACCATATATTTTTCAATGACACCATTTTATATTGTAATAGACATCTGGTCAAGTCACTAACATGTGTTGTTTAATTCCATTTTTTAATCCTGAGAAGCAAACACTCTTTGGAATTCACTCTATTGGACCAGGATGGTGGTGGCTTAGTGGTTAAGACGCCGAACTTCACACCTGGAAGGTTGGCAGATCAGCAGTTTGAGACCCAAGTACTCCATGATGTAGTGAGCTCCTGTCCCTGTCCCAGCTCCTGCCAACCTAGCAGTTCGAAAGCAAGAAATAGATAAATAGATACCGCTTTGGTGGGAAGGTAAACAGCATTCTGTGTCTAGTCACGCCTGCCACATGTCTATGGAAACGTCTGCAAACACAGACAGTGTTGGCTCTTTGGCTATAAACAGAGAAGAGCACTGAACCCTAGAGTTGGATACGACAGGCTTTTGAGCAAGAGCAACCTTTACAGGCAGGTTGGTATCCTGCTGTTCAAACTGTTAATTTGTGTGATACAGAGTTAGACCCTCCCTGCCCCCCGCCCCCAGATGAATTTATTTATTTATTTATTTATTTATTTATTTTTCCTTCCATCTTTGAACCTCCCATAGAGAGGCTCAAAGAAGCGGCTGAAAATGGGTCCAAACCATTCTATTCCAGCAGCAGGTAGGAGACGACAGTATTAAGATAAAACAAAAACATCAAAACGTTTTGTTCCCAATGAGCAAAGTGAGAGTCGACTTATTCCTCTGGCATTTAAAGCCTAATTGTTTTTAGAGTCTTAAACCATCCAGCCAGGTATGTGTTGCTATTTCTGCTTTAATCAATTAGCACCAACGAGGGAGAGATCTACCAGCAAATATGCCACAGTTTCAATCATTTCTCACTTCGGCTGCCTGTTCTCAACAAGGAAAAGTCTCTCCTTCAGCCTCGTTCCAAACGAATGACTTACAATTTACACACACAAAACCATTCAATGACATTTGTGGTGTCTCAGGGGAATGCCCCCATTTATCTACTTGCAATTTCTTGGCCTTCAATGGATTTCAAAGTTGGACGTGGAACTCTAGCCAGGAACTTGAGATGGTCAATGTGTGCTTGTTATTATATCAACATCAATGTAGATATTCATCATACGATACATAAATAAATGTCTTGCTTTCGAACTGCTAGGTTGGCAGGAGCTGGGACAAAGATGGGCGCTCATTGCATCCTGCGGTACTCGGGAATCGAACTGCTGACCTCCCGCTTTCCCGTCAGCATCTAACCACTGCTAAAATTTCAGTGAGAAGACACCAAAATGCCTTTCGCTACACATATTCTGTGGTCTGTGTGTTAAGGATGGTCAGTTTTTAACTAGGTACAAAACTAAGCAGAGATGGGGGGAAATTCTGGACTATAGAATCCATGCTACCCCGGGATTTTGGCAGTCATCCTTTCTTGTCTCTTCTCTGAAAACCGAATCCTACGGTGCAGCAGAATTTTATTCATTTATTTATTTTGCAATTTGTATTGCCGCCCCACTCCAGAGACTCCGGGTGGCTCACAAAAAAACTCGAGTCAACAATCTAAAGACCCATCAAACGAGAATGAAATAATTTTTTGCTCTCCTTATATTCAAGAAGGCCCTTCAGAAAACCAATCTCATCCGCAACTTCCGTTCGCCTCTCACCTGGTCCGGCTGGGTTCAATCTTGCACGGGTCCAGCTCAACGTACTTCTTTTCCTCGAAAATCCGGTTAATGATAGGCTTCAACACTTCATGCAAGTAAGGCATCCCCACAACCTGGAGGACCCATGGGAGGAGAAAGGATAGCGAGGGAAGAAAAGAGAGACATTAATTGAGAGGAGGGGGAAAGTAATAATGATTATGATTTTGACATTAGATTCAAATTTTACGTTCAACTTTTGGTGAACTTTAAGGTGACCAATTCATGATCATCATTTGTTGCTTGGAGCATGGCCAGTAAATATGTATTACCTCACTTATGTATTATATCAGGGGCTCCCAACCTTTTCAAGCCAGGGGCCAGGTTCATGTTCTTACAGTCAGCTCTGTTTGGGCACTAACATATAAGGAAAGCCCTACAGTACACAATGAGATAACATAAAAATAATAAATACTTGGGTGTGAAACATTTTTAAACCCCCAGGGGTTATCCCATATGCAAGAGGGTAACATGAAAACAATGAAATCTTTTGTTCTGGAGAGATTCCAACCCATCAGGAATCCCATTCACACTAGGATAAAGTCATGCTATCACACAACTAGGGTTGCCATATGTCCTGGAAAACCGGGATTGTCCCGGATTCAAGGTTGAAAAAAAATTGTCCAGGCCAGCTCAATAAAAATCATGTCAAAGTCCTGGATTTTTAAAACTTATGTACTGATATATTTAATGTGAAAGTGTTTTATAGCTCTTATTATGTTTGTTTTTAAAAGGGCTATTTTGTAGATAACACACCCGTTTTTGTCAAGTATACCTTCTGTCCCGGTTTTGTGGGAAAGATTTATGGCAAGTCAATGCACAACCAAAATGAAAGCAAAAGATTTTCCTTTCCTCAAGAAGCGTGATTACAACCATAACACTGAAGATACTCGCTGCGTGAATGAAAACCTATTTCTTACAAGGGGTAACTTCTGTGCCACTCATGTGGACTGGTGTAGCAGCCCAAAATTATAATTTTCATGAGATAAATCAAAATTGATGACATGCTCCTTCCACTCTAAACATAATGAATGGTTCCTATTAATCCTCATTCCCCCCCTCCTCTCTTGCAATAATATTTCAGGCAATGCCAGTCCCTTCTCTTTTTCCTTACTCACCTTCATGAATTGCTCCATGGATTTGGAGGCCAAAGAGTTTGAGCGGAAGAGGGTGTTTGGATCCACTGAAAGAAGAGAGAGGAACATGCCATGTCAGTTTTAATGAGCGTGAATGAGCAATAAACACTATATATGACAATGACATCTTCTCTCGTGAGCCCGGTTTTTACTCATTTCTCACTGTATGTGTCATCTCAGCCCCAACCCCTCCAAGAATGAACCCTCATCACCAGAGTGGAAGTATTCAGAAGGCTGCCCATGGTCCATAGATTTACAGTGACCAAATCCTAACTACTTGATATTTCACTTATTCTACTTCCTCAAACACCCACCCTGGTTGAGAAATTCTGGAATCTGTAGTTCACACCTTTTTGTGTGTGATTGTTACTGACTAAAGACTTCCATTTCTTATTTTTATTTTATTGCAAGTAAGCACAGACTCACAATCTGGCCTGGTTAGCCTGCTATGGTAATAGAGTAGACCCTACTGCCAGCAACTCAACGAAGATGGTCAGGGGGCGGTTAACTAACCTGACCACCCCAAGGACCAACAGTCTTGGGTGGCAAAGTCCACAGGAAAGGGTGATGGTCCCCAAGTGGATTAAATCCCACTCAAGTCCATCTTGATTAAGGGCAGCAGCTTCATTCATGCATTCATTCATTTATATATATACCGCCCTCCTCACTGAGGCGACCCAGGGCGGTTTACATCACATAAAAGATACCCACATAACAATAGAAAATCATCCCTAAAACCTTAGATTTAAAGTTATAAGAAGTTAGCCCAAATTAAAAAATAATTAACAATGAGGTGGAAAGCACTGGAGGTTTATCAAAATGGAATGGACTATTTTCAGGTTGTAACCTTATTTTGAAAATGAAGAATTGATTGATCTAATAAGACATCAAGACATCGCTTTGCAAACATTTTCATCAATACTGGCCTGGGGCTGATGATGAGGCCTTTATGCACATGCCTATTGCATGTTTATTGTTTGTTTGAAGGAATGTGTTTAAACACAAAAAAAAAAACTTATGGAAACTAAAAACTAAAGATTTCAAGGTGCAACTAGACTTATGCTTTCTCCTAACACAATCAGTGGCTGGATTATCTTTAGAGGTACTTACTGGTTCTGGAAACCTCACGGAGGTTGAGGTAGTCCAAGAACGGCACCACCAACCCTTGCCCAAGGAAGATCTTGACGAGTTTGGTGGCCACATCTTGGCGGTTCTCCACTGAGCACACTTCTTCTAGCAGGGTCACCGGTGTGACGTCGTTCTCCTACAGGGCAACATAACATCTGCAAGTAACATTCACCTGTGCAGGTGTGTGCTATTAAATGTTGCCTTCTCTAGGCACTGGAAATGGATCTGGGTACAAATTGGAGCACAAGGGTTGTATGTATGAATAAGAACTTGGCAAAATTGCTTTTAGTTGGCTTTGTTTTTGTCGTTTTGTTGTTGTTAATTCATGTCAGAAATTATTCTGGGTCGAAAGGATCTTTGCGGAAGAAACTCTGCTCAGGGAACGCCCATAAGAGGCTCCTTTCATGTGACTAGGAGCTGGGACAGAGACAGGCGCTCAATCCATTATGCAGTACCCGGGTCTTCAACTGCTGGCTTGCCAGGCTCTCCAATTTGCAAGTGAGAGAAAGGAACCTTTAGGCAGAAGTTTCTTCTAAGTATCTTTTACTGCAGGAATGCGAAGGAGTGAAAAATACCATATGTATGCTCGAAACTATTCCAGTATGGCCAGTTTTTCAAAAGATTTTTTCTTCATCGGGAGATAATCTTAAGTATTTTTCTGTAAACAATAGAATGAAAACAAAATCACACACTCTGGCAACACAGCCAAACTATAATGTGTTGTCAGAGTGTATGATTTTGTTTTCATTCTATTGTTTACAGGAAAATATTTAAGGTTATATCCTGACGAAGAAAAGTTCTTTGGAAACACTGGCAATACTGGAACAGTTATTTTTTCACTCCTTCTCATTCTTGCAATAAAAGATACTTGAAAGATACTTCTGTGTCAAACGGTTTCTTTCTCTCATTTGCATCTGCACCATTTGGCCCTATTTTTGTGTGAGACTCTCCAATTTGGCAATGTCGTCCTCCTCCTCCTCCTCCTCCTCTTCTTCTTCTTCTTCAGGTGCTATATCCATTCCCGATATTGGCTATCATATCATGGCAATAGTCTTCCTGTTCGTAACTCCTTGGAAGAGTTCTTCCGAGGACCTTCCACACCAGTCTCTCAGGTTCTTTAGCCATGAAGTCCATCTACATCTGGGGCCATCTCTCTTCCCAGAGATCTTTCCTTGCAGAGTGAGTTGGAGTCTTCTATACTTTATGTTGTTCCTCATGATATGGCCAAGGCATCGGAGCTTTCTTTGCTCAACGGTCTTAAAAAGTTCTCATTCTTTAGCCATTCGGTGCAATACTTCTACATTATTTGCATGGTCAACCCACGATATCCTTAGCAGCTGTCTGTAGATCCACATTTCAAAAGGTTCGATTCTCTTTTCAGATGCTTTAGTCAATGTGCAAGCTTCGACTCCATATAACTAGAACCAGGCACTCGATTTTTTTCCTCCATTGCAAAGTATCTGCTCTCTTTCTGTATTCATTCAAGCACATTGAAGTTGACTGAACACATAACCCTCAAAACTGGACAAAAATCTAACACTGCTTTGTTCTTAACTTCTGACCAGGTACCCACCTCTACAGGGCACACGATCGACTCCACCAGCAGGTCTATGAGCGGCTGGTAGTACCTGGAAGGCAGGATCCTTTCCTCGGCCAGCCGGACCCGTAGCCTCACGGCTCCCAGCTTGCCCCTGCAGGCAGATCACAGTAGTATAGCCATGATCCAAGCATGCAAGGTGCATCCATTGACCTGCAAGAGTTATGCTGCACAAAGGAACTACAAACAAATGCAAAAACAGGACCAGAATTACAGATCCAGCCTCTCTGGTTGTTTCTGCTTTGATTTAGATTCCTGCATTGATCAGGGGGTTGGACTCGGTGCCCTTAAAAGACCTTGACAACTCAGTTATTCTACGATTCAGTGATTCTCAGAGTTCAGCTCTGTGGCACTACAATGCATTTAAGATGTTCTCCCTGCCCATTATGCTCCATATTGGGTGTATCTCAGGAAACTATTTGAATTTTTTGGAATAGTAGCCGTGTTAGTCTGTGTTCCAGGCATATCAGAAAACAAAAACAAAAATCTAGATTATGAGCACCAACACAAATACTGTACCTGCTTCAACCATTTCCCTGGTGGTACAGCAAATGTTGCTTCCTCAAAAAACACTAACGGGTAGGACAAACAGCACAATCTTTGTGGAAAAGAGTTAATAGACATCAATCAGACATCCGGAATGGCAACACAGAGAAACCTGTTTCAAACCATTTCAGTCTACCTGGACACTCTATCTAAGACCTGAAGGTTGTGATTCTGGAACAGAGAAATTACAAGACTAGGATCCAGAGAGAGACAACAGAAATAAAATACACCCATCTGTTGGGCACCCATCACAGAGGTTTAAATATTAGCCAGGTGAGATTATGCCCCTTCTCAAACTTTCCTGTAAAATTCTCTTTCACTACATGTGCTCACACAGTAACACAAAGTACAAACTGTATCTAGTGTATATAAATTCATGCCTTGACATCTCACTCATATGTATGATAAAGTGGACTTGATCCACAAAAGCTCACATCAAAAATATAGCACTTAGTCTTTAAAGTGATGCAATGTTTTTGTGTTTTTGTTTTCTGATATGTCAGGAAACTAGGTCTCCCTTGATTGAAAGCCAGTTGCATCCGACTCTAGGGGCCAGTGCTCATCTCTGTTTACAGCCAAAGAGTCAGTGCGGTCTGTGTCTGCAGACGTTTCTACAGTCATGTGGCAGGCATGACTAGACACCGGAATGCACAGAATGTTGTTACCTTTCCCACCAAAGTAGTGCTTATTTATCTACTTGTAATCACTCATTTTCAGTCTGCTAGGTTGGCAGGAGCTGGGACAGAGATGGGAGTTCACTCCATCGTGCAGCACTCAGGTCTCGAACTGCTGGCCTGCTGATTGTGTCAGGAAAGAAAGCCCGTAATGTGGTTCTTGTCTCCCCCCCCCCCCAACTGGTTCCCCTAAGCAGGACAACCAATATCCCTAAAGCTGATCACTCAGAGCCTGTGCCCTGATGCTGTTGAAAGAGTCCGGTGAAGCTTCACACCTACCCATCATCATCATCATCTTCCCTGGGGAAAGGCAGCAGGCGGCACCAGCCTTTGAGAGGTGATTTCTGAAAGGCATCCAAAGAAAACTCCACCTGTGCGGATCAGAGAAACCAGTGGGTGACTGCACAGGCCCAAAAACGTGAAGACCCTTTGTGTTGCAGTGGTTAAACATCTGTACTGCAGCCAAAAGCTACTAACTTTGTGAGTTCGACCCTGATGGGGATCAAGGTTGACTCCGCCTTCCATCCTTCCCAGAGCGATAAAATGAAACCCCAGCATGTTGCAAAATGCTAATTACCGTGTGAACCGCCCAGAGCAGGGGTCACCAAACTTTTTTGCGCTGTGGGCTGGTCACGTGGTTGAGTGGGCTGGTCATGTGGTTCCTCCCTCTGGAAGTGGAAGTAAAACGTGCCCGCATATGTGCAAAACACTGCTGTAAATGCACACGTGGCTGTCGTAGACACATTTATGACAGCTGTGGGTGCTTTACAGCAGTGTTTTGTGCAAACTCTGTCACATTTAACTTCCACATTAAGGGAGTGGTGCAGGTGGCATGGGCCGGATTATTAGGCACCATGGTCCAGATCCAGCCCATGGGCCGCAGTTTGGGCACCCCTGGCCCAGAGAGTGCACTAAGCATTATGGGGCAGTTTATGTGCAATCGCTATTTGCTAACCACAAAACAGGGGCAAGCAATAGTCTGGTTTTTTTTCCGGGGAGACCACGCTACCAACTTGTAAGCAGAGAAAGAGAAAGCCTGGGATTTGCTGGAGCTTTCCATTCTCAAAATGACTTCAGCACCTTGGAGAGCTGCCCTAAATTCCAGACTGACACCAGCAGTGGATTCACTGCCACTCAAGAAATCAAACTCATCGGCCTCCATGGCTTTCCTCCCTGCTCCTGAGCACAATGGTGTTCCCAGCCCAGGCCTACCTCCTATGGCCCTTGAGCTAGCCCCGATCCCTTGCCACTTACCCGCCCTAGGAAGTCGTTTCTGCCAACCATGTCCCAGTCCCACACTTCCACCGCCAGAGACGCTTCACCAGCCGTCCCTTCCTCCAGGACAAATTCCAGCAGCTCATCCCAGTGGGGGAAGCGGGTTTTCTTGATAATCTGGAGAGATGAAACCAGGCCGAAACCCATGGCGCTGAGAGTCCCAGCCTTTGTTGCAGCCAGCATGTATATAGCTATTTTCCCCGCCTTTGTACTTTAAGGAAGATCCATAAGGCTGGTTTCTTTTGAAATCACCATAATGACATGATTTCAGAAGCTAAGCATCGTTGGACCCGATTAGTTACTTGGGTGGGAGAACAGCAGCAAACTTTAGAAGTCTCCAGGAAGGGACTGCAATGGCTCAAGAGGGAACTTCCTGCTCTAAGGGCCCAGAAGTGTCTAAGCCCAGAACTGACCCTCATGCAGAAATGTGTTTATGCATTTCTTGCTTTTCTGTACTGCCCAACAGAGGGGACATTTTCAAACAATTTTTTTAAAAAGAGACTTTATGGGATAACTAGCAAAGTTACTGGTGGAATCTCCTTTAACAACAGGCAATCTGAAATCTCAGGACCATCTCTGTCCACCCAAAGTAATTGTTACCCCATCAAGAGGAAGGCGTCCTGTTGAGTCTGGAGACCTGCTTGGCCAACAAGCCTCTCGCCCTGGTTTGGGCTTCTTGGCCTGAATCCAAATTCTGACCTCATGGCAACCATTTCGAGGAGACTGTATATTCTAGCCCTCTGGTACACATCCCATTCCACAGTTTATACTCACAGCTGTCTCTAGGATGTGCCCATTCCAAAGTACTCGGGCAAAGGGATCTGAGGTACCAGAGATGTCTCGTGGAGCAAGATCCCTATAGAGAAGAAGAAGAAGAGAGAAGATGGAAGCCAGGAAGGTGCCCCAAAAGGACTAGATGAGGGGTTATCAAACTTTTCAAGCCACAGGCTGGGTCACGCTCCCTCAGACAGCTGAGTGGGACGGACTGGCGATTCCCCCCGCCGTAAACACTGCCGAAAAACGCATCTCCGGCTATCATAAATGCATTTATGACAGCTGTGAGGGCATTTATGGCCGCAGTAAATGCGTTTATGACATCTGCGGATGCATTTATGACTGTTTCCACTGCTAGTGGCAGCAGGATTTTCTTTATGTTAACCGAGCGGTTTGTTAACCGAGGTTCCTCCGGAGTGATGTGGCGACATGTGTTTTTTTCCCCATTGTACCATTTACAAGGACGGGGCTTTGCACCCCCAAGGGGAAAGTAGCTTTCCATGTTCAAGGCTAAATCTCACTTGCCAGAGTCCCAATATCTCCTTGCTCATGATCACCCACGCTCTGGTCACCTCCAGTTTAGATTATTGCAATGCGCTCTACATGGGGCTGCCCCTGATGACCATCCGGAGGCTGCAGCTGGTCCAGAATGCAGCAGCTCGGGTGGTGTTGGGATGTGGGCATTACTCTTGTGCATCCCCACTGCTTCAGGAGCTGCACTGGTTACCAGTTTGCCTCCGGGTGGAATTCAAGGTGCTGGTCATGCCCTTTAAAGCCCTACATGGTAGTGGGCCAGGATACTTGAGAGACCGCATCTCCGCATCTCCCCAAGGGTACCTGTCTGTCCCACCAGAGCGGACCAGAGAGGTGCCTTAGTGGTGCCACCTGCCAGAGAGGCTCAACTCTCTGGCACTAGAAATAGGGCCTTCTCCTTGTTCGCCCCAACTTTGTGGATCCACCTGCCTTCGGAGTTGCGCCTCCAGACGGAGCTACTGGATTTCAGGAAGGGTGTGAAAACTTGCCTGGCGGGAATGGTGTGGGGGGTAATGATGGCTTATTGACCCCTCCCCACTGGCTTATTTAACATCTTATTTAACATCTCACACTTACCCTTTTATTTCTCTTAATCTTTTATTTAAAGGAATGAGATGTTGTTTTAAACGGTTTTTAATTGGCTTTTTTAGAGTTTTTAACTACGTATTGTATATTGGTTGTAATCTGCCCTGAGTCGCCTGTGCGAGTAGGGTGGAATATAAATTTAAATAAATAAATAAATCTTCCATTAAAGTCAAGAATTCCCTTTATGGCATTTTCGGAACCTGATCTGGAAGACGAATAACACATTTTAACACTGGGGAATGGAACTTGGAAACCTTAAAGTAGCAAACTTGAAGCATCCCTGAACCCTTCCCCAGTATTACCATGCTTGACCACTTCCAATTCTCTCTTTCCTCTGGGGTTATCGAATCCTCTACTGGCCACTTGGTTGCCTAGGTGCCTACTTCCATTGCCAGGGAAGCGGGATGCCTTCTTGCTCCCAAAAAGAGCTACCTGGCCAGTTCTTTTCCTAAGCCCTCTACAACCTCACCCCTATATCAAACATATCTTGCAGACACAAAGAAGAGATAGAAGGAAGGAAGGATCCTTCAATTCACCTGGCACCAAGTCCTGACATTTTGAAATAAGAGTGGGAAGCATTTATGGCCTTCCTCTCTTCCTTCCTTCCTTCCTTCCTTCATTCATTCATTAATCAAACTTGTTTATCACCGTCCTCACCCAAGTGACACAGGGCGATTTCACAACAAGACATCGATGGCAATTAAAACCACTTTAAAAGATTATTAAATCAAAATTAAAAAACAGATTAAAAGGTTAAAACTAGGAGTTACAGTTAAAAAATAAGAGCAAGGGGGTCAGATTAACCAACCGGCTGGGGTCATTGTTCCATCCATCCCCCAGACCCGACCCGCCAGCCAGGTTTTCATTCCTTTCCTAAAGGACAGCAGCTCAATCTGCGTGCGTAACTCAATTGGCAGGAGGTTCCATAGGGCTGGGGCGGACACAGAGAAGGCCCTCCTTCTAGTGCCAGAATGGCATTCCTTGAAGGAATGCCATTCTAGAAGCACACTCCTTCTGTCCCAGATACGTGTAGCCATTTTATCAAGACCTTCCAATCAAGGAATCTTTGGCTAAGAAGAAGCCTCTCAATTACAAACATTCTTGAGGGTCATCATCATCAATGGCTACTCGTATCAGAGTATACACTGTTCCCTGGAGCCTGCGACCTGGATCTTCTCTCTCATGGTGCAGTAGCCTAACAATAGTGCAGCTGAGAGATGTAGCCTCACAACTTCACCACAGAGGCTATCCTTTAAAGTTCTTGCTGTGCATGTGAAGGACCATTGCGTCAGACCATGTCCTGTTGGTTGTTTTGCTGCTTGTGGGGGGTGGAAAAGGAGATCAAAGTGTCAGCAAGGGGGCTGCATAGATGTGGAAGGAAAAAACCTATTTATACTTTGGCTTCATAAGCCAGGATTTCCTTTGCCAATTGGGTTGTGTATGGCCTCTGTTTTTCTTCATTTCGACATGCAAACTTCCCCAATGAAAGATGTTTTTCCCAAACATTTCCAAACTACGTGCTCACATGCAAAATTGGGTGACAGAAACAAACTGTTTATTTTTTGGGTGGGAAACAGGAAGAGGAAAGAGTTGACGTATCTGTTTGGCCGGACATCCTGTTATGGTAATGGAGTAGACCGCACAGCCTGTGACTCGACGCCGAGTGTTGGGTGGCGGTAAATGACCTGCCTCCCTAAAGGGGCCAATGGCTATGGGCAGATGAACCCCTTTAGGTGGGGTGAGGGTCCCTCCTCAGTGGAGGAAATGCTACTGGAAACCATCCAATTGGGCCCAACGGCAAAATGAGCGGGAGAGGAACTCTGATCCCCAACGGTCATGGAGGTGGAAGAGGCCATGCCAGATGCACTGGCTGTGATAATATCCTCAAGGCTGTGACAGTCCTTTGCAGCCCCGGTGTTAAATCCTACATATCTCATTTCATGGGTGCTGTGGGTGATCCTAATGTGTGGCTCACTTCATGACAAGCTAAGATCCACCTTAAACAAATGCACACCAATGGCATTTTTTCCTGCTCCAGGGGGGAAAATGCATTCTAGATATGAACTGCAGCCGACGATTTTTGGTTCCAACCCTCGTCACCGCCAGGCTGAAGCCCCAGCAGAATATCTCCGGGAGTATCCATTGTCCTCTACCTGGCTTCAATTACATGGCAGCAAAGCACCCGCTTCTGGGCTTCTTCTACCACCTGCAGCTCAAGAGAGATCTCGCCTTGTACCTCCTCGTTGGGATCGACATGGTTCAGGTTGATCCAGCTGTCAATTCCTGCAGCAAGCGGGAGAAAACACACCAGGTGTTTGTTCCATCTCCAGGTGAGATGCAGATGGACACGACTGGCTTTCGAGCAAGCGAGACAGTTACATTTACTATGTTCTCGCAAAAGCAAGGGTACATTACCGGCCGAGATCTAAGCCTCAATCCCACCGGGCTGTTCTCTGCCTCCCCGGTCGGCTTCCCAGCCACCGGTTTGGTTGGGAGGAGAACAGGCACACCCAATCTCCCCCCAACCAAACCGGTGGTCTGAGCCTTCAGTAGATCTCTGCCCCAAAGCCCACAGGGCTGGTCTCTAGCCCCGCGGGCTTTGGGGCAGAGATTAATGTTGGGGAATTTGAGGCAAACATCTGCATCGCACAACAGTATCTTAACATTGTGCCATGGAAATGTTTGCCTCAAGTTCCCCGGCATTATCTGGTTTTAGCGTTTTCTGAGGCAAACATTATCCGAGGTACCACCGTACTCCCACTTGACGAGTTTATGACTGCTGCATTTATGGCAGCATTTTAGATGTGCATGGGCACATTTTACTTGTGCTTCTGGTGGGAGGAACCACATGACCAGCCCACCAAACCACGTGACTGGCTCACTGGCTGAAAGATTGGAAACCCTTGAGCGAGTGTATAAGTATGACTGGGATACTGTTAGGAAACATGTCATGTTATATGAATGTTGAATCCATAGACCTGAGATTTTGAACCAGACCTTCCTTAACTTTACTCTTGTGAAAGGCAAGCTACGACAACGACCCTGCCTACCTGTGGCCAGCATGGGCAGCTATTGACACCTACCCCGTGGATGGGATGAGATGACATCTTTGCTGAGGGTAACTTTGCCAATCACATCGTCATGCCTGTAAGAATATAAAAAGAAAGACAGTTCGAGCTTTGACCTGGACTGGCCTAAGGTACTCCAGCTAGCTAAAATCAAAGAGCCTGGAAAAGTAACTTTCTTTGGATTAGAACACCACAGATAAGCACAGCCACAAAATCCACCTGGGTTGGGAGGGCTTTAAAAAGATGCTGTCCAAGTTCTGCAAAAGATACCACGATGCCTGCCTTCCTTCCCATTAATATTAACTGAAAGTCCAAATCTTTGCCCTACCATAAGGCAAAGTGAGCCTTGCATTGGCAGCAAATATTGGATATCAAGGAAGCAATTAGTGAGCTGTCAGTTTCTTCTTCTATCTCAACTTCCAATCACAAGGGAAAGATGGTTTGTTGAGATAACTTGATTGACGTTTGCAATGATGCCTCAGGCAGCAATCCAGTTTGGGTCAACCATGGGTCTGGCAGTTGATTCTTGCTCCGTACTGATGAACGGAAAGCACCCTCCCTCATATCTAGGCCACAAGTCAGAGCATTGCTCTCCAACAATTCAGCATCACTATATTCAATATAATGACAGCAACAACAACTACATTACGAAGTAAGCAACTGCTAAAGGTAGTAACAACCCATGACATGTTTTAATGTCAGCAATAATTCACCGCTGCATCCCTCCTTTTGTCTTCCCAGACATCCTACTTACCCAATGGTGTCCTCATCCAACACGTAGAAAGAGAGGTTGTGGAACCCAGTAGGAAGGTGAAGGGTGAATTCCTCTCCCCAGAAAGGGTTCAGATTCTTCCATACTGTGGCAGTCCTACAGAGGAGACATAGGGAGATACCAATGTTTGATAGGTGTTATCTTAACACACACCACAGGGTGGCTTTTTTATACCAGAGGCATCTACATTGACACCTTCCAGATGTTCCTGGATTGTATCTCCCAGAAACCCCAGTGAGCACAACCAACAGTGAGGGATCACCAGAGCTACAGTCCAGCCACAATTGGAAGGCTGTCCTTTCCCCAGTTTACTCTGGTCCTAGTCTGAAAATGGAGAATTTATGTTGTTGGACTCCACTTCCCATCTGCTCCAGCCTGGTCGGTCAGCACTGAGGCATGATGGGAGCTGTGGTTCAACACTACGGTTCCACCATTTCTTGACCTTGGGCTGGCCAACACAGTGGCTTGGTACCCAAGTCAAGGTGGGGGGGGGGTTATCAGGCATTTAGCAAATCATCAAAAACCCTTCTATTGAGAGAAGCCTTCTCAAATATTCTCAGATATGAGCTTTATTATATTGCTTCAGTACAGGTTGACCATATCCACAGGTTCAGTGCCCATGGTTTCAGTTATCTTTGGGTCTGAAAAATATTCAATGAGAAATCCCTGGAATACATAATATAGATCAGTGGTGGTGAACCTATGGCACGCATGCCAGAGAAGGCATTCAGATTAGATTAGATTAGATTAGATTAGATTAGATTAGATTAGATTAGATTAGATTAGATTAGATTAGATAGATAGATAGATAGATAGATAGATAGATAGATAGATAGATAGATAGATAGATAGATAGATAGATAGATAGATAGGAACTAAGAAAGGAAAAGATAGATAGGTAGATAGGTAGATAGGTAGGTAGGTAGGTAGGTAGGTAGGTAGGTAGGTAGGAAGGAAGGAAGGTAGGAAGGAAGGAAGGAAGGAAGGAAGGAAGGAACTAAGAAACAAGTGTAGGCTCCGCCCCACAGTGTGGTAGTGAAAATTTTTGCTGCCCACCACTGTATATACCACACTCAGAAAGGTGACTGGGCTATTTTGTGAACTTTTTTATTTTATTTTAGAAAAAAGACTTTTCTACTTTTTACCCTAAACACAACAGGAAATCAAATTCCAGCCAAACAGGCTGTTCTCCTACAATATGTCTTCCCCAGGCAGTTAATCGTTTACTGATGCAGAGATAAATCCTTACAGAGCAATTTCCTCGCTTTTTCAAATGTCTTAAAGTGCTATTAACTTTCTCCGCACCCAAAACTCTTGAGCAAATATTTGAGGAAGTACCAGATGAGGAGGGAGCGCCAGGGCTGCGGATGGGCCCGCCTGAGGCTCGATGGATCTTGCTAGCTTCCAGCAAAGAGGAAGAAGAGTAAAAATAATAATAATAATATCATGTCAGAAATTATTCTGGGTTGAAAGGATTTCACCTCTGGAAGGTAGCCAATCTCCCCCAAAACTGACCTGAAAAACTGGGTCTTTGAATTGAAAGAGCAATTTCACCACCATTGTATATGGATGGCCAAGTTCTTTTCCAACCTAATTGTGAGGTTCAATGGAGGAAGACTACTGAGGTGGATAGATAGATAGATAGATAGATAGACAGACAGACAGACAGACAGACAGACAGACAGACAGACAGACAGACAGACAGACAGATAGATAGATAGATAGATAGATAGATAGATAGATAGATAGATAGATAGATAGATAGATAGATAGATAGATAGATAGATAGATAGATAGATAGATAGATAGCAGCAGCTGCCTAGAGTAGAAAAATAAACATCCAAGATGGGAGGGATATAAATGCAATGAATGAATGAATGAATGAATGAATGATAACATCATTGAATCATAGAATAACTGAGTTGGAAGTGGCCTTTTAGGCCATCGGGTCCTACGCCCTGCTCAGTGCATGAGTCCGAATCAACATAGATTTGGGAGATGGCTGTTTTCTGATTTCCTCTTGAATGCTTCCAACACTGAAGCGCTCATGACCTCCTGAGGTCATTGGCTCCATTGTTGTACTGCTCTCACCATTAAGAAGTTTTTCCTGATATTTCACCCTATATCTTATTTCCATAAGATATATAGATATAAATCTATTAAATTAAATCTATTAAATTAAAATTTCGCTTGAATCTGTTATTACGCCTCCTGCCCTCTGGGATGATGAACAGATCCTGCCCTTCCTCTTTATGATTACATTTCAGGTACTTGAAGAGTGCTATCATCACACACCCTCTCCCTCAGTCTCCTTTTGTCAAGGGTAAACATGCCCAGTTCCTTCAGTCTCATCATCATCATCATCTTTATCATGACCTCCAAGCTCTCACTTACACTTACCTAGCAACGACTTCATTGTCCACCTTGATGATACAATACGGATCACTCGTGCCGGACCTGCAGGGAACAAAACCAGAAACTGAATGAAAACAGAACCGGCCCTGAAAGTCACCCTTGCTCGAAAGCCAGTTGTATCTGACTTTAGGGTGCAGTGCTCACCTCTGCATTTGCAAGCATTTCCGTGGACATGTGGCAGGCATGCCCCGACACCGGAATGCGCAGAACGCTGTTTGAGGTAATTTCCAGAGTGTAGAAAAATTACAACAGTCAGAATCTTCCAGCTGGTTTTCTTTTTGGTAGTCTAAAACAGGAGTGTCCAAACTTTTTGGGCCATGGGCCAGTCACGTGGTTCAGGGGGCCAGTCACTATAGCCCAATGGCCGGCCCCCGATGCCAATTCATCCGACCTGCAAAGCCCTTATTGCTCCCTATGGGCGTGTTTTACTTCCACTTCCGGCACCAACGAGGGCTTTGTGGGCCGGATGAACTGGCATCGGGGGCTGGATCTGGCCCTCAGGCTGTGGTTTGGGCACCCCTGGTCTAAAACAATATCTTGTTCAAACTTTAAAGGCACCAATGGCAACCAAACCACATATGCTCCGAAGGGATTCAGAGAGAGAGAGAGAGAGATTTTATTTTTATGCTGCTTCCCTACCCAGAACTAAGACACAAGCCTACCAATGGAACAGTTAAAACAACACGAAATTACAATACAATCAAATCATAAACAGTAAAATAGAATCAAATTTATATGAAGGAAATGCAGTTAAAATGAAAATGCTTTTAAACCAAAAACTCTTTAAAACAATAGGCCACCCAAGGCTTTTCCATAAGGTCACTTGTGGGAGGGGAGGAACCTGAAAAATACCATGTTCACTATGTGGAAAGGAATAAAACAAGGCATGTGGTTGTCCCACCCATGGGGTAGACAGTGACTCTTTGATCTGCCCTATAATCAGCCAGAATTACATACTTACCTTGATCCAGTCTATTTTCTTGCATTTCTAGGGGGAGGGGGACAATGCTCATTTTAAACTCATATTTACCATAGAGGGTAAGGAAGCTGCAGCCTCTTGTTATTGCTGGCATCAAAACTTCTCCAAGTCTGGCTAGGTGATCCTGCTATGGTAATAGAGTAGACCAGTGATGGCGGACCTTGGCACTCCAGCTGTTCCTGGACTTCAATTCCCAGAAGCCCAAGTCTCTGTGGATCCACACGAATGGGCTTACTGCACATACAAAGACCAGGTCAGCACTCCCATTCAACCCGTTCGTACCTGCAGTAAACCCATTCATATGGATTCACAGAGATTTGGGCTTCTGGGAATTGAAGTCCAGGAACAACCGCAGTGCCAAGGTTTGCCATCACAGGAACAGAACCTATTGCCAGCGAGTCAACACCGAGCGTCAGGCAGCAGTTAACTAACCTGACCACTTTAAGGACTAGCGGCCTTGGTGAGGTCCACAGGGAAGGGTGAGGGTCCCCAAGGGGATTAAATCCCACTTGACTCCATCTTGATGGAGGGCAGCAGCTTCTTCCATCCTGGCTTAGGACTGAGGAGGACTTTGGGTGTCAAAAGGCCTCAGGACCAGAAAGCGATTCACGGAACTGGATCAGTGGTACTATGGGTGTCACGCTGCGATGCAGAAGACGGATGAAAAGCCTCAGCATTATATTCGCTGGACAATCTTCATGGCTGATCACCATGATGATCGCCAATATTTGGAATTGGATACGGCACAAGAAGAAGAAGGAGAAGAAAAACTTCTGCCATCTGTAGTGAACCTTTCTAATAGTGAAGGATGGGCATTTTGGAAACAGATAAATAGGTACTATTTCGGTGGAAAGGTGTTCCATGTGCCTTGCCTGCCACATGACCATGGAAATGTCTGCAGACACAGACAGCACTGGCTTTTGTTTTGGTGTGTAAACAGAGATGAGCACCAAACCCTAGAGTTGGACAAAGCGAGGACGACTTTACTTTTATCTAATAACAGTGTGAAAATTGCTCAACAAAACAGAATTTGGATAGCTTTGTGAGTTAGCTATCTGGCTGCCAGGGGCGATCAGGCTACGCTAAAAGGGTGCTGGACAGGGAGGGAGGGGGGCGTCTAATGGGGGTGTACTGCATTATGTCATGGATTGTAGCCGTCAAGTGACATACTTCTGCCCATCTCTGGGGGCGCCAGCCACTGGGGCGCACCGGGACTTATCCCTGTGTCCCAAATTGACAGCACGGGGCCCCGCTGGCTGCAGAACCAAACCTCTGGAATTTGATTCCCCACCGTGCCTCCAGGGCAAAGAGCCAGCCTATGTAGCCATGTACAAGTTGCAAAGCGCCAGGGCATGCTCAGAGAAGGACATAGTATGCCCACTTATGAACTGAGTGACACGTACATAAACGTATATCACAGCGTCTTTGGATAAGCAAGGCTCGGCAAGCAAAGAATGATACACGTGTGGCGTTTTTAAAAGGTTTACATGCCAGTTCAAACAAAGGGCCATTTGTACCTTTGTTCGAAGTGATTGGTTGACATAACTTTGAGTAAATCTGGGAATTGCTGGCAGATACCGATCCTTAACGTTGTCAAACAAGTTGCTTTGTCCGCTACTGCTGCCAAGAAGAGATTAGCCTGGAATTTTTAAAGCCTCTTGCTGTCAGGGTTAGGTATAAAACAAATAGTTTTAATCGCTGTACTCTGTCCTTTCCCAACCTTTACTGGAATTCTAAGCAACTGTGATTATAGGTAAAGTAAAGATAAAGGTATCCTGCCAGCCTAGCAGTCCGAAAGCAAGAAATTGCCAGTAGATAAACAGGGACCACTTCGGTGGGAAGGTAACAGTGTTCTGTGCGCTCCGGTGTCTAGTCACGCCTGCCACATCACCACGGAAACGTCTGCAGAAGCAGACAGCACTGGCTCTTCGGCTTTGAAACAGAGATGAGCACTGAACCCTAGAGTCGTGTATGACTGGCTTTCCAGGAAGGGAATCCTTTACCTTTCAAGATAAAGGTCACCCACGTTCATATCTGGCTCTAGGGTCCAGTGCTCATCTCTGTTCATAGCCCAAGAGTCTGCAGATGTTTCTGTGGTTGCGTGGCAGGCACGACTAGACACCAGAGTGTGCGGGACGCTGTTTAACTTCCCACCAAAGTGGCACGTAGTTATCTACTTGTGATTTCTTGCTTTTGAACTGCTAGGTTGGCAGGAGCTGGGACAGAGACAGCAGCTCAGTCCGTTGCACAGCACTCAGATCCCAAACCACTGACCCGCAGACCTTCCAGTCATCAAGTTCAATCTTTTATCCTCTAAGCCACCACAGTCCCTGCGTGGTTATAGGTAGCAAAACCCTATTGCCTGGGACATCTCCCTTGAACCTCCCGCACACCAGACAGTGTGGAATAAAAACTCTTTATTTCCCACATCTGCGTGGCAGAGCATTCACCAGCTGCCATCTTTGATACAACACTCTATTCTGCCAAACCACTTTTTCACCCACCTCCTCTCTATTATTTATAGATTAATATCAGGCAGAATTGTAATTTGATAACTAATAATAGTAACTTTATCCTGCCTCCTAAATGCTAATTACACCGGCCAGGGAAGGCTATTCAAGAACAACAACAAAAACTTGCTGCCTATGAATAATAATAAACTCAGCAGCAGTAAAAAATAATAATAATAATAGGGATGATAACAGGAAAAATTAATAGAGCCATTTCAGAGGTTCAAAGCTCTTATCCAGTGACAAACCTTGCAACCATCTTGTAAAATTATTGTATTGTATTGTAATGTAATGTATTGTCTGTAAGCCGCCCTGAGTCGCCACAGCGAGTGGGCGGCAATATAAATTTGAACTAATAAATAAATAAATAAATAAAATTGCATCAGGGTTATTTCTCCCCCACAGTGCAAATATGGAGGGAGGGGGTGATAGAAAAGGGGCCGGGAGTTATGGGGGGTCCCTAGATGTGAATGGAAGGACTTGGCTCCTTCAAATTAACCCGTTCCCCCTCTTACAAAGAATTTCCTTTGTGCTCCGCTTCTGCCATCCAATATGCAAAGTGAGCCCCTGTTTACCACCCAGTGACCAATCACAGATGAAAGTGTAAACCAGGGGTGCCCAAACTACAGCCCCATAGGCTGGATCCGGCCCCTGATGCCAATTCATCTGGCCTACGCCACCCTCGTCTCTCCTGGAAGCAGGAGCAAAACGTGCGTATGGGCGTGTTTTACTTCCACTTCTGGGAGTGAGGAGAGTGGCACAGGCTGGATGAATTGGCATCACGGGCCAGATATGGCCCATAGGCTGTAGTTTGGGCACCCCTGGTGTAAACCCTGTGGATTAGTTGGTTCAGGATGGGGAAATCCTAGGAAGAAGGGGTTACGATTCGGGGTTTGAGTTAGAAAGAACTGGAGAGGCAGGAGTTGCAGTTCCCTTAGAGAAGAATCAGACCCACCCTACCTTAGTTTAGGAAGCAGAATTTCAATATGTCTGTGCAGGAGGGGCAAATCCATCAAGGGATCCCACGTATTTACATTGGCATTTTATTTTGTATGCAGTTTATTCCTTTATGTTGCAGATGCCCTGCCTCAGACAATAAATATATCCATTTTTATTTGGCTTCAAAGACCCATTTGAGTTTTTGTTTATTTCTTCAAGCAACTCTTGCTTTGGTGCTGGTAAAAAAATATCTCAGGGTGTACAAATTGTAGCTTCCAGTTTTGTCGTGTTGTTGTTGTTCTTTTATGTGTGTGTGTATCTTTGTAAAGTTTGTGTTTGCAACACTCATTTAAATATACATAAGTACAGAACAAGGCCACAGAACCAGACAGTGTTACAAAAGCACACTAAATGCAAAGTATGGAGGTGAAGGAAAGCACCTACTATAATGAACAGGCAAATCAGATCTTTCAGCACTTGAATGACTACCTCTTTTACTGCAAGATAAATATACCATATATACTCGAGTATAAGTCGGGTTTTTTAGCCCGCAAATGAGGTCCAAAATGGGACTCGACTTATACTCGGGTTAACGTAAACACTCAAAAACGAACACACAAATGTCCAAATTAATTAATTAACCATATTTCAAGTATTTTAATTATTGAAACTCACTAGCTGCTGCTGCATTTTCCACCCCCGACTTATACTCGGGTCAATCCATTTTCCTAGTTTTAGAGGTCCAAATTAGGTCCCTCGACTTCTATTTGGGATGACTTATAGTCGAGTATATACGGTGCTGTACTGCCTTGCTAAGAAGTAAATCAAACGCAGTCCTCAGTTGTTGTTATCTATATCCTTGTCCATATCCTCAAGGCTGCGGCAGTCCATTGCAGTCCCGGTGTTGAATCCTGCACGTCTCATTTCGTGCGTGCCACAGGGATTGCCTCCGTGACCCTAGTGTGTGGGTCACTTCATGGCAAGCTGGGATCCACCTTAAACAAATCCCCGCCATTGGCATTTCCCCTGGATTCTTGGATATGATGACGACAACTCTCAGCATTCCTTGACAATGACTTTACTAGCTGTGGGTGATGGAAATTGTAGTCCAAGATGGTGCACTTAGCCACCCAGCTCCGTTTTAGTCTGGCCCTCAGTCTCCTAGCCAGTATACTATCATCAGCTCAGTGTGTTCGATGGAATTGCGTTGAGTCACAGCACAATTTCATGGTTGACCCTCAGAAAGGAATGTTATTCCCTCACTACCATTTTAAAAACCCTTTGCCATCTTGTTAAGGCGGCCTGTGAAGTGAAGCAACATAAAGATCTCTCACTACAACCATGGAAACAGCAAAATGCCACAAGCCAGATTCAACGCAGAAGAGCTTCCTGCCTAGTTGACTTGTGTGCAAATTGTCTGTGAAAGACAAAAGATTATCTTCCCTGAAGCCTCATCCTAAAGCGGGGTCTAAATTCTACCTGCCCAAAGGCAAATGCTACCTTGCGGATTGGACGGCTGCTCTCTGCACAACGGAGCAGCAGTTCGATTCCCGAGTGCTGCAGGAGGAATGAGCACCCGTCTCTGTCCCAGCTCCTGTCCACCTAGCAGTTTGAAAGCAAGGAATTGCTAGTAGATAAATAGGGACCACTTCGGTGGGAAAGGTAAACAGCGTTCTGTGCGCTCTGGTGTCTAGTCATGCCTGCCACATGACCACGGAAACGTCTGCTGAAGCGGACAAGCGCTGGCTCTTTGGCTATGAAACAGAGATGAGCACTGAACCCTAGAGTCAGATATGACTGTCTTTCAAGCAAGGGTGACCTTTACCTTTACTAAATAGTTCTATCTATCTATCTGTCTATCTAGCTATCTATCTATCTGTGTCTATCTATATGTCTATCTATGTCTATCTATTTATTCCTTTCTTAGTTCCTGTCTGTCTGTCTGTCTGTCTGTCTGTCTATCTATCTTCTTCCATGTCTAGGTCAGATGTGAAACTGCCAACCTTTTGGTGAGTTCATTCTGCAGTTCCCTTCGCCTGACCCAGTGTGAGAAGAGCTATCGCGGGAGTGAGCCTCTGTCATCCGTCCCAGCTCCTGGCAACCTAGCAGTTCGAAAGCAAGAAATTGCAAGTAGATAGATAGGTACCTCTTCGACAGGGAAGGTAACAGTGTCTGTGCACTCTGGCATCTATTCATTGCCTGCCACATGACCACGGAAACGGCTGCAGATGCAGGCAGCGCTTTGCTCTCTGGCTGTAAATGGGAACGAGCACCAACTCTTAGAGCAGGGGTGGCCAAACGTTTCAAGCCACGGGCCAGTCACATGGTTGAGCGGGCCGGTCACATGGCTCCTCCAGCCATAAAACACACCCGTGGCTGTCATAAACACATTTACAACAGCCGCAGGTGCATATACAACAGCATTACTTCCACTTCCGGGAGCAGCGCAGGCTGGATAATTTGGTGCCACTGGCCAGATCCAGCCCACAGGGCATAGTTTGGGAACCCCTGCCCTAGAGAGTCGGTTACGACTGGCTTTTGAGCAAAGGAGATCTTCATCTTGACTATCTGGTATTCACAAGTATACATGGACACATCTTGTAGCTATGGGGCTAAAAACTGCAAACAGACCTCCCTGAGGCATGAATTTGGCCGACATACACACCCTTTCCTTTTTTTTTCCACCATTCAATGCCATCCAAGCTTTCCAGAGAACTGCCAGAGCAGGAACGAGACCCAAGACCCATCTGGTCACACAATCTGTCCCCAGTGTTAGCCAGCCAGACGCAGGGTGGGGGACGAGCGGGCAAGAAGTAGAGCATGGTAGAGAAAGTTACACTTTGTCCTCCATCACAGCCGCATATAAGCATAATTGGAGGCATATATGCAAAAAATAAGAGGAGATTTTGCTCATTTCCATTGTGGCAGGTTTCCACAAATGGACGTCAACGGACTTGGTGCCAATCCTGGCCTCTATTTGCCCACATTGGCTAGGGATTTCTGAGGATGGCTACCCAATATTTTCCCAAGAGCCAGATTATTTTTAAATGTACCTTAATCCTTTTCCAAGACAACATCTGCCCAATATCCAGCATCAAAGAGTCCCTAGGATAGTTTATCTTGCATACAACAGAGGTTGCTGCCAAGCCCCTTCATGAGATGAATTTCCATTCTTTGTAGCCTTGGACCTTGGTGCTAACGTAAAGCTCAAGGTCTCCCTTTCTCAAAAGCCAGTCGTATACGACTCTATGGTTCGGTGCTCATCTCCGTTGACACCCAAAGAGCCAGTGCTGTCTGTGTCTGCATGTTTCCTTGGTCACGTGGCGGCCACGACTAGTACACGGAACGTTGTTGCCTTTCCTGCCAAAGCGGTACCGATTTATCTGCTTCCAATTTCTTGCTTTGAACTGCTAGGATGGCAGGGGCCGGGATGGAGACAGGAGCTCACTCCATCGCACAGTGCTCGGGTCTCGACCTGCTGACCTCCTTGGCATCAAGTTCAGCATCTTAACCACTAAGTTCCTTTAAATGGGACTATACCGATTTATCCGCTTCCAATTTCTTGCTTTCAAACGGCTAGGTTGGCAGGAACCAGGTCAGCATCTTTACACTGTTTACTTTCCAAGTGAAGTGGTACCCATTTACAGTGGTGTGCTGGCCCATGGGGATACCGGGATGCATCCCAGTGCACCCCAGTGACTGGCGCCCCCCAGAGGCAAGCAGAATTATGTCACTGGGTGACATAATTAACCTGGGCACAAGAATTGTTCCTAATTAAGTGTGAGATATAATGCTTGCCTAACTTGTACTTAAATTCTTGCCTACTGCCTCTATTTGGTGAGTCCCCATGTCAGTCTGGGAAGATGGGAAGGGATGTCGGAAGTAACAGGAATGAATGGGATTTCTCCCCCCCACCCCCCAATAGGCTCCCCCATCATTCCCTGTCCACCGCCCTCCCAAAGGTACCCAGCACACCCCTGCCCATTTATCTACTTGCAATTTCTTGCTTTCGAACTACTAGGTTGGCAGGAGCTGGGACATAAATGGGAGCTCACTTGTGTAGTACTCGGGAATCGAACTGCTGACCTTCCAGTCATCGTGTTCAGCGTCTCAACCACTTGAGCCACCGTGGTCCCAATTCTGTTTCTCCTATAAGCCTCCCTTCCTGACTCCTTGGATGGGTATTTGTGCATTTTGCATCCCACCTTTCCTCTCTTGGGTCCATCATTAGACGGACAAAAGGGACCCACTTAAGCTGATCCGTCTGCCTCTCTATGGAGATGTTTCCCTCCAGGAAGGCAGTTCACGAGGGTTTAAGGCAGCCCTCGTGTTTTACAGCTGTGAGCCTGACCACGCCCCCCTCAAACAGCTGAGCGGGCCGGCCCGATGCCGTAAAACATATCTGTGGCTGTTGTAAACGCATTTATGAAGGCCACAAACTCATATACAGCTGTCATAAACATGTTTTTCGTGGCCGTAAATGAGTTTGTGGTCGATTCTGACAGTGGCGGGGACAGCTGGAGCAAGGTCAGGGCCAGATTATTTGGTGCCATGGGCCAGATCTGGCCCATGGGCTGTAGGTTGCTAACCTCTGGTTTAAAGCAAACACCCCAAATCTCACCCCCACTGCTACAAAAAGACTCTAAGCCAGGGCCGTAGCCAGAGGGGGGCTGGGGCCCCCCAAACCCCTTCTGAGCTAGAGTTGCCATAATTCTCTCCCACAAAACCGGGACAGAAGTATACTTGGCAAAAACGGGTGGGTTATCTACAAAATAGCCTTTTAAAAACAAACCAACAGCTATAAAATACTTTCACATTAAATATATCAATACACAAGTTTCAAAAATCCAGGACTTTAACATGATTTTTATTGAGCTGCCCTGGCCAATTTTTTTCGACTTGAATCCGGGACAATCCCTGTTTTCCGGGACGTATGGCAACCCTATCTTGAGCTCACAGCCCACCCGCCCCAACCCACCCTGGCATGCTGATATTATATATGTGTTTGTGACATTGTTGCTCCTCCCCCCCCCAAAAAAAAAATTGGCCCCTCCTGAAAAAATTTTTGCCACCCCCCTCCCCCAAATCTAAAATCCTGGCTACAGCCCTGCCCTGAGCTGGGCGGGTCTCGGAAGAGTTTGGACCGCAGTACGGTTATGTGGTTCAGGGGGCCGGTCACGATGGCCCGTGGGCCGGATCCTCATCCTGCTGAGGAAGAGGAGGAGGAGGACGAGCCTAAAGACCGCTGGGCTTCCCAGCGTGAATAAAATAAAATTAAATAAAATGAAGGGGAGGGGGAGGAAAGGAAAGGATGGAGGCAAAGTGCTCCTCTTCGACGGCAAGTGCCCAGGCGGTGCTTCCTTTGCGCACCCCGCGGAAGGACCCGGTGCCGTCGGGGGGAGAGGGGGAGGCAGGGGAAGGGGAGGCTTCGACGCCCGAGACTCACACGTCCTTGGCCGGCAGGTCCCTTCCCTCCACCACACGGAAGTGGAGCGACGTGTGCCTAGCCATGCCGCCGAGCCAAGCGCCTCGCCCGGGACGGGACGGTCACCGATCCCCGACGGACGGACGGGGCGGGCGGGACCGGTACCCTCGGAGCCAAGCGGCGATCGGGGACCCACCCGCGACAGGCGAGCAGGGCTTGAGGCGTCCCCCCCGTCGGGGCGACCCGCCTTCCTCCTCCTCCTCTTCCTCCTGCCGCCCCGTCCCACTGCCTCCTCCTCGGGCTGCCCGGCAAGCTGCGGCTGCGGCGCGGCTCCCGCTTGCCTGGGCGGAGGAGGAGCGCGGATCCGGACCGCCCCTTCGAGAGAAGGAGGAGAAAGAAGGGAGAAGGAGGAAGAGGAGAAGAAGAAGAGAGGAGGAGGAGAAAGAAGAAGAAGGAAGGAGGAGGGGGAGAAAGAAGAAAAAGGAGTAGGAAGCAGACAAAGCTAACTCTTCGTCTATGAGCACTGAACCCTAGAGTCGGATACGACTGGCTTTTGAGCAAGGGAAACCTTTATCTCCTGTACCAACCGAATTTGCACAGCTACTCTGGGCCTCTATATGAAATGTATAAATGTACAGCATGAAAATCCACTCTTATGTCTGAGGAAGTGGACTTGGTCCATGAAAGCTTTTTGGGTCTTTGGTTTTGTTTACTCTCCAATATGCTTGCACAGACTAACATGGCAACCACTTCAAAAAAAATAAATCTGTAGGTTTCTCCCTCTCTCCCTTTGAGTGTGGAGGATGGATGATGATCACTGTTATAACTCAATGAATCTCCGACTCTCCCTTGCTTTCTCCTTGGGCTCGGTCAGAAATAGCTTCTTCTTCTTGTGCTGCATCCAATTCCGAATATTGGCTACCCTCGTGGCAATCAGCCATTAAGATTGTCCTGGGAACCATATAATCCCATGGCCTTCGCAGCATGTCACCCATTGTACCACTGATCCAGTTCTGTGAGTCCCTTTCTGATCCTGAGCCCTTTTGGCACGCAAAGTCCTCATCATCAGCCCCAGGCAGGGATGGATGAATCTTCTGCCCTCCGTCAGGATGGACTCAAGTGGGATTTCATCCACTGGGGGGGGGGCACCCTTCCCTGTGGACTTTACCACCCAAGGCTATTAATTCTCAGGGTTGTCAGGTTAGTTAACCACTGCCTGACAGGTGACATTGAGTCACTGGCAGTAGGGTCTACTCTTTTACCACAGCCAGATAGTCTGGCCAAACTGGTCCCAAGCATTGAGATGAGATGCTCAGAGAACTCAGCCCCCCCCCCCGCTTTATTCTTCCCTCACCAGCCCAAAACCTTTTTAGGCAAGCTTTTAAACAATAATTGTGGGTCTCAGGAATGTTCCATACTGGATCGCTCTTTAAACAAATTTGCTCTTTAAGCGAAACACCATTGTAAGTGACCAATTGTTAATTCTGGAGGAGGGGATTGCAAACCCCAATTTAGTTGTTAAGCGAGGCGACTGTTCAGAGAAAATGCTGCTCTTTAAATGAGTTAGTCTCTAAGCGAGGCATTCTTTAGGCAAGGTTTTACTGTATTTTAAAATATTTTAAACCTTTTTTTAATCTTGGTTTTCATTTTAATTAACATTTTTAACGTTTTAATAATAATAATTTTGTGTCAGAAATTATTCTGAGTCAAAAGGATTTTTGCTGGAGAAACCCCGCTCAAGGTTCATCCGAATGACGCTCCTTTACCTAATAACAGAAGGTCCCTGATTGGTATTCAGATTTGACATCTGGTTTTGTCCCTGCAAGTGGTTCAAGGTCTCCCTTACTCAAAAGCCAGTCATATCCGACTCTAGGGTGCAGTGCTCATCTCCATTTACAGCCAAAGAGCCAGCGCTGCCTGTGTTTGCAGATGTATACATGGCCATATGGCAGGCATGACTAGATCACCCACGACATAGGCTCCACCCATGACATGGGTTCTGCCCATGGCGTAAGCTCCGCCCGCAGTGTGGTAGCAACAATTTTTGCTGCCCGCCCCTGTGTTGAAGTGTCCCAAAATAGTATTACTGATGGATTTTGGAGAGGGGGAATTAGAGAAAAAGAAAGAAATGATCAGTATGATGGTAACTCCTATAAGATTATGTATAGCTAAGAAATGGAAAACTGCAAAATTGAATTAGAAAAGTGGTATAGTAAATGATAGACTTAACATCATAAATAAGAGTAAAAAGAGGGAGTTTAAAGAAATTGAATTTTAGTGAAATATGGGGAGGGTTTTTGGACTGTGTTTTGGTAAAAGGTAAAGGAATGCCAAAAACAAAAATATTTTGGGAAAGAGGGGACAATTATAAGTTAAATAGATTATGGATTGAATAAAGAAGTGTTTATGCTGTCCTGCTGTGTCAAGAGTTCACATAGTATTATGGTATAATGTTGTCTTTGTCGTCGTTGTCATTATGTTGTTTATTTTAATCTTTTGTCTTCTTAATTTTGCATTACTAAAACTAAAAGCCTATTTAGTTTTTATAAAGGACACCGTATCTGAGACGCCTCTTGATGGCACATAACAGCCACAGGATTGCAATAAAGGAAGGTGCACACAAGGAATGCAGCTGAGACCTCTGGGGCATGCCGTTTGTCATCTCGAACCTGCCGCGAGCCAAGCTATCGTGGGCATCAAGGCAGAACGTGCTTCCGGATTCGATCTGGAGCCTAGAAGTATGATTCAGCTTTTAGCAATCTGGGAACACACAACGGCTTTGAGGTTTCTTTCCGTGGGAGAGACCTTGGCAAGCCAAGATGAAAAGAAAGGAAAGAAAGGTTGGTTTGTCCCAATGGAAGGGTCAAAGCAACACCTGCAACGAAACGTTGCCGTACAAAAATGCTCTTGTGCAGGTGCCAGGCAACCACTCAGCCGTGCCCTCCCCTTAAGCACGCTCTTCCACATGCTCGATGGACACTGGGCACTCGCGGTCCTATCCCTTGCTCAATGTCCTTCGGTTTTTGATCTAATGTTCCCTTATAAACCAGGGTTTCCCAACTGGCTTGTGGCACCATTTCATGTGAGGTGCCCCCAAACCCCTCCAAGGGCATTCAAGAAACAAAATGGCTGCCCCTTTGAAGCTGTTGGGACAAAATGCCCACCCCTATCGTACGGGCAGGGCAAAATGGCTGTCCAGCCCTTGAGGCTGACTGAGAGAGCATGGCCTGGTCCCCCGCTTGAAAAGTTTGGGGACCCCTACTATAACCCTTTAAGGTTTCATGACCCTTGAGGAGATGATCCAGATGTCTGACTAAGTTAGAAATTGTCACATGCCAAGAAACAATCTCTTAAAGTTGTCTGTCCATCTGCCAAGGAATCACTCCAGCTCGGCCTTGAAAACCAATAGCTCTACATCTCTACCAAAAAGGTCCAGCTTGGGCTTGGATTGGAGTATGGATGGATGTACAGGGACTGCGGTGGCTTAGTGAACTTGATGGCTGGGAGGTCAGCAGTTTGAGACTCGAGTGCTGCACGATGGTGTGAGCTCCCATCTCCATCCCAGTTCCTGCCAATCTAGCAGTTCAAAAGCAAGAAATTGCACCTAGGTCAATAGGGACCACTTAGGTGGGAAGGTAAACAGCATTCTGTGCACTAACTAAGGCATGCCTACCACATGTCTACAGAAACATCTGCAGAGGCAGACAGCACTGGCTCTTTGGCTATAAACAGAAATGAGCACCCTAGAACCAGATACGACTGACTTTCTTTTTTTTTTTAATTTTTTTTTAATTTTTTTGCAATATTAAAAATAAACCAACAAAACAGTCTACAAAACATAAAAGAAACAATTACACACACACACAAAAAGTAGTTCCCACATACATCCTACAACGTTAAAAAAATGAGAAGAGGAAGAAAGAAAAAAAAGATACATGTCAATATAATATAATGTAATCAAACGTTATTTTTTATACATTTGCTATACTGTATATTTTCATCCTTATATCCATTCTCCTCTTTAACCACCATATTACAACTTTAATATTTTGTACATGGTTCCTACCACCCAGTGCACTACAGTCCTTGAGTCTACCAGCCACTCCTTTTACAACTCATTCATTCTGCCAAAAATACATTGTACTCGGAGCAGGTTTTTCTCCTTTATTATCCATCAATGTGTGTTGCAAAAAAGGCTTCCAAATGTCCCAAAATCTATTTTGTTTTATTAACCCCCTTTTTATATTTAGTTCCCATGTAAGTTTTTCATTTAATGCCATATCCCAAACATCAACATACCATTTACCAATTTCTAAATTCATATCACCTTTCCAATTTCTGGCTACTTGTTGTCTCGCCAATGTCAAAAAAATAGACAATAACTCTTTTATATTTTCCTCTAACTTCAAATCCTCTAAATCCGTTAATAATACTATTTTTTCATTCAACTTTAAACGGATATTTAAAATTTTTTCTACTTCTTGTTCCATTTTATGCCAGAAATTGGAAATAATTTTGCAATCCCACCACATATGTTTGTATGTCCCAATTTCCTGATGACACCTCCAACATTTTTTCGAATTGCTACTATTTATTTGATTTAATCGAACTGGCGTCATATACCATCGCCACAACATCTTGTAGTTGTGTTCTTTAACTTTTGTAGACAGATTTCGCATCATCCTACTTTTCCATTTTTTCTTCCAGTTCTTATCTGTAATAGTAATACTCAAGTCCGATTCCCACATTCTTTTAAGGGTATCCTGGGATTCATCCATGTTGTTTATCATTTTATATAATTTACTTACTATTCCTTTTATCCCCATTGAACCTCTTCTTATTTTATATACCATCTCCTCGAAGTCTGTCAACTGCCTTATTGGCTGTAATTTCATTTTATATTGTTTATTCCACTTATCCAACGTTAGTATCTGAAGCCAGTTCAGTTTTAATTCCTTATAAATTTCTTTTTTTGTTTTTTCATTCTCAATTCGATCCAGCCAATCTTTTAATAAGATTATATCATATTTATACATAATATTTTTTATTAATTCTAAATTTTTAACTGGAAATGTTTTAAGATCTTGCAACTCTAATATTGGAGAGGTGTTTGGTGCCAATTTATCTTTCAACTTTATCCAAACATTTATCATAGATTTTAGGACATTATTTCTTGGTTTTAAATCAAAAACTGTATTTTCCAGAAATTCTCCCTTTGCACACACATTACTATCTTTCATTTCTATCTCCCTCCATATGAGGTCCTCTATCGTTAAAAGTTTTACCAAGCCTTTAATTTGGAACGCCCTGTAATACGATTTAATATTAGGTAATCCCAAACCACCCTCTTTCTGCGGTTTATACCATAGGCTTTTAGGTATTCTTGCTCTTTTCCCTCCATTACAATAATCATTCAATAGATTTTGAAAAACTCCTAGTTCTTTCTCAGATTGTTTAATTGGAAGGACTTCAAATAAAAAGTTAATCTTGGGTAATAAACTCATTTTACAAATTGCTATTCTACCAAACCAGGAGGTCTTCAATACCCTATATCGAACAATTTTCTTCTTAATTTCCTCTTTCACTTTATCATAGTTTAGTTTCTTCAAATCATCTACATTGTCAGCTATGTTAACTCCTAAATACTTTATACTTTTCCTAATTTGAATTTTAAATTTTTCCTTAATTCTCCCTATCTCTTCCTTATTTAATTTACTAAAGATTGCTTCTGATTTCCCCCAATTTATTCTCAGGCCCGTTATCTCTTCAAATTTTTGCAAATGATCTTGTATCTTTTCCATATTTTTTATAGGATCTTTCATTATAATTAAAGTATCATCTGCATACAAACTTATTTTTGTTCCATTTATCCCTTCTATGTTCGTATCACTCCTTATAGCTCTAGCCAATAATTCCATAGCCATTATAAACAAAATGGGGGAAAGAGGACATCCTTGTCTCATTCCTGCTTTAATTTCAATATCTTCTGTAAATGAGTCATTTACTCTTACCTTGGCATAACTACTTTTATAAAGTTGATTGACTACATTTTTAAATTTTTCCCCAAATTCTACTTTTTTAATTATTTCCCTAATAGTGACCCATTGTAAAGAGTCAAAAGCTTTAAAAATGTCTAAAGATAATAATCCTATTTTACCTTCTTTTCTCTTGTTTATTTGTAACAAATTTAACACCCTTCTTATTAAATCAGACATATATCTTTCCTTTAAAAAACCTGCCTGATCTGTATGTATATATTCCCCCAGAAAACTATTTAACCTATTAGCCATAATTGCTGTAAAAATCTTTGCATCTTGATTAATTAAAGAAATTGGACGATATGAGTCAACCAGTTCTAAATTTTTTCCTGGTTTTGGTATTAATACTATGATAGATCTAAGCCATGAATTTGGAGATTCTCCCCCCTCCAAAATATAATTATATAGCCTGGTTAATTTAGGAATAATAATTTGTTTAAATTCTTTATAAAATTCCGCTGGTAATCCATCTTCTCCTGGAGTTTTCCGTATTTTCAATTTATTTATAACATCTAATATCTCTTTCTCTGTAATTTGTTCTTCCATTTTAGCCCTATGTTCTACTTTTATACTCTCCCCCTTGTGTTCTTGTAGATATTTTTCTAACTTGCTTAAATTTATTTTCTTATCTGTGTACAAATTTTGATAAAAATTTTTAACTATGTTAAGTTTCTCTACTATTTTATTACACCTTTTCATATCCTCCCTTATTAAAGTTCCAATCTCCCCTTTTTCCTTCTTCTCTTTCACTGCTTTTGCTAACATTTTTGAATTTTTATCACTATACTCAAAATATTCCCTTTTCAGATAAATTAAATCTCTTTTAATTTTTTCAATATCCCTTCCTGCTATCTCCTTCTGTAATAGTTGTATCCTTTCTAAGGTCTTCTTCTCCTTTGTTTTGGCATGTTTAATTTGCAATAATTTAATCTCTTTTTCCAACTCCAGTTGTCTATCTTTATATTGTTTATTTTTTAAACTCTTGAATTTAATACACTCACCCCTGAATACTCCTTTCATTGCATCCCAAATTACATTAAAATTTGTTTCATTGTTATCGTTAATTTTCCAAATTTCTTCCCAATTTTTCATTATCTGATCTTTTATCCCCTTGTCTTTAAATAATTTCGGATCATACCTCCAAGTTCTTATATTACTTTTATTTATTTTAAATTGTAATTCCACCATTACTTTGGCATGATCCGATTCCTTAAAAATTCCTACTTCTACATCATTTAAATCCTTCAATATATTTTGTGTTACAAATACATAGTCAATCCTAGAATATGAATTATACACCTGGGAATAATATGTATAAATTCGTTCTTCCCCTTTCAATTCTCGCCAGGAATCTTTCAGTCCAAACTTTTTTATCCACTCATCCAACAATTTAGCTTTCCATCCTTTTCTATAATTAGTTATATTAGTGCAATCAATATTTGACCTTGTTAGGTTAAAATCTCCGGCAACTATCATTCTATCACAGTTTTCTTTTATCAAAATATGACTCAATTTAGTCAAGAATTGGTCTTGATTCTCATTTGGTGCATAAACATTGACCAACAATATTTCTTCTTCTTCTATACTTCCAGCTATAATCAAATATCTGCCTTCTGGGTCCCCTGTCATTTTTGTTTTCGTAAATCCCAATCTTTTCGATATCATAATCGCCACCCCCCTTGCCTTGGAAGAACCAAAGGCCTTTTCATAGTACTGAGTCCAACCAAGATACAAATTATTTTTATCCGCCGCTTTTTGATGCGTTTCCTGTAAAAAAATGATGTCCGCTCTATCTTTTCTTAGGGCCATTTCCAATCGTTTACGTTTAGTAGGACACCCCGCCCCTTTCACATTCCATGACAATATCTTAATATTTTTCATGTTTTAACGTTATTTAACCTTTTAAGAAATAGCTGGCAGACTTCAGAGGACGTGTTACCCACTACCCACAATTTAACATATATTACACAAAAATACATATAAAAAACAAAAAGTTGATAACCCCCTTCTTTTTTCAAAAGAAAAAGCACCTCTACTAATAAGAGAAGGGGGGGGAGTCATGTGGTTACAAAACTTGATCATTCTTCAGTAATACTTCAGCTGCAGATGTTACACTATCTTAATCGCCTCCAGTTGCTCCTTGAGCCTCTTCAGTTGTGGAGTCTGATTTTTTTGCTGTGTTTGCTCCTGCCAGTGATAATGCTTCTTTGAGCTCCTTCCACTCTTGTGTTCCGTTTTCCAGAATCTTTGCTTCTACTAACACATCCAACACGTATGAATCTTCCTTTATATAAAAGGTTTTCCCCAGGTGCACAAACCTCATCTGTTTTGAAAATTTCCAATTATATAAAATTCCTTTATCTCTCAATTTTTTTGTAACAGGCTTAATTTGATTTCTCCAAATTCTTTCCTCAAATGCTATATCGTTGAAAATTTCAATATCCACTCCTTCCATTTTGAGAATATCCAGACCAGCATTTTTAATATAAGACATCAATCTTAATTTTGCACTCAAATCTGCAAATTTTAAAAGCACATTTCTAGAACCTGTTTTATGTTTCTTTGGACCCAGTCTATACACACTCTCAATGTCCTCAGGTGCAAAATCCCTCCCCATTTTCAATTCATTCAGCCATGTCAACAGTCTTAATTTCAAATTGTCCGGTTTATTCTTAGGGATTTTTCTAATTATCACATTTTTCCTTCTTATCTGATCTTCCAGATATGCCATTCTTTTTTCATGGTCAATCAATTTATTTGCTTTTTCTTTCTCTCTTTCTCTCACCTCCACAACTTCTTGTTTTAGTTCCACCACCTCCTTTTTTACTGTGTCCATTGATTCTTTCATTTCCTCCATCTGCTTCTGTAATTTATTCATTATTTCAGATGTGCCTTTTAACAAGTTTGTTGACGAGTCTTTTATATCTTTTTGAAGGATCTCGATAAGTCCTTGTTGCTCCTTAACTCGTTGAATTTCTGCAGCCTGTAGTCTATCAAACAATTGTTGTTTAAATTTGTCATAATTTTTCTCAACATTTTCTTCATGTTGTTTCATCCATGTTGACAAGACTTCACTTAAATCAGATTGAGGTTTGTCTTTTTCACTTATTTTCTTTTTTATGGCCCCCTGTTCAGCCTTTGACTCCATTTCTTGCTCTTGATGTGATTTTTGATTTCGTTGTATTGATTTGTCTCTGTGTTGTTGAAACTGGTCTCGTCGTTGTTGATGATAAGCCTTCTCCCTTAATCTTTGCGATTCCTCCGCCTCATCAATTTCTTCCTTCAATGATTTCACCCTTCCTTGCTCTCTTCTTGTCAAACGTCCAATTCTTACCCAAGCAGGGTTATCTTGTCTATCTTCCAAAGATTTATCCCTTCTTTTACTCATCCAGATAACATTCACCAGAGCAGAAAGGTAAACAGCATTCTGTGCACTAACTAAGGCATGCCTACCACATGTCTACAGAAACATCTGCAGAGGCAGACAGCACTGGCTCTTTGGCTATAAACAGAAATGAGCACCCTAGAACCGGATACGACTGACTTTCGAGCAAGGGCGAACTTTACCTTTACTAAACAACAGGATTTCCGTCATTGTCTTAGATGGAACGTATGGGCAACATCTTCAACAAATGTTTTCCTATTTAGATAAATGTATGAAACAGATGGTCTTGTAATATAATTTGCTCCATTTGTTCTTCGCTGTGTCTTCCAATGTTCATTTTTTTTATGTCATTCGCTCGTCAAGTATTGGATGACAGTTCTCTTCTCAAGGTTAAATTAGATGCGTAAGGAGCCACATTGATCAAGTTATTTGAAGATAAGTATCCAACGACAGCTTGCTATTATTTTGGTTGGATTTGATCATTCTGGACAGAGGTAAAGTGTGATGTTTATTGTATTTATCAGAAACACAACTTTTTATTTAAGTTGTTGACATCATAGGTCTTGGGAGAGTGGAGATGATCAAGAGAGAGAGAGGGCAACTACAAACGAGAGAGACATGTCTTGGAAGGAATTAACAAAACCTCTTGCTAAAAGGAAGTCGTGCCTGGCTGTATCTTTGAAAGTTTGGCACCCATCCAAGACAATTAATGATGAGTGAGAAGTGGACGTCAGCCAGAAAAACAGGTTGTTTCTGTCTTCCTTTATTCCCCCTGCTCAATACCAGCCAAGAAGGGCTAAATGCAGAATACGTTTCAGCAAGAATCGCTTCATTCCTCTGTGTCAACTTGGCAGCCAAACTGTATTGTATACCATAGGCAAAACGCAGCCATACTTCTTCAAATGCCATATCTGATTCTGAATATTGGCTATCAGCCATGAAGATTTTCCTGGGAGCTATGTCATACAGCGGCCTTCCACCTGCCTTTCACATCACAGTGTGACACCCGTACCACTGATCCGGTTCCACACATCGCTTTCTGGTCCTGAGCCCTTTTGGCACACAAAGTCCTCTTCGGCCCCAGGCCAGGATGGATGAAGCTGCTGCCCTCCATCAAGATGGACTTACCCATATATACTCGAGTATAAGCCAACCCAAATATAAGCCGAGGTACCTAATTTTGACCTGAAAACCCAGGGAAAAAGATTGATCCGAGTATAAGCTGAAGGTCGGAAATGCAGCAGCTGCGAGTGAGTTTCAATAATCAAAATACATTAAAATATGGTAAAATTAATTAAATTTTTGGCGTGTCTCAATCCGACGCAGTCTTGGGACTCTTGTGGCCATTGACCTGAGTATAAGCTGTTTCCCCTTTTGGGGGCTCATTTTTGGGACTGAAAAACTAGACTTATACTTGAGTATATACAGTAAGTGAGATTTAATTCTTTCAGGGACCATCACCCTTTCCTGTGGAATTCACTGCCTAAGATACATTGGTTGAATTTATCCACTGTTAGTCCTCAGGGTGGTGAGGTGAGTTAACCACTGCTGACAGCTGAGTCACTGGCAGTATGGTCCACTCTATTACCATAACAGGATAAACTGGCCAGATTGTTAGACAGCTATATAAGTGGATGGAGTTCTATCCTCTAGGGTGCAAAGAAAGGAAAAAAATAAGGATAAATAGAATAGAAAAAAGAAGAAATAAAGGCTGCAAAGTCTGATAATTGTATTTACATGTGTTTTATGGCGCTGTGTGTGGTGGTGTTTTTTTATTTTATTTTCATAAGTACACATAGATTTTAGTGATAAACTGCATCTCTTAAGTGGATCCAGAAAACTTCAACTGCAGAGCCATTTGCTTCTCATAATCTGTTTATATGTGTGTGTGAACTGTGCATTGTTTAAACACCAAACAAAATCAATGCCAGAAATAACTTAGGAAACTGGTTGAGTCAGACCTAGCATGCACACCCACAAATAATAAGAATAACAACAATCTCTATCTCTGTGCTACTTCTCAGCAAAAAATGTTAGTGCCATATGGTATAAATCAGCACATGTCAAACAAGGGAATGCAGCTCTTAATGGCTTGTACAGGATTATTACTGGCTGCCTGAAGTCTACCCTTGCAGGAAAAAAGTCAATTATTTGGCTAGGATTGCGCTCTTAGAAGTACATCAAGAGGTACTAACAAATAATGAATGAAATAGGGCACTGAAGATCAAACCTCTTAAATGGTGGCTAAAATCAAGGATTTTTTTTTCTGGACAACTGTCAAGTTCTAAATATAAAATCAGAAGAGGCTAAGCTAAACCAATGGTGAACAAACAACACACTTGCTGAATGGATGAATGTTGAAGAGTGTCTCCCACTTGGATAGGATTCTGCCTGGATCATCTGAAAAATCATTTAAAAGACTTTGAGGAAAAGAAAAGGAAGGTAAAAGAAGTATTAAGCAAAACAGAGCCATTTAAGTATAGGATAAAATTTCTGTGACTATGGAGAAATTCAACCAATGCATCATTTATATACTGTACTGTACAGTATATGCAATTTACACTCCACCATATGTACAAAAAAGATCTAGTAAATGACCAAATTAACCCTATTGAACTAGCCCACTTCTGGTCAAAATGAGCCTAATTATTTTAACTATTTAATTTGTTGTGAATTGAACCTCTGTTTCACATGCATCCATAATTTTAAACTGTGCAATGCTCTGATAGGAAGGAAGGAAGGAAGTGCATTCCTCCTAATTGCAAGGTAAAGTTTGCCCTTGCTCAAAAGCCAGTTGCACCCAACTCTAAGGGTTTGGTGCTCATCTCCTTTTACAGCCCAAGAGCCAGGACTATCTGCATCTGTGTGGTCATGTGGCAGGCATGGCAGATGCCAGAGTGCATGGAATGGTATTTACCTTCCCACTGAAGTTGTACCTATTTATCTACTTGCAATTTTCAATTTTTTGTTTTTGAACTGCTAGGTTGGTAGGAGCAGGAGCGAGGAGAGACAGACACTCACTGTGTCACACAGCATTCAGATCTTGAACTGCTGACCTGCTGACCTTCCAGTTGGCTAGTTCAGCTTCTTAACCACCTGAGCCACTGCGGCCCTAAGGGCCATAGACGTAACATCAATCCCAAGAGCGCTTTGCACCTATTCAGAGAGTAAGATTTCCTTTAGGTCCGTCACACAATGCAAATTTTGCTTTTCTCTCTTTTTTTTCATCTCCCCTCCCCCCCTTTTAATTTTATCACAGTGTACGCAGTGGCTCAAGTGGCTAAGACGCTGACTGGAAGGTGGGAGGTCAGCAGTTCAATTCCTGAGTGCTACAGGACGGAATGAGCTCCTGTCTGTGCAGGGCCGTCTTTGCCCCTCCTGAAAAAATTTCACCCCCTCCCCCCATCTAGAATCCTGGCTATGACCCTAGGCCTTTGCCCCAGCTCCTGCCAACCTAGCAGTTCGAAAGCAAGAAATTGCAAGTAGATAAACAGGGGGCACTTCGGTGGGAAGGTAAACAGCCGTTCCGTAACACACGGAAACATCTGCAGAAAGCAGACAGCGCCGGCTCTTTGGCTTTGAAACGGAGATGAGCACTGATGAACCCTCGATTCGGATACGACTGGCTTTCGAGCAAGGGGAACCTTTACTGTACTATGATATAGTACTTTTTTTCCCCTTTTAGCATGAACTCACTTGTAGGTTGCAATCCCCTACTTTGCAGGTTTAGTGTGATGATGATGATGATGATGATGATGATGATGATGATGATGATGATGATGATGATGATGATGATGATGATGATGATGATGAAAACAGAGATGAAGGGGAAACGGCCTTAGATACGACGTCTTTGGACAGGAATAGAAAAACAAAGAAGCACACAAGAGAACAAACCAAGGCTGGTCGAAGTACAGTACAGTATCACCATCTCCCTGGCCAAGAGCTTTCTGTGCGCGTTCGAGCCTTTGAAGTGACGTGGCCATGGCAACAGAACGTTGTGCTGTCCGTCTCCTTAGCAACGGAGGAGCGGGGAAGGGGGAAGCATCGCACGCTGCTGCGCGATCGCCGCTGCTGCCTGGGCGATCGCTTCTATCTCGACTGGAGAAGAGGAGTGGACCGGCCGCCAGCGATGGGGTCGGATCTGGAAGAGCGAGTGCGCGCCATGTTCCGGGATAAGTTGCAACTGCTGTAAGAGATGCGTCCCCCTGGTGTGTGTGTGCGTGTGCCAGCCTCAGAGGTTGGAAAAGTTCCTTTTTTTTTTTAAGGGAGTTGCAACCCCACAGAATCCTGCAGCCAGCGACGCATTTGGAACTGAAGTCGAAAATCGGGATATCTCCACCCTCTGGGTCTTGGAATACGCTTAGCTCCTAACCCACGTCACCCAGCAATGGCCTGGGAAGTTCCCCAACTCTGTTTACGAAGTGCAAAACTTAGAAAACATACCTACCTTTGTTTTGGGTTATTTGTCACCACCCAACACTCAGCGTTGTGTCGCTGGCTTGGATGGCCTACTCCATTACCATAGCGGCCAGATATGTAAATTTAATTAAAGTTAAAGAAGGGATTAATAAAAAGAAATGATTTTAAAGAGATTTGGGGGGAATTTATTGAGTATGTTCTAGTGAAAGGGAAAGGAGCAACACTGGGACAAGAATGTGCAGCTTTTTGGAACGATGGGACAAATATATGAAAGTAACGTTATACTGTATATTGACAATAGTTTTTTTAGTGTCCCATTGGTGGCAGGAGCACATATTAGGTTAAGTCCCCTGGACAGCGAGGAGAACAAATAGGTCAATCTTAGAAGAAATCAAACCTGACTGCTCCTTAGAAGGTCAAATAATAAAGATGAAGCTAAAGTACTTTGGACATCAAATGAGAAGAGAGGATTCACTTGAGAAAGCCTTGATGCTTGGAAGGGTCGAGGGCAAAAGAAGAAGGGGACGGCCCAAGATGAGATGGCTAGATGGTATTGTAGAAGCAATGGGCACAGAGATGAGCAAGTTGAGGGGGATGGTGGAGGACAGGAGTGCCTGGCGGACGGTGGTCCATGGGGTCGCAGAGGGTAGGAATCGACTGTGCGACTGAACAACAAAACTATTCCAAAAAATATTAGGTTATGTAATTATGTATTCTCCCCCTTATGTTGTTGTTGTTATTGTCAATTTTATGATTAGTGTGTTTATTTAATTTTTTTTTATTTTTTTGTAAAATTAATAAAGGGGGGAAAGGTTGACCATAGTGCTGTTGTTGTGAATTTGATTATTTCCTTATTACATGCCCATTTGTTTCAGGAAAATGCCAGAAAAAGAAGATGATTTTTTGCCCCCTGCTTGTCGTCTTTTGGAGAAACAGAGAGAGTTGGATGAAGTGGAAAAGTCTCTGGTGGCCGAGAAAGTGGTAATTCCGGGTGGGCTGAGCAACCCCGGAGGAAATTGTAGCCCAGACTTGGGAAGGAATTTGGGAGGCTGTCTTAGAGACAAGATTTCTAGATACAAGATACAAGGAATCTAGATGCAAGATATAAGAAATCTAGATGCAATATTTCTAGATACAAGATACAAAATTTTTAGATACAAGATACAAGAAATCTTGATACAAGATATAAGAAATCTAGATGCAATATTTCTAGATACAAGATACAAAATTTCTAGATACAAGATTTCTAGATACAAGATATTGTACAAGATTTCTAGATACAAGATATTGTACAAGATTTCTAGATACAAGATACAAGAAATCTTGATACAAGATATAAGAAATCTAGATACAATATTTCTAGATACAAGATACAAGAAATCTTGATATAAGATATAAGAAATCTAGATGCAATATTTCTAGATACAAGAAATCTTGATACAAGATATAAGAAAATATAAGAAATCTAGATACTGTACAAGATTTCTAGATACAGAATTTCTAGATACAATATTTCTAGATACAAGATACAAGAAATCTTGATACAAGATACAAGATTTCTAGATACAAGATTTCTAGATATAAGATACAAGAAATCTAGATACAAGCTATAAGAAATCTAGATACAAGATTTCTAGATACAGTACAAGATACAAGAAATCTAGATACAAGATATGAGAAAGCTAGATACAAGTTTTCTAGATACAAGAAATCTAGATACAAGATTGTGGTCTTCCAAGGATAATGAGGATTGTGCAGGCAGTGTGTGGTCCCTGGACCCTCCATCCCTCTCATAAAATGAATTTTGAAGAGAATAAAATATTGTTTTTGCTCCTTAAAGCCTTTTGAGTAGTCCATCTCTCCCCCAGCTCCTGCCAACCTAGCAGTTCAAAAACAAGAAATTACAAGTAGATAAATAGGTACAACTTCACTGGGAAGGTAAATAGCATTCCATGCACTCTGGCATCTAGTCATGCTTTAAAATAGGGGTTCCCAACCTAAGTCCTGCAGGCCAGATCCGGCCTGCGGTGCCATTTCATGCCCTCCAAGGATATTCAAGAAACAAAATGGCCATTCCTTTGAAGCTATTGGGACAAAATGACCACCTCCACCGCCCCATCATGCAGGCAGGGCAAAATGGCTATCCCTGATACGGCCCTTGAAGATGACTGAGAGAGTGTGACCCGGCCCCTGCCTTGAAATTTTTGGGTCACTTTGGGTTTAAGCAGCTCATTACCGTTCCAAGAAAAGCAAAATTTGCCCCCAGAATCCACAAAGATTGTGTCCTGCAGGTCTTAAATAACTTGAGGCATTTTCCCATAA